>CM019066.1:38495058-39095058 GCA_009667805.1 Leptobrachium leishanense | reverse complement strand
GAATGGAATCCTATGAGATCCCTCGACAAATAACGTAATGTAAAGAGTGTTATAGTAATGGCTTTTAATGTCAAGTGACCCATTGTATGGCTCCATCCTCCTTCATGGACTACTGCTTCCCTCTTAATCTCTTGGCCATCGATGAGCACTGTAGTTGCCATCTTCCTAACAGTCTCACGGCTCTGTGGACATCTCTATTCCTCAAGCTATAGATTATAGGGTTCAGCATTGGTATGATTATTACATAAAATGCCGATACTACCATTTCTCGGTTATCGTCTGCAGATGTCTTTGTTGTCATGGAGGTGACCAGGGCCATCCCATAGAACAGTGTCACCACGATCAGGTGTGATGTACAGCTGGAAAAAGCCTTGTATCGTTCAGACTGGATTCGCTTAATTGATGCAAGAATTTTATAATACGATAAAATAATAAGAAGGAGTGGGACCAGTAGGAAGGTGGCAGCTCCAATGAATGACTGGATGTATATTGCAGAGGTATCGCTGCAGGATAATTGCCTTAGTGATATGAATTGACAATAGAAATGGTTTATTATGTTTGGACCACAAAATGTTGACCTACACAAATGCAAAATGTCAACTGATGACAAGATGGCGCTCACAATCCATGTGACCGTGATCATCCATTTACAAGCAGATATAGTCATTATGGTGTTATACCTCAGGGGCTTACAGATTGCAACATAGCGATCATAAGCCATGAGGACCAGAAGGACGCATTCACTTCCTCCCAAAACAGAATTAAAAAACATTTGGGTGGCACAAGCTGCAAACAAGATACTTTTATTCCCACTTAAGAAATCCACAAGCATCCTGGGAACAATGACTGAAGGACCACAAATATTAATGATGGACAGGTTAATGATAAAAAAATACATTGGGTTGTGTAGCCGAGGATCAATGGTCACAACCAAAATAAGAAGGATGTTTGCCGCCAGTAGGACCACATAGTCAACCAAGAAGATGAGGAATAATACAATTTGTGTGTTAGGGTCACTGGAAAACCCAAGAAGAATGAAGTGGGTCACGGTACTGAGATTTCTGCTTTCCGTCAATGCCATGGTTTATTGGCAGGTGAATCCTATTTTCTGTAGATTGAACAGAGACACAGAATTGTAAAAGCATGACAATGTAATAATCATACCAATGCTCATACCACTCAAACCTCTAAATAAATATTAATTCCCATAAACCACCAATCCTGCAGTGAATCTATTAACACCATCTGCATTTTCCTGGGTTAACCAATCACTGAACGATGTTTATGAGACTTGGGAGGAACATCGTAATTTCATTTTTTCTTACTTTGGATTCACCTTCCAGTCAATATGGCCTCTTCTAACCACTCGTTTCTTGATATCTGAACAGGTGCTAATTTTACTTATATTAAGACATTATGGCCCATATTACATAGTTGGTGCTAACTTAACCAGAGC
Organism: Leptobrachium leishanense; assembly: GCA_009667805.1. Lineage (NCBI taxonomy): Eukaryota > Metazoa > Chordata > Amphibia > Anura > Megophryidae > Leptobrachium > Leptobrachium leishanense. The sequence goes on along the minus strand of CM019066.1, from coordinate 39,093,602 downwards.
TGTTGTGCTCTTCCCAGAGCCATTATAGCCTATGGAGGTTTTCAGTTTACAACAGCTCTGGTTAAGTTAGCACCAACTTTGTAATACTGCCCTACGTGTACTGATCGATTTGTTAACTTTCTGTCTCCTGCACTAACAGGGACTGCGCACCACCTGTATATTGTCTGGCTCAGTATCCTGTCCTAGGCTGTCATCTATTGTCTAGGCGGTATAAACAGCGGCTGCAAGTGCTACACCCTGACTGTGATGGGGCTTTCTGAGTCAGATACAGGGCTCAGGTTTGGTGGTATTTGTGAGTGAGAGAGGGTATGGAGTATAGTTGGTGAGTGTAGGAAATATATATATGTTATTTTTATTGCCACCATTGCCTGTCCCCGATTACGCCTTAGGTTAATTAATATATGTCTGTTAACTCTTTCACTGCAGACAACGTGTGGGGGACGTCCTCATGTGTCACCAATTTATGCAGGAGACATCCACCACATGTCGTCCGTTCAGCGTTGCCTTCCTCCCTATACTTACCTCCTTTTCCAGGGTCCCACGGTGGTCTGACTTCCTTGATGTCAGACCCTGCCTTTATACCTCCTTCTGGGCGTACTCATGTCATTGTGATGGGTGTGATTAAGTCTGTTTCAGAAGACCGTCTGGCAGAGCCGGACGAGTGCCTGAAAGTGAGGGAGATTTTTTGGACCTCTCTCAGCCAAGCCTTCGGGGCCTCCATCCGCCCACTGACATCATCGTGCATGGGCGTGATGATGTAAGTTAGGGAATTAACTCCTTGCTGCCCAAGGATTTTTTATGTAAATCTCTATGGTGGAAATAACGGGGCCATTTGGAACCCCGTATCTCCCAATTGGTGACAGCTAGAGGGTCATATTTGATATCATTGGAAAGGCTAGAGCATGACCAGGTTCAGTGTAAAAAGATTTTTTTTTATAAATAAATTATAAATAAAAATGCTTTTTTTTTTAAATGTATTAATGCAGCAGTATTGATCACTTTTTAATTATAATGTGAACAATGATGCTGCATTAACGAAAAATAAAAAAAAATCAGTTTTAGCTAAAATCACGTATTTTGTCAGAAAAATACAGTAACGGGTTCCCATTTCTAATTATTTTTAAACAATCATACCCCATAGAATATATAACTACAAAGGCTTGGATGATAAAATGTGAAAAAATTATTTTACACGCTGTAGGAAATTTAAACTTTATTTTACATTTTTTGTTATAGCATTCTGGCAGGACACGATGTACAGTGGCAAGAAAAATTATGTGAACCCTTTGGGATTACGTGGAGTTTTGCATGAATTGATCATAAAATGTGCTCTGATCTTCATCTAAGTCGCAACAATTTGAAAAACACAGTCTGCTTAAAATAATACAACACAAACATTATATGTTTTCATGTGTTTATTGAACAGAACATGTAAACATTCACAGTGCAGGGTGGAAAAAGTATGTGAACCCTAGCCTAATGACTTCTCCAAGAGCTAATTGGAGCCAGGAGTGAGCCAACCTTGAGTCCAATCAGTGTGATATTATTGGATGTGTTGCTGAAAACTGTCCTGCCCTTTAAAAACACACACCAGGTTTGAGTTTACTGGTTTCAAGAAGCACTGCCTGATGTGAACCATGCCTCGCAAAAAAGAGCTCTCAGAAGACCTACAATCAAGAATTGTTGACTTGCATGAAGCTGGAAAGGGTTACAAAAGTATCTCCAAAAGCCTTGATGTTCATGTGTCCACGGTAAGACAGACTGTCTACAAATGGAGAAAATTCAGCACTGTTGCTACTCTCCCTAGGCGTGGTCGTCCTGTAAAGATGACTGCAAGAGCACAGCGCAGAATGCTTAATGAGGTAAAGACGAATCCTAGAGTGTCAGTTAAAGACTTACAGAAATCTCTGGCACATGCTAACATTTTTGTTGACACATCTACAATAAGGAAAACATTAAACAAGAATGGAGTACATGGGAGGACATCACGGAGGAAGCCATTGCTGTCCAAAAAGAGGCAAAGCAATTTATAAGAGCTTCCAAAGCACATGCAGAAGAGAAAATAGCTCAGTCAGTAAAAAAGGGGGACAAAACATTTTTTAGATACATAAACGAGAAAAGAAAAGTAAAACAAGGATTAGTTAGATTAAAAACAAAGGAAGGAAGGTATGTAGAAGAGGATAAAAGTCTCGCTGACTGCCTCAATGAATATTTTTGTTCAGTCTTTGCAGAAGAAAAGGAAGGAAAGGGACCTCAGTTAGGAGAGAACACTAAAGAGACATTTACATATCAGTTTACAGAGGAGGAGGTTCTACAGCAGCTGTCTAAAGTAAAGACAAATAAGTCAATGGGGCCTGATGGGATCCACCCTAAATTATTAAAAGAGCTCAGTGATGTAATAGCAAAACCGTTAACAGATTTATTTAACCAATCCTTGTTAACGGGAGTCGTCCCAGAAGACTGGAAATTAGCAAATGTTGTGCCCATTTACAAGAAGGGTAGTAGGGAGGAATCGGGGAACTATAGGCCAGTTAGTCTTACGTCTGTAGTGGGGAAATTAATGGAAACCATGTTAAAGGAAAGGATTGTTGAACATCTAAAAACACATAGATTACAGGATCAGAAACAACATGGGTTTACCTCAGGGAGATCATGCCAAACTAATCTTATTGATTTTTTTGATTGGGTAACAAAAATAATAGACACAGGTGGTGCAGTAGACATTGCTTATTTAGATTTCAGTAAGGCTTTTGATACTGTTCCGCATAGAAGGCTTATCAATAAATTGCAATCTTTGAGTTTAGATTCCAATATTGTTGACTGGATTAGGCAGTGGCTGAGTGACAGACAACAGAGGGTTGTGGTAAATGGAGTTTATTCGGCACAAGGTCTTGTTACCAGTGGGGTACCTCAGGGGTCAGTACTTGGACCCATTCTCTTTAATATTTTTATTAGTGATATTGCAGAAGGTATTAATGGAAAAGTATGTCTTTTTGCTGATGACACAAAGATTTGCAACAGGGTTGACGTTCCTGGAGGGATCAGCCAAATGACAAATGATTTAGGTAAACTAAAAAAATGGTCGGAGTTGTGGCAATTGAGTTTTAATGTGGATAAGTGCAAGATAATGCACCTGGGACGTAAAAACCCAAGGGCTGAATATAGAATATTTGATACAGTCCTAACCTCAACATCTGAGGAAAGGGATTTAGGGGTCATTATTTCAGAGGATCTAAGGGTAAGTAGTCAATGTAATAGAGCAGCAGGAAATGCTAGCAGAATGCTTGGTTGTGTAGGGAGAGGTATTAGCAGTAGGAAAAGGGAAGTGCTCATGCCACTGTACAGAGCACTGGTGAGACCTCACTTGGAGTACTGTGTGCAGTACTGGAGACCGTATCTCCAGAAGGATATAGACCTCTTAGAGAGAGTTCAGAGAAGGGCTACTAAAATGGTGTACGGCTTGAAGGAGAAAAGTTACCAGGAAAGGCTTAATGATCTTAACATGTACAGCTTGGAAAAAAGACGAGACAGAGGAGATATGATAGAAACATTTAAATACGTAAAGGGAATCCACAAGGTAGAGGAAGGGAGTATATTTAAAAGGAAACAAAATAGCAAAACAAGAGGACATAGTCTTAGATTAGAGGGGCAAAGGTTTAAAAGTAACATCAGGAAGCATTATTTTACTGAGAGGGTGGTGGATACATGGAACAGTCTTCCAGTAGAAGTGGTAGAGGCCAAAACAGTAATTGAATTTAAGCAAGCATGGGATAGGCATAAGGCTATCCTAAACAATAGATAAATCCAGGTAAAGTATCCATGTAATTGGGCAGACTAGATGGGCCGAAAGGTTCTTATCTGCCGACATTTTTCTATGTTTCTATGTTTCTAATATTGCTGCATGTTTGAAGTTTGCAAAAGAGCACCTGGATGTTCCACAGCACTACTGGCAAAATATTCTGTGGACAGATGAAACCAAAATTGAGTTGTTTGGAAAAAACACACAACACTATGTGTGGAGAAAAAAAGGCACAGCACACCAACATCAAAACCTCATCCCCACTGTAAAACATGGCGGAGGGAGCATCATGGTTTGGGGCTGCTTTGCTGCCTCAGTGCCTGGACGGATAGTTGTCATTGATGGAAAAATGAATTCCAGAGTTTATCAAGACATTTTGCAGGAAAACGTAAGACCATCTGTCAGCCAACTGAAGCTCCGCAGAGGATGGGTGATGCAACAGGACAATGACCCAAAGCATACAAGTAATTCAACAAAAGAATGGCTTCAACAAAACAAAATATGCCTTCTGGAGTGGCCCAGTCAGAGTCCTGACCTCAACCCGAATGAAATGCTGTGGCATGACCTTAAGAGAGCGATTCACACCAGACATCCCAAGAATAATGCTACACTGAAACAGTTTTGTGAAGAGGAGTGGTCCAAAATTACTCCAGATCATTGTGCAGGTCTGATCTGCAACTACAGGAAACGTTTGGTTGAAGTTATTGCTGCCAAAGGAGGGCCAACCAGTTATTAAGTCCAAAGGTTCACATACTTTTTCCACCCTGCACTGTGAATGTTTACATGTTCTGTTCAATAAACACATGAAAACATATAATGTTTGTGTTGTATTATTTTAAGCAGACTGTGTTTTTCAAATTGTTGTGACTTAAATGAAGATCAGAGCACATTTTATGACCAATTCGTGCAAAACTCCACGTAATCCCAAAGGGTTCACATACTTTTTCTTGCCACTGTATACATGTAATAATGATATAATATGAATCTGCCGAGTCTGCTGTAAAAAAGGATATATAATTTGTCTGGGTCCTACAATAAAACATGACTTTAAATCACTTTTTTATTATTATTATACTTTATTTATATAGCGCCATCATATTCCGCAGCGCTGAACAATGGGCATGATATAGACAGGGTTACCATACATTGAGACTGGACAACATTTGATAAACTGATACATGAGGAAACGAGGGCCCTATTCCCGTGGGAACTCACAATCTAGAAGGGTTGGGGTGGAAAAAAGAGGAGAGGACTGCAATGTGAGAGTGATGGACTGGTTGAGGTAGTGATCTGTATTAGTGAGTTGGTTGGCAGACTTCCCTGTATAGGAATGTCTTATACGAGAGGAAGAGATGTAGATAGTGGAGGGTTTGGTGGTACAGAGGCAGGAGTTCCATTTTAGGATGAATGCAGAGTAAAAGAGTAGAAGAGACAGGGAGCGCATTGTGCAGCAGTATGTGGACCTTGCATTCCCTAATTCCAGCAATATAATTTAGGCTTGTGCATTATTTTATTTCGTTTCAGATCATTTCGTTCTGGGTTTTTTTGGGTCGTTCGATACGTTACCGTGATTCGTATTTACGGACTGATCTGAAAATTTGGATGGCCTGTTTTCTTTATTCAGGTCCATTAGTTTTTCATTTTTATTGTTAATTTGTAATTCGAGGATGAACCGAAAATTCACACGAACAGTATTTCGTCTTCGGGTCCATTTATTTTATCATTTTTATTGTTAATTCGTATATCTGGTTGATTTGTATTTAATTTTTATTAGTTATTTTGATTTTATTAGTTACCAGAATGTTAAGTGGATGAAATAATTACTATATTTCAGTACCAAGGACAGCAGCCAGCCGGTTCTGCAATAAAAATAAAATACCCGCCGGTACCAAAATAAAATAGCAGCCGGTACTATAACAAAATAAAAATACCCGGCGGTGCTAAAATAAAATACAGCCGGTACCAAAATAAATTACAGCCAGTAATACAATAAAAATACCAGCCGGTACTACAATGAAATTACCAGCCAGTGATAAAATTAAAATAAAATAAAGCTGGTATCAAAATATATTACAGCCAGTACTACAATAAAAATACCATCTGTTATTACAATTAAAATGACAGCCAGTGATAAAATAAAAATAAAATACAGCCTGTACCAAAATAATCCCATAGGTTTCAAAGTAAAAAATATTCCCCGATTTTATAAAATATTTATTCAATTGTTTATTCTTTTTATTTGCAGCAAAAAGTCTCTTTATTAATTTATTTAATAGAATTTTTTTAGGCATTTTTCAGACGTTTTTGGCAAAATATACCTAATTTATTTTAAAACAACAAGGCTTTTATAATTTGCCCATCGCAGCTGTATTATTTTGTTTCAGTGCAGCTGCATTCAGCAATGAATACTATGTTTCAGTACCATAGATAGTTCCAGAGCCTTGTAGGGCTGCCGTGCTGTCCTTGTTTCTGAAAAATTTAGGCTCGTTATGTTTACAGTGTTATTCAGAGAGCACCGAATTGGCCCAGAAATTGCACCGAACAATGAATATCCCTGTACGGTGCAATTTTGTGGCCGTTCGGCTATTCTTGTAAAGTGCTGCAGAATTTGTGGCGCTTTATAAATGAAAAATAATAATAATAAAAATAATAATAATATTCAAAAACATGGCATTTTACCACATATTGGCGAATTGCCAGCAAAATACGGTGACCTTCGGCGGCAGTGTAATCCCCATAGAGAAGTAATGGTTAATCTATTCAGAGACACCGACTGGAGGCCGTGCTGCAAGAACAATTCACAGAGGTAGAAAAGTGGATCAAACACAACAAACTTTTTCTAAATACTGACAAAACTGTAACGATGCTCTTTGGAACAAAACCTAAACTACACAAATTGCAAACACCCTATCTAGGTGTCAGGACAAGATCAAATGGCACGCTGACCACAGTCACTTCTCTGAAATATCTAGGTACATGTGGTTAGACCCAAATCTATCCTTTGGCCCCACATCGAAAAAACTCTCATCTAAACTCTACCCCAAACTAGGTGCCCTGTACAGAAACAAATCCTGCCTGAGCCCCGCGGTAAGAAAGCAGATTGTAGGCTTGTGCACCGTTTTTTTTTTCGGTTCGATTCGATTTTTCGGATTTTTAAACTTTTCGATTCGGCTCGTTTCGGCCTATTTCTGTTTCGATTCGGTTCGGCTCGACTCGTTTTTCGTGTACATTTTTCTTTTCGGAATTTCGACCATTTTTCGTATTTTCGTGTCACTTAGCTCGTTTTTTGTATCGACTTTTCGTATTTTCGGAAATTTTCGTTTTTCGGAATTGTAAATGGTTTCGGAATATCGACCGTTTTTCGTATTTTCGTGTCACTTAGCTCGTTTTTTGTATCGACTTTTCGTATTTTCGGAAATTTTTGTTTTTTCGGAACGTCTGTTCTCCTCGTTTCAAAGCAATAAATTTCGATTTGACACATTTCAAGTACATTCGGAAATTCGGAAAATATTTCGTTTCGGCTCGGAAAACTTTTCGGATCTGCCATTTTCGGATCTAAAGATTTTCGGAAAATCGGCCAGATCCGAAAACACGAATCGGGAAATTTCGTGAAAATTCCGAAATTCCGAAACCCGAAACGCACATCCCTAGCAGATTGTACAACAAATGCTTATGCCAACTATTAAATACGGAGATGTAGTGTATGCAGCTGCCCCGCAAACACACCTTCATAAACTCACTACATTGTATAACTCATTCTGCCACTTTGTGCTACAATGTAACTACATGACCCACCATTGTGACATGTTAAAAGAGCTAAACTGGCCGTCGCTGGAATCTAGACGCACCCTTCACCTTTCCAACCTGGTGTTTAACAGCTTTTCTGAGAAGCTGCCACCCTACCTGAATAGACTGCTTCCCCCAGCAGTTCCCTCATCCTATAACCTCCAATCCAGGACCAGCACCTTACTTGCAATACCACAATACAAAAAGACAGTGGCTCGATCCTCATTTTCCTACAGAGCACTGCAAATATGGAATAACCTCCCAGATGCCATCAAATCTTCCCCCCAGTCTGATGTCACTCAAGATCTCCCTATTAACATACCTCAATACGGAATGCACCTGTAAACATGTAACACAGTGACTATATACAGAATGCACCTGTAAACATGTAACACAGTGACTATATACAGAATGCACCTGTAAACATGTAACATAGTGACTATATACAGAATGCACCTGTAAACATGTAACTTAGTGACTATATACAGAATGTGCCTGTAAACATGTAACATAGTGACTATATACAGAATGCACCTGTAAACATGTAACACAGTGAATATATACAGAATGCACCTGTAAACATGTAACACAGTGACTATATATAGAATGCACCTGTAAACATGTAACACAGGGACTATATACAGAATGCACCTGTAAACATGTAACATAGTGACTATATACAGAATGCACCTGTAAACATGTAACTTAGTGACTATATACAGAATGCGCCTGTAAACATGTAACATAGTGACTATATACAGAATGCACCTGTAAACATGTAACATAGTGACTATTTCCTACATATTTATTTTATGTTAATCTGTATATTTGTGTTTTTTTTTTAATATCTTGCATTGTATTACTTTGTATTTCTGTAACGACTGTAACAATTTAAGGTTCTTGAACCCAGGACATACTTGAAAATGAGAGAAATCTCAATGTATCCTTCCTGGTAAAATCCTTTATAAATAAATAAATAACTAAATAAATGCCCTTATTTTTGGTGGTTTTATTCAACAGATTTAGTCAGGCGAATCTCATAGGTTTCAATGTACAAATAAATAATCTTTATTAAATATTTATTCAACTTTTTTTTCTTTCATTTGCAGCAAAAAGGCAATTTATTAATTTATTTTTGTAACATTTTTTAGTCATTTTTCTGGATTTTTACTGCAATTTTTTCCCCTCGATTTCTTTAAAATGGTGTTTTTTTCTGCAACAGACCTTTTTTTTAATTATTATTCATAGAAAGTTATAAATTATTTCCAGGCATTTTCATGCAGTAGGGTTTTGAAAATCGCTTTTTAAATGTTGCAGTTTGTCTGTTTCTTTTATACCCCATTGGGCTGCTTGTCAGTGGTCTGTTCCGTGGGTTGTTGGCTATTTTTGGATCGATTCGGTTGTTTTGCAGTGGATCGTCAGATGCATTTGGCGGTTTTGCAGTGGTTTTTCAGATCGATTCGGCGATTTTTCGAATCAATTTTGCAGTTTTGCAGTGGTTTTTAAAATTGTCTGGCGGGTCGATTCACAGCACTTCGGGGACCCTGCGGTGAATGCTGATCAAGCCTTTCCAATGATACCATACATGACTCTCTGGCTGCCTCGGATTGGGAGATACGGGGATCAAAACGATGCCCCTAGCTCCACTTGGCAGCTAGAGGGTTAACTGGCCCACTGATGTCAATGCACATATGGCGACAATGTCAGTGGGGGGGGTGACCCGGAGGGTTAGCCGACATCCAAGATGTCAGCCACTTCTGGGAGCGAATCGCGATCTGGCACCTAAGGGGTTGAAGAGAGGCACCGCTGGTAAGGGCAGACACTCTCCTCTTCAGCATTGCCTCTTTTTTTCTAGCTGGGGCCATTCGGGAGGCGAGGGCTTCAAACAAGCCCCCCTTCCCCTTTCACATTCATCCCTGCAGGTGATGGGGGCTCTCAGGGCCCATAAAACGTCAGGCAGGCTTCAAGGAAGCCATTCCGATGTAGGACCCCAGCACTATGTACTTTGTATGTCCTTGGTCCTTAAGGGGAATTTTCCACAGGATGTACTATGTACGCCAGTGGTACTTAAGGTGATAAAGACACCACAACATATATAAAATGCTATGATGCAAATAAAGTTCATACATGATAAATTATTGTAATGTTTAAAGCTACATGGAGTAATAAGCTATCTGTCATAGAAACATAGAAACATAGAAAAATGTCGGCAGATAAGAACCTTTCGGCCCATCTAGTCTGCCCAATTAAATGGATACTTTACCTGGATTTATCTTTTGTTTAGGATAGCCTTATGCCTATCCCATGCTTGCTTAAATTCAATTACTGTTTTGGCCTCAACCACTTCTACTGGAAGACTGTTCCATGTATCCACCACCCTCTCAGTAAAATAATGCTTCCTGATGTTACTTTTAAACCTTTGCCCCTCTAATCTAATACTATGTCCTCTTGTTTTGCTATTTTGTTTCCTTTTAAATATACTCCCTTCCTCTACCTTGTGGATTCCCTTTACGTATTTAAATGTTTCTATCATATCTCCTCTGTCTCGTCTTTTTTCCAAGCTGTACATGTTAAGATCATTAAGCCTTTCCTGGTAACTTTTCTCCTTCAAGCCGTACACCATTTTAGTAGCCCTTCTCTGAACTCTCTCTAAGAGGTCTATATCCTTCTGGAGATACGGTCTCCAGTACTGCACACAGTACTCCAAGTGAGGTCTCACCAGTGCTCTGTACAGTGGCATGAGCACTTCCCTTTTCCTACTGCTAATACCTCTCCCTACACAACCAAGCATTCTGCTAGCATTTCCTGCTGCTCTATTACATTGACTACTTACCCTTAGATCCTCTGAAATAATGACCCCTAAATCCCTTTCCTCAGATGTTGAGGTTAGGACTGTATCAAATATTCTATATTCAGCCCTTGGGTTTTTACGTCCCAGGTGCATTATCTTGCACTTATCCACGTTAAAACTCAATTGCCACAACTCCGACCATTTTTTTAGTTTACCTAAATCATTTGTCATTTGGCTGATCCCTCCAGGAACGTCAACCCTGTTGCAAATCTTTGTGTCATCAGCAAAAAGACATACTTTTCCATTAATACCTTCTGCAATAACACTAATAAAAATATTAAAGAGAATGGGTCCAAGTACTGACCCCTGAGGTACCCCACTGCTAACAAGACCTTGCGCCGAATAAACTCCATTTACCACAACCCTCTGTTGTCTGTCACTCAGCCACTGCCTAATCCATTCAACAATAGTCATGCTAAATATGTGCAATGTAGACATGTATCGAAAGGAATTGTGGATAATGACACATACCTGTACACCAAGACTACTGACACTTATACCTGACAATTGGTCAGATCTTTATTTGACATTTCTAGGTTATACACACCCACACACAAACGTAAAGGACATATATGAATGTATCTCATACCTGAAAAATATTGTCACTTGATCCTATTCCAGGTCTCTGTGCCAACCTCCTCATTGTCCCTGGCTGGTTCATCATGGTGGTTGGCAGCATCATCATCATCATAGTCTTCCTCAAACAGCTTTTCAGTCCTAATTACAATATTACGTGGAATCTTGAGGGCCACTATTTTTGGATCATATTGAGTGATCCCTAGATTTATCCAGGCACCTGCAGTTCATCTTCAAGATGCCAAATGTCCTTTCAATGATGCTGTGGGCCTTTTCATATGAAGTATTATAGGCTTCATGTGCTTCTGCAGGAACTCAACAGCAAGGTGTCATAAGCCATGTCCTGAGATAGGATCCAGAATCACCTTATATAGAATTTTAAAAAAAGCATCTATAAGTATCATTGATGTCATAGTACAGTACATTAGTAAACAATTGTGGGGCAATGATCATGATACTCCCCAAATAACTAGTCATCCGGGAACCTGCCTTCCTCTAAATCAGTGGTCTTCAACCGCGATCCTCAAGTACCTCCAACAGGTCAGCTTTTCCAGATATCCGAAGCACAGCACAGCTGATATGATTTGCTGCTCAGAGATTGCATGATTCAGTCTGCATTTCCCCAAGGCAATCCATAAAACCTGGCCTGTTGTGGGTACTTGAGGACCGCGGTTGGGAACCACTGCTCCAAATCATGGCACATGATAAATTAGGCAGGATATGAATTATGGGCAGTTCCCAGAAACATTGCAAATACATTCATAATGTTCATGTTGAATCACAGACCATTTGCACAGTTAATAAATGGAAGTTCTTCCTATTGATATCAACCCGTGGATCTTGAAATGGGGAACAGATCTCTATGTGGGTGCAATCGATTACCGCCTGAACATTGGGAAACTTTCCAACTTCATAAAACTCCTCCTTCACATTCTGATGTTCTTGATGAGTAGTGGGGTAACTGATATATTCATGGCATTTGTCCCACATACCTGTGAGGAAGCGGAGGAGCAACTTGGAAAATGTGCTAGATGTCTAGCTCAGGTATAGATGCATGAAACTTCCATTGGCCAGGAAGAGGAGCCAGCTTAACAACTTGGAAAGCCCTAGTATGACCGTCCGTTCTGCATCCCTGGACCCCAGATCAGGTTTCAGCTCTTCATAAAGACTGAGTAACTTTGCCTGGTTTAGCCTGTCAGCACTCTGTGTCAGACATGCCATCAAGAATTAGACGTTACATAGTTACACAGGCTGAAATAGATATGCGTCCATCAAGTTCAGCCTTTCACACATCACCTACTGCTGTTGATCCAAAAGAAGGCTAAAAACTCAGTCTGAAGCGCTCGAGATGTGTTCTTATTGCACATGGAATTATTTCTGTCCTTGCAACTCCTCTTGACATTGGCAACTGTTTTGCTGCATATGGCGTCATATCAGGAGGAAAGCACATGTGCATGCCTAGCAACATCCATTTTTACACTAAGCACATAAGCTCTGGAGTATTTCTTTTATAGGGCCCAACATTTATACAGGTTTTGGTAGTTTTGGGAATTAACACCAGCTTTCCGGAGATGTTAAAATGACTGGATTTGCCTTCGGAGCAAGTTGTGAGGCGCACATTAAATTCACAACTCTTTATTGGCAAATTGGATTGGCGATCCCACACATTAACATTACTGCTGTAAGGGCCTTACACGTTTTGCTAAGAGCAATAATGGAACAGGGACCTCAGCTTGAGAATTTCTAATTAATTCACACCCTCACCCACCGGCAGCAGGAGGAGTTAAATGGGATAGTGGATGGGCTGTGTGGTAAATCGTCCTTAAACCCTTGAAAAATACATTTGTTGACCACTCATCCAACACAAATTGATATATATTGCACGAGACAGGATTGTCCACTATACTAAACATTTATTAGGAATTAAGTACAGAACATTAAATCACATATAACACATATACATATACAGTCAGGTCCAGAAATATTGGGACATCGACACAATTCTAACATCTTTGGCTCTATACACCACCACAATGGAGTTGGAACGAAACAAACACAATGTGCTTTAACTGCAGACTGTAAGCTTTAACTTGAGGGTATTTACACCCAACTCAGGTGAACGGTGTAGGACTTACAGCAGTTTGCAGATGTGCCTCCCACTTGTTAAGGGACCAAAAGTAATGGGACAATTGGCTTCTTAGCTGTTCCATGGCCAGGTGTGTGATATTCCCTCATTACCCCAATTACAAAGTGCAGATAAAAGGCCCAGAGTTCATTTCAAGTGTGCTATTTGCATTTGGAATCTGTTGCTGTCAACTCCAAGATGAGATCCAAAGAGCTATCACTATCAGTGAAGCAAGCCATCATTAGGCTGAAGAAACAAAACAAACCCATCAGAGAGATAGCAAGAACATTAGGCGTGGCCAAAACAACTGTTTGGAACATTCGCAAAAAGAAGGAACGCACCGGTGAGCTCAGCAACACCAAAAGACCCGGGAGACCACGGAAAACAACTGTGGTGGATGACCGAAGAATTCTTTCCCTGGTGAAGAAAACACCCTTCACAACAGTTGGCCAGATAAAGAAAACTCTCCAGGAGGTAGGTGTATGTGTGTCAAAGTCAACAATCAAGAGAAGACTTCACCAGAGTGAATACAGAGGGTTCAACACAAGATAAACCATTGGTAAAACTCAAAAACAGGAAGGCCAGATTAGAGTTTGCCAAACAACACCTAACAAAGCCTTCACAGTTCTGAAACAAGATCCTATGGACAGATGAGACCAAGATCAACTTGTACCAGAGTGATGGGAAGAGAAGAGTATGGAGAAGGAAAGGAACTGCTCATGATACTAAGCATACCACCTCATCAGTGAAGCATGGTGGTGGTAGTGTCATGGCGTGGGCATGTATGGCTGCCAATGGAACTGGTTCTCTTGTATTTATTGATGATGTGACTGCTGACAAAAGCAGAAGGATGAATTCTGAAGTGTTTCGGGCAATACTATCTGCTCACATTCAGCCAAATGCTGCAGATCTCATTGGACGGCGCTTCACAGTGCAGATGGACAATGACCCAAAGCATACTGCAAAAGCACCAAAGAGTTTTTGAAGGGACAGAAGTGGAATGTTATGCAATGGCCAAGTCAATCACCTGACCTGAATCCCATTGAGCATGCATTTCACTTGCTGAAGACAAAACTGAAGGGAAAATGCCCCAAGAACAAGCAGGAACTGAAGACAGTTGCAGTAGAGGCCTGGCAGAGCATCACCAGGGAGGAAACCCAGCGTCTGGTGATGTCTATGCGTTCCAGACTTCAGGCTGTGATTGACTGCAAAGGATTTGCAACCAAGTATTAAGACGGGAAAGTTTGATTTATGATTATTATTCTGTTATTGTAATTGAAACCTACGAGTCTAGTGATATGTAAATGAAGGCTGGAGAGCAGAGACCTGACTAATTCATCATACAGGAGAATGACATACAATGTCACCACGGGCTGCCAGGAAACCCTCGCCTTCCAGAAAGACAGGCTACTTTCACTCCCAATGCACTGCGGCCAGTGGTTATTGACATAGGGGGTTATTGAGAGGGCACCGAAATGGTGCCAACTTTCGGTGCTCTCTCGTTCCCGCACTTCCCTGCACTTCGGGGAATCAAAGTCCCCCACCCTGCGGTGAATTTAGCATTCACTGCAGGGTCACCGGAGTGCAGGGAAAATCTGCCGCGCACCCGCCGAACACCCACGAAAACCCACCAAAAACCTGCCAGAACCACCGCAAAAAAACACGCCGAACACGTCAGAAAAAGCCGACGAGCCGCTGATCACAGCGCAGAGCAGCCGCTGGAAAACGCAGGCAAGCTGACAAAAGAGGTAAAAAAAAACACAATATGATTGAAAGTGTCAAAATTTAAACACTGTATGCAAAAAAACTACTCAACGAAAATGTCTGGAATTTACATATAAGATCCTGTGAATGATAATAAAAAAAGTCTGTCGCAGAAAAAAGGATTTTAAAAAAAATTGCCTGAAAAATCTCGAAAAATCCTGAAAAGATCCTAAAAATTGAATAAATAAAGAGACTTTTTGCTGCAGATTAAAATAATAAATGGTTTATTAGATATTGTATAAAAACAAGAATATTTTTTAACATTGAAGCCTATGGGATTCGCCTGATTAAACCTGCCGAATGAAACCACCGAACAGCAGGGCACTTCGGCAATTTTTTACTGCTGTTCGGTGTATGTGAATAGATTAACCATTGCTTCTCTATGGGGGATTTCACTGCCCTCGAACAGGCACCGTACGGGCTGGCAGTTTGTCAAAATTTGGCGAACTGGCTGTTATCTGAATAGCCGAATGGCCCCGAAATGTCACCGTATGGGGAAATTCATTGTTCGGTGACATTTCGGGGTCAGAACAGCTCTCCCTGAATAACCCCATTAAATCAGAGGAATCAAACAGCCCACCCGTTGATCCTTTGTGATTAGTTTTTTGATTCGTTCTTTGAGGTGTCCTTCAGTTGAATCACCCAAAATCTGAGTTAATATCAATTCCTCCAACAATAAATGCAATGTCTAGTTTCCCTTAAAATACCTTGACCCCTATTACACGCTTCGCGCAAATGTGCTAGCACAGCGCAATTTTTTTGCGCACGGTAAAAAACCTTATTGCGCGAAAATTAACGCGGCATTCCGATCCGAGCGCATTTTTTCAGCCTTCATGTTTTTTTGTGCGCAAATCCGACGCGCAAATTCGTAGGCAAATGAACGTTGTGTGCAGGAATCGGTGTGCAGACTGTTTTTTCACTGGATTCAGTCAATCAGAATTAAGAACCGCCATTTTCTAAAGTTAGGTTGTTGCGCCTGTCAAAGTCAATCTGCGTATATGTGCTGCAGCAAAAAAATATTTTGACAAATTATTAATTTTTTATGTATTTTTTTTTATTGCTGAGTTATTTCGTTTCGGCCACAAATATCATATTTGCAGTTAACACCAAGTTTTCAAAGACGTTACGAAAATTCGCGCAAACGTCGCTCGTACGACTTTGCGTGAAGATTGTAATACCATCCACACTAACGCATTTACGCTCACAATGTTAAGTATAGGATGCGCGCACGGACTTGCGCTCGCGCTGGGTTCGCGCAGGGTCAGTCGCGGTAGATGATTACGCGCATCGTTGTGCGAACGTCGAAATACGACGTTCTGCGCAAATGGTTTTGTCCTCACGCAAATGCGCTGCGCGAAGCGTGTAATAGGGGCCCTTGCGTCTATCATGAAAAAAATGGTACGCTATTTACCAATAATTTGCTCGGTGATGAAAACTGATTTTTCAGTTGTAAACACTTTATTGATAATAAATACAGACAATAATGACAAGGTATGCAAAAAATATAGGAGCAACCATCATGAAATTTGTACTTATTTACAGGAGAAACTCAACTTAAGCGAAATGTTAAATAATACAACAAAAGATAACTTAAAACAGCACTGTGTCTTTCCCAAAGAGAAAAAAAAGAAAGAGAAAGAAACGAAAAATACATCTCAGGATCTACAGAGCTCAAAACGACTATTGGCCCCTTGGTAAATATGAGTTAAGAAGGCTGTGAAAGATTTTCTTTATTGTTTAACATTTTGATGTTTTGTCCAAAAAAAATACACAAATGGTGCTCATGGACAGCAAACAATCAAACAATCACAAACACAACACAGCTTTGTAAAAATAAAATGTGATAAATCTACGTTTGACATAATTATAGGCACCCATATGGATTAATTTTGTATCAGAAAAATATATTTGAATAATATTCCAAATGATATTGTATATTTTTAGTACACCAGGATTACCAGGAACAGGAAATAGTTCAGCCATGACTTCCTGTTTCACAGGGGTATAAATAAAAGGTAACACATAGGCCCTTAGTCATTCATCACAACTGGTAAGACCAAAGAATTCAGCTGTGATGTGCGGCAAGAGGATATCACACAGGATTAGTCAAAGAGAATCGAAAAGTCATCGCATGTTCGGTGACTTTTCTTTCTCTTCAATTCGGTTCGATTTGCCGATCCCATTTCGGCTACCCTGCGGTGTATTCAGCAAGCACCACAGGGTCCCCAAATTGCAAGGAAAAGTCGCCGCAAACCTGCCGAAAACTCACCGACAAACGAGGGCGAACGCACACTGAAACCGGCAAAAACATCTGGATTAACCCGCCGAAAACGCCAGAAAAACCCGAGCAGCCGCCGATCACACGCAGCGCAGCCGCTGGAAAAAACCCAACACCGCAGACGAATACAGTGAATAAATTAGAAAAACAGTTTGCATGAATGTTTGAAAAGTGAAACGCTGTTTGTAAAGAAACTAATGAACGAAAATGTCTGAAATTTACATATGAGGTCCAGGGAATGATAATAAAAAGGTCTGTTACAGGAAAAAGAAGTAACGTTAATATGTACATTGGGAGTTTTAATTGTTTTTCTTTCTTACCTTGTCATTAATTGATTTGTAAATCCAGCGCAGAATCTCGGCGTGACGTGCCCAGCTGTCATTTATTATGCTGCATTAATGTACCTCACCTGTCCTGTTCCCCATCAATCTCTTTAACCTGGATGGGTTTTTACTCTGGAAATATTCCTCTGCTTTTATAAATAAAATAGCACTTGTGTCTTTAATGAATTAAACAGAATAAATGATGAGCTGGAGGATTCCCATTATAACCATCCAATATGTCACCTGAAAGCACGCGTGTGAGAAATTAACCTTTAAATATATTCCATATAAAGCCTCCTCAACTCCCCGATCGGCCAAAGAATCCCCAGTCGGGTTCTACAGATATAGATCAAGGAGCTGCTGTTACTTCAGAGACCTCATTAATTATATCAGGGGTTTATTAGCACAGATAATGTTTTCATTGCTCTGATGTATCAGGCATCAACAACAAAATAATGCGATTTAAATAATTGAAAGTCCAATTATTAATATTATATCTATAACTAATAATAATATTTTTTTAATTCAATAATAATACTATTCCCTTCCTTTCTTTCTTACAGAATTCCACAACCAAGCTGCCCAAGCCTAGCCGGTAAGGGATACATCAGAGTAGGTGGACTCCTTTAACGCCTCAACCATTGGTCACTGGTGGTGGTGACGTTTAAGGTGGACCATAGTGTGGGCCAGCAAAAAATAGATTTTAATTGGTATCCTAAACAAATAATGTGAGAAAACAAGGCACATTAAAAATGTCAATGTGATATGATATATAAGGTGCTCTCACTGTAGTTTATTTTTTTTCAATTGTTCCTTAAAAAAGCTTTGGAAAATAACAACTTGGTGCTGTTGTAGGACGCCTTAAAATTGAAGCAGGTGTCAGTTTTGGTAGTAATTTTTGGGAGCAACCAAAAAACGTTTTCCATAATTCTGAAATTGGTCCATTTTCAGAAGCTGTGATTTTCTAGGATTGGGGTTAGGGTTAGGGATAGAAATCAGTGTAAGGTTACAATTGTTACATTGTTTAAGTTTTAAACCAAACCCTAAACCCGGACCTTATGAAACATTGTAACCTCATCTCTAGGCAACAGATTTTTTTTTTGTCTTTGACATGTGGACACATATTCAAGCAATATTTTTTTTAATTCAGCCTCAATTTTTATGAGTCTGTATTTGTCAGCGACCAGGAGCTGGCGTTATTTCTGTAGTAAACAACTTTAATAAAACTAATTATTTTGTGTGTATTTGGTTATACTGAATTATTATTTTTTTTATTATCCTTTTAGTTATATTGCACCAAATTCCGCAGCACTTTACAAGATCAGTGTACAAGGGGTTGATACATTAAAATCTATAAGATGTACAAGTATTTTGTGAGGTAGACACATCCATATCGTTAGGTGTTTTGCCCATGGACACTCACTGGTGATGTCTTCTGAGTGGGATCGATTCGGCTTACCATGATTGTAGAGCAGCGACCTAGTGGTTAGGTTGAACCTTCTTCTCACAAAGTCAAGACTTGCTTCTCCATAGTTGTACTGGAGGGAAGTGCTGAATGGGCTTTGACTTGCTTCTCCACGGTCAAAAGGCAGAGACATTACCACTGGACTCCACAGCTGATATTGTGTGGTAGGCAAGTATGTAGGCGTCTTGCCCAAGGACACTTACTGGAGAGGCAATCAATGCCGGGAATCAATGCTTCAATGAGATTCAGACAAAGTGCAAAACATGAACACCAATTTATGCTCATGCACATATCTACCAGAGAAGAATGCATGAATAAATAAATATATTGCTAGGAATTCTGGAACGAAGGTTTCATGGACCTGGACCTGAGGAGTTCATGCTCTGCTCTGTGCTTGCAGTCCCTCATTACTGGTTTCCATTGCCTGTATCCTTTGCTTTGTGAGAGCCTCTGCCTCACCACGCACAGTTTAGGCTAAGGTCAGACGAAAGCAGTTTTAACGTGAGTTTAACCGCACTAAATCACGGCCGTGCTAGCAGCAAATGACGTCCAATGCCGGGCTGCATATGAAGAACGGCCGCACAAAAGTGCGGCCGCGCAATGCAAATGGCAAACAAACGCATTTTTTCGAGAACGTCAAACCGCTAGTACTGATGTACAGAGTGCGCTGTGTCCGCATAGCGGCGTGTTTGCGTGATTGGGAGACGTCAGACACTGCACACGTCCAGCCAACATAATGTCCAAACACTTCCTGTCTTGTCTGGGGGTAGCTGCAAGTTGCGGTAGACAATGCCTGGGACTGACATCGACGTGGAGAGGCTGATCAATGCAGTGGCAGAGCATCCCGAGCTGTGGTACACGGCCTGCGACACCTACAAAGACCGACAGAAGAAGGCCAGTGCATGGGTTACAGTGTCCAGGGTGGTGTACCCAGAGTACGAGACATGGTCTGATAAAGAGCAGAAGCTTCAGAGTGAGTAAATGATAATTTTATTCATAATTGCATAGAACTTGAATGTAACATCAAACAAAATGGCAGAACGAATTATTGTTGTCACATGTCAAATGATGTCCATCTGCCAGGGCACCTGCCCTACATTGCTAGTGAAATAATTAGACAGAGCATCGCGAAACCTGTTGCTGTGTCTATTCACAGGTATTATGTCATTGTTAGCATACTCATCCAGACCCGTAACTGTGAGGGTATCATCAAAATTAACACCATCCCTTGCACGAACATAGTTATGTAGGATGCAGCAGCATTTTACTATATCCACACAGAAATCCACATTTACATCAAGTGGGCGATGAAAAATCCTCCACTTGTTGCTCAGTATGCCAAAGCTACACTCCACATACCGTATCGCCCGCGACAGCCTGTAATTAAACACCCGCTTCTTCACAGTCAGGTGTGTCCCCGAGTATGGCCGCAGGAGATGTGCGGATAGGCCGATTGCCTCGTCACCCACGAAGGCATAGGGGACTGACACGTCGCTGCCAGGCAAAGGTGCGGGTCTGGGGATGTTCAGGTTCCCACCCTCAATATCATTCCACAGTGTTGAGTTCCGGAACAGTGTGGAGTCAGAGTCCTTGCCGTATGATCCGACATCCACATACACAAAATTATAGTTGGCATCTGCCACCGCCAGTAGGCCAATTGAAAAATAATGTTTATAATTTTGATACAGTGAGCCACTGTGCAGTGGCTTCACAATGCGGACATGTTTGCCATCCACAGCTCCCAGGCAGTTGGGATAGTTCGCTCTCTCCCAGAATCCTGCTGCAATTGACAGCCATGCCTCATCTGTGGGTGTTGGCAAACATTGGTCCTTCATGGTTTCCCATATTGTTTGGCAGACCTTGCGGACGATCTCACCAGCTGTCGATCTGCCAATGCGGAAGTTGTAATCCAGATCCTTCAAACTGCATCCACTAGCGAGATACCTAGAACATGAAAGAAGCTGTGTTATGATCACATCATATGAACCTAACCTTATGTCACTCTCATCATGTTTTGCAGCACATGAAGCAATCAATAAATGGCGCACGGTGAGGGACAATCATACCCGGGTCCTGAAAAAGGAGGCTGAAGCTGCTCACTCTGGAGCTGGTGCAAAGAAGAGGCACAGCTATTTGTATGCTGACCAACTGTCCTTCCTGAGGAAGAGCCAGGAGCAGCGCAACACCATGAGCAGTATTGACCGGCCATCCACCTCTAGCTCACAAGAGCAAGACCTGCAGCCCGCAGGATCTGGCAGCTGCCAGGTGGAGGTCGAGCAGGGTGGTGCGGAGTCCCAGGTGGAGGATGTGGATCCCGAACAGGTGCTGGGTACAGCACCTACAGACAGCACCGGTAATGCTCCCAGGAGGAAGAAGCCACCAGCAGCTGATGTCAAGCAGGCCATGGTCGCATTCATGGAGGCGCACCATACACATCCACGCTGCATGGTCGCTGACTACGAGGACAAGTCCTTTTTTAATTCCTGTCTCTCCCTGCTGAACATGATGACCCCAGTGAAGAAGGTGGATTATCACCACCGAAGCCTGGACCTGATATACGAGATACTGTCCCATCCACAACAGGCACCTGTATATCACGGTGTCGTGCCACAATACCCCCATGGTTATTCCCACCACTGCCAGGCATTGCCTACCCACCCACCAAAGTCCCCTGTTGCTGGGCCACCCCCGGAGCCAGAGTACCACCGCATCCATATGCACGGTCCTCATGACCCAGAGGCTCCTCGGTATCATACCATGTGAAGTGTATCGTCTCTTTGTTTATGTTTGTCAGAGTTTATTCATGTTGTTCTACTATTTGTATTTTATTACCTTCATTGTACATGCAATAATATATGTGTTTAATATGTTATTGTTATCTTCTGTCATATTATTTCGGACTAAATATTTTATTTAGATGACACTCTTTTTCCTTGTTATGTTTTATACATTGACTGGGCTGTTACTCCTGGCAGTTGCTGCCGCTCCGAAAATAAGTGAGTATGGGCGCGACGCCATTTTTTCTGTATTTATGTATATCATGCTTGTAACACCAGTCCGTCGTTCTGCAGCTGTTCCTCTTTCCATGTTTTTGTTTTTGATCCCAAATGGGAAGTGTTTGGTGCGTGTATAAATAAAACCCACCATCTTTGTCTCTCCTTGGCTGAAAAGCAGCTGGAGGGGCTTGGAGCTGCTCAGTAGAGCGGCCTTTTGGTTACAATTGTTAGGTACCCACTCTAAAGAGGTGCCTTGAAGTTGCGAGTGGGCTTACGTTGCAATGGCCATTGAAACAAACAAAAACCTCCATTTTTGTTGTACATGGAACACATAGAAACGAGCGCAGATGACACTCTTTTTCCTAAATATTTTATTTGTTTCACATCGTTGTCAGTGTCATTACTCTTTCGGTTCGTGTTCTGGAAGGTGATGCATGAGTGTGTGTGGGCATGCATGTGCTAGTGGGCATATAACTACTGACCAACAATAGAGCCTCTGCACACCGAGCACATGTCTGATGACTGGCAGCGATGTCATGAATGCACGTGTTTGATAGTACTTACCGCAAAGTGATGACCAGCATCTCCTCCGGTGGTATGGCAGCCCTCATGTTAGTGTCCCTCTTGGTCAGCGGCTCACGCACCTTCATCAACAGTTCATCAAAGGTGTGGATGGACATCCGCAGGTAGTTGAAGAACTTCACGGGGTCCCTCTCTCGCAGGGGCCTGTACAGTGTCACAAAGTGGCCATGCGTGTGTCTGGCAGTGTTGATTGGATGAACCCATGTTCGCCGTTGTCTTTTCTTCTTCAGGTACAGGTATCCCAGTGCAGCAAAAAGAAACACTTGGACTGCATCCATCTTTGAAAAATGACACCATTCCCAAAATGCCTTTTTATACCCTTTCCCTTTATTTGATTCATTCTGCAATTGATTTGGTTAATCATATCTTTCTTTTTCCAGCTCCGTGAAAAATCACGGACGAAAATGTGCATCGTATGACCGCTATCGCGTATTCCATGAAAAAATACGTCCATTCGTTCGAACGCACTTTTTCACGGACAACGCAAAAAATGCGTTAGTCTGACCCTAGCCTTAGTGAGCCCGGAGAGCAGCACAAATGTCTGATCATTTTACAAGATATTTTATTTCTTGTAGAAAATTTCAGGCTACGATTTGCAAATCTGTTAATCTGGGTTGTGTATTATTTTCTATTTTTAACAAATGCCATTATGGAGAGTGCAGCAAATCACAAGAACAAAAGCCACACTTTAAAAGGTGTTTATTTCAGTTGATAATAACTCACATACAACAAAACTTAAAGCTAATTAATCTCTGCTAATTAGGCAAAAATTACCTCGGCTTGATTTTTGATAAACGAGAACGGCTTCACTTCCTGTGCATAGAAATAGTGACACACCAATAGGGATGAGCTGTTCGGTTCGATCGGTTCGGAGTTCGATTCGAACATTGCCTGTTCGCGTGTTCGCGAACTAAGAACATTTCCACGTGTTCACCGTGTGTTCACCCACAATGCACCACAATGGACCACAACACACTTTTCCACTGGCCTGAAGCTTGTAATTGGCTACAGCCTTGCACCTGACCACAGGTCAGGTGCAAGACAGGTTCAAGACTATGCCAATCACTGCTCAGAGTCCTGATTGGGCAAATTTTGCCCAAACATGGCAAGTCCAGCAGCACACAATATAAGGCTTCACACAGCGCTTCAGCACGTGTTTGAGAGGAGATTGTTGTTGTGTTAGTGAGATTTCTCACTGACAGTCTGCCACCAGCTACTGGGGGGTTCTCATTTCTACCAAATATCTTGGAATTGTCGTAATCTGTGTGTTCTGACTGCCACCAGCAACTATTTTAGGGGTCAGTAATATCTACAAAAAATATCTTTGAATAGTTCTAATCTGTGTGTTCTCACTGCCACAAAGTATTTTGGGGGGTCAGTAATTTCTACAAAAAATATCTTTGAATATTTCTAATCTGTGAGTTCTCACTGCCACAAAGTATTTTGGGGGGTCAGTAATTTCTCCAAAATATCTGGGAATTGTGGTAATCTGTGTGTTCTGACTGCCACCAGCAACTATTTTGGGGGGTCAGTAATTTCTACAAAAAATATCTTTGAATAGTTCTAATCTGTGTGTTCTCACTGCCACCAAGTATATTGGGGGGTCTCATTTCTACAAAAAATTTGGGAACTGTTCTAATCTGTGTGTTCTCACTGCCACCAGCAATTGTGGGGGTCTCATTTCTCCAAAATATCTGGGAATAGTTCTAATCTTTGTGTTCTCACTGCCACCAGCAATTGTGGGGGTCTCATTTCTCCAAAATATCTGGGAACTGTTGTAATCTGTGTGATCTCACTGCCAGCCATCTCACTGATTTATAGGTGGTTTCTGGGAATTGTAATCTGTGTCTTGTCACTGGCTGCCAGCTATCAGGGTGTCTCACTGAGTTATACCAGAGTTCTGGAAATCTTTAATCTTTATACCAGAGTTGAATCAGAGTTCTGTATATTGTTAATCTATATATCACTCACAATGTCAGAAAAACCAAAAAGGACAGGCATACGCTCCCAGACACAGATAAGACGGCAAGTAGCCTCTGTGTCGGGAGGCTGTGCCTCTGGTCGTCGTGGATGTGGTGCATCCTCTGCAGGGGCACGCTTGTCCTTTCTAACTGGTGCTGGCTGTTTTAAGCAGCAGCAGCAACATACAGAGGATTTTGTGGATTGGATAACCAGGCCATCCTCAGCCTCCGAGTCCTCTGCCAGCCAGGCTTCTAGTGCTTTACAGTCCACCTCAGCTGCCAAAGCATCTAATGTAGCCTCCCTGTTCACAGCTACTCCTGCCGTAGCCTCACTATCACACACAGAGGAGTCAGCTGAATTGTTTGACTACAATGACAGTGACATGCTGCTTGAGGATGCGCAGCAAGTACAGAGCTCTGATTCAATCTCTGAGGTTGAGGAAGGGAGTATAATCAACCTAGAGGAAGGAGGTGCCAATGATGACACACAAATAACTGGCACTCATGTTGCCCCAGCAGCTGCAGCATACTGCCAAGTTGGCTCCAGTGACGAGGAGATAGTGGGTGATGACAATGATGATGAGGTCACTGACTCCACCTGGGTGCCTGATCAAAGAGAGGAGTCAAGTGAGGAGGAGGCACAACAAACACGAGGCACAACATCCTCTATGACCAACCGTAGCACTAGCCAATCCGAGGCATCACATGTCAGAGCTGCTCAGGTGCAGAGCGCTGCTGTCTCAAAGCACACATCCAAAAACTCTGCTGCCTGGGAGTTCTTTAAGAAATGTGCAGCAGACCCCACCGTTGCTATTTGTAATCTATGTCAGATGAGGCTCAAGCGTGGGAAAGACACCGGACGCTTGGGTACCATGTGCTTGAGGCGACATATGACCACCTGCCACGCATCCTGTTGGCGCAAAACTTTGCGTAGGTCCTCCTCCTCATCTGTTTCTACCCCCCACTGTATGTCCTGCCATGTCATTGCCTACAACCTCCACCGACAGGGATGATGCTACAGTAATGGATGTACCAGCTCCTTCCTCACAATGTGACAGCATCCCATCAGCTGAAGATTTATGTAGTCAGATTACGTTGCCCCAGCTGCTGCAGAGTAAGAAAAAATATAGTTCCAACATCCCCAAGCACAGCGTCTAAATGCCAGCTTAGCAAAATTTCTTGCATTGTAGCTGCTGCCTTTCCAGCTGGTGGACTCTGCTCCCTTCCGTGAATTTGCTGAATGTGCTGTACCACAGTGGCATGTTCCAAAACGCCATTACTTTTCACGGAAGGCCATTCCAGCACTATACCAGCACGTGGAAGACAATGTTATCGAGTCATTGGGAAAGGCAGTCAGCAGCAAGGTGCATGTGACTTTAGACACGTGGTCCAGCAAGCATGGACAGGGCCGTTACATTTCCTTCACAGCACACTGGGTAACTCTGATTGCAGCTGGGAGAGATCCAAGACGGGGCTCTGTGCTGGAGCTTGTTCATCCACCACGCCTCCAGAAAGATGCTTGTATGAGGTCTGTCTGCTCCACCACCACCTCTCCCTCTTCCTCCTCCTCCTCCTCCTTCTGTGTCTCTAGCGAAGTGGCAGTTAAACCGATGCCTGACAGGGGCTACACAATGGCTCAAGCAAAAAGATGTCATACTGTACTTGAGCTGGTTTGTTTAGGGGACAGGAGCCACACCGGGCCATAAATTCTGTCAGTGCTGCAGGGGCAGGTGCAGAGATGGTTAACACCATGCCACCTTGAGCTGGGAATGGTCATCTGTGATAAAGGCAGCAACCTTCTCTCCGCCCTACGCCTGGGTAAGTTGACGCCCTATGCCTGGCTAAGTGTGCTAGGGCACATGTCCTAAATCTGGTGGTACAGCATTTCCAAACCAGGTACCCAGGGCTGGCAGAGCTTCTCAGCCAGACCAGAAAAGTCTGCAGCCACTTCAGACGGTCATTCCCAGCAAGTGTTCGCCTGGCAGAAATTCAAAGAGAATTCCACCTTCCTACAAACCGGCTGATCTGTGACATGCCCACCAGGTGGAACTCGACATTAGCAATGCTGCAGCGTCTGCACAAGCAGCAGAGGGCCATCAACAAGTACCTGTGTGAGTATGGCACAAGGACAGGTTCGGGTCAACTTGTTTTTTTTCCCCCGCAGTGGCTGATGATCAAGGATGCATGCACTGTACTGTCACCATTTGAGGAGGCAATGAGGATGGTGAGCAGGGACAGTGCATGCATCAGTGACACAATTCCTTTAGTGTTCCTGCTGGAGCACACTCTGCGGGAATTATTGATGTGGCTCTAGAGGCAGAGCAGTGGAAGGAAGAGGAAGGCCTTCCCTAGCTCTGAAGGCCCCAGTCTTTCCGCAGACAGCATTCCAGTGGGTCCTCCTCAGATCAGACAGGAGGAGGATGAGGAGGAATATTTAAGTAGTGGAGCATTGAAGGTGGGGATTCCTCAAGGGAGGGTTTTGTGTGCCCAGAAACAAAAGGACTAGTACGTGGCTGGGAGGAGGAAGTGCACGATGGGGTCATCCTCCTCATTGACCAGGAAGACTCAGAAGCTAATGCCACCTCCAACCTACGCTGCATGGGCTCCCTTATCCTGCAAAGCCTGCTAAAGGACCCCAGGATTCGTGCTATCAAGGAGAGGGATAATTACTGGTTGGCAACCCTTCTTAATCCACGATACAAGGGAAAATTTGCAGAGCTCATCCAACCCGCACAGAGGGAGCACAGGATGAAAAAACGTGAGGACACTCTAAAGCGACACTTGTGTAACACCTTTCCAGGCACTGGTAGGTTACCAAGTGATGACTCAGGTGCTTCTGAGGCTGCGGATGATCTGAGGAATAGTGGGGAATTCCGGGGCCGCTTGACTATTGCCTTTTTAAATTTTTTTAGTCCTCGATGCCCAGGGACATCAAATGTAGGCACCCATTGCCAGCGTCTTCACCGTATGGTGCAGTACTACCTAGGGGCAAACAAGGGCAGACCTGGATACCTTTACAGCAAATGATTCACTGGCTCACTGAGTGTTGAGATTGGATCAATGGCCAGATTTTAGCCAATATACTATGCAGCTACTAGGTTGCCCTTCATCCAGCGTGTTTTCTGAAAGGACATTCAGTGCCGCTGGAGTTTTTGTCACAGACAAAAAAGTGCGTCTGTCCACCGACTCTGTAGACGGCTGACATTTATAGAAATGAATCAGTCCTGGATCAGCAGCAGCTATCAATCCCCTGATGCTGACATAACAGAATAGATCGGGATGTCTTCTGCATTCACAAAACCTCCAGCACTGAACTCTTCCACAATACCACAAAAGGGTTACGGTGTGAAGGCACTTGCTGCCATATAAAGCACAATATTTGGCTGCACTGACGCCTGTGCCAGATTCATATCTTTTTAATATAGGACCGCATGGTCCACCCCTGCACTCTTCCACAATACCACAGAGGGGTTACTGTATGATGGTACTTGCTGGCCTGCCATCAAAGGCACAATATTTGGCTGCACTGACGTCTTTGCCAGATTCATATCTTTTTAATATAGGACCGCATGGTCCACCCCTGCACTCTTCCACAATACCACAGAGGGGTTACTGTATGATGGCACTTGCTGGCCTGCGACCAAAGGCACAATATTTGGCTGCACTGACGTCTTTGCCAGATTCATATCTTTTTAATATAGGACCGCATGGTCCACCCCTGCACTCTTCCACAATACCACAGAGGGGTTACTGTATGATGGCACTTGCTGGCCTGCCACCAAAGGCACAATATTTGGCTGCACTGGCGCCTGTGCCAGATTCATATCTTTTTAATATAGGACAGCATGGTCCACCCCTGCACTCTTCCACAATACCACAGAGGGGTTACTGTATGATGGCACTTGCGGGCCTGCCACCAAAGGCACAATATTTGGCTGCACTGGCGCCTGTGCCAGATTCATATCTTTTTAATATAGGACCGCATGGTCCACCCCTGCACTCTTCCACAATACCACAGAGGGGTTACTGTATGATGGCACTTGTTGGTCTGCCACCAAAGTAGGGATGAGCTGTTCAGGTTCGGACTTTTCGGAGTTCGACCCGAACTTTGGCAGTTCGAAAGTTAGCGAATATCGAACTTTTTCGGTGTGTTCGGTTTGAGTTCGAAAAAAAAAAGAAATTTTGAAAAAAGTATAGAAAATGCTTAAAAAAATACTAAAAAAATCTAGAAATAAAGAGACTCTTTACTGCAGAATATTATAAGCAACGGTTTATTAGATATTGAATTAAAAACTAATGTGTACCTGGAAAGATTATCAACTCTAAATGACCTCTGTTCACAAACGGGCATAACACCAGGTGTTTTTAGTCTGGTAATCAATCTGATACATTGTACATCATACTGAGGGGGGGGTGGTGTCTGCTTCTGATTGAGATTTGGGAATTAATTTCCCTAAAACATCCTAATATGCTGCATTTAACCCTTTCGCTGCTGAGGCTTTTCACACCTCTGTGCTGAGGTCATTTTTACCGCTTTCGCTCATCATGTTTAACCGGGTTTTGTAGCTATATTTTGATATATGACCCAGACATATTATATATCGTTCATTCCGGCAGACTTGGCAGATTCATAATATGTCATTATTATATGTATACGATATGTCATGTCTGTATATTATAACAAAAATGCAATAAAATTAGAATTTTCAATAATTTATTATGTGTAAAGTGTTTTTTTTTCACATTTTAACATGCAATCGTTTGCGGTTATATTTTGTATGGGGTGCGCTTGTTAAAAAAATTAGAAATGGGGTCTCGTTACATTTTTTTTGGGGAAAATTTTGTTTTTTTAACAAACGCACCGCATACAAAAATCATTAGTGCAGCATTATTGTTCACATTATAATTGAAGTGGGAACAATATTGCTGCATTAACAAAACAAAAACAAAAAAACTTGTTTATTTTTTTTAGATTTTTTTTGAAATATTTTTATTTTTTATTTTCGATTTTTATTTTTTTTTAAAAAAAATTCATGCTCATGTTTGGTATCCTTGGAAAGGCCATGCTCTGGCCGATCCAACGATATCAAACATTAACCCCCCAAGCTGCCATGGATCGGGAGATAGGGGGTTCATTGGAACCCCCTATCTCCAACATTGGTGGCAGCTAGGGGTTAACTCCAGGACTGGCGTCATCATGCTATGCACGATGACACCAGTCCTCAGGGGGAGTTCCTGGAGGCTTGGCCGACATCCAAGATGTCGGCCAGCTCCAGGAGAGGATCACGATCCGGCGCTTTTCAGCGCCGATTCTTGATCTGGCTCCCCAGGGCGTAATCACAGCCACCGTTTGGAAAGGCAGGCTGTGCCCTTCCAAACGGTGCCTGGATTAACCCTCTGCCCCCCGGCGATCGGGAGGGAGAGAGGTCCGAAGGACTTCACCCCCTCCCTTTCAGGCGCTTTCTCCGCACATGCGGGGGGGGCGCCTGAATTAGATGTCATCGCGCTGCCGCGATGACATCTAATTGTTCCGCCGGGGTCCCGGAGTGCTTGGCTGACATCCAAGATGTCAGCCCGCACCGGGGGGCGCAGCAATCTGCCGGAATCCGGCAGATTGCTGCCTCCTGTGCATGGACGCGCTCAGCTGAGCCTGTCCAAAGCAGCCAAGTTGTTAACTGGTGTTTGAAAAAAATTCAAAATAACATCTAAGGCTAGGGTCAGATGAGCGCATTTTGTACAGACTGTGCGTCCGTGCAGTACGGACGTACTTACTGACTGACAACAAGGTAGTTTTTTGACTGATGTAGCAGGGAAAATAAAATAAAATGAAAAAACATTCTGTCCGTCAAAAATGCTGGACGTATAAATGCAGTCCATCTGACCTCGTTTCATCACTCACATACAAAGCTACACGGACGTTGCAGACGTGGCGCACTCTGCACGTCCGTTCTAGCAGTATTACGTTCTTGCCTAAGGCTAGGGTCAGATGAACGCATTTGCGTTCGTGATTTTGTACGGATCATCAATAAAACACTTTTTGCATCTGGACGTTATGTTGGCCGGACATTAGCAGTGTCTGACATTTCAAAATCACGCACACACGCCGCTATGCGGCCGCAGCGCACTCTGTACGACCGTACTAGCGGTTTGACGTTTTCGACAAAATGCGTTCGTTTGCCACTTGCACTGCGCAGCCGGACTTTCGTGCGACCGTACTTCGTATATTGGCCGTAATTGCCCATCATTTGCTGCTATTGCGGCCGTAATTAAGTGCGCCAGAACGCACGTTAAAAGTGTGCTAGTCTGACCCTAGCCTTATCTGCGTCCGTTTGCTGCGTCCGCCATGCATCCGCACTTCCGTGCAGACGTACTTCGTGTGTGGGGCTCCATTGGTCAGAATGCTATGCTGCCACGGACGTACAAATGTGCGGCAACACGGGCGTGATAACTGCGCTCGTCTGACCCCAGCCTTAAGCAATGTTATTTTTCACCTCGGGGTTAAACATTCACAGGGTTATTCAGAGAGCGGTGAAAAGCAGGAGAATAACTGGAGAAGTGAAAATTCTAGGTCAAAATAGCCGAACCAGAAAAATTCTCCCATTTAACTCACTTTCCAAATCGGCTATTTGGTCTAGATTGTTCTCTTCTCCTGCCAGTTCTCCTGGCTTTCACCTCTCTCTCAGGGTTGTTCAGAGAAAGGTGAAAACCAGGAGAATGGCAGGAAAAGAGAACAATCTGGACCAAATAGCCGATTTGGAAAGTGAGATAAGGCTAGGGTCAGACTAACGTATTTTTCACAGCGACCGTCAAAAAGTGCTTCCGAACGCATTGCCTTATTTTTTCACGGAATGCGCGAAAACGGTCATACGATGCGCATTTTTGTGCGTGATTTTTTACGGATCCAAACCAGGAAACTTTGGGTGTCTGGACGTTATGTTGGCCGGACATGAGCAGAGTCTGACGTCTCCAAATCACGCACACACGCCGCTAGTGGACGCAGCGCACTCTGTACGTCCGTACTAGCGGTTCTGCGTTCTCGAAAAAATGCGTTCCTTTTCCACTTGCGTTGCGCAGCCGGACTTTCGTGCGACCGTATTTCGTATATTGGCTTTCATTGCCCGTCATTTGCTGCTAGTGCGGCCGTGATTAAGTGCGCCTAAGGCTAAGGTCAGACGAAAGCAGTTTTAACGTGCGTTTAACCGCACGAAATCACGGCCGTGCTAGCAGCAAATGACGTCCAATGCCGGGGAACAGACGACGAACGGCGCACGAAAGTTCGTCCGCGCAACGCAAGTGGCAAACGAACGCATTTTTTCTAGAACGTCAAACCGCTACTACTGAGGTACAGAGTGCGCTGCGTCTGCATAGCGGCGTGTTCGCGTGATTGGGAGACGTCAGACGCTGTACACGTCCGGCCAACATAACGTCCAGACGCAAAAAGTGTTTTATTGATAACCGTACAAAATCACGGACGAAAATGCGCATCGTATGACCACTATCACGTATTCCGTGAAAAAATACGTCCATTCGTTCGAACGCACTTTTTCACGGACAATGTGAAAAATACGTTCGTCTGACCCTAGCCTAAACGCATGTTAACAATTCGCTAGTCTGACCCTAGCCTAAATGGGAGAATTTTTCTGGTTTGGCTATTTTGACCTAGAATTTTCCATTCTCCAGTCATTCTCCTGCTCTTCACCGCTCTCTGAAAAACCCTGACAGGGTTATTCAGAGAAAGGTGAAACTCAGGAGAATGACTGAAGAGAAAATTCTAGGTCAAAATAGCCAAACCAGAAAAATTCTACCATTTTTCTCACTTTCCAAATCGGCTATTTGGTCTAGAATTTTCCATCCTCCAGTCATTCTCCTGCTTTTCACCGCCAAAAAAATCAGTAAACTTTTTCTGTGTGTCCGAAAATGTCTCCTCTTTTCATACAGACTGCCGCCCCAAGCAGTTGTTTATGGATAGATTAAAGGAAAAGCATTTACCGTCATTTGAAATGTCATTTTTTGGTTTTTACATATTTCTATACATCCTAGAAATCTGCCACTTCACGGGCAGGTTATGGGGACCTCCTAGGCATGATATTTGAAGGAATTTTCCTTTTATTTTTAACCCTTATTTCATGGAAAACTCACTGTCCCTTTAAAACGTTTTTTTTTTACTTTTTGTCCTTGTTTCCTGTCCCCCAGGGCACTACCCGGACCCCCATACACCTTTTATGGCAAATATCTAGCCCTCTTGGTGGCAGTGGCGTAACTAGAAACCTGAGGGCCCCGGTGCAAGAATCCATGAAGGGCCCCCCCAACCCCCCCAAAAAAAGATCCATATTTTTCCCTTTTTTTTTCTGCAATATAATAAAGATAGTATTGCCCCCAGCTCACATGGATATATATATTGCCCCAGCTCACATGGACATATATTGCCCCCAGCTCACATGGACATATATTGCCCCCAGACCACACATGGATATATTGCCCCCAGGCCACACATGGATATATTGCCCCAGCTCACACATGGATATTTTTGCCCCCAGCTCATGGAAATACTGCCCCAACACATGGATATACTGCCCCAACACATGGATATACTGCCCCAACACATGGATACTGCCCCAGCACATGGATATACTGCCCCAGCTCTGCCCCCCAGCTCATGGATATACTGCCCCAGCTCTGCCCCCCCAGCTCCTCATGGATATACTGCCCCAGCTCTGCCCCAGCTCATGGATATACTGCCCCAGCTCTGCCCCAGCTCATGGATATACTGCCCCAGCTCTGCCCCAGTTCATGGATATACTGCCTCAGCTCTGCCCCCCAGCTCATGGATATACTGCCCCAGCTCTGCCCCAGCTCATGGATATACTGCCCCAGCTCTGCCCCCCAGCTCATGGATATACTGCCCCAGCTCTGCCCCAGCTCATGGATATACTGCCCCAGCTCTGCCCCCAGCTCATGGATATACTGTCCCAGCTCTGCCCCAGCTCATGGATATACTGCCCCAGCTCTGCCCCAGCTCATGGATATACTGCCCCAGCTCTGCCCCCCAGCTCATGGATATACTGTCCCAGCTCTGCCCCAGCTCATGGATATACTGCCCCAGCTCTGCCCCCCAGGTCATGGATATACTGCCCCAGCTCTGCCCCCCAGCTCATGGATATACTGCCCCACCTCTGCCCCCCAGCTCATGGATATACTGCCCCAGCTCTGCCCCCCAGCTCCTCATCATGGATATACTGCCCCAGCTCTGCCCCCCAGCTCCTCATCATGGATATACTGCCCCAGCTCTGCCCCCCAGCTCATGGATATACTGCCCCCAGCCCAGCTCTTACCTGCTCTGCTGGCCCCAGGCCCAGGGCAGGCTCCGCCGGCATCTTCTCCTCCTTGGCGAGCGGCCGCTGGAAACATGCAGCTTGGCCACTCGCCGGAAACCACCTGATCAGTGCGAGGTCTCGTGCGCTGGTCAGGTGATTTCTCTCCCATGTGAGCGGCCAAGCTGCATGTCAGCGGCCGCTCGCGTAGGGAGAGGGACGGCCAGCGCGTGGCTCCCAGATTCCGGCGCTGATTGCCAGAATCTGGCGGCGGCACTGGGCCCCCCTCCAGCGGCGGAATGCCAGGGCTCGGTCGCAACTGCGACCGCTGCGACCCTGGTACTTCCGCCACTGCTTGGTGGGAACTCTAAAAAACTAATTTTCAGCCCCATTGACTTGTATGGGGTTCGAGCTCGGGTTCAGATCCGAACATTTGGAAAGTTCGGGTTCGGCTTCGAACCGAACTCGGAGGGTGTTCGGCTCATCCCTACACCAAAGGCACAATATTTGGCTGCACTGAAGTCTTTGCCAGATTTATATCATTTTAATATTTGACCGCAGGGTCCAACCCTGCACTCTTCGACAAAACCACAGAGGGGTTACGGTGTGACGGCACTGTTGCCGACACTAAAGGCCCAATTTTAAAGCACCTATTGATACTTTCATCCAACGCCTGCATAAGTTTCACCAGAAATCACTAAACTTTTTCTGCACGTCCTAAAATGTCTTTTCATACAGACTGCCGCCCCAAGCAGTTGTTTATGAATAGATTAAAGGAAAAGCATTTACCGTCATTTGAAATGTCATTTTTTGTTTTTTACATATTTATATACATCCTAAAAATCCGCCACTTCACGGGCAGGTTATGGGGACCTCCTAGGCACGATATTTGAAGGAATTTTATGTTTTTATTTTTAACCCTTATTTCATGGAAAACTCACAGTCCCTTTAAAAACTTTTTTTTTTTACTTTTTGTCCTTGTTTCCTGTCCCCCAGGGCACTACCCGGACCCCCATACACCTTTTATGGCAAATATCTCTCATATATGCCCTCTTGGAGGTCACTCTAAAAATCGAACTTTGAGTCCCATTGACTTGTATTGAGTTCGTGTTCAAGTTCGAATTTGAACTTTTGAAAAGTTCGAGTTCGAGTGCGAACAGAACTTGGGGGGGAGGTTCGGCTCATCCGTACACACCAACACTTTGCAAGATTTTTTTAAGTTTCTACCTGGACCTCAAAGCATTGTACTGCTTTCTTTGAAAGGAAATTCTGGATACTTATTATAGTATCTCATGAAACCGGATTCCTTATTTGTTTTCCCCCTATGTTTTTACTTAAAATGGATCAGTCCGCTCTCCCTGTCTAACCCTCATAGTTAGTGTGGTCCAGAACCGTTTCCTGCTTCTGCAGGAAACCATATAGGCAGTCAGCAAGTATCTGTCTGTACAAGGTGATTACATCCTGTTTTTTAGACATGTGCATGGCCCAAATTTTCATTTCGTTCAGTTTCTGATTTTTTCGTTACGGTTTGTTTTAGTTTCGGATCGATTCGTTAAGGTTTTTGGACTCATTAACCACTTGCTGCTCAGTGAGTCCTGCCAAGTGCACCTCCTGTGCTATGGACGCGCTCAGCGCGTCCTAGCACAGGAGGCAGCAATCAGCCGGGATTCTGGCTGATTGCTGGCCCCCCCGGTGCGGCTGACATCTTGCATGTCAGCCCGGTTCTCTGGGACCCCGGGGGGAAGATAGATGTCATTGCGGCGGCACGATGACATCTATTTCTGGCGCCCCCCCGCGAATGCGGAGGAGGTACCTGAAAGGGAGCGGAGAGGTCCTTCGGACCTCTCTTCCTCCCGATCGCCGAGGTCCAGCGGCTAAAGGCAGGCACGGTTTGGAAGGGCATAGCCTGCCCTTCCAAACCATACCTGGCTCTAACCCCTTGGGTGCGGGATCACGGCCGGATCCTCTCCCGGAGCTGGCCGACAATTTGGATGTTGGCCAAGCTCCCGGGAACTGCTCCTGACAACTGGCGTCATCGTGCATAGCGCGATGACATCAGTCCTGGAGTTAACCCCTAGTTGCCACCAATGGTGGAGATAGGGGGTTACAATGAACCCCCTATCTCCCAATCCATGGCACCTAAGGGTTAATGTTTGGTATTGTTGGATCGGCCAGAGCATGGCCTTTCCAACGATACCAAACATAACCATGTAAAAGTTAATAAAAAATAAATAAATAATAAAAATCATAAAAGTAACAAGTTGTGTTTTTGTTTTGTTTTGTTAATGCAGCAATATTGTTCCCATTTCAATTATAATGTGAACATTGATGCTGCACTAACGATTTTTGTATGGGGTGCGTTTGTTAAAAATCGCGTAATTTTCCACCCAAAGAAATGTAACGAGACCCCATTTCTACGTTTTTTTAACAAGCACAACCCATAGAAAATATAACCGCAAACGCTCGCATATTAAAATGTGAAAAAAAACACTTTACATGATGTAA
Source organism: Leptobrachium leishanense (assembly GCA_009667805.1). Classification (NCBI taxonomy): domain Eukaryota; kingdom Metazoa; phylum Chordata; class Amphibia; order Anura; family Megophryidae; genus Leptobrachium; species Leptobrachium leishanense. The sequence continues at coordinate 39,057,280 of CM019066.1, read as the reverse complement.
ATTTTTGAAAATTCTAATTTTATTGCATTTTTTTGTTATAATATACAGACAGGACATGACGTATACATATAATAATGACATATTATGAATCTGCCGAGTCTGACGGAAAGAACGATATATAATATGTCTGGGTCATAAAATAAAATAGGGCTTCAAAACACGTTTAAACAAGATAAACGAAATCAGGAAAAATTTGCTCAGCACACAGGAGTGAAATGCTTCAGCAGCGAAAGGGTTAATTATTTCAGACGATCTGTATATCAGTTTTGGATCGATTCGTTTTTCATTTTTCTTAGTTATTTCGTGTTTCGGATCGTTCGTATTTCCTTTTTATTACCAATTTGGTTTTTATCTTGTATTTTATACTGATTAAAAACAAAAATAAAAAGATACGGGGACCCTTTCCTTGCTGCTGAAACCTATTCAGCACCAGGGAGAGCAGAAATTAACCCCTGACTGGGATATAAACTGTGCCCTGTGAGATGCTGGTAACCCATTGCTTTGTTTTGAATTGCATCGATTTTTTTTTTTATTTTTCGTCTCTGATCAATTTCGTTTTGTTTTTTCGTTGTTGCTGTGATTCTTTTTTTTGGACCGATTTGGAATTTCGGATTGCTGATTTTCATTTTCAGAAATGCTTTTGAAAACTAAATTTGGTGGATTTTTGTCCGAATTTCAATTCGAATGAAATGAAACGCACATGTCTATTGTTTTAACTGTCCTCCCATAACAAGGTAAACCTGAGAAGCCCTCTCTATCTATAAAGACACCTTTTATTTGCTGTTAGTCTCCCAATAAAGTGAAATAAATACAAAGGCATATGCTCAGTTGTGCTTTTGCTGGAATAGAGTGGATATGATCTTGAGCTTGGCATACTTACTTCTCAATGGAGTCCTATGGATAACAGTGGCTGTGCGGCATGGTGCTGCTTCCCTTATTTATTATAGGCTGGATTCCTGAAATTATGAGCCGAGATGCTAATATAACAGTTGGCTTATGAATGAGCTGTAACAGGGAACTGCTAAGACTTAAAGGAACACTCTAGGGTTAAAACGAGAGCGTGAAGGCAGAGGTAACCCCATAATTAGGCAAAATAGGTGGCTGTCTAAGGCCTCTCATCCACTGGGCCTCAGAAGATGGAATATATGTGGAATGCCATTAGGCTGCTAATCAGACAATTAAAGTCCTACATTCACACACCTCTCTACCAAAAGAGAAGCATTAGCCTTAAAATTTCAATTTTGGGGGGTTAATTTATACCTTTCTGATCAATGACAAAGGAGCGTCATATTTGAGCTTGACCTAGGGCCTCATTAACTCTAGAGCCGCCGCTGCATGGGAGGAAAGAAAAGGTTACACATCAACACCTCCTGACCCCTCTGCTCTCCACTGACTTTTTAACCCTTTATTAGTTATTTTTAAAACTCACTTTGTACCCATCACAGCGCTGCCTCTTTTTCTTCAGACATAGTATGGTCCCAGTGCATGCCACATGGCTGCAGAGACTCTGGACATTCCAGGAGCATCCAGCCAATCCAATTGCTTAAAGGGAGGGAGGTGTGAATCAAATTGTCTCCCATTTCCTTGTCATGCATCTTAAAGCTCAGGCCAGCTCTTCCTCATCTAAACTTGAAGGAGGAGCTAAGCTCCTGTACTGGGAGGACTAAATCAGCCCTCCAAGAGTCCTCCAGGTGGAAGAGAGAGCTCAGGATGCTTTGGACACTGTCACCACTCAGTTTACATTGAGTAGTCACAGCGCATAGCATGTCCTTTTAGCGGCTCAAAATTTTTCTGTGTCAGCGACTCCTTATTGCAGACAAATTATAGCCCTTCATTCCTGATAATTTTTAAATATATGCAGTTTGTCAGCTTTGAGGTTATCAACTTTTATTGTCTAAGTTGGTGCTACTGGTTCAGCTTTACCGTCTGCTTACTTGTGAAAGCTTCCTGTACTTTGTATAAGTTGTATAGGAGTCGTTAACTAGATAAGAATAACGAGATATTCCATGGTAACTAATTATTCTCGGCTCCAGGAGGTGTTGAAAATTTAATACCCAAGTGTTAAATGATTTTACTTTTGCTCAATCGATTTGCTCAATCGTAAGCCAGTAACAGCCAGACACTAAGGTTTACAAGCAATCATAGATAATTTGTGGTTCCTTCTTACAAGCAAGGTCAGAAAAGAGGTCCACCTTTTTTGGGGCTAATCATTAGGTTGGCTGAGCCTCATGGGAAACCTTGTACTTCCAAATTGTCTGGATTAACATGGTTACTGACATCTGAGGGAACATTTTGAATCCACAGAGGCTTATAAAATATGTACGTGTCTAGATCATGGACCATCAACATAAATAAATGCAAATCTGGTTAATATCCATCATGAAGGGATGCCAGTTCAGTCACTGGGCTATAAGTAAGGATGAGCCGAACACTCCCCGAGTTTGGTTCGAGCCCGAACCCGAACTTCCCATTTGTTCGGGACCGAACCCGAACCCCATGCAAGTCAATGGGGCTGAAAATTCGGTTTTTTAGAGTGCCCTCCAAGAGGGCATATATGCTACATATTTGCCATAAAAGGTGTATGGGGGTCCGGGTAGTGCCCTGGGGGACAGGAAACAAGGACAAAAAGTTTTTTAAAAAAGTTTTTAAAGGGACAGTGAGTTTTCCATGAAATAAGGGTTAAAAATAAAACCCCAAAATTCCTTCAAATATCGTGCCTAGGAGGTCCCCATAACAGTTTTTAAAAGTAACATCAGGAAGCATTATTTTACTGAGAGGGTGGTGGATACATGGAACAGTCTTACAGTTGAAGTGGTAGAGGCCAAAACAGTAATTGAATTTAAGCAAGCATGGGATAGGCATAAGGCTATCCTAAACAAAAGATAAATCCAGGTAAAGTATCCATGTAATTGGGCGACTAGATGGGCCGAAAGGTTCTTATCTGCCGACATCTTTCTATGTTTCTATGTTTCTATAACCTGCCCGTGAAGTGGCGGATTTCTAGGATGTATTGAAATATGTAAAAACCAAAAAATTACATTTCAAATGACGGTAAATGCTTTTCCTTTAATCTATCCATAAACAACTGCTTGGGGCGGCAGCCTGTATGAAAAGAGGAGACGTTTTAGGAGTCGGACACGCAGAACAGGTTTAGTGATTTTTTTGGCTAAATTATTGTGAAACTTATGCAGGCTTTGGATGAAAGTAACAATAGGTGCTTTAAAATTGGGCTTTTAGCGTCGGCAACAGTGCCGTCACACCGTAATCCCTCTGAGGATATGAATCTGATACAGGTATCAGTGGCAGTGCACCCAGATATTGTGCCTTTAATGCCAGGCCAGCAAGTATCATCATACAGTAACCCCTCTGTGTTATTGTGGAAGAGTGCAGGGGTGGACCATGTGGTCCTATATTGAAAAGTTTTTGATCTGGTAATGGGCGTCAGTGCACCCAGATATTGTGCCTTTAGTGCCAGACCAGCAAGTATCATCATACAGTAACCCCTCTGTGGTATTGTGGAAGAATGCAGGGGTGGACCATGGGTGGACTATATTGAAAAGTGTTTTGTTACTTTTGTTACTTTTTTTTACCTGTTAACCCCTTAAGGGCCACTGACGTACCCTGTACGTCCTGTCCTCGGGTCTCCCTTAGACCCGAGGACGTACAGGGTACGTCAGCGGTGCCTAATCCCCCTCCCGCCCGATACTCACCTCCCTCGCTGGATCCCACGGCGATCTGGCAGGGAGGAAGCCTGCCCATGTGATTTACATGGGCAGGCGAGACTGATGATGTTGCCACGCTGCGTGGTGACGTCATCAGCAGGCGTCCCCATGCAAAGCAATGGAGGGATGGGGGGGATGCAGCTAGGGAGATGCTTCTTACACCACTGAAAAGGGGAGAGTCTACCGTTTCGCCGCCTACCATTTCGAGATTAACCGTTTCACCGCCGGATCACGTTTCGGCGCCAATTGGCGCCTAAACGGGATTCGAACCTGGAGAGGGGCTGACATCTTGGTCCCCCCCACCCACTGACAACCTCATCATATGTGTGAGGATGTCAGTGGGCCAGTTAACCATCTAGCTGCCATGTAGAGATAAGGGGATCCTAAGGATCCCTTTATCTCCCGATCCATGGCAGCTAGATGGTCATATTTGACATCATTTGAAAGGCCTGAAAACATGACCAGGTTTGGTTTAAAAAATAAAATAAAAAAATTAAATAAAAAATGTTTTTTTTTTTAAAGTTTTTTCGTCTGGGGGTTTAATTAAATAGGACCGAGGCTGTCATCTAAAAATAATTAGCACAAAATGGTCAGAATGAGCGCAGCGCACATAGGTGAACTGTCTCAGCAGTGAAGGGGTTAAAAAGCAAACGCATGTAAAAATTGGGTCTTTCTAGTCTTGGGACAAAATTTTGAACCTATTTAGCCGGGGTCTTTTTGGGTGGTTGTAGATTTTGGGGATTAAATTACGAAAAAGTGTGTTTTTACCATTTTTTTCTCATATTTCATATTTTTTTTATAGTAAGTTATTCGATATGATGGAAATAATGGTATTTCTAGAAAGTCCATTTAATGGCGGGAAAAACTGTGTATAATATGTGTGGGTTGAATAAACGAGTAAGAGGAAAATTTGACCTAAACACTAACAGTGCAGAAACGTAAAAACAGCAGTAAAGGACAGATTTGTGTAAAACCGCCCGGTCACTAAGGGGTTAATGGGCGTCAGTGCACCCAGATATTGTGCCTTTAATGCCAGGCCAGCAAGTATCATCATACAGTAACCCCTCTGTGTTATGGTGGAAGAGTGCAGGGGTGGACCTTGCGGTTCTATATTAAAAAGATATGCATCTGGTTAAGGCGTCAGTGCACCCAGATATTCTGCCTTTGGTGCAAAACTGCCAGGCCAGCAAGTATCATCATACAGTAAGGCTGGGGTCAGACGAACGCAGTGTTAACGTCGGTGTTGACCGCACATAAGTACGTCCGTGATAGCATACAATTGTGCTAAATGGAGCCCCACACACGAAGTACGTCCGCACAGAAGTGCGGGGGCTGACGGACGCTGCAAACGGACGCAGGTTAGGCAAGAACGTAATACTGCTAAAACGGACGTGCAGAGTGTGCCACATCCACAACGTCCGCATAGCTTTGTGTGTGAGTGATGCAACAAGGTCAGATGGACTGCATTTATACGTCCAGCATTTTTGACGGAAAGAATGTTTTTTCATTTTAATTTATTTTCCCTGTTGAGGGCGTCCATGCACAGGAGGCAGCAATCTGCCGGATTCCGGCAGATTGCTGTGCCCCCCGGTGCGGGTTATCTTGGATGTCAGCCCAGAACTCCGGGACCCCGGCGGAGCAATTAGATGTCATCGCGGCGGCGCGATGACATCTAATTCAGGTGCCCCCCCACATGTGCGGAGTTAGCGCCTGAAAGGGAGGGGGGAGGACCTCTCTCCCTCCCGATCGCCGGGGGGCAGAGGGTTATTCCAGGCACCGTTTGGAAGGGCACAGCCTGCCCTTCCAAACGGTGGCTGTGATTAACCCCAGGGATTAAGCTTGCAACTTTCCAAGGATACCAAACATGAGCATGAAAAATGTTTTTTAAAAAAAAATATTTAAAAAAAAATATTTTAAAAAAAAATTTCTAAAAAAAAAATAAACAAGCTTTTTTTTGTTTTTGTTTTGTTAATGCAGCAATATTGTTCCCATTTCAATTATAATGTGAACAATAATGCTGCACTAACGATTTTTGTATGCAGTGCGTTTGTTAAAAAAAGTGAAATTTTCCCCAAAAAAAAATGTAACGAGACCCCATTTCAAATTTTTTTAACAAGCGCACCCCATACAAAATATAACCGCAAACGATCGGATGTTAAAATGTGAAAAAAAACACTTTACACATAATAAATTATTGAAAATTCTAATTTTATTGCATTTTTGTTATAATATACAGACATGACATAACGTATACATATAATAATGACATATTATGAATCTGCCAAGTCTGCCGGAAAGAACGATAAATAATATGTCTGGGTCATATATCAAAATATGGCTACAAAACGCGGTTAAACATGATGAGCGAAAGCGGTAAAAATGACCTCAGCACAGAGGTGTGAAAAGCCTCAGCAGCAAAAGGTTTAAATGCAGCATATTAGGATGTTTTAGGTAAATTAATTCTCAAATCTCAATCAGAAGCAGACACCACCCCACCCCCTCAGTATGGTGTACAATGTATCAAATTGATTACCAGACTAAAAACACCTGGTGTTATGCCCGTTTGTGAACAGATGTCATTTAGAGTTGATAATCTTTCCACGTACACATTAGTTTTTAATTCAATATCTAATAAACCGTTGCTTATAATATTCTGCTGTAAAGAGTCTCTTTATTTCTAGATTTTTTAGTATTTTTTTAAGCATTTTCTATACTTTTTTCAAAATTTCCTTTTTTTTTTCGAACTCAAACCGAAACAGACCCAAAAAGTTCGAAATTCGCGAACTTTCGAACTACAAAAGTTCAGGTCGAACTCCGAATCGTCCGAACCCGAACAGCTCATCCCTAGCTATAAGCAGAAAGCAGCAATATGAAAAAAACCACCAGGTGTATAAACGTGATAAACATACACATGTGGTTGAAATGTTGTCTCCGGCCTTTCATGATGTATAGGCTTGGTAATAACCCGTAAGTGGTAAAAATGTCATTGGTCCTTCTTGATGTCTTTGGTCCTTCCTGATGGCGCAATAAACCAAATCTTGGTACATGTAAATGAATGGAATGGCAGATCGTATTTCTAAATTGCAGTTTTGTTTCTACAGAGTCCTACAGTAGTCTGGAGATCCTGAACCCATTAACCCACCCCTGTGAGGCATTTGACCAACTCATGAATTTTGGACAGGATATATGACGCTAGCTCAAATGATATGCACAAGTGATGCATTATAGGAGCTCATTTTTTTAAGAAAGTATAAACGTTCATGAAAACATTAATGCTACTTCTTTCCAAAGCATAACATCAAAAATACCACTATTTAAGTATAAGAATAACTAGAGTAAACCATCACATAGTTCTCTCTCACAGTCCTTGGAGTAGTGTTTCCTCTTGATCTGTGCAACTTCAAACGCGTTGTGACAGTGAATTTCCTAACCGTCTCGGGAACAATGACTGAAGGGCTCCTGATATTCATGATGGACAGGTTAATCAGCAAAAAAAACATAGGGTTGTGCAGATGATGATCAAAGGTCACGGCAAGAATAAGAACAGTACATTGATTTGTTAAACGCGTTGTGACAGTGATTTTCCTAACCGTCTCATGGCTCTGTGCACATCTTTATTTCTCAAGCTATAGATTAAAGGATTCATCATTGGTATTATAATAACATAAAATATTGATATTACTTTGTTTTTGTAGTCCCCTACAGAAACCTTTGGTCTCATTAACATAATCAGAGCATAGCCATAAAACAGCGTTACCACAATAAGGTGTGAGCTACAACTGGAGAAAGCGTTGTATCGTCCAGACTGGATTCTCATTATAGACGCGATAATTGCGCAATATGATAAAATAATGAGAAGGACCGGGATCAGGACAAAGAAGACACTTCCAATTAATGTCAAGATGTTCACTATTGAGGTATCACTGCATGACAAGAGAACCAGGGAATGATACAAGCAAAAGAAATTGTTAACGAAATTTGGGCCACAGAATGATAGCCTGCACAGTATGGAGATGTTAACTGATGATGAGGTGGTTGTTATAGTCCATGTTAACGTGATCATCCATATACAAGTTGATGAACTCATTATCCTGCTATACCTCAGTGGTTTACAGATTGCAACATAACGATCATAAGCCATGAAAAGCAGAAGGATGAATTGACTCCCTCCCAGAAGAAGACTAAAAAACGCCTGGGTGGCACAGGGCGCAAACAAAATCCTTTTATTCCCACTTAAGAAGTCCACAAGCATCTTGGGAACAATGACTGTAGGGCTACTGATATTAATGATGGACAGGTTAACGAGCAAGAAATACATAGGGTTGTGCAGATGATGATCAAAGGTCACGGCAAGAATTAGAAGGGTGTTTGCCACCAGTAGCACCATATAGATCAGGAAGATGAAGAATACCAAGACCTGTGTACTGAGATCATTGGAAAACCCAAGAAGAACGAATTCCTTCACAGTACTGCGATTCCAGCTTTCCATAACTGTGGCCAGGAAAGTATCATGGGCTGTAGGTAGAAACACATAAAAATGTAAAAATAAAACAGTTCTGAAACCTTAATAGATATTTTTTGCAATAAATCAATGAGAACTTCACCATAGTTAATAGCCGAGCTGCATGGCCAAGTTAAAGCACTTTGCTAGTCAATGAACCTTACAGCTTCAGTTTAAAGTCAAGATCAAAATTCTTGCTGGGCCCACCACTCTTTTTGAGGCACCTCATACTGATCTTTAGTGTATCTGGTCCAATGTTCATCCAGCCTCTAATCCTTGTCACAGATGTGTGGTCAACTGTTAGGTGGCTCGAGTCATGGAAAGCTTAGACGTATTGGTCTCTATTAGTTGTGGATGTCCCAGTAGTCAGAAACAGCAGGAGAGACCCACAAGAACTTGCATACTCTACAAGGAAGGTTTCCTGTAGCCCCGGGGTCTGATATTTTTCATCTGTCTCTGATAGTAATAACTGTTAAATGTAATACATAAAAAATATAAATTGCTCAAGAAATGTCATGCACAGCTGAACATAGAGAAAAATGCAAAAATAATTGCTTACATTTAGGGTTAGGATTAGGGTGTCAGCTACACTCGTGCGATTTGGTCAGGACCAATTCAGAATTCATCCGACTAATTGATAATTCGGTGATTTGGAGTTATCCAAATTCTGAAGGGATGATTTCTGAACTGAAGCAGTTTCCAAATAAAAAGAATAAAGCACACAGAAGCTGTAACCCTAACTCTAAACCTAATCCTAGCCCAAATAATATATAAAGTGTAAACTTAACCCTAAACCCAACCCTAAAACTAACCCTTACCTTAAGCCTAATCATTAAACTAACAAAAACAGTAAGCCTAACTCTGGCCATAACCTGAACTCTAATAAACTATTTTCAATAATAATATAGAAAAGCTAAGCCTATCTCTTACCCTAACCTAGCCATAATCATATAACACATAGAAACTGTAACAGTTTATGAATTATTATTAAAAATAATGGATTAGGGTTAGGGCTTGGATTAAGGTTACAATTTCTGTATTACTATTAAAAATTATTCGTTAGGGCTAGGATTAGGGTTATTATTTCGGGTGCTGGACAAAATCCTTACAGCCAGGTTCCCTAAAGCCAACATCCCGATGGCCAATTTCCAGACAGGACAAGCGCCGGACATCCCAACTTCCCTACACAGCCAACTTCCAGACATCCATAATTCCAGCGGCTAACCCTAAAACTAACACCCTAACCCTAGGTTTTGGGGGGTTACGGATAGTTTTAGGGGGGTTAGGGTTAGGGATAGGTTTAGGGGGGTCAGGGTTAGGGTTAGGTTTAGGGGGTTAGGGCTAGGTTTAGGGGGTTAGAGTTAGGGCTAGATTTAGGGGGTTAGGGTTAGATTTAGGGGGTTAGGATTAGAGCTAGGTTTAGGGTGGTTAGGGTTAGGGCTAGATTTAGGGGGTTAGGGCTAGGTTTAGAGGGGTTAGGGCTAGATTTAGGGGTTTAGGGCTATATTTAAGGGGTTAGGGCTAGATTTAGGGGGGTTAGGGCTAGGTTTAGGGGGGTTAGGGATAGATTTAGGGGAGTTAGGGATAGATTTAGGGGGTTAGGGTTAGGTATAGATTTAGGGGGGTTAGGGATAGGTTTAGGGGGTTAGGGCTAGGTTTAGGGGGGTTAGGGCTAGGTTTAGGGCGGTTAGGGAGTAGGGTTTGGGTTAGCCGCTGGGATTCTGGATGTCTGAAAGTTGGCCGTCAGCGAGTTGTCTGTGTAGGGAAGTTGGCCATGTAGGGAAGTTGCCGTCATGGAGTTGTCTGTGTAGGGAAGTTGGTCGTCATGATTTTGGTATTAAGGAACCGGGTTGTAGGGATTTTGACCCAAACCATATTATTTCTACATGTTTTATTATCAGGGTTAGGGATAGGGTTAGGGTTACACTTTCTGCATTTTTTATGATTACAGTTTCTGTATTATTATTTAAAATAGCTGGAGAAGACTAAGGTTAGGGTCATTCGCATGCTGTAGTGCTCTGTGATACACTCATACACACTGCACACTACTGTGAGTTTTATTGCTGTGCAGCTCTATGATACACTTATATACACTGCACATTACTGTGAGTTTAATTGCTGTGGATTCTGTGATACACTGATTAGAGATGTGTTTCATTTCGTACCAAATCAAAATTCGAAGGAAATTCACAGATTCATGATTCGCAAGCATTTCTGAAATACAAATTGGCTCAATCCAAAATTTCGGATTGGTCCGAAAATACGAATCGCGTTAACAATGAAAAAAACGGAACGACAATGATCAGAGACAAAAAAAATAAATGCAAATTATGAAAAAAACAAAGCAATGGGTTAATGGCAGCTCACAGGGCACAGCTAGTATCTCAGTCAGGGGTTAATGGGCATATCACAGGGCACAGCTTATATCCCAGTCATGGGTTAATGGGCATCTCACAGGGCACAGTTTATATCCCAGTCAGGGGTTAATGGGCATCTCACAGGGCACAGTTTATATCCCAGTTACGGGATTTTTTTATTTTATTTTTAGGATTTTTAGTCATTTTTCAGGATTTTTTGAGTGAAATTTTAGGTTTCCTAATTTATTTTAAAGCAACAAGTCTTTTTTTCCCCATAGGTTTCAATGTAAAAAATATTCCCTTTTTTATCAATGAAACCGTTTATTTTTTTCACTTTTAGAAAAAAATCTATTTATTTATTGTTTTTTTAGGCATTTTTCTGGATTTTTTGGGTTAAATTTAAGGTTTCATAATTCATTTTAAGTAATAATGTATTTTAAGCAATTATAAGGAATAACAATTTTTTTTTTCTTTGCTGAACGCAGCTGTATTATTTTCTTACAGTACATCTGCGTTCAGCAATGAATACATTGTTTCACAACCATGAAGAGTTCCGGGGGTCTTACGGAGCTATCTATGGTCCTGAACTGAAACTATAGGGGTTATTCAAAGAGCACCGAAATGTTGCCGACATTTTGGTGCTCTCTCGTTCCCCGCACTTCGCAAGACTTCGGGGAATCAAAAGTCAGCATTCACCGCAGGGTCGCTGGAGTGCAGGGAAAACCAGTCACAATCCCGCCGAAGATCTGCCGAAAACCAAACAAAAACCTGCCGGAACTGCAGGAAAATCCACGCCAAACACGTCTGAAAAAAGTCGCCGAGCCGCCCATCACAGCGCAGACCAGCCTCTGGAAAAAGGCAACAAGCTGACAATATGAAACGCTGTTTGCAAAAAAAACGACTCAACGAAAATGCCCTATATTTACATATAAGATCCTATGAATGATAATAAAAAGGTCTATTACAGAAAAAAAAACACTTTTAAAAAAAAAACGGAAATAAAATTTTGATCGAAAAAAATATTATTTAATTAATAATACTATATTTTTAGTTATAGTTTTTATATATTAAAAAAATTATATAAAACTTATAAAATGTATGTATTCTAATCCTGCCTCAAAAACAGTCATTTATCACATTCATTGTCAGGGTTATTTAAAGAGATTCGAATTGCTGGAAAATCAGCGTTCGGTTACCTTTCTTGTCCATTCGGCTATTCAGAGAGCAGGCAATTCGCCAAATCCTGGCGAATTGCCTGCACATACGGTGCCTGTTCGGTGCCTGTTCGAGGGCAGTGAAATCCCCATAGCGAAGCAATGCTTCATCTATTCAGAGAACACAAACCAGCAGTGAAAAGTTGCCGAATTACCCTGCCATTCGGTGGTTTAATTCGGCAGGTTTATTCAGGAGAATCCCATAGGTTCAATGTTAAAAATATTCACATTTTAATTCAATATCTAATAAACCGTTCATTATAAAACTCTGCAGTAAAGAGTCTCTTTATTTATAGATTTTTTAGGATATTTTAAGAATTTGTTTTATTATTTTTTTAACTTTACTTCTTTTTCTGTAACAGCCCTTTTTATTATCATTCATTGGATTTTATATGTAAATTTCAGACATTTTCGCTCAGTAGTTTCTTTGCAAACAGCGTTTCACTTTTCAATTATTCAAGTGAACTGCTTTTTGAATTTATTCACTCCATTCGTTTGCGGTGTCGGCTTTTTCCGGCTTTGCTGCGCTGCGTGTAATCGGCTCCTGCTCTGGTCTTTCCGGCGTTTTCGGCGGGGTTAATCCAGATGTTTTTGCGGTTTTCAGTGTGCATTCGCTGGGTTTTGCGGTTAGTTTTCGACAGGTTTGCGGTGACTTTTCCCTGCAATTCGGCAGCCCTGTGGGGCTTGCTGAATACACCTCAGGGTCGCCGAAATGGGATCGCCAAATCGAGCCGAATTGAAGAGAATGAAAAGTCACTGAACGTGCGGTGACTTTTCGATTCTCTTTGAATAATGTAATTACGTGTTTTTATTACATAGTATTCTACCAGTAGAGCTACGTATTCACTCTGGAATCCACAGAACCCATGGATTGTTGGGATATTGCCTTTGTTATGACGTCTATTGACCTCCATGAGTTTCCCGTAACAACACTAGCAGAAAATAAATCCTTTCTCACTTCACTGGAGGATTATTGGGAATTATTATTCATTTTTTTCCTGATTTTTCAGTAGACGACTGAATGACAGGAGACTTGGAATCATTCATTATTCTATCACCTTCAACATTTTTGCATGTTTTTTGCAAGATATCCACCATGAAAAACTGACACAAGCTCCGATAAGAGCCGGCATGCATTTTCGATCAGTTTAGAAGAGGAATTGGAGTTTTAACATTCTCCTAAGGATCTAAAGTGCATCTTCTGCAGTAACAGCTGGGTGGAGGTACCATCACTGCTCTATGACCGTGGAGTCACAGGTTGGAATCCCGGTAAGAGCACCTCTCCAGTAAGTATCCCTAACGGTACATACTCGCCACCCAGGACATACTTGAAAATGAGAGAAATCTCAATGTATCCTTCCTGGTAAAATACTGGTGCTGGTGTTTGTTATTCTTCAGGACAGTAATATTCATTTCGATTCCTGATCCAATATATATATATATAAACGAATCCAAGGAGGGAGGAGGCACTCAGTCGGTTGATTTTTTACTTTGCCCAGGTGCTACCCGCAAACGTATGGATACAAAAACAGAGACGTGGGAGCACTCTGGGTCTTAGAATAAAATAAAAAAAATTATTGGAGATGCATTAAAAAGGGGACCAACGTTTCGGCTCCTAGAAGCCTTTATCAAGGTATACTTTGATAAAGGCTTCAAGGAGCCGAAACGTCGGTCCCCTTTTTAATGCATCTCCAATAAAAAAAATTTACTTTATTCTAAGACCCAGAGTGCTCCCATGTCTCCGTTTTTGTATATATATATGTTTATTATTGCAGAAGCCACTTGCACATCACAGCAATTCAAGGAACTGCATCCCAGAGCCCCTGTGCCACATTCCCCATATGCAGCAAGGAACTGGGTAGGATATGCAAATGACCTCTGTCTCACTCTTATTGCATCCTGTGTCTGTTATTACACAGAACCCTTCAATCAATGCTACTCCATACTATGGCCTTTTTTAGCAGATAACAGGTTAATGCAACTGGTCAAAGCCACTCCTAGGACAGCGCTGTTTCGAGTTTATTGGACCCTCATCAGCAGGAGCTAGGCATGACCAGTTGCAGTGAATGCTTGGACCCGTAGGGCAAATCAGTACTTACAGTATATATATATATATACTAGGTGTTAAGCCTGCCCAGAGGGCAGTCTATTGATAAGTGTGGTGCGTTGTGCTTGGTTCGGTGCCATTTATTGTGCTGTGTTTGGCTCTGTGCTCGGCTCTGTGCCGTTTATTCTGTTGTGCTCGGCTCTGTGCCGTCTATTGTACTGTGCTCGGCTCTGTGGCGTTTATTCTGTTTTGCTCGGCTCTGTGCTCTGCTCCGTGCCGTATATTGTGCTCTGCTTTTATTGTGCTCTGCGCCGTTTATTGTGTTGTGCTTGGTTCTGTGCTTGGCGCCGTTTATTGTGCTGTGATTGGCTGTGCCGTTTATTGTGCTGTGCTCTGTGCCGTATATTGTGCTGTGCTCGGCGCTGTGCCGTTTATTGTGTTTGGCTCTGTGGCGTCTGCTTGGCTCTGTGGCGTCTATTGTGCTGTGCTCTGTGGCGTTTATTGTGCTCGGCTCTGTGGCGTTTATTGTGCTCGGCTCTGTGGCTTTTATTGTGCTCGGCTCTGTGGCGTTTATTCTGTTTTGCTCGGCTCTGTGCTGGGCTCTGCACATCAGCTCTGTGCTCTGCTCCGTGCCGTATATTGTGCTCTGCTTTTATTGTGCTCTGCGCCGTTTATTGTGTTGTGCTTGGTTCTGTGCTCGGCGCCGTTTATTGTGCTGTGCTTTGTGCCGTTTATTGTGCTGTGCTTGTGCCGTATAGTGTGCTGTGCTCGGCTCTGTGGCGTTTATTGTGCTCGGCTCTGTGGCGTTTATTGTGCTCGGCTCTGTGGCGTTTATTGTGCTCGGCTCTGTGGCGTTTATTGTGCTCGCTCTGTGGCTTTTATTGTGCTCGGCTCTGTGGCGTTTATTCTGTTTTGCTCGGCTCTGTGCTGGGCTCTGCACATCAGCTCTGTGCTCTGCTCCGTGCCGTATATTGTGCTCTGCTTTTATTGTGCTCTGCGCCGTTTATTGTGTTGTGCTTGGTTCTGTGCTCGGCGCCGTTTATTGTGCTGTGCTTTGTGCCGTTTATTGTGCTGTGCTTTGTGCCGTATAGTGTGCTGTGCTCGGCTCTGTGGCGTTTATTGTGCTCGGCTCTGTGGCGTTTATTGTGCTCGGCTCTGTGGCGTTTATTGTGCTCGGCTCTGTGGCGTTTATTGTGCTCGGCTCTGTGCCTTTAATGGGTTGTGCTCTGCTCTGTGCCATCTATTGTGCTCTGCTTGGCGCTCTGCTCTGTGCTCTGCACTCGGCGCTGGGCTGTGTTCAGGTACTGGGCTCAGGCGCTGTACTGGGCTCAGGCGCTGGGCTCTGCTCAGGCGCTGCGCTCAGGCGCTGCGCTCAGGCGCTGCGCTGCGCTCAGGTGCTGCACTGCGCTCAGGCGCTGCGCTCAGGCGCTGCGCTCAGGCGCTGCGCTGCGCTCAGGCGCTGGGCTCTGCGCTCAGGCGCTGGGCTCTGCGCTCAGGCGCTGGGCTCAGGCGCTGGGCTCAGGCGCTGGGCTCAGGCGCTGGGCTTGCGCTCAGGCGCTGGGCTCTGCGCTCAGGCGCCTGGCTCAGGCGCTGGGCTCTGCGCTCAGGCGCTGGGCTCAGGCGCTGGGCTCTGCGCTCAGGCGCTGGGCTCAGGCGCTGGGCGCTGCGCTCAGGCGCTGGGCTCAGGCGCTGGGCGCTGGCTCAGGCGCTGGGCTCAGGCGCTGGGCTCAGGCGCTTGGCTCAGGCGCTGGGCTCTGCGCTAAGCTGCTGGGCTCGGCGCTGGCTCAGGCGCTGGGCTCAGGCGCTGGGCTCTGCGCTCAGGGCTCTGCGCTCAGGCGCTGGGTCTGTGCTCAGGCGCTGGGCTCAGGCGCTGGCTCTGCGCTCAGGCGCTCGGGCTCTGCGCTCAGGCGCTGGCTCAGGCGCTGGTCTGCGCTCAGGCGCTGGCTCAGGCGCTGGGCTCAGGCACTGGGCTCAGGCGCTGGGCTCGGCGCTGGGCTCAGGCGCTGGGCTCTGCGCTCAGGCGCTGGGCTCAGGCGCTGGGCTCTGCGCTCAGGCGCTGGGCTCAGGCGGTGGGCTCTGCGCTCAGGCGCTGGGCTCAGGCGCTGGGCTCTGCGCTGGGCTCTGCGCTCAGGCGCTGGGCTCAGGCGCTGGGCTCTGCGCTCAGGCGCTGGGCTCAGGCGCTGGGCTCTGCGCTCAGGCGCTGGGCTCAGGCGCTGGGCGCTGGGCTCAGGCGCTGGGCTCAGGCGCTGGGCTCAGGCGCTTGGCTCAGGCGCTGGGCTCTGCGCTAAGGCGCTGGGCTCGGCGCTGGGCTCAGGCGCTGGGCTCAGGCGCTGGGCTCTGCGCTCAGGGCTCTGCGCTCAGGCGCTGGGCTCTGTGCTCAGGCGCTGGGCTCAGGCGCTGGGCTCTGCGCTCAGGCGCTCGGGCTCTGCGCTCAGGCGCTGGGCTCAGGCGCTGGGCTCTGCGCTCAGGCGCTGGGCTCAGGCGCTGGGCTCAGGCACTGGGCTCAGGCGCTGGGCTCGGCGCTGGGCTCAGGCGCTGGGCTCTGCGCTCAGGCGCTGGGCTCAGGCGCTGGGCTCTGCTCGCTCAGGCGCTGGGCTCAGGCGGTGGGCTCTGCGCTCAGGCGCTGGGCTCAGGCGCTGGGCTCTGCGCTGGGCTCTGCGCTCAGGCCTGGGCTCAGGCGCTGGGCTCTGCGCTCAGGCGCTGGGCTCAGGCGCTGGGCGCTGGGCTCAGGCGCTGGGCTCAGGCGCTGGGCTCTCGCGCTCAGGCGCTGGGCTCAGGCGCTGGGCTCTGCGCTCAGGCGCTGGGCTCAGGCGCTGGGCTCTGCGCTCAGGCGCTGGGCTCTGTGCTCAGGCGCTGGGCTCTGCGCTCAGGCGCTGGGCTCTGCGCTGGGCTCTGTGCTCAGGCACTGGGCTCTGCGCTGGGCTCTGCGCTCAGGCGCTGGGCTCTGCGCTCAGGCGCTGCGCTCAGGCTCTGCGCTCAGGCGCTGGGCTCAGGCGCTGGGCTCTGGGCTCAGGCTCTGCGCTCAGGCGCTGGGCTCAGGCGCTGGTCTCTGCGCTCAGGCGCTGGGCTCTGCGCTCAGGCGCTGGGCTCAGGCGCTGGGCTCAGGCGCGTGGCAACCTCCATTACAGGCTGTTGCGGTTGGATGCGCGCACGCCACCTGCCGCAGCACGCCCAAAGCGGCCAACGGAGGTTGGATGCGCGCGCAGCAAACCTCCGTAGGACGCTTTGGGCATGCTGCGGCGGGTGGCGCGCGCGTACCCGGCTGCGCGCGCATCCAACCGCCACAGCACCCGTGGGCTGCGCGCATGCGCAGTCCATATATATATATATATATATATATATACACACATATATATATATATATAACACACACACACACACTGTAACCCCATGTGGATATATATATACACACATATATGTTTTTTACAGTGTGTGTGTGTATGGCCGGCATCCAGGCTCAGGCGAGCCCCGGCTCGGCTGGGCCTCTAGGCCCAGGCCAAGCCGGGGGCTCGCCTTAGCCTGGATGCCGGCCAAGCAAGTAGCTCGGGCGGCATCCAAGCTTAGGCGAGCCCCCGGCTTGGCTTGGGCCTAGAGGCCCAGCCGAGCCGTTGACTCGCCTGAGCCTAGAGGACGCCCGAGCAGGCAATTCGGCCGGCCTCCATGCTTAGTTGAGTCCCCGGCTCGGCTGGGCCTCTAAGCCCAGGCCAAGCCGGGGGCTCGCCTAAGCTTGGATACCGGCCGAGCAAGCAGGGTGGGTGTGGAGAGCACATACTCACCTACATCGGCCCTCCAGCGATGGCAGTCCCACTTCCAGTGTCCTCTCTGTTGGTCACCGGTATGACATCACAAAAGCCTTTGACCCAGGGTCAAAGGCTTTCGTGACGTCATACCGACGACCAACGGAGACAGAGAGGACACTGGAAGCGGGACTGCCATCGCTGGAGGAGCTAAGGGCCGATGTTGGTGAGTATGTGTAGGCAACATCCTCCTACATTGGCCCTGAGCTCCAGCGGTGACCGTCCTCCGGCTGTCGCTGGCTGCTCGGGCGGCCTCTAGGCTTAGGCGAGTCCCCGGCTCGGCTGGGCTGTAGGCCCGAGCCAAGCCGGGGGCTCGCCTGAGCCTGGAGGCCGGCCTAGCAGCCTGCTTGGCCGGAGGAAGTCACCGCTGGAGCTCAGGGCCAATGTAGGTGAGTATGTTTTGGCAACTTCGGCCCTGAGCTCCAGCGGTGACCGTCCTCCGGCTGTCGCAGGCTGCTCGGCCGCCTCCAGGCTCAGGCGAGCCCCCGAGGCCGGCCGAGCTGCCTGCGACAGCCACCGCTGGAGCTCCGGGCCAATGCAGGGGGATGTTGCCTACACATACTCACCGACATCGGCCCTTAGCTCCTCCAGCGATGGCGATCCGCTTCCAGCGTCCTCTCTCTCTTCGTTGGTCGCGGTATGACGTCACGAAAGCCTTTGACCCCGGCATTTTGACCCGGGGTCAAAGGCTTTCGTGACGTCATACCGGCGACCAACGGAGACAGAGAGGACGCTGGAAGCGGGACCGCCATCGCTTGAGGAGCTAAGGGCCGATGTCGGTGAGTATGTGTTTACCGGTGGAGAACTCGAGGCCGATGTAGGTGAGTATATGCTCTCCACACCCACCCTGCTTGCTCGGCCGGTTACCAAGCTTAGGTGAGCCCCCGGCTTGGTTTGGGCCTAGAGGACCTGTCGAGCCGGGGACTTGCCTGAGCATGGAGGCCGGTCGAGTTGCATGCTCGGGCGTCCTCCAGGCTCAAGCGAGTCCCCGGCTCGGCTGGGACTCTAGGCCAACGCCAAGCCGGGGGCTCGTCTAACCTTGGATACCGGCCGAGCAAGCAGGGTGGGTGTGGAGAGCACATACTCACCTACATTAGCCCTGAGCTCCAGCGGTGACTGTCCTCCGGCTGTCGCAGGCTGCTCGGCCGGCCTCCAGGCTCAGGCGAGCCCCCGGCTTGGCTTGGGCCTACAGGCCAGCCGAGCCGGGGGCTCGCCTAAGCCTGGAGGCCGGCGAGTTGCCTGCGACAGCCACCGCTGGAGCTCCGGGCCAATGTAGGGGGATGTTGCCTACACATACTCACCGACATCGGCCCTTAGCTCCTCCAGCGATGGCAGTCCCGCTTCCAGCGTCCTCTCTCTCTTCGTTGGTCGCTGGCATGATGTAACGAAATCCTTTGACCCCGGCATTTTGACCCGGGGTCAAAGGCTTTCGTGACGTCATACCAGCGACCAACGGAGAGAGAGAGGACGCTGGAAGCGGGACCGCCATCGCTGGAGGAGCTAAGGGCCGATGTCGGTGAGTATGTGTAGGCAACATCCTCTTACATTGGCCGGAGCTCCACCGGTGGCTGTCCTCTGGCTGTCGCAGGCTGCTAGGCCGGCCTCCAGGCTTAGGCGAGTCCCCGGCTCGGCTGTGCCTGTAGGCCCAAGCCAAGCCGGGGGCTCGCCTGAGCCTGGAGGCCGGCCTAGCAACCTGCTAGGCAGAGGTCACCGCTGGAGCTCAGGGCCGATTTAGGGGAGTATGTTTTGGGAACTTCGGTCCTGAGCTCCAGCGGTGACCGTCCTCCGGCTGTCGCTGGCTGCTCGGCGGCCTCTAGGCTTAGGCGAGTCCCCGGCTCGGCTGGGCCTGTAGGCCCAAGCCAAGCCGGGGGCTCGCCTGAGCCTGGAGGCGGCCTAGCAGCCTGCTCGGCCGGAGGAGGTCACCGCTGGAGCTCAGGGCAGATTTAGGGGAGTATGTTTTGGGAACTTCGGCCCGGAGCTCCAGCGGTGACCGTCCTCCGGCTGTCGCTGGCTGCTCGGCCGGCCTCTAGGCTTAGGCGAGTCCCCGCTCGGCTGGCCTGTAGGCCCAAGCCAAGCCGGGGGCTCGCCTGAGCCTGGATGCCGGCCGAGCAGCCAGCGGCAGCCGGAGGACGGTCACCGCTGGAGGATCGGGGCTTGCGGCGTTTAAACACACGAGTAGCTGCGCGCGGCTCGTGCCGATTTTTTTTTTTTTTTTTGCAGGCGGCCGGCGCGCGCAGCTACCTGTTTGTTTTAACGGCCACTTTCAAATGTCCGTCGCGCATGCGCAGACCGCTTTTGGCGACGGACACTTGAAGGCTTACTCTTTTATAGTATAGATATATAATCAACAGTGTATAGCAGTGCATAGTGATACCTTTTTTATTGGTCTAACGTTACATTTAACAGACAAGCTTTCGAGAGTATTCCTCTCTTCTTCAGGTTTGGAAGCTTTACTGAACAAAATCATACAGGGTTATTTTAAAGAGAGGTGAAAAGCAGGAGAATGACTGGAGTATGGAAAATTCTAGGTCAAAATACTCAAACCAGAAAAATTCTCCCTTTCATCTCACTTTCCAAATCGGCTATTTTGACCTAGAATTTTCCATTCTCCAGTCATTCTCCTGCTTTTCACCTCTCTTTGAATAACCCTGATAGAATTAAACAAAAAAGATCCAACAAGATTGGGGGGGGTTAGGATGGGTGTCGCAAATACTAATAGTTGAATATCAAATCTTCACTAAAGGGGTTATTCAGAGAGAGCCGATCTGGACCTGAAATGGCACTGAACAGTGAATTTCCCCGTACGGTGACATTTCGGGGCACTTCAGCTATTCAGAGAGCAGACAGTTCGCCAAATTTTGCAAAGTGCGAGTAAAAGGGGCCCATCTCCCCTATGTTAGAGCTGACCTCACGCATATGTACCAGTTTAGAGACTCCCTGTGGTCAAAGTTCAAGAGTACTGGATCCATGAACGATCACTGTGAATACCGAAAATGCCGGAATGAATGCACAAAACAAACAAAAATGACTAAAGCCCAATACTTCAATGAAAATTTAAACAATAACATATCAAACCCCAGAAATTTTTGGAAAATCATAAGTAACATACAAGCACCCCCCAGCCACTCCCAACCAGCTGCTTTAAAAGTAAACAACCAAACTGTACAACACCCCCTAGATGTAGCAAATGCTTTTAATAATTATTTTGTTGGACGTGACACCACCCTGATTGCTAAGCTAGGAAATGACACACAATCAGAAAGGCCGCACACAGGTCAGGACCCACCAACAGTGCAAAGACCCCGTAACCCAGAGAAATTCAGTTTTAGGCCAGTGCCTGTCAGTGCCATCACTAAACTTCTCCATAACCAAAAAATGAAATACCAGTCTGGACCTGATCAAATCCCAGCAATGCTGCTGAAAATCAGTGCACCAGCAATTGCAAAACCTGTCGCAACCCTGATTAATGAATCACTGGCGACTGGATACATACCCAAACTCTGGAAGACTGCAAGGGTGGTACCTATCCATAAAAGTGGAGACAATACTTTAGTATCCAACTACCGCCCAATATCACTGCTCCCTGTAATGTCAAAAATTCTGGAAAAATGTGTCTACACTCAATTACGTGATTATTATCAGTATCAGAACTATTTAACCCCACATCAATCAGGCTTTCGTCCAAACCATTCAACTACAACTGCCCTTTTAAAAGTTTGTAATGATATCCAAGCTGGCATGGAACAAGGAAACCTAACTGGAGCCATCTTCCTTGATTTTGCCAAGGCTTTTGACACAGTAGACCATGGCATCTTATTACAAAAACTTAAAAACTCTGGTATTGGTGATCGCACGTTAACCTGGTTCCAATCATATGTGTCTGATAGGTCTCAATTTGTGTCCATTTCTGACAGCACTTCCCTCCCCCTCCCACTCACGTGCGGTGTACCCCAAGGCTCGATACTCGGCCCCCTGCTATTCACAATATTCATAAACGATCTGCCCAATGTCTGCAAAGTTTCAACTGTATACATGTACGCAGACGACACTGTAATATATACCAGCAAACCAAATCTCCCACAGCTGGAGGCCGTGCTGCAAGAACAATTCACAGGGGTAGAAATGTGGATCGCAAATAACAAACTTTTTCTAAATACTGACAAAACTGTTACAATGCTCTTTGGAACCGCACCTAAACTACACAAATTGCAAACACCCCATCTATGTGTTGGGATCAAATCAAATGGCACGCTGACCACAGTCACTTCTCTCAAATACCTAGGTATGTGGTTACACCCAAATCTATCTTTTGGCCCCCACATCGAAAAACTTTCATCTAAACTCTACCCCAAACTAGGTGCCCTGTACAGAAACAAATCCTGCCTGAGCCCTGCGGTAAGAAAGCAGATTGTACAACAAATGCTTATGCCAGCCATTGAATACGGAGATGTAGTGTATGCAGCCGCCCCACAAACACACCTCCAGAAACTTACTACATTGTATAACTCATTCTGTCGCTTTGTGCTACATTGTAACTACATGACACACCATTGTGACATGTTAAAAGAACTGAACTGGCCGTCGCTGGAATCTAGACGCACCCTTCACCTTTCCAACCTGGTGTTTAAGAGCTTTTCTGGGAAGCTACCACCCTACCTGAATAGGCTGCTTCCCCCAGCAGTTCCCTCATCCTATAACCTCAGATCCAGGACCAGCACCTTACTTGCAATACCGAAATACAAAAAGAAAATGGCTCGATCCTCATTTTCTTACAGAGCACCGCAATTATGGAATAACCTCCCAGACACCGTCAAATCTTCCCCCAGTCTAAAGTCCATTAAGACTTCCCTATTAACATACCTCAATACGGAATGCACCTGTAAACATGTAACATAATGACTTTATTTCCTACATATTTATTTTTCTGTTAATCTGTATATTTGGTCTTGTGTTAATATCTTGCATTTTACTATTTTGTATTTCTGTAACACTTCAATGTTCTTGAACCCAGGACATACTTGAAAACGAGAGAAATCTCAATGTATCCTTCCTGGTAAAATCCTTTATAAATAAATAAATAAGTACGGTGCCTGTTCGAAAGCAGTGAAATCCCCCATAGAGAAGCAATGGTTAAACTATTCAGACACTGAACAGCAGAGAAAAGTTGCCGAAGTGCCTGCTGTTTAGGGATGAGCCGAACACTCCCCGAGTTCGGTTCAGAGCCGAACCCGAACTTTCCAAATGTTCGGATCCGAACCCGAACTCGAACTCAATGCAAGTCAATGGGGCTGAAAATTCGGTTTTTAGAGTGCCCTCCAAGAGGGCATATATGCTAGATATTTGCCATAAAAGGCATATGGGGGTCCGGGTAGTGCCCTGGGGGACAGGAAACAAGGACAAAAAGTTAAAAAAAGTTTTTAAAGGGACAGTGAGTTTTCCATGAAATAAGGGTTAAAAATAAAAACGAAAAATTCCTTCAAATATCGTGCCTAGGAGGTCCCCATAACCTGCCAGTGAAGTGGCGGATTTCTAGGATGTATAGAAATGTGTAAAAAACAAAAAATGACATTTCAAATGACGGTAAATGCTTTTCCTTTAATCTATCCATAAACAACTGCTTGGGGCGGCAGTCTGTATGAAAAGATTAGACATTTTCAGACACGCAGAAAAAGTTTACTGATTTTTTGGCGGTGAAAAGCAGGAGAATGACTGGAGAATGGAAAATTCTAGACCAAATAGCCGATTTGGAAAGTGAGATAAATGGGAGAATTTTTCTGGTTCGGCTATTTTGACCTAGAATTTTCTCTTCAGTCATTCTCCCGAGTTTCACCTTTCTCTGAATAACCCTTTCAGGGTTATTCAGAGAGCGTGAAGAGCAGGAGAATGACTGGAGAATGGAAAATTCTAGGTCAAAATAGCCAAACCAGAAACATTCTCCCATTTAGGCTAGGGTCAGACTAGCGAATTTTTAACGTGCGTTTAGGCGCACTTAATCACGGCCGGACTATCAGTAAATGACGGCCAATGATGGCCAATATACGAAGTATGGTCGCACGAAAGTCCGGCTGCGCAACGCAAGTGGAAAATTAACGCATTTTTTCGAGAACGCAGAACTGCTAGTACGGACGTACAGAGTGCACTGCGTCCACTAGCGTCATGTGTGCGTGATTTGGAGACGTCAGACCCTGCTCATGTCCGGCCAACATAACGTCCAGACACCCAAAATTTCCTGGTTTGGATCCGTAAAAAATCACGCACAAAAATGCGCATCGTATGACCGTTTTCGCGCATTCTGTGAAAAAATACGGCAATGCGTTCGGACGCACTTTTTGATGGTCGCTGTGAAAAATGCGTTAGTCTGACCCTAGCCTCATCTCACTTTCCAAATCGGCTATTTGGTCCAGATTGTTCTCTTTTCCTGCCATTCTCCTGGTTTTCACCTTTCTCTGAACAACCCTGAGAGAGAGGTGAAAGCCAGGAGAACTGGCAAGAGAAGAGAATGATCTAGACCAAATAGCTGATTTGGAAAGTGAGATAAATGGGAAAAATTTTCTGGTTTGGCTATTTTGACCTAGGATTTTCACTTCTCCAGTTATTCTCCTGCTTTTCACCGCTCTCTGAATAACCCTGAGAATGTTTAATCCCGAGGTGAAAAATAACATTGCTTTAGATGTTAATTTGAATTTTTTTCAAACACCAGTTAAATGCAGCATATTAGATGTTTTAGGAGGGAAATTAATTCTCAAATCTCAATCAGAAGCAGACACCACCCCCTCAGTATAGTGTACAATGTATCAAATTAATTACCAGACTAAAAACACCCGGTGTTATGCCCGTTTGTGAACAGAGGTCATTTAGAGTTGATAATCTTTCCACGTACACATTAGTTTTTATTTCAATATCTAATAAACCGTTGCTTATAATATTCTGCAGTAAAGAGTCTCTTTATTTCTAGATTTTTTAGTATTTTTTTAAGCATTTTCTATACTTTTTTCAAAATTTCCTTTTTTTTTCGAAGTGGAACCGAACACACCCAAAAAGTTCGAAGTTCGCGAACTTTCGAACTGCCGAAGTTCGGGCCGAACTCCGAACCGTCCGAACCCGAACAGTTCATCCCTACTGCTGTTCAGTGTTTTCATTCGGCAGATTTAATCAAGAGAATCCCATAGGCTTCAATGTTAAAAATATTCCCGTTTTAATTCAATATCTAATAAACTGTTTATTATTTTAATTTGCAGCAAAAAGTCTCTGTATTTATTGATTTTTTAGGATCTTTTAGGTCATTTTTTTAGATTTTTTTGGCAAAACATTTTCTTTTTTTTTTTCATAGTTTTTCTTTTTTCTGTAACAGACCTTTTTGTTATCATTCATTGGATCTTACAGTATGTGTAAATTCCAGACATTTTCATTTAGTCACTTTTTTGCAAACAAAGTTTCAATTTTGACACTTTCAAGCAAATTATTATTTTTTTTTTGCGCATTCGTCAGCTTGTCGGCTCTTTCCGGCGGCTGCTCTTCGCTGTGATCGGCAGCTAGTCGGCTTATTCCGGCGTGCTCAGTATGGTTTTTTTGAGTGTTTCTGGCAGGTTTTCAATGGGTGTTTGGCAGGATTGCGGTGGGTTTTCCCTGCACTCCAAGGACCCTGCGGTGAATGGTTCCCCGAAGTGCAGGGAACGAGAGAGCACCAAAATGTCGGTGACATTTTGGTGTTCTCTGAATAACCCCCTAGATTGTGAGTTCCTATGGGAATAGGGCCCTCATCGCCTCCTGTACTGTTTGTCAAATGTTGTTCAATGTATTGTAACCCTGTCTATACTGTGCCTATTGTACAGCGCTGCGGAATATGCTAGCGCTTTATAAATAAAGAATAATGATAATAATGACTGTAAATACAGTCATGGCCGAAATTATTGGCACCCCAGACATTTTTCCATAAAATCAAGTATTTCTCACAGAAAAGTATTGCAGTAACACATGTTTTGCTATACACATGTTTATTCCCTTTGTATGTATTGGAACAAAACAAAAAAAGGAGGAAAAAAAGCAAATTGGACATAATGTCACACAAAACTCCAAAAATGGGCTGGACAAAATTCTTGGCAGAAACATATACATATCTTGATCAGCGCAATAAAAATTGCTATCAGGATCTTGGTGTCTCTCATAGATCAGCAGACCATATTTTGGTACATAAAATATAAAATTACACAATGGTGAAGTATATCAAATATATACTATAAATAAAATGCAATGAATGATGTTTCACTCACAAACATAGAGCCTAGCACTGGCTCTAAGTGGAACTGCACGTTTTGGGTTGTTTTTTCTTCTATATTGTTCACAGGTGACCAACACCTTACACGGCTGTTTCCCTTCATATATCAAGGAATCATATAAGACAAGAAATGTCTCAGAATTGATGATGCATTGCACACATTCAAGGCACCCAGTGCTAGAGGCAGCAAAACAACCCCAAACATCATTGAACCTCCACCATATTTCACTGTAGGTACTGTGTTCCTTTCTTTCTAGGCCTCAATCCGTTTTCGGTAAACAGTATAATGATGTGCTTTACCATAAAGCTCTGTCTTGGTCTCATCTGTCCACAAGACGTTTTCCCAGAAGGATTTTGGCTTACTCAAGTACATTTTGGCAAACTGTAGTCTTGCTTTTTTATGTCTCTGTGTCAGCAGTGGGGTCCTCCTGGGTCTCCTGCCATAGTGTTTCATTTAATTTAAATGTCGGATAGTTCACGCTGACACTGATGCTCCCTGAGCCTGCAGGACAGCTTGAATTCTTTGGAACATGTTTGGGGCTGCTTATCCACCATCCGGACTATCCTGCGTTGCAACCTTTCATCAATTTTTCTCTTCCGTCACCCACAGAGAGATTAGCTACAGTGCCATGGGTTGCAAACTTCTTGATAATGTTGCACACTGTGGACAAAGGCAAATCTAGATCTCTGGAGATGGACTTGTAACCTTGAGATTGTTGATATTTTTCCACAATTTTGGTTCTCAAGTCCTCAGACAGTCTCTTCTCCTCTTTCTATTGTCCATGCTTAGTGTGGCACACACAGACACACAATGCAAAGACTAAGTGAACTTCTCTCCTTTTTATCTGCTTTCAGGTGTGATTTTTATATTGCCCACCTGTTACTTGCCCTAGGTGAGTTTACAGGAGCATCACATGCTTGAAACAATCTTATTTATCCACAATTTGAAAGGGTGCCAAGAGAATTTTGTCAAGCCCATTTTTGGAGTTTTGTGTGACATTATGTCCAATTTGCTTTTTTTCCTCCTTTTTTGTTTTGTTCCAATACACACAAAGGGAATAAACATATGTATAGCAAACCATGTGTTACTGCAATACTTTTCTGTGAGAAATACTTGATTTTCTGGAAAAATGTCTGGGGTACCAACAATTTTGGCCATGACTGTATGTATATTACAAGACAGCAACATCCAGTCATATATCTGGCCATTTATTTTTCCAGCTATATTACATATATATAAAAAAGAGGCCCAATGGATACACAGGCTTTACACTGTGTTCCCACGGGGCCTCAATAAACGGAATATGTATTCAGTGTTTGTGTAGATACACATTAATCAGCAGGGCAATCAATGTGGCATTATCATTCTGTCCCTAACAATTGCTATTCCCTTCCATACAAGTCTGTTCCATGTTGTAACACACCATGTTGTAATACACCATGTAATCCTTTCTATTCGGAGAAGGTATCTTTGTTTTTAATGTGGTGTTCCGTTGGTGTTCACCCCCTGGTATGCGCAAGAGAGCCGGATTGCATAGTGCGTAAAGTGCTGGGAAATATTCGTCAAGTTTAGAGCATCTTGGTCTCCAGGACGACCAGGGCGACGTCATAGATTGTACAGCAAATGCTTATGCCGGCTATTGATTACGGAGATGTAGTGTATGCAGCCGCCCCGCAAACACACCTTCATAAACTTACTACATTATATAACCCATTATGCCGCTTTGTGCTACAATGTAACTACATGACCCACCATTGTGACATGTTAAAACTGGCCATCGCTGGAATCCAGACGCACCCTTCACCTTTCCAGCCTGGTGTTTAAGAGCATCTCTGGGAAGCTGCCACCCTACCTGAATAGACTGCTTCTCCCAGCAGTTCCCTCATCCTATAACCTCCGATCCAGGACCTGCACCTTACTTGCTATACCACAATACAAAAAGACAGTGGCTCGGTCCTCATTTTCCTACAGAGCACCACAATTATGGAATAACCTCCCAGACACCATCAAATCTTCCCCCAGTCTTAAGTCACTCAAAAGCTCCTTACTAACATACCTCAATACAGAATGCACCTGTAAACCTGTAACCTAGTGGCTATATTTCCTACATATTTTTTCTGTTAATCTGTATATTTGTGTTTTTTTTTTTAATATCTTGCATTGTATTACTTTGTATTTCTGTAACTGTAACACTTCAATGTTCTTGAACCCAGGACATGCTTGAAAACGAGAGAAATCTCAATGTATCCTTCCTGGTAAACTCCTTTTATAAATAAATAAATAGAGGTGAGTCGGGGAATGGCACATGCGCATGGACTCATGGGCACGCCGGACGCATCGCACACCGGGAGGGTAAGTACCCAATATGATTTTAATTTGTGTGATTTTGTTCCCTATTTAACCTGAGGGTTTGTGAACGGGGGTAATTGTTTTTTGTCCTGATGAAAGTTCCGGACCGGAACTGAAACGTTGACGGTTTTAAACATGATTCAATAAAGTGGAAGTTTGAAAATCCTGGAGTGCGGGTGAATCTTTTCATCTACATATACCTAAAAGGCCGTCACCAAGCACCGGGTTTGTGGATTCGAGGTGAACCGTGAGTGCAGACCACATTGACATTGTTTATATATATATATATATATATATATATTATATATATATTTATGTTACTCAAAATAGTAACCCGCCACACGGAGAGTGAGACTGAGTAATAAGAAAAAAATCCTTTTTTATTGATTTGACGTTTCAGTCCCTGTACGGACTGAAACGTCGAATCAATAAAAAAGGATTTTTTTCTTACTGCTCAGTCTCTGTGTGGCGGGTTACCGTTTTGAGTGTATAGTGGAGACCACTTCCCAGCACTGGAGCATGAAGTCTCTTGAAAATTGAGTGCGGAGAACGTGGATCAGTATATACAATATATATATATATACATTGTATCCATGTCTGTAACACAATAATAGTAATATAATGTTTGTACATTTATCCACGTGGCTGAATAGAATAACTTCTTTTTTGGTATAGTAAGAATTACATTTTAGTTGTTTAATGTGTGTTTTAGTCTTACTTTTCTGTCCTTTCTAATTAAGCCTCCATCACTTCAAATCTTTGCTAAATATTACATTTCCCATTATTATTTTTTATATTTGTGAAACTCATAATAGAAAATAACTTCCCTGAGCCCTGATATCAAAATCACTGTCATCGTTCTCTTTCTTACCTTGTCACAGGTCGACGAGTGAAACCTATACAATATTTCGGCATGATGTGCCCGGCAGACGTGTATCGTGCTGAGGATGAGCTATACACAACCTGCTCTCCATGAGTCTGTGTGTCCTGGGTGGGTTTATTCCAGATATATTCCTTATTGTCCCTTTTATCTTTAATTCATTTTACAGAATAGATTGATTGCTGGATATTTCTGGATTATCGTATTTCCGATCGTCTCTCAATATGTCACAGGTCTGAGAGATGTCAGACATAACCCTTTAAATACATCCCATGTAACACATTCCCAATACCCAGCAGACCTCTTTACATTAGGCCGAGGAGCTGCTATTACTTCAGAGACCTAATTAATGAATTCAGTGTTTATTTTCACAATACAGACGTTATTTATAATGTTATAATTGCTCCAATGTTTGTAAACATCCCAAAAAATATAATTAAAAATAAGGGAGTAATTAAATTACAATTATTGCTGTTACTGAAAGAGTTAATTATTCATTCCAGCAAATAATATTCCTTTTATTTATTATCACCCCTTTTTATTGACATTTGCTGAGGTGTATGCAATTATTGAGAGTTAATTAATATTATTGTATTTATTATTAGTTGTTATTCACATTTATTTTCCACGTCTTGCCAAATGGTTTCAAATGATTAGATTGGAGAGGACAGTACGTGAAATCAGTCTTTGTTCCTATGGCATGTGGTTATGGTAATATTATAAATATAGAGTTACAGTGTACTGATTGTCCTATATATAGGTGGGTGCGGGATTGTACAGAACCCCCACATGCCCTAACATAATGTGGTTATGATATTTGGAATCGATCAGCTTTTCCATTGACCAACATGTAGGGGTTCCCATCAGGGCCAGATTAAGAGGCTCACAGCTTTAAATAGTCCATCGCAAGCAGCCCCGGGCCCTGCATTATGAGAAGCCCCATAGATCTCATGCACTGCTGGTTAGTGCAGTCCCCTCTCTTTCTCAGTATTAGGGAGACAGGCTGGAAACAGCTCCTTGCCCTGCCTTCCCCATGCACATGGCCCACGTCTCACCCCCTGTACACATCCCTAGCTCAGCACCCTGCACACAGCCCAGCTGCACCACCACCTGCACCACGGGTCCTGCCACTTGTCCTTCAAGAGGTCAGTGAGGATTTCCTGCAGCAATTAATAGCCTCTATGAATGACCATGAGAACTAACTGGAGCAGGTTTTCAAGCTCCCGGCAGAATATCTCTACTCTATCAAGTGGAAGCAGCTGTTTCTATGCAGGGAGATGCAGAGGGCTTGCAACGTTTCAGCACAGGAATGTAACCAGTGGCGTCCCTAGGGTTGGTGTCACCCGGTGCGGTAACTCATGGTGTCACCCCCCCAAGTGTTACGATTTTTTTTTTAACCACACTTACTCAGAAATCAAACCTCCCATGTAACACTGAACGCTCATACACACCGCACATTACTGAGTTTTATTGATGTGGATTCTGTGATACGCTCATACACACCACACATTACTGTGAGTTTTATTGCAGTGGAGCTCTGTGATACGCTCATACACACCACACATTACTGTGAGTTTTATTGCAGTGGAGCTCTGTGATACGCTCATACACACCACACATTACTGTGAGTTTTATTGCAGTGGAGCTCTGTGATACGCTCATACACACCACACATTACTGTGAGTTTTATTGCAGTGGAGCTCTGTGATACGCTCGTACACACCGCACATTACTGTGAGTTTTATTGCAGTGGAGCTCTGTGATACGCTCATACACACCACACATTACTGTGAGTTTTATTGCAGTGGAGCTCTGTGATACGCTCGTACACACCGCACATTACTGTGAGTTTTATTGCAGTGGAGCTCTGTGATACGCTCATACACACCGCACATTACTGTGAGTTTTATTGCTGTGGATTCTGTGATATGCTCATACACGTCGCACAATACTGTGATTTTTATTGCTGTGGAGCTCTGTGATACACTCACACACAAATTTTGGTGAGTTGCCAGCAAATACGGTGCCTGTTCGACGGCAGTGAAGTCCCCATACAGAAGCAGTGGTTAATCTATTCAGAGACACAGAACAGCAGTGAAATGTCAGTGAAATGCCCTGCTGTTCGGTGGTTTCTTTCAACAGGTTTATTCAGGCAAATCCCATTGGCTTCAATGTTAAAAATATTCCTGTTTATATTCATTATTTAATAAACCGTTTATTAATTTAATCTACAGCAAAAAGTCTCTTTATTGATTTTTTTTAGTATCTTTAAGGCATTTTTCGGAATTTTTTCAGCAAAATGTTTTTTTTGTTTTTTTTTAAAAAATAGCAGATTTTCTTTTTTCTGTAACAGACCTTTTTATTATCATTCATAGGATATTATATGTTAATTCCAGACATTTTCGTTTGGTAGTTTTTTTGAAAACAGAGTTTCAAATTTGACACTTTCAATCATATTTTGTTTTTTTACACGTCTGTTGGCTTGTCGGCATTTTATTGTGGTTGGTCATCGCTGTGTCCGGCGGCTCGTGGGCTGTGTTTTTTGGTGGCTGTCCAGCATGTTTGCGGTGGCTATCTGGCGGGTTGGCGGTGACGGGTTTGTGGCGGCGGCAATCGGCGGCCGACTTCCTGCACTTCCGGGACCCTGCAGTGAATAGTGAATTCCCCACAGGGTGGGGAGATTTGATTCACCAAACTGTGGGGAACAACAGAACACCGAAATGTCAGCGTCATTGTGGTGCTCTGTGAATAACCCCTTTAGTAGTGGTTTTTTTTCCCGCCCCATGGAAAGTGCCAGCCTAGTTCTTGCCTACCTAGGGCATGCTTGAAAATTAGATAAATCTCAATGTATCCTTCCTGGTAAAATACTTTTTGTAAAAAAAAATTATGGTATCACCCTAGTGGGTGGTGTCACCCGGTGCGGGCCACCCCCGCCCCCCTCGGGACACCACTGAATGTAACTCCAGTGGGGTGTTGGCCAACGTGATGACCTGTTTCACATTCAGTATGCAGATTCTTGTGGAGTAGCCCATCCATACCTACAATGCCAACCCCACCATCTTTACCACATCCAGAACTTCCTGCACCTGTTCATGCTCCAGTGTCTACAAGGTGGTGGATGCTGTACATCACTCTCTGCCCCTCCATCTGTCTGCCCCAACATTTGTTTCCACTTCTGCCTCATCAGCTGCCTCCAAACCTTCCTCCAGCGCTGGTACCCTTCAAGGACCAAAGAGACATAAGAACACATGATTTTGCTTTATTGTGTTATAAATCAATTTCTATTTTAATTTAAGTAGTTTACTTTTTTATTTCTTTCAAATAGTGTTATTTTCTTGAGAGAAAGGGGGGGTGTGAGGATCCTGAGGATGAGCAACAGCACTAGTGGCCTGCTCTACGGTGGGGCCCGCTCAGGTCTCACAAGGTTTTAGCTTGCTTGTGCCATTACAGGGATGAATGCTCCATATGCAAATCAGCCTGCTCTCACCTAGAAAGGGTGGTCAGTACTGACTGCCAAGGACGTCATCCCTGCAGGAGAGGTGCAGCAACCCCGACGATCATTTCCGCCTTGTTAGGCCTCGTCAGGAGGGTATAGTTGACACCCCTCTAGGCACATCAAGCAAGGGGTCCACGTCTGGATGACCCTTTAAACCTATAGTGAGAGAAAGGGGGGGGTGAGGGTCCTGAAGACGAGCAACAGCACTAGTGGCCTGCTCTACGGTGGGGCCGCTCAGGTCTCACAAGGTTTTAACTTGCTTGTGCCATTACAGGGATGAATTCTCCATATGCAAATCAGTCTGCTCTCACCCAATGGGGGTGACCAGTACTGACTGCCAAGGACGTCATCCCTGCACGAGAGGAGCAGCAACCCCCGACGAGTGTTATTTTCTTCCATTTCTATTAAATGCCTTTCTGATTTTGTATGTCTAAATAGTATTTTAACCTGTTCCTAGACCTCTTCATTTTTTTTCAATCTTATTTTTTAGAATTATCTATTGTAAACCAGGAGAAGACATGTATGAGTTTTCATTAGGGACGACACAGCACTATCCAACATTTACATAACAACATGATATAGTTCGATTGGATTGTTAACATTATACTTTTACATCCTTTATTTTGAAAGCATGTATATAACATCTTATTATATGATAAATCTCTTAGTAGATAAACATTAATAAACATAGGTCTATTTTAAACTATCAAAGAGAATTAAAAAGTCACCGCACGTTCGGTGACTTTTCATTCTCTTCAATTCGCTGCGATTTGGCGATCCCATTTCGGCGACCCTGCGTTGTATTCAGCAAGCACCACAGGGCCATTGCAGTGCAGGGGAAAGTCGCCACAATCCCACCGAAACGTCACCGCAAAACCAGGGCGAATGCACACTGAAACCCGCAAAAACATCTGGATTAAGGCTAAGGTTAGACGAGCGCAGTTTTAACGTGCGTTTAGCCGCACGAAATCACGGCCGTGCTAGCAGCAAATGACGTCCAATGCCGGGGAACATACGACGAACGGCCGCACGAACGTTCGTCCGGGCAATGCAAGTGGCAAACAAACGCATTTTTTCGAGAACGTCAAACCGCTACTACTGACGTACGGAGTGCGCTGCGGCCGCATAGCGGCGTGTTTGCGTGATTGGGAGACGTCAGACGCTGCACACGTCCGGCCAACATAACGTCCAGACGCAAAAAGGGTTTTATTGATGATCCGTACATAATCACGGATGAAAATGCGCATCGTATGACCGCTATCGTGTATTCCGTGAAAAAATACGTCCATTCGTTCGAACGCACTTTTTCAAGGACAACATGAAAAATGCGTTCGTCTGACCCTAGCCTAACCCCGCCGAACACGCTGGAGAAACCCAAGTAGGAGCCGATCACAGCACAGAGCAGCTGCCGGAAAAACCCAACACCGCAGACGAATGGAGTGAGAAAAAAAAAAGTACGCTTGAATGTTTGAAAAGTGAAACGCTGTTTGCAAAGAAACTACAGAACGAAAATGTCTGAAATTTACATATAAAATCCAATGAATGATAATAAAAAGGGCTGTTACAGGAAAAAAGTAAAAACGATTTAACCACTTCAATGCGGAGGCATTAACCCCTGGGGGACCTGAAAAGCGCCGGTTCGTGATCCTTTCCCGGAGCTGGCTGACATCTTGGATGTCGGCCAAGCTCCTGGAACTCCCCCTGAGGACTGGCGTCATCGTGCGTAGCACGATGACGCCAGTCCTGGACTTAACCCCTAACTGCCACAACTGTGGAGATAGGGAGTTCCAATGAACTCCCTATCTCCGATCCGTGGCAGCTAGGGGTTAAAGTTTGGTATGGTTGGATCGGCCAGAGCATGGCCGTTCCAACGATACAAAACACTACTGTGAAAAATTTTGTAAAAAAAAAAATATATATATATAAAAAAAAAAATAAACACTTTTTTTATTTTTTTTGGTTTGTTAATGCAACAATATTGTTCCCATTTCAATTATAATGTGAACAATGATGCTGCAGTAACGATTTTTGTATGCGGTGCGTTTGTTAAAAATAGTGTAATTTTCCCCAAAAATAAATGTAACGAGACCCCATCTCTAATTTTTTTAACAAGCGCACCCCATACAAAATATAACCGCAATTGCTCGCTTGTTAAAATGTGAAAAAAAACACTTTACACTTTGTAAATTATTGAAAATACATATTTTATTGCATTTTTTGTTATAATATACAGACATGACATAACGTATACATATAATAATGACATATTATGAATCTGCCGAGTCTGACGGAAAGAACGATATATAATATGTCTGGGTCATATACTAAAATAAGCCTTCAAAACACATTTAAACATGATGAGCAAAACCGGTAAAAATGAGCTCAGCACAGGGGCGGGAAAAGCCTCAGCAGCGAAAGGGTTAAAATTTAAAAAACAGAAAAAAAGTTTGCAAAAAAATTCCAAAAAATGCCTAAAAGATCCAAAAAAATCTAGATATAAAGAAACTCTTTACTGCAGAATATTATAATCAATGGTTTATTAGATATTGAATTAAAACGGGAATATTTTTAACATTGAAGCCTATGGGATTCGCCTGAATAAATCTTCCTCATGAAACCACCAAATGGCAGGGCAATTCGGCAACTTTTCACTGCTGCTTTGTGCTCTCTGAATAGACGAAGCAGTGCTTCTCTATGGGGATTTCACTGCCCTCGAACAGGCAACGAACAATCACCGTATGTGCAGGCAATTCGCCAAGATTTGGCAAACTGCCTGCTCTCTGAAGAGCCGAATGGCCAGGAAAGGTAACCGTACGCTGAATGTCACTGTTCGGTTACCTTTTGGCCACAATTCAGATCTCTTTGAATAACTCTGATAGAGATTTACAAACATTATATAGATACAATGTCAAACATACAACATACATTACAATACTATATACAGATGCATAGATTTACATACACTACATAACCACCTTTATTCATTTACACACTAAAATAGCCTCTCTGTTAGCCAAGGGGTTAATACTCACCATCCATGACTGCTTGAAACCCTTGTCTCCATCTTTGCTCCATTGCTTAATGGGTCAATAAAAAAAAGCAGAAATCTTGACAAGGGATAAAAAAGACCACACACAGAAATATAATTATAATCCATGGCTGGTCACATCTTCTGGTATCTATCTTCTTAATCCCATTGCTAATTAGACAAGCTACGTTCAGCCACAGATCATTATTTTTCTGTCTGCAGTGGAGGTTTTTTCTGTCCAGTGGTTTTTTGATTTTTTTTTGGTTGCCCATTTACTGATGGACCAAAGATGGATATCGGGAGCTAGGTCTAGGACCTAGCTATATCTCTAAGTATCTGTATTCATCTCTATCTATATTTATGTATCTCTGCCTATCTGTATCTACAGTTGTGCTCATAAGTTTCCATACACTGGCAGAATTTATGATTTCTTGCCCATTATTCAGAGAATATGAATGATAACACAAAAACATTTCTTTCACTCATGGTTAGTGTTTGGCTGAAGCCATTTATTATCAATCAAGTGTGTTTACTCTTTTTAAATCATAATGACAACAGAAACTACCCACAAGACTCTGATCAAAAGTTTGCATACCCTGGTGATTGTGGCCTCATAACATGCACACAAGTTAACACAAAAATATTTGAATGGCTATTAAAGGTAACCATCCTCACCTGTGATCTGTTTGCTTGTAATTAGTGTGTGTATAAATGGTCAATGAGTTTCTGGACTCCTGACAGACCCTGGCATCTTTCATCCAGTGCTGCACTGACGTTTCTGGGTTCTGAGTCATGGGGAAAGAAAAAGAATTGTCAAAGGATCCGCAGGAAAAGGTAGTTTAATGGTATAAAACAGGAAAGGTATATATAAAGATATCAAAGGAATTGAGAATCAGCCAATCAGCAGTGGTCAAACTCTAATTAAGAAGTGGAAAACTAGGGGTTCTGTTGAAACCAAACAACGGTCAGGTAGACCAACTAAAATTTCAGCCACAACTGCCAGGAAAATTGTTTGAGATGCAATGAAAAACCCACATATAACGTAAGGTGAAATACAGGACTCTCTGAAAACATGTGGTGTTGCTGTTTCAAGATGCACAATAAGGAGGCACTTGAAGAAAGATGGGCTGCATGGTTGAGTCGCCAGAACAAAGCCATTACTACCCAAATGCCACAAAGTATCCCGCTTACAGTATGCCAAACAGCACAGAAATAAGCCTCAAACCTTCTGGCACAAAGTCATTTGGAGTGATGAGACCAAAATTTAACTTTTTGGTCACAACCAGGGCTTTTTTTGAGGCGGTATGCGCTGGTACGCCGTACCGGCACCTCATTGCCAGCCGCCCTTTGCTTTTTAATTTTTGACAGCTCCGGTATCGGACTCTCGGAGTCCGAAACTGGAGCTGTCTGGTCGGCGCAAGGGCAGATCCAGCGGTCGCCGCGTTCTATCCTTCTATGAGTGGCTACCTGCATGGATATCTGCCGCTTGCCTGGGATCCATACACCAGCCAGCTGCGATCTCACGAGATCGCGGCTGGCTGGTGGATGGATTCCAGGCAAGCGGCAGATATTCATGCAGATGGCAGCTCGTAGAAGTAAAGAACATGGAGGCCGGCAATGACTCAGAGGGGCCAGGCAGAGGTGAGCTGGAGGCAATATATCCATGTGAGCTGGGGCAATATATCCATGTGAGCTGGGACAATATATCCATGTGAGCTGCAGCAATATATCTATGTGAGCTGGGGAAATATATCCATGTGAGCTGGCCTGGGGCAATATATCCATATGAGCTGGGCCAATGTATCCATGTGAGCTGGGGCAATATATCCATGTGAGCTGGCCTGGGGCAATATATCCATTTGAGCTGGCCTGGGGCAATAAATCCATGTGAGCTGGGGCAATGTATCCACGTAAGCTGGCCTGGGGCAATATATCCATGTGAGCTGGGGCAATATATCCATGTGAGCTGGGGCAATATATCCATGTGAGCTGGCCTGGGGCAATATATCCATGTGAGCTGGGGCAATATATCCATGTGAGATAGGGCAATATATCCATGTGAGCTGGCCTGGGGCAATATATCCATGTGAGCTGGGGCAATATATCCATGTGAGCTGGCCTGGGGCAATATATCCATGTGAGCTGAGGGCAATATATCCATATGTCATGATCCACCTGGGTTGCTGTCAGGGATCGCATATTTTTAACCCTGGCAGCCCCTTTTTCCCATGTGTTACATAGGTTCCTATGGAATTGGCTGAAACCTATGCACATCAGATACTACAGGTTCACCTCATCTTTGCTAATGGGGCCTCCTTATAAGGAGGTCACACCCTATCTGCTGGACTTCCTCATTTGAAGTCAGAGCCTTGTATCAGAGTGACCTGTATCTGAAAAGCTCCTTGTTTTTGGACCCACTGAACTCCTATCTGTTTTCCCCCTGGACCTTCATCAGAACCCGATTTACTACCTTTCTGGACTACCTCTGCTATACCGGTAAATCCCATTTGTTTTGCTACCTAGTTCCTCCATTGGATTTACGTGTATGACCCCTGGCTATGGACTTCTGATTATCCTGTTCTCTGTATCCCACGACTACTGCTTGAAAACCTGACTACGAGACTGCCTTACCCTATACCTGGATACCTTGCCATGGACATTCTCATTTCTCTGTCTAGTTAATATTCTGTTTTCTATTCAGTATCTGCTACCCCATTTAGTTATACGTATTTTCAGTTTCCTCCTGTGTTTCCTAGTTTTCATCCAGTTTAATCCTTTTTCGTTCTGCTCTTTACCTCCCTCTATCTTAGCCATCCATCTTTATTCATTTATTTCTGCTGATTTGTTTATAATAAATATCTTGTTTGAACCCCTCAACCTGCATACTTTATTATGACTCACTGCACATTGGGCTCACACCCGCAATCCATGCAGGGTTCTCATGACAGAATGAGGAAGTCTTCAACCAGTGAGCCTGCAGTGAGCAAAGCTATAATGGAGTACGTAAAAGGGTTATTGGAGGAAATCCTGCAGCAAGTGGACACTTTGTTTACTGACCTGCTTAAAGGCTTAAGGGGCATCTTGACTAATGTGCACGTTCCAGTTACTAAAAAGGGGCCCAGAGAACCCCTAACCCTGGAGGAGCGTGAAAGGAGAAGGTCCAATAATTTGTGCTTCTATTGTGGGAGTGGCCTGCACAAAATATCGGCCTGCCCACTACACCCACCCAAGCCACCTAGCACCCCACCTGAATCAGCGTCTTCCAAAGAGACTTTTGTTGCCAAGTCTTCCCTCACTAAGCCTAAAAGGTCAGCATCCGTCAAATCCGTGCATTTGATTCCTAGTAAAGATCTGCCCACCAAGTTGAAAAAGACATTGCCTATTAAGGAAAATATTTCTGCCAAGTCCTTGCTCCCAAAGCCTAGTAAGGCATTGTCTGACAAGTCCTTGCCCGAGAAATCCACCACCGAATCCAGACCCAAGAAAGTGGTGTATATGGGAGATGGTGCTGAGATCATGCATCAGAATTCCAACCCAGCTGAATCTTTGGAAGGGGATCCTGAAACCGTGCATCAAGATTCCAACCCACCTGAACCTATGGAATTCCAATCCACCCTGCCCACAGAACCTAAGGCTAGGGTCAGACTAACGCATTTTTCGCGTTGTCCGTTGAAAAAGTGCGTTCGAACGAATGGACGTATTTTTTCACGGAATACGCGATAGCGGTCATACGATGCGCATTTTCGTCCGTGATTTTGTACGGATCATCAATAAAACACTTTTTGTGTCTGGACGTTATGTTGGCCGGACATTAGTAGCGTCTGACGTCTCCTAATCACACACACACGCCGCTAGTGGACGCAGCGCACTCTGTACGTCCGTACTAGCGGTTTCACGTTCTCGAAAAAATGCGTTCGTTTGCCACTTGCGTTGCGCAGCCGCACTTTTGTGCGGCCGTTCTTCGTATGCTGCCCGGCATTGGACGTCATGTGCTGCTAGCACGGTCGTGATTTAGTGCTGCTAAACGCACGTTGATACTGCATTAGTCTGACCCTAGCCTTATCCAGCTGTACCCATGGAAGAAGAGCCCAGCGTAACAACAGAGCCTGACCCCGTTGTGCCCATGGAGATAGCGTCTGTCCTACCCTCCGGTATGACACCCACCACTCCAAGCCAACACCTCATGGCTAACTGTTCTACCGCTCCAGTGCCTTCCAGTCGGCATAACTCATCATACCCATCTGTTTCCGAGTATTGCTCTTCAGAAGAATGGAGTTCTGTGGACTCAGAAAATGAACTACCTAAAGAAACTGCACGTCACCCTCGAGGGCTACCTGGCCGGTTCATTGGGTGCATGAGAACCACCTACATAGGAACCACGTTCGCCACTTCATTCAATGTCCCCAAGCCTTCTCAGGCCTCTGTCTCCAAACCTTCTCAGGCTTCTGTCCCCAAGCCTTCTCAGGCTTCTGTCACTAAGCCTTCTCAGGCCTCTGTCTCAGAGCCTTCTCAGGCCTCTGTCTCCAAACCTTCTCAGGCTTCTGTCCCCAAGCCTTCTCAGGCCTCTGTCCCCAAGCCTTCTCAGGCCTCTGTCCCCAAGCCTTCTCAGGCCTCTGTCCCTGAGCCTTCTCAGGCCTCTGTCTCTGAGCCTTCTCAGGCCTCTGTCACTAAGCCTTCTCAGGCATCTGTCTCCGAGCCTTCTCAGGCCTCTGTCCCCGAGCCTTCTCAGGCCTCTGTCCCCGAGCCTTCTCAGGCCTCTGTCTCCGAGCCTTCTCAGGCCTCTGTCTCTGAGCCTTCTCAGGCCTCTGTCCCCGAGCCATCTCTGGCCTCTGTCCCCAAGCCGTCTCAGGCTTCTGTCACTAAGCCATCTCAGGCCTCAGTCACTAAGCCTTCCCAGGCCTTGGTCTCTGAGCCTTCTCCGGCCTTTGTCATTGAGCCTTCTCAGGCTCCTGTAACCAAGTCGCTGCAGAGCCCAGCTGCCGCCTCCACGCTGTCGCCACAGAGCCCAGCTGTCGCCTCCTCGCTGTCGCTGCAGAACCCAGCAGTGGTGTCGCCACAAAGCCCAGCTGTCGCCTCCTCGCTGTTGCCGCAGAGCCCAGCAGTGGTCTCCTCGCTGTCGCCGCAGAGCCCAGCAGTGGTGTCGCCAAAGAGCCCAGCAGTGGTCTCCTCGCTGTTGCCGCAGAGCCCAGCAGTGGTGTCGCCGCAGAGCCCAGCAGTGGTCTCCTTGCTGTCGCCGCAGAGCCCAGCAGTAGTCTCGTCGCTGTCGCCACAGAGCCCAGCAGTGGTCTCCTCGCTGTTGCCGCAGAGCCCAGCAGTCGTCTCCATGCTGTCGCCGCCAAAGGGTCGTAGCCGCCGCTGTCGAGCCAAGCTGCTCAGTACCCAGCAGAGCCATACCAAGGTCCTTGCCAAGGGCGCTGCCCTACCGAACTACTCCAAGGGTCCTTTGCCCGTTGTCGAGGGAATCATTGCCCACGGACCCACTGAACCACCCATTGTACATCCTGCTCCCGAAGGTTGTGTCTGGGCCTCTAATGGCACGTCGGTCCGCAAAGAAGATCTGGCGACTTTTGAGCAGGCCCTACATGCTTATGGTGATGTTTATAGTGATCCAGACTCCGAGTACGATGGATGGTGGTGATCTGCGCTCTGTCCCCTGTTCCAGCCTCGGTGCCCGGAGTGCACCCATCAGGAGGGGGTGATGTCATGATCCACCTGAGTTGCTGTCAGGGATCGCATATTTTTAACCCTGGCATCCCCTTGTTCCCATGTGTTACATAGCTTCCTATGGAATTGGCTGAAACCTATGCACATCAGAGACTACAGGTTCACCTCATCTTTGCTAATGGGGCCTCCTTATAAGGAGGTCACACCCTATCTGCTGGACTTCCTCATTTGAAGTCAGAGCCTTGTATCAGAGTGACCTGTATCTGAAAAGCTCCTTGTTTTTGGACCCACTGAACTCCTATCTGTTTTCCCCCTGGACCTTCATCAGAACCCGATTTACTACCTTTCTGGACTACCTCTGCTATACCGGTAAACCCCATTTGTTTTGCTACCCAGTTTCTCCATTGGATTTACGTGTATGACCCCTGGCTATGGACTTCTGATTATCCTGTTCTCCGTATCCCACGACTACTGCTTGAAAACCTGACTACGAGACTGCCTTACCCTATACCTGGATACCTTGCCATGGACATTCTCATTTCTCTGTCTAGTTAATATTCTGTTTTCTATTCAGTATCTGCTACCCCATTTAGTTATACGTATTTTCAGTTTCCTCCTGTGTTTCCTAGTTTTCATCCAGTTTACTCCTTTTTTGTTCTGCTCTTTACCTCCCTCTATCTTAGCTATCCATCTTTATTCATTTATTTCTGCTGATTTGTTTATAATAAATATCTTGTTTTAACCCCTCAACCTGCATACTTCATTATGTCTCACTGCACATTGGGCTCACACCCGCAATCCATGCAGGGTTCTCATGACACCATGTGAGCTGGGGCAATATATCCATATGAGCTGGGGGCAATATATCCATGTGAGCTGGCCTGGGGCAATATATCTATGTGAGTTGGCCTGGGGCAATATATCCATGTGAGCTGGGGCAATATATCCATGTGAGCTGGGGCAATATATCTATGTCAGCTGGGGAAATATATCCATGTGAGCTGGGGCAATATATCCATATGAGCTGGGGCAATATATCCATGTGAGCTGGGGCAATATATCCATGTGAGCTGGTCTGGGGCAATATATCCATGTGAGCTGGGGAAATATACCCATGTGAGCTGGGCAATATATCCATATGTGAGCTGGGGCAATATATCCAGTGTGAATAAAGGAGTATTTATTAGGACACAAAAAATCATCATAATAATCCGTTTTCCCTGGGTGTGAGAGTACCCCACCTATTTTTCCAGAAAAAAAGCACTGGTCACAACCATAAACGGTACATATGGAGAAGCGTCAACAAGGCCTGTGATGAAAGGTACACCATTCCTACTGTGAAACATGGAGGAAGATCGTTGATGTTTTTGGGATGCGTGAGCTACAAAGGCACAGGAAATTTGGTCACAATTGTTGGCAGGATGAATGCAGTATGTTATCAAAAAATGTATTCATCAGCCTGGAAGCTGCGCATGGGACATACTTGGACATTCCAAAATGACAATGATCCAAAACAAAAGGCCAAGTTGGCCTGTCATTGGCTACAACAGAATAAAGTGAAGGTTCTGGAGTGGCCATCTCAGTCTCCTGACCTCAATATCATTGAGCTACTCTGGGGAGATCTGAAATGTGCAGTTTATGCAAGACAGGCCAAGAATTTACAGGATCTGAAGGCTTTTTTGCCAAGAACAATGGGCAGCTTTACCATGTGAGAAGATAAAGAGCCTCTTCCACAAATACCTCAAAAGACTTTAAGCTGTCATTGATGTCAAAGGAGGCAATTCACGGTATTAAGAACTGGGGCCTGTAAACTTTTGATCAGGGTCATTTGGGTAGTTTCTGTTGTCATTATTAGGGATGGGCTGCCGATTGGAAGTTCGATTCGAACATTGGCTGTTCGAAAGCTCGCGAACTTCGAACTTTTCGGGACTTCGCGGAAGGTTCGAGGAAAAAAAAAGTTTTCAAAAAAATTCCAAAAAATGTTTAAAAGATCCTAAAAAATCTAAAAATGAAGAGACTTTTTACTGCAGAATATAATAATAAATTGTTTATTAGATATAGAAACATAGAAACATAGAAAATGTCGGCAGATAAGAACCTTTCGGCCCATCTAGTCGCCCAATTACATGGATACTTTACCTGATAGATATTGAATTAATACGGGAATATTTTTAACATTAAAGCCTGTGGGATTCACCTGAATAAACCTGTCGAATGAAACCACCGAACAGTAGGGCATTTCAGCAAATTTTCTCTGCTGTTTGGTGTTCTCTGAATAGACGAAGCATTGCTTCTCTATGGGGAATTCACTGCCCTCGAGCAGGCAACGAACAGGCACCGTATGTGC
This sequence comes from Leptobrachium leishanense, assembly GCA_009667805.1. Taxonomy (NCBI): domain Eukaryota; kingdom Metazoa; phylum Chordata; class Amphibia; order Anura; family Megophryidae; genus Leptobrachium; species Leptobrachium leishanense. Next base: position 39,013,602 of record CM019066.1, on the reverse strand, counting down.
AGGGAATTCGCCAAAATTTGGCTCACTGAATAGCTGAATGGCCCACTCGATTGTGATAAAACATTTCCCGCTCATTGTTGTCAAACATTTCCCACTCGTTGGTGATTGAACATTTCCCATGGCTTCAAATCGCATTTAAACATGAGCAAAAGAGGTAAAAATTAGCTCAGGGCACAGCTGTGAAATGGCTCAGCACTCAGCAGTGAAAGGGTTAAAAACCGTTTTTTTTTTTTTTGTTTTTCATTGTTTCCTGTACCTCAGGGCAGTACCCGGACCCCCATACACCTTTTATGGCCAATATCTTGCATATATTTCCTCTTGGAGAGGACCTTAATTTTCAAACGTTCGAGCCCCGTTGACTTGTATTGTGTTCGCATTGTGTTCGAGTTCGCGGTCGAACTTTTTCGGGTGTTCGAGTTCGAATGCGAACCGAACACGGGGGTGTTCGGCCCATCACTAGTCATTATGATTTAAAAAGAGTAAACACACTTGATTGATAATAAATGGCTTCAGCCAAACACTAACCAAAAGTGAAAGAAAAGATTTTGTGTTATCATTCATATTCTCTGAATAATGGCCAAGAAATCATAAATTCTGCCAGTGTATGGAAACTTGTGAGCACAACTGTATGTATCTGTATCTATCTGTATCAATTTGTATCTATCTGTGGATTACAATTTTCTCTGTGTTTGATCGTTTTTCTGTCCTGTGGTAATGCTTCACTTTTTAAAAATGACTATTTAGAGATGGGCTGAAGATGGTTATAAGAACCTCTGTCCAGCCATGGATTATAATTATTTTTCTGTGTACAGTTGTTTTTTTCCTGTAGGTTTTTTTTTTCCTTTTTTTTTACTGGACTTATCAGCAGCGGGCCAAAGATGGAGATAAGGGCTTCAAGCAAAGTGACATGGATGATGATGATGATAAAATATGTGATCATATTTGCATATTTTAACACCATAAAAGAAGGACTCAATGTAGACTCTGACTTTTTAACCAATTATCATAACGTCACATAACATTCATAATTCTGGTTGGTGTTTGGGGTTTTTTTTGTTTGTTTTTTTATATCTTTTCTGCCTTCACTGTTTTGTGGTGTTTTTTATTTATTTTATTTTGTCTTTCAAGTTGTCATGATCTTATCACTGTTGTTTTCATGGGCCTAAGATCTCTCATGTGTTTGTTTTCCTGTTTCGACCATAGCATTTGACTCACTAGTTACAACATCTAACCCCCACCCGTGTCAGGGGCGGATCGCCCCCCGAGAAACTATTGCTGAGCCTGACCACCGATCCTACGAACAGCCAGTTGCACTAAGCTCGGTCGCTCGCCTGGGATCCACTATGACCAGTGCAGCCAGCCACGATCTCACGAGATCGCAGAGTTCTCGTGAACTTCTGGGATCTCGTGAGACCGCGGCTTCCGCAAGGTTCCCAGGCGAGAGGCAGAGCTTCATGCTGGCGGCCGCTCGAGCCCTAGCTGGCAGAGACTGCTGGACCATGTGAGCTGGGGCAATATATCCATATGAGCTGGGGGCCACTATATATCCATGTGAGCTGGGGGCACTATATATCCATATGAGCTGGGGTACTATTTATCCATGTGAGCTGGGGCACTATACATCCATATGAGCTGGGGCACTATTTATCCATGTGAGCTGGGGCACTATATATCCATGTGAGCTGGGGCGATATATCCATGTGAGCTGGGGGCACTATATATTCATGTGAGCTGGGCACAATGGGCACTATATATCCATGTGAGCTGGAGCACTATATATCCATGTGAGCTGGGGCACTATATATCCATATGAGTTGTGGGGGAAATTGAGTGTAACGAGCACAGATTGTGATTAGGCGCGTCTCTGCCTGTCATTGCGAACCCAACATCAGCTCTTAGCTAAAACTGGTAGAGTGCCCCCCCAAAACCTTTGTCTGGATCCGCCCCAACCCGTGTGCCCCTTAATGTCTTAAAGTTCATTCTATGATATTGCTCAGTATAGCTTCAGACCTAAAGAAGAGAGGAATCCTCCCAAAAGCTTGTCTTTTAAATGTAACGTTAGTCCAATAAAAAAGGTATCAATATGTACTGCTATACTCATCATTTTTTTTAGATATATTCATTTATATTTATATATAGAAAAGAGCTTAGAGATGTAGATATATCATTCTACTTATTTATGTATTCTCTATCACTACTTATCTCTTTATTGATCTCTATCACTATTTATTTATCTATCTTTCTATCTTCCTACTTACTTAGCTATTTTTTCTTTATTACTATTTATTGTTTTTATCTATCTCTATCGCTATTTAATTATTTTATATCTATATTGTGCTTATCTATTTATCTCACTATTTCTCTATTGCATGTTGCGTTTTGGGCATTTCAGGATACATATTTAATTATGCACTAAACCAGCAGTATATTAATTGCACATTATCAAAATAAATAGGTTTAGGTAGGTATTACGTCCTGCGAGGGAGAAAAAACTAAATTGGCAGAGGTTGTCAGCTGCCTCTGCCCAATTATTTAACCCTTTCGCTGCTGAGGCTTTTCCCGCCTCTGTGCTGAGGTCATTTTTACCGGTTTTGCTCATCATGTTTAAACGTGTTTTGAAGGCTTATTTTAGTATATGACCCAGACATATTATATATCGTTCTTTCCGTCAGACTCGGCAGATTCATAATATGTCATTATTATATGTATACGTCATGACCTGTCTGTATATTATAACAAAAAATGCAATAAAATATGAATTTTCAATAATTTACAATGTGTAAAGTGTTTTTTTTCCACATTCTAACATGCGAGCAATTGCGGTTATATTTTGTATGGGGTGCGCTTGTTAAAAAAATTAGAGATGGGGTCTCGTTACATTTTTTTTTGGGGAAAATTACACGATTTTTAACAAACGCACCGCATACAAAAATCGTTAGTGCAGCATCATTGTTCACATTATAATTGAAATGGGAACAATATTGCTGCACTAACAAACCAAAAAAAAGAAAAAAAAAGTTTTTTTTTTTTTTTTTTTATTATTTTTTTTTAACCACTTCAATGCGGAGGACGTGCTCAGCGCGTCCTCCGCATTCCTGCTGCTGTGCTGAGGACGCGCTGAGCGCGTCCTCCCATTGGGGTCAGCGTTCGGCCGGCATCCGGCCGATCGCTGGCCCCTCCGATGCAGGCTGATATCCTCGATGTCAGCCCGGCATCCGGAACCGCAGCCACCGGAATTAGGTGTCATCACGGCAGCGCGATGACACCTAATTCAGGCGCCCCCCCCCCGCATGTGCGGAGGAGGCGCCTGAAAGGGAGGGGGGGAGGTCCTTCGGACCTCTCTCCCTCCCGATCGGCGACTCTGCGGGGGTTAACCCAGGCACCATTTGGAAGGGCACAGCCTGCCCTTCCAAATGGTGCCTGGCATTAACCCCTGGGGAGCTGGATCGCGAATCGGCGCTGAAAAGCGCCGATTCGCGATCCTTTCCCGGAGCTGGCCGACATCTTGGATGTCGGCCAAGCCTCCGGGAACTCCCCCTGAGGACTGGCGTCATCGTGCGTAGCACGATGACGCCAGTCCTGGACTTAACCCCTAACTGCCACCAACGGTGGAGATAGGGAGTTCATTGGAACTCCCTATCTCCCGATCCGTGGCAGCTAGGGGTTAAAGTTTGGTATGGTTGGATCGGCCAGAGCATGGCCGTTCCAACGATACCAAACACTATTAGGAGAAATGTTTTAAAAAAAAATTAAAATAAAAATAAAAATTATAAAAAAAAAATAAACACTTTTTTTTTCTTTTTTTTGGTTTGTTAATGCAGCAATATTGTTCCCATTTCATTTATAATGTGAACAATGATTGTTCTGCCCTCACAGTGTGTCTGAGGTACAAAGCTTGGCAGACAGCTAACATAATAAAAATCTGGAAGCAGGATTGAAGAAAAGTCTTTACTGAACTTTATTTGTATCTTTACTTTTCAGATCTTTAAACTTTGTAAAACTGTGGAAAATACGGAATTATGGCAATATATTAGTCTAGGAATGCAAATCTACACAAATAAGTGACAGGCATGCTACCTAGATGTAAATTACTGGCTAACAGAAGTTTAACTTAATGTGAAGACAATCAAACACTACTAAACTAATCTAACAGTGCTTTGAGTTGCTAAAAATATATACATAACTAAAAACATGAAGGTTCTACTTACAGACTTATAAGCAGAAGGCCTGTGTAACAGAACTGTGGAGCTTGCTTTCTGCTTGACTCACTGGTAGCTATGCTGGTTGAATCTGGCTCTACCAGGAAGTAACTGTACTGCATGGCATCAGTAATGGCCGCTCAATTAAAGAAACAGTACTCTAATAAACTAAATGCTTAGAAATTTGTGAGTGACAGAACACTCCCCACTTTGGATAATAACATTATGCAACTATGTATCCTTTTTGAGAAGTAAGACAACTTCAGAAACAGGCCTAAAATAAACTTTTGGAGTACCTTCCTTCATGACTTTAATTTCTACCTTTCTAACTTTGTTGTCAACACTAGGTACAACTTTGATAATAAGTCCAACAGGCCATTCATTTCTATGAACTTGAGTGTCTTTCAGTAAGACAACGTCTCCGACTTGTAAGTTAGGCTTGTCAGCTTGCCATTTCCTGCGTGGCTGGAGCGTCACTAAATATTCCTGTCTCCATCGTCTCCAGAATGTGTCTGCAAGACTCTGCACTTGCTTCCACTGCTTGGTATGAAGATCTTTGAGTTCAAAATCTCCAGGAGGTGCCGTTGTTGTTTTGACTTTCAGAGTCGGAAGCATCGCGGGTGTCAATACTTCTGGCATTTCAGGATCTGTGGATACTGGAACTAAAGGTCGAGCGTTCATGATGGCCATGACTTCAGCCATGAGTGTGGTCAGGACTTCATGTGTAAGACGTGTAGAGGTAGCTTTTAGAAGCAAGGCATCTAGAATACGACGAGCGACTCCGATCATCCTTTCCCAAGCTCCTCCCATATGTGATGCATGCGGAGGATTAAAGGTCCAAATACATCCTTGTTCTTGAAGGTAAGTATCCATCTCAGAGCCTTCCGTGTTAATCTTCAGTTCCTTGCAAGCTCCTACAAAGTTCGTACCACAGTCAGAGCGAAGTTGCTTTACGGGTCCTCGGATAGAAATAAATCTTCTCAGGGCATTGATGAAGCTTGACGTAGACAAGGACTCAATCACTTCTATGTGTGCTGCTCTAGTGCTCATACAAGAAAACAGAACGGCCCAACGCTTACTCCCTGTGCTGTGTCCTCTGGTCCGACGAAAGGAGACGTTCCAAGGACCAAAGACATCTAATCCAACATGCGTGAATGGTGGTTCCGAAGTAAGTTTATCTATGGGTAAGTCTGACATCTTTTGTTCTTCAAGTTTTCCTCTAATTTTTCTACAAATTACACATTTATGAATTACATTGGAGATTAGTCGTTTACCTCCTATAATCCAGAATCCAGATGACCGGACTGCTCCTTCAGTGAAGTGGCGTCCCTGATGACCAATTTGTTCATGATAATGTCTTATCAATAGCAACGAAAGGTGATGGTTCTTGGGTATGATGTAGGGATGTTTCTCCTCAATAGTTATGTCACTTGCTGACATACGACCTCCAATTCTCATGACTCCGTTTTCATCCAAGATAGGGTTCAGTTTTCTAAGTGAACTATGTTTGGGGAGCTCTTCTCTTTTAGTAAGACACTTGATGTCTTCTTTGAAAACTTCTTGTTGTACACATCTGATAATGTTGATTTTAGCTTGTACGAGATGATTGTCATCACACTTGTCAGTGTTTGTAGCTCTGCAGAAAGATTTGGCTAAAGTAATAAGTTTTGCTACTGCTCGAGTAAGTGACTTCCAACTTGAGAATCTTTCAAACCTGTACGTGCCTAGACTACCTCCGGTAGATTTAGTAATTAACGCTGTGGCTTGTGGTCGTATTTCCTTGTCATCATTTTGTGTTCTTTCGAACACCTTGCACCCTAATCTATCTGTATCTTCTGTTGAAGCTGTAGTCGCCATGTAGACCTGATGCTTCTGGTGTTGCTTCGAGAGGACTAGTCTCTCTTTGATTTGCATGTTGTTTGTACAAGGGCTCAAACATGACATGCGTCCATTTTGCAACAGGTTCGTTTTGTAGACATTCACTTTTGTTGGCTTGTGAACTCCGTCCAGACACACGTCACCAATGATAACCCATCCAAGGTCGAGACGTTGCGCAAATGGTGCGTTGTGTAGCCCATTGTACTGTTCCCTAACCTTGTGTACTCTCAGTATGTCTCTTCCAAGTAGGAGGAGGATTGCAGAGTCTGGATCAAGTATTGGTATCTTTTCTGCTATTTGTCTCAGATGAGGATGTCGACGTGCAATTTCGGGCGTGGGGATCTCTGATCTATCATCTGGTATCGTATCGCATTCTATGAGAGTTGGGAGGGACAACTGTGTTTTTCCATCTATTGACTCGATGATATAGTTGGTTGCTCTTCTCCCTGATGTCTCTATAATACCTGAGCAAGTCTTCAAGGTATATGAAACCGGATTTCCACTATCGTTGAAGATGTTGAAAAACTCTGTTCTGGCCAAAGACCTGTTGCTCTGCTCATCTAATACTGCATACATTCTCACAGTTTTCTCTCTGTGACCTTCAGGATATACTTTTACTAAACATATCTTTGAGCATGATCTAGGACTAAATGTCTTTGTGCAGATCTCTGTACACGTTGACGTTATTGCTGGTGCTACGTCCTCTTTTTGCTCCCCACCATGATCTTCTTGGGTGGTTACGTTCTCCTCTGCCCATGGTGCTGGGCCTGGATGCATTGCAGAAAGATGCTTGTCACTGTGGCATTCTCTGCATTGTATTGCTGTCCTACAATCTTTTGCGAGATGTTGAGTTGAAGCACAGCATCTGAAGCAGATGTAATGGTCTTTAAGATAGGACTTACGTTCTTCGATTGTCTTGATCCTGAAACCGCGACATTTTTTCAGAGGATGAGGTTTGTTGTGTATCGGACACTGATCGTCTGGATCTTCAATTTTCTTTTCTGCGATTCTATTGTTGACGTATTCAGACTCAGGTGGTACTTCTGTCTTCCGTACAGACACCGTTGTCCTTGATTCCCTGTTCGGCTGCAGTGATTCTGTTCTGCTATAGTTTGGGTTTCCCAGGTTCAAAAAGGCAAAGCTTGGGTCATTGCGGGTTTTCGCTTGGTTCGTTATGAACTTAGTGAAGAAGGAGAAAGGTGGAAATGCCACTTGATAGCATTCTTTGTATTTTGACGCTGCTGTAACCCATCTTTCTTGCAAGTTGTAAGGAAGCTTCACTATTATAGGGTTGACCCCACGTGCAGTGTCTAGATATGAGAGACCTGGTAGGTGTCCACCATTTTTTGCTGATTCCATCTCCAGGAGTATGTCTCCAAGCTCTCTTAACTTCTGATTGTCTTTGTTTGTTACTTTTGGGAAATTTTCAATTTTCTTCAGGAGTGCATCTTCAATTACTTCTGGTGATCCATAACCTTCCTCCAATCTCTGCCACACCATAGCGAGTCCTGTTGTTGCGTTGTGAGCGTGTACGGACCTAATTCTTTTGGCTTGTTCGGAAGATTCTGGTCCGAGCCATTTAGAGAGTAGATCTAGTTTTTCTCTGTCTGTCATGTTTAAGTCTTGGGTGCTGCTAAGGAAAGATGACTTCCAGGCCCAATAATTTTCAGGACGGTCGTCAAACTTCAGGAGACCGGAACTCACCATTTCACGGCGTATCAGGTACTTCGTTACATCTGAAATTCCAGCTGCCTCAGGTGAACATACTCTGGGAACAGACCCCGGGCTTGGCTGTGGCTGATAGGACGGTGGGGTTGTTAGGTCAGGCTTGATCTGGTTATATGGTGTGTTTTCCTCATTGTAAATAACTCTCCTATAGCCCACATTGGTGTGTGCCTGGGTAGGAATCGTGTCGTTATTGATTTGATGTCTGGAAGAGCTGGCTAACTGGTCTTTGGGTTCGTAAACATTTGGCTTGTCGTGTTGGAACTCTGTTTTGGCTTTGCAGACTTTAGGTGATTCTAGGTAGCCGTCTGCTAGAGGGGCTTTTGATAGTTTTAATGCATTGTCAGTTTGTTGATCGGTGTACACGGTTGTGTGTAACTGAACATACTCCCTGGTACGATGAATTGCACTGAGAGGTGTCACCTGTTCTTCTATGACAGGGAATGTTTCTTGATACTCTTCTTCTGCCGCATTCATGAGAACTTCAGCTTCTGCTACTGCTTTCATGAGAACTTCAGCTTCTGCTACTGCTGCTGAAGCTGCTTTCTCGTGTTGAAGAATATGTAGAGATGCTTTTACCTCTGCTTTTCTTCTAGTAGTTTCAGCTTCATTCTTATGCTGTTCTTCCTCTATGTAGCCCTGTTCTCTTATCATTTCAGCTTCGCGTATTGCATAGGCAGCCATTGCATATGCTTTTTCTGCTTTTGCACGTGCCTTGATGGCAGCAGCACTCGCCGTCGACAGGTTGGAGCAGATTGAGTGTCTTGAACTAGTGTGTTTGGACCTGGCAGTTTTAGCACTAGCTGATGTCAGATCTGATTTACTAGAGACTGTGGAGCTTGTGCACCGTGACCTGGTCTTTGGTGTGCTGAGTGTGCTTTGCTCTGCATCTGAAAGCTGAGGAATGGCTGGAGTAGCATGCTGTTCTGTGTGCTGCATGGTGAGACAGATTACTACTTTGCAGGATGCTTGAGGAAGTTAGAGATAGATGTGTAGAAAGAATCCACTTTTCTTTTGATTAGGTCTGCTGTGTATAAAGTCTTTTTACTGTTCTGCCCTCACAGTGTGTCTGAGGTACAAAGCTTGGCAGACAGCTAACATAATAAAAATCTGGAAGCAGGATTGAAGAAAAGTCTTTACTGAACTTTATTTGTATCTTTACTTTTCAGATCTTTAAACTTTGTAAAACTGTGGAAAATACGGAATTATGGCAATATATTAGTCTAGGAATGCAAATCTACACAAATAAGTGACAGGCATGCTACCTAGATGTAAATTACTGGCTAACAGAAGTTTAACTTAATGTGAAGACAATCAAACACTACTAAACTAATCTAACAGTGCTTTGAGTTGCTAAAAATATATACATAACTAAAAACATGAAGGTTCTACTTACAGACTTATAAGCAGAAGGCCTGTGTAACAGAACTGTGGAGCTTGCTTTCTGCTTGACTCACTGGTAGCTATGCTGGTTGAATCTGGCTCTACCAGGAAGTAACTGTACTGCATGGCATCAGTAATGGCCGCTCAATTAAAGAAACAGTACTCTAATAAACTAAATGCTTAGAAATTTGTGAGTGACAGAACAATGATGCTGCACTAACGATTTTTGTATGCTGTGCGTTTGTTAAAAATCGCGTAATTTTCCCCAAAAAAAATGTAACAAGACCCCATCTCTAATTTTTTTAACAAGCGCACCCCATACAAAATATAACCGCAATTGCTCGCATGTTAAAATGTGAAAAAAAACACTTTACACATTGTAAATTATTGAAAATACATATTTTATTGCATATTTTGTTATAATATACAGACATGACATAACGTATACATATAATAATGACATATTATGAATCTACCGAGTCTGACGGAAAGAACGATATATAATATGTCTGGGTCATATACTAAAATAAACCTTCAAAACACGTTTAAACATGATGAGCAAAACCGGTAAAAATGACCTCAGCACAGAGGCGGGAAAAGCCTCAGCAGCGAAAGGGTTAAATTTTTTTTTTTTTTTTTTACAAACTTTTTTCACATTCGAGTTTGGTATCGTTGGAACGGCCATGCTCTGGCCGATCCAACAATACCAAACGTTAACCCCTAGCTGCCACGGATCGGGAGATAGGGAGTTCATTGGAACTCCCTATCTCCACCGTTGGTGGCAGTTAGGGGTTAACTCCAGGACTGGCGTTATCGTGCTATGCACGATGACGCCAGTCCTCAGGGGGAGTTCCCGGAGGCTTGGCCGACATCCAAGATGTCGGCCAGCTCCGGGAAAGGATCACGAACCGGTGCTTTTCAGCGCCGATTCGTGATCCAGCTCCCCAGGGGTTAATGCCAGGTACCATTTGGAAGGGCAGGCTGTGCCCTTCCAAATGGTGCCTGGGTTAACCCCCGCAATGCCGCCGATCGGGAGGGAGAGAGGTCCGAAGGACCTCCCCCCTCCCTTTCAGGCGCCTCCTCCGCACATGCGGGGGGGCGCCTGAATTAGGTGTCATTGCGCTGTCGCGATGACACCTAATTTCACCGGAGGCGGTTCCGGATGCTGGGCTGACATTGAGGATGTCAGCCCGCACCGGGGGGGCCAGCGATCGGCCGGAACCCGGCCGAACGCTGATCCCAAAGGGAGGACGCACTCATCGCGTCCTCAGCACAGCAGGAGCCATGCGGAGGACGCGCTGAGCGCGTCCTCCGCATCGAAAGGGTTAAAGGTAAAAAAAGGAACCTCTATTAGTATATTGTTTCTTTAATTGTTTTCCTTTCTTACCTTGTCATTAATTGATTTGTGAAAGCAGCGCAGAATCTGTCCGTGACGTGCCCAGCTGTCATTTATTATGCTGCATTAATGTACCTCACCTGTCCTGTTCCCCATCAATCTCTTTAACCTGGATGGGTTTTTACTCTGGAAATATTCCTCTGCTTTTATAAATAAAATAACACTTGTGTCTTTAATGAATTAAACAGAATAAATGATGAGCTGGAGGATTCCCATTATAACCATCCAATATGTCACCTGAAAGCACGCGTGTGAGAAATTAACCTTTAAATATATTCCATATAAAGCCTCCTCAACTCCCCGATCGGCCAAAGAATCCCCAGTCGGGTTCTACAGATATAGATCAAGGAGCTGCTGTTACTTCAGAGACCTCATTAATTATATCAGGGGTTATTAATGCATATGATTGGACACTGTAACGATTGAAATTTGAAAGGATATTGACATTTTTTGTTATAACATTCTGACAAGACATGACATATATACTTACAGGTCAATTCACTAAAAGGTGAAACTTGGGAGAACTGGCAGGAGAACTTAACAATCCAGACAAAATAGCCGATTTGGAAAGTGAGATAAATGGGAGAATTTTTCTGGTTTTGCTATTTTACACCAACTATTCAAAGAGATCCGAATGGCTGGAGAAAGGTAACCGAACGCTGATTTTCAGCGTTCGGTTACCTTTCTTGGCCATTCGGCTATCCAGAGAGCAGCAATTCGCCAAATACTGGCGAATTGCCCTGCCATTCGGTGCCTGTTCGGTGCCTGTTCTAGGGCAGTGAAATCCCCATGAAAAAGCCCTGCTTCGGCTATTCAGAGAACACAAACTAGCAGTGCAAGGTTCCCCTAATGCCCTGCCATTCGGTGGTTTCATTCGACACGTTTATTCAGGAGAATCCCATAGGCTTCAATGTTAAAAATATTCCCGTTTTAATTCAATATCTAATAAACCGTTCATTATAAAATTCTGCAGTAAAGAGTCTCTTTATTTATAGATTTTTTTAGTATATTTTAAGCATTTTTCTGGACTTTTTTTAAAAAAAAAATCCAATTTTTTTTTTATTTATTTTTTATTTTTTAACTTTACTTATTTTTTCTGTAACAGCCCTCTTTATTATCATTCATTGGATCATAGGTAAATTTCAGACATTTTCGCTCTGTAGTTTCTTTGCAAACAGTATTTCACTTTTCAATCATTCATGCAAACTGTTTTGCTAATTTATTCACCTCCCTCGTCTGCGGTGTCGGCTTTTTCCGGCGGTTTCACTGCGTGTGATCGGCTCCTGCTCCGGTTTTTTTGGCATTTCCGATGGGTTAATCCAGATGTTTTGCTGGTTTTCGGCATGCATTCGCTGGGTTTTGCGGATAGTTTTCGGTGGGTTTGTGGCAGTTTTTCCCTGCAATTCGGGCACCCTGTGGTGTTTGCTGAATACACCGCAGGGTCACCGAAATGGGATCGGCAAAAGGAACCGAATTGAAGAGAACGAAAAGTCACCGAACGTGCGGTGACTTTTCGGATCTCTTTGAATTACCCTGCTAGAATTTTCACTTCTCCGGCCATTTCTCCTGAGTTTCACCTTTAGTGAATAAAGCTGTTAGTAATTCTATGTTTTGAATCTGAGTCCACTGAAAAAGCCACATATTTAGTCTGGGTCCTTCCATAAAATGTAACTTCAAATCAGGTTTAAACATAATCAGCACAAAATATTCTAAATGGCCCAGAAGCAATTTTCACTATTAACCCCTCCTAAACTACATCCCATCTCAACTTTTTAGTTATTTTTAACCCTCGTGCACTGGTCTCCAATCCCCCAGATGTGACATGCTCCCAGCTTGCAGGAAACAGGAGCATGTCACGTGGCTACTGTGGAGTTGGAATCATCCAGGGTGTTATCAGACAATCCAATTGCTAGAAGGGAGAGATGTGGTTCCTTTTTCCTGGCCCAAAAAGCCTGAAGCTCAGTTCAGTCCTCACTTAATTTAGGTTTAAGTGAGTGCTAGGTGCCTGGTCTGGAAGGGCTAGATCAGCCCTACAAGACCCCACCAGAGCAAGTACAGGCAGGAGGACGCTTAGGTCAATGTTACCTCTTACTTCAGGTTGAGCAGTCATAGTAAGTAGACTGCACCTTTAACACTTTCCCTGCGGATGACGTATGGGGAATTTACTCTGCTCTGCACATTGCGTGTGGAGGACATCCCCCACACATCACGGGTTTCTGCAAGGACATGGGAGACCCCCAGTCACCCTTGTCTGAGTCCCGGGGTGGTCTGACTTCCTTGAGTCAGACTTTCCCATATGACTCATGCCGGCACACCGGCACAATGCCTCGTGCAGAAACTGGTAGTTCCAAAACATCTGGATGGGCAAGATTACTGACCCCTGAACTAAGATATTGAGCTAACAGAGGTCATTCAATATGTATGCAGATCATGGACCATCAACATAAAGACATGCAAATTTGGTCAATATCCATCATGAAGGTGTGTCAGTTCAGTCAATGGGGCAAAAGCAGGAAATGATAACTTGAAAAAAAGATGGATCAGGCATTTTATTCAGGTATGTAGAAAGGCTTGATAAAAGCCAATATGTGTCGGACTGTCTTTGGTCAGTCTTGATGGTGCAATAAAACAAATTACAGTAAATGTAATGAGTTTAGTGGAGGATCATTTTTTAAAATAGTCTTCTTCTTACCAAGTTCTAAGTGGTATCCCAAAGCTCCCGTACCCATCAACCCACCCCATTGAGGTAACTGATCTCCTGTTACATTTTGGGCCGAATGTCATAAGTAAACTCAAATTATACGCTTCTGGTGCAAACCATAAGGTAGGTCTCTCTCACCATTCTTGGACTAGTGTCTTCCTCTTGATCGCTGGGATCGTGACCTAACAGTAGGTTAATTTGTTGCATGTAATGATCACTGTGACAGTAATCTTCCTAACCGTCTCATGGCTCTGTGCACATCTTTATTTCTCAAGCTGTAGATTAATGGGTTCAGCACCGGTATGATTATAACATAAAATATCGATATTATTTTGTCTTTGTAGTCTTCTACAGAATCATTTGGTCTCAATATCATAATCAGGGCAAACCCATAGAACAGCGTCACGACAACAAGGTGTGAGAACAACTGGAGAAAGCTTTGTATCGTCCAGTTTGGATTCTCATTATAGACACAATAATTGCATAATATGATAAAATAATGAGAAGGAGCGGGATCAGCACGATGAAGGTGCTTCCAATTAACAATAAGATGCTCACTATTGAGGTATCACTACATGACAAGAGAGCCAGTGATGTATACAAGCAGAAGAAATGGTTAACGAAGTTTGGGCCACAGAATGATAGGCTGAACAGTATGGAGATGTTAACTGATGATGTGATGGTAATCAAAGTCCATGTCAATGTGATCATCCATATACAAGCCGATGTACTCATTATCTTACTATACCTCAATGGTTTACAGATTGCAACATAACGATCGTAAGCCATGAAAAGCAGAAGGACGTATTCACCCCCTCCCATAAGAAGATTGAAAAACGCCTGGGTGGCGCAGGGCGCAAACAAAATCCGTTTATTCCCACTTAAGAAGTCCACGAGCATCTTTGGAATCATGACTGTAGGGTTACCGATATTAATGATGGACAGGTTTACGAGAAAGAAATACATAGGGTTGTGAAGGTGATGATCAAAGATGACAGCCAGGATAAGAAGAGTGTTTGCCACCAGTATCACCATGTAGATCAGGAAGATGAAGAATATCAACACCTGTGCACTGAGATCACTGGAAAACCCAAGAAGAATGAATTCCGATACTGTACTGTGATTCCAGCTTTCCATTATTACAGCCAGGAAAATACTGTGGACTGTGGGAAGAAACACATATTATGCATCTCTATGAGTAAATGTTGAATGACGCTTTATGGATTTTGGGAAGGGGACGGGGGGGGCTGCAAAATGCACTTTCACCTGTGTGTACAGAAATCCTTGCACTGACTCTGACTTCAGTAAAAGCAACTTCCTGATCTCATTATCTATTATTATCTACATGCATCTGAATACTCACCTTATAACAGCCTTTCCTATATTTTGAATTAATAATATAATGATATTACATTTTTATATGTAATTTTAAAATATTATATAAATATAATATATAATAAAAAATATAATATATTTTAGTTATAGCTTTTATATATTAAAACATTATATAAAACAAATAAAATGTATATATTGTAATCCTGACTAAAAAAACAGTAATGTATCACATTCGTTATGTAATTATGTGGTTTTATTATACATAGTATTCTACCAGTAGAGCTGTGTATTCACTCTGGAATCCACAGAACCCATGGATTGTTGGGATATTGCCTTTGTTATGACGTCTATTGACCTCCATGAGTTTCCCGTAACAACACTAGCAGAAAATAAATCCTTTCTCCTTCTTCACTGGAGGATTATTGGGAATTATTATTCATTTTTTTCCTGATTTTTCAGTAGACAACTGAATGACAGGAGACTTGGAATCATTCATTATTCTATCACCTTCAACATTTTTGCATGTTTTTTGCAAGATATCCACCATGAAAAACTGACACAAGCTCCGATAAGAGCCGGCATGCATTTTCGATCAGCTTAGAAGAGGAATTGGAGTTCTATCTTTCTCCTAAGGTTCTGCTAAAATGAAAATTATATGTCTCTATCAATAAAAAGTGAACACAATCGTACTGTATATGAATCCAGCTAGCCTAGACCTGGGTGTTCTAGCTTAGCTAGGCATCCCCCTTTCCCTGGCTTTGTGCCCGAAATAGGAAGCAACAATGTAACTAATGTAAATAAGCTGTGTGCGTTTTATGCTCAGGATCACTTTGCTCGCATTAAGCTTGGTGATCCAATGCGTTGAATAAACCATATATAGATTATGCAAACCAAGAATCGTTATTGAATGAATTTTATTCAACAATTTTATCAGTTCTGAAGCAAATCCCCTGCAGTTGTGAATCTTTTGGAAAATAGGCTGGTGTTTCTTCCTGATCTTTTAGTACAGTAAAGTACCTTTATTTTCCTGATTCAATATGTAAATATAGCGTAGATTGGATAAGCCGTGTTAGTCCAGATGCCAAAAAACATAAAAGCTTCCAGACCTGAAGAAGACAGTTATACTCTCGAAAGCTCTCCTTTCCAGCTGTCTCCACTTCTCTCTCTAATTACTCTTACTAAGCCCAAACTTTTGGTCCTTTTCATGCAATCCCTTTTCATATTCTTCTGGCCACCAGTTTCGCCTCCCCTCTGCTCCCATTTGTTTCAGTTACCCCAGTCCCTTTAGAGTGTAAGCTCATGGGATATCTGCCTGAGCTCTTGGTTTAAAGTGCTGTATTACCTGGACAGTTATCCTACGGCCAGGGTTGTATTTCCTCTTGTATCATGTAAGTCTGCTGTTTGTGCTTCCCCATTGTAAAATGCTACGGAATCTGTTGCCGCTGTATAAGTACTTGTAACTGTAACATTTTATTTCTGTAACAACTGTAACAATTCAATGTTTCTTGAACCAGTACATACTTGAAAATGAGAGAAATCTCAATGTATCCTTCCTGATAAAATACTTAAGAAATAAATACATTCAAAGACTTTAGCAGAAGCTCATACAATTAAAACATTTTAACAAATTTTAACCCTTTAAAGATTCTAACAACTCTTAACCCTTTCAAGATTTCAACCCTTTTTAACCCATTAAAGATTTTTTTGGCAGGTTTTTTAACCCTAATCTCTATTTGCGGTCATTAAACGTATGAACTACTGTCAAAGTCTTTGAATGTGTTAGTTGATGTGCTCTCTTGGTTTGTTGTATTTTTTTGTCTTGAGAAGCATCCGCCCTCCATGCTTAGTAAGTGCTGCACTCTTGGTGTATTTTGGATGAAAGGGCTGACAATCCTATGGCACAAGCCCCTCCCTGTCACAGGTGTTCCATTTTCAGACGCTATTTAACCTTTGAATCTCAGGGAGCTCCAGATTGGATTTTGTCCTCAGTAAATGAATTAATCCCATAAAGGCAAACATTAGGTGACAAAGACAGGACCTGTCGCGATGGATACATTGACAACTGTGACAGGCTTAAGCAATTTATGGCCATATATTGTGAACTAAATTTCCATAATTTTTAACGGAGTTTAAAGTTAAAAACCGTGCAAAAAAATCTTTAATGGGTTAAAAAGCGCTGACATCTTGAAAGAGTTAAGAGTTGGTAGAATCTTTAAAGGGTTCAAATTTGTTAAAATGTTTAAATGTGTGAGTTGGAATGTTTTCCTCTTTGTTTGTTTTATATAATATATATATATATAATATATATATATAAATTGCTGTGATGTGCAGATGGCTTCTGCAATAATAATAAAATATATACATATATATATTGTATATATATATAAAATAAAAAACAGCAAAAGGTTGCACTCCACCTCAAAACTAAGCGGGTGCATCTAAGACATCAAATACAAAACACCAAGAAAGAGCCGGGGAGCTCCAGGGTGAGTAGATCCTGTAAGTGCGGACTCGGTCAAGTTAGATAGGACCTGTCAAAGATGGGGTACATTGCGACTGTGACAGGCTTAAGCAAATTCAAATTATGATCATAACTTTGTGAACTGAATCATTTATTACCTCAGTCAGGTTTTTTTGAGCATTTTTAAAACTGTGTTTTTTTTCACAGAAAATAATGGAAGAAGGTGGTCATTAATATGGAGTGCTCTTTCTTGGTGTTTTGTATGTATATATATATATATATACTTACAAGGGTTGTGGTGGAGGACAAAAAGCGAGATAAAAAGCCTCTATGCTATAATTAGTTATGTATATATATATATATATACTATATATACATTGTGTCAGTGTCTGATCACACAGGTCAGTAATATTTGTACATTTTTTCACCAGGCGGAATACAATAACCTATTTTTTGGAATAGTAAGAATTGAGTTCTAATTGTTTAAATACCTGGTTTTGTCATTTTCTGTCCTTTCTGAAGCCTCCATCACTTCAAATCTTTGTTACATATTACATTATAGTAAACGTGCATTTCATTTTTCATATTAAATTTCCCATTTCATTTTCCTATTATTATTTTTTCTGCTTGTGAAACTCAGAATAGAAAATTATTTTGCTCAGCCCTGATATCAAAATTATGTCACATTACACCTTCTTACCTTGTCACAGGACGTCTTGTGAAACCTATACAATATTTCGGCATGATGTGCCCGGCAGACGTGTATCACGCTGAGGATGAGCTGTACACAAGCTGCTCTCCATGAGTCTGTGTGTCCTGGATGGGTTTATTCTATATATATTCTTTATTGTCCCTTTTATCTTTAATTCATTTTACAGAATAGATTGATTGCTGGATATTTCTGGATTATCGTATTTCCGATCGTCTCTCAATATGTCACAGGTCTGAGAGATGTCAGACATAACCCTTTAAATACATCCCATGTAACACATTCCCAATACCCAGCAGACCTCTTTACATTAGGCCGAGGAGCTGCTGTTACTTCAGAGACCTAATTAATGAATTCAATATTTATTTTTTACAATACAGACGTTATTTATAATGTTATAATTGCTCCAATGTTTGTAAACATCCCAAAAAATATATACGAGTAATTATTTCTCTTACTGAAAGAGTTAATTCTTCATTCCAGCAATAATATTCATTTTAATTATTATCATTCTTTTTTATTGATGTTTGCCGAGGTGTATACAATAGGGATGTGCAAACGTTTTTTTCTCATTTCATTTTGTTTCGGCACGTTTGGTTTTTCAAAAGTTTTGTTTCGGATCGTTTCGGTCCATTTTCGTTTCGGCCCATTTTCGTTTCGGCTCGTTTAGTTTCGTCTCGGTGTTTTATATCTATTTTTGTTTCGTGAAATCGGGCGAATTTCAGTCTTTCGGATCGTTTCAAATGGTCCATCCTCTGATTTTCGTTTTGACTTTAGACGTATGGTATTTCAGATGCTTCGATATTTTGGTCGATACGGTAATCCTGCCGATTCGTTCCATTGAACGTATCCTTTTTTATGAAAGATCCCTTTTTTTCTTATGAATATGCATTGCCCAACTTTATTTAGACTGGGGATTTAGGGAAAAGCAAATTAAATATTTTAAAATAAATATATTATTGATGCAGAAAGAAAGCACTGGAACAAGTGAAAAAAGTGACTGACGATACGAAATTATGAAATCAGCAACGGAACCGAAACAGACTCGAAACGATACGAAAATACGTTGCCCGAAATGGAACTGAAATCGCGAATAGAACAAAAATGATTTAACAAATAACAAAAAAATGTCATTGCCAGTCCGGTTCGGAACATCGGACGAATCCAAAGCACCAAATCGGCCTGTATCGTGAGAAAAACGTATCGGTACGAAATGAAACGCACATCCCTAGCATACAATTATTGAAAGTTAATTATTATAGCTATTACTATTAGTTGTTATTCACAGAATGCCCGATATGGTTTTTTCCGCATCTTGCCAAATGGTTTCAGTTTATTAGATTTGAGGAGACCATATATAAAATCAGTCCCCGTTCCCATGGCATGTGGTTATGGTAATATTATACAGTTACAGTGTATGTTCAATATATCGATGGGGACGGGACTTGTACAGAATCCAAATATAGAAACAGGAAAATGGTGTCGCGCCTGAGCCCTACCAAGGCGACTGCAAACTACCAGACATATCCAGCCCAGTAACATGTATAAAAAATAACAAGAAAAAAAGATGTCATCTGCGCTTACCCCTATAACACCATGGAAAACAAAAAATGATTAGAGGTTTTAGTTTGTTTGAATGGCCATGGAAGTTTTAAGCTCGCCTGCCGTGTCAAGGTACCTCCAGTAAGGCGAGTCCTATCTAACTGCTTTTGGCTTCATTAGATAGGACTCGCCTTACTGGAGGTGGCTTGACGTGACAGGCGAGCTTGAAACCTTCAATGGCCATTCAAGTAAACAAAAACTTCTAATTGTGTTTTGTCTCAAATGGTGTTTTAGAGATAAGCACAGAATCCAAACATGCCCTATCATAATGTGGCTAGGATATTTGGAATCCATCAGCTTTACTATTAACCAACAGTAAGGGTTCCCATCAGAGCAAGATTAATATGCTCTCAGCTTTAAATAGCCCATCGCAGGCAGGTCTCGGGCACTGCATTATGAGAAGCCGCACCTGCACCAAGGGTCCTGCCACCTGTCCTCCAAGAGGTCAATGAGGAAGTCCTGCAGCAATTAAAAGCCTCTATGTATGACCTTGAGGACTAACTGGAGCAGGTTTTCAAGTTCCTGGCAGAATGTCTCTACTCTATCAAGTAGGAGCAGCAGCTTCTATGGAGGTAGATGCAGAGAGGATTGCACTGTATCAGCACACAAATGCAACTCCAGAGGGGTGTTGATCAATGTGATCAATGTGTTGATCAACCTGTTTCCCATTCATTATGCAGAGTCTTGTGAAGTAGCAGCAGAAAAGCCCATCCATACCTATAATGTCAACCCCACCATCTTAACCACATCCAGAACTTCCTGCATATGTTCAAGTCCAGTAGCTAGAAGGCAGTGGATGCTCTACACCACTCTCTGACGTCCATCTGTCTGCCCCAACATTTATTTCCACTCCTGCCTCATCAGCTGCCTCCACACCTCCCTGGTACCCTTCTTGGACCAAAGAGGCATAAGAACATGTGGTTTTGTTATACTGTGTTATAAATATGTTTCTAAAATGTATTTTAATTCAAGTAGCTTACTTTTTTATATCTTTGAAGTTGTGTTATTGATCCTTTTATTAATTGCCTTTATGATTTTGCAAGCCTAAATATTAGTTTAACAAGAAAAAAAGGTGTCACCTGCACTTATTCCTATTACACCGTGTGAAACAAAACACAATTAGAGGCTTTGGTTTCTAATGGCCACTAAGAGCGTTAGCTCATCTGCCAAACGTCAAGGCACCTCTTGTGAAGGTGAGTCCTATTCAAAAATAAAACCACGGACTGCTGTGTAGCAAACAATAACTGTTCATGCTGCTTTTCAGTCATGAGGTAGGCTGGTGGGCCTTTATTAATGCCCTCCCAAAAACAAATCCACTTTGGGATGAAAAAACAAAGACCCGCTCCTCCTGTACTATGTATGTTTTATTGTACCTCCAACCAGGTCATCATTGCAGCATGTTCCATTCCGTGTCTTTGTTTATTGATCCCAAGGTGGATTTGTTTCTGGGGACATTAATAAAAGCCCACCAGTCTACCTCATGACTGAAAAGCAGCATGAGCAGTTATGGTTGACTACACAACAGCCCGTGGTTTCATTTTTGGATAGGACTCACACTCATTAGAAGTGCCTTGCCGTTTAGCAGGTGAGCTTGCTCTCTTAATGGCCATTAAAAGAAACCAGAGCCTCTAATTCTGTTTTGTTTCACACGGTGTAATAGGAATAAGCGCAGATGACTCCTTTTTTTCTTTTTATGTTTTATACATGTTGCTGGGCTGGATACAATTGGTGGTTGCAGCCGCCCGAGTGGGGAATAGGCGCGACCCCACCCCTCCTGTACTAAATATTAGTTTAACCTGTTCCTAGGCCCACCTTTTTTAAATCTTTTTTGAGAAATGTCCTCTCCAGGTTTACAATAGATACACTATATTGTCAAAAGTATTCGCTCACCTGACTTGACTCGCATATGAACTTTAAATGACATCCCATTCCTAATTCATAGGGTTCAATATGACATCGGTCCACCCTTTGCAGCTATAACAGCTTCAGCTCTTCTGGGAAGGCTGTCCACAAGGTTTAGGAGTGTGTTTTTGGGAATTTTTGACTATTTTTTCCAGAAGCGCATTTGTGAGGTCACACACTGATGTTGGACGAGAAGGCCTGGCTCTCAGTCTCTGCTCTAATTCATCCCAAAGGTGTTCTTCGGGTTGAGGTCAGGACTCTTTGCAGGCCAGTCAAGTTCATCCACACCAGACTCTGTCATCTTTATGGACCTTGCTTTGTGCACTGGTGCACAGTCATGTTGGAAGAGGAAGGGGCCAACTCCAAACTGTTCCCACAAAGTTGGGAGCATGGAATTGTCTAAAATGTCTAGGTATGCTGAAGCATTCAGAGTTCCTTTCACTGGAACTAAGGGGCCAAGCCCAGCTCCCGAAAAACAACCCCACACCATAATCCCCCCCACCACCAAACTTTACACTTGGCACAATGCAGTCAGACAAGTACCATTCTCCTGGCAACCGCCAAACCCAGACTCGTCCATCCAATTGCCAGATGGAGAAGCACAATTTGTCACTCCAGAGAACGCATCTTCACTGCGCTAGAGTCCAGTGGTGGTGTGCTTTACACCACTGCATCTGATGCTTTGCATTGCACTTGTGATGTATGGCTTGGATGCAGGTGCTTGGCCATGGAAACCCATTTCATGAAGCTCTCTGCGCACTGTTCTTAAAGTAATCTGAAGGGCAAGATGAAATTTGGAGGTCTGTAGTGATTGACTCTGCAGAAAGTTGGCGACCTTTTCGCACTATGCGCCTCAGCATCCGCTGACTCCGCTCCGTCAGTTTACGTGGCCTACCACTTCGTGGCTGAGTTGCTGTCGTTCCCAAACACTTCCACGTTCTTATAATACAGCTGACAGTTGATTGTGCAATATTTAGGAGCGAGGAAATTTCACGACTGGATTTGTTGCACAGGTGGCATCCTATCACAGTTCCATACTGGAATTCACTGAGCTCCTGAGAGCGACCCATTCATTCACAAATGTTTGTAAAAACAGTCTGCATGCCTAGGTGCTTGCTTTTATACACATGTGGCCATGGAAGTGATTGCAAACACCTTATTCTGATTATTTGGATGGGTGAGCGAATACGTTTGGCAATATAGTGTATGTATGAGTTTTCATTAGGGACAACACAGCACTACCATCTCCTATTTCCTATTTTTTACTATAGTCAGCTATCCAACATTTACATAATAAGATGATACAGTTGGATTGGATTGTCATTGACTTCCTATTACCGATTCTGGCAGAAAATAGACTTTCATTTCCACGATACACTTTAAACATATGCAGTTTTTCAGTTTTCAAGCTATTAACTTGTATCGATTGAGTTTGAGCTATATTCCGAGTCCGGTGTAAACTTAACAATGGCTCTGGTACACTTACCAAATTATAGTCTATGGAGGTGAAAGGCTTATTAGTGACCCAGCAAAATTTCCCACCTCAGCTGTAGGCCTGTCCAACCATTTGATTGAGAATAACTAATTTGTCACTAAGCTGTCTATGTATACACAATTAGTGATGGACCGAACACCCTGTGTTCGGTTTGCATTCGAACTCGAACATCAGAAAAGGTTTGACCACGAGCTTGAATACGACTCGAACACAATGCGAACACAATGCAAGTCAATGGGGCTCGAAAGTTCAAAAATTAAGGTCCCCTGCAGAGGGCATATATGCAAGATATTGGCCATAAAAGGTGTATGGCGGTCCGGGTACTGCCCTGGGGGACAGGAAACAATGAAAAACAAATGTAAAAACGTTTTTAGCCATTTCACCGCTGTGCACTCATTATTACTGCTTCTGCTCATGTTTAAACATGATTTGAAGCCATGGGAAATGTTTTACCACCAACGAGTGGGAAATGTTTCACCAACAAGGTGTGAGAAATGTTTGAGCAACACGGTGTGGGAAATGTTTGAGCAACAAGGAGTGGGAAATGTTTGAGCAGCAAGGTGTGGGACATGTTTGACCAACAAGGTGTGGGAAATGTTTGAGCAGAAAGGTGTGGGACATGTTTGAGCAACAAGGTGTGGGAAATATTTGAGCAACAAAGTGTGGGGAATGTTTGAGCAACAAGGTGTGAGAAATGTTTGACCAACAAGGTGTGGAAAATGTTTAAGCAACAAGGTGTGGGGAATGTTTGAGCAACAAGGTGTGGGAAATGTTTGACCAACAAGGTGTGGGAAATGTTTGAGCAACAAGGTGTGGGAAATGTTTGAGCAACAAAGAGCGGGGAATGTTTTAGCAACAAGGTGTGAGAAATGTTTGAGCAACAAGGAGTGGGAAATGTTTGAGCAACAAGATGTCGGAAATGTTCATGAATCCCATAGGCTTCAATGTTAAAAATATTCCTGTTTTAATTCAATATCTAATAAACCGTTTATTATTATATTCTGCAGTAAAGAGTCTCTTTATTTTTAGATTTTTTTAGGATCTTTTAAGCATTTTCCGGAATTTTTGGAAAACTTTTTTTCGCGAACTTTTTGCGAACGTCCCGAAAAGTTTGCAGTTCGCTAACTTTCGAACAGTCGATGTTTGAATCGAACATTGAACCGATTTGAACATCGGCAGCCCATCCCTATACACAATTGAGTGACAATCAATTCACAATTAACTGAGACTGTTCAGAGTCTGCTTAGAGACCCTGGTGTTAAATTATTTTGCTCTTATGCTGTTGTAATAGAGCTGGTAACAGGAAGCACTGATGTTTATCAGCAAAACACCAATATTTCACATTAGCGACTCCTTGTTACTGGTGAGATATGAATAGGGTCTCAATTGTTTTGGAACTATTCATTAGGTTGACAGAGCCTCATTCAGAACCTGGTAGTTCCAAAACATCTGGATGGCCAAGATTACTGACCCCTGAAGTAGGATATTAAACTCACAGAGGTCATTCATTAACTATGTGTGTAGATCATGGACCATCAGCATAAAGACATGCAAATCTGGTCAATATCCAACATGAAGGCATGTCAGTTCGGTCGATGGGGCATGAGCAGCAAAAAAAAGACGGATCAGGCATTTTATTCAGATATGTAGAAAGGCTTGATAAAAGCCAATATGTGTCGAAATGTCTATGGTCCTTCTTGATGCTGTATTAAACAAATTAAAGTTAATATGTTTCTATGTTTCTAATATGTTGAGTTTAGAAGAGGATCTTTTTTCCTAATAGTCTTGTTATTACCAAATTATAAGTGGTATCCCAAAGCTCCTGCAGACATTAACCCACCCCTGCGGTAATTGTTCTCCTCGTACATTTTTAGCTGAATGTCATAAGCAAGCTCAAATTATACGCTCTGGTGAAAACCATAAGGTAGGTCTCTCTCACCGTTCTTGGACAAGTGTCTTCCTCTTGATCGCTGGGATCGTGACCTAACAGTAGGTTAATTTGTTGCATGTAATGATCACTGTGACAGTAATTTTCCTAACCGTCTCATGGCTCTGTGCACATCTTTATTTCTCAAGCTGTAGATTAAAGGGTTCAGCATCGGTATGATGATAACATAAAATACCGATATTATTTTGTCTTTGTAGTCACCGACAGAAACATTTGGTCTCATTATCATAATCAGGGCAAACCCATAAAACAGAGTCACGACAGCAAGGTGTGAAGAACAACTGGAGAAAGCTTTATATCGTCCAGACTGGATTCTCATTATAGAAGCGATAATTGCATAATATGATAAAATAATGAGAAGGAGCGGGATCAGCACGATGATGGTGCTTCCGATTAATGTCAAGATGTTCACTATTGAGGTATCACTACAAGAAAGGACAACCAGTGTATGATACAAGCAAAAGAAATTGCTAACAAAGTTTGGCCACAGAATGATAGGCTGAACAGTATGGAGATGTTAACTGATGATGTGATGGTAAGCAAAGTCCATGTCAATGTGATCATCCATACACAAGCCGATGAACTCATTATCTTACTATACCTCAATGGTTTACAGATTGCGACATAACGATCATAAGCCATGAAAAGCAGAAGGATGTATTCAATCCCTCCCAGAAAAAGATTGAAAAATGCCTGGATTGCGCAGGGCAAAAAAAAAATCCCTTTATCCCCACTTAAGAAGTCAACGAGCATTTTTGGAACGATGACTGAAGGGCTACCGATATTAATGATGGGCAGGTTAATGAGAAAGAAATACATAGGGTTGTGCAGGTGATGATCAAATATCACAGCCACAATAAGAAGAGTGTTTGCCACCAGTATCACCATGTAGATAAGGAAGATGGAGAATATCAAAACCTGTGCACTGAGATCATCAGAAAACCCAAGAAGAATGAATTCCGTCACAGTACTCCGATTCCAGCTTTCCATATCTGTGGCCAGGAAATCAGCATGTACTGTAGAAAGAAACACATAAAAATATAAAAATAAAACAGTTTACAACTCTTAATAAATATTTATTTGAATGATTAACAATTATCCATGACAACTTAAACATAATCAAAATTTTCCAGAAGACTCTACATAGGACTTACTGATAGGAGTTTATACAGGCATTAAACTGTCTCGGGTTCTCTTAGTTTGGCTGCTTTCCATTGGACTTGGATGGAAAATCTTGCTATTTTTATGTTGACACAACATGGTCTCTTTTACACACAAGTCTGTTTTGCTCCACGACAATACTTCATTCACTAAGGATTGTTGCTAGACCAGACTAAGTATTAAGCTAAAACATCTGGAAGGTTTGCAGCTCAAAAATGTATAATTCAAGAATTGTGTGAATGTGAGGCTTTGCTTGCAGCTATATAAAAGTAGTGATCAGCCGAACACCCCCGTGTTCGGTTCGCATTCGAACTCCAACAATTTCAAAAGTTCGAGTTCGAACTCGAACACGAACCGAACTCAATGCAAGTCAATGGGACTCGAAAGTGTGAATTTTAGAGTGCCCTCCAAGAGGGCATATATGCAAGATATTTGCCATAAAAGGTGTATGGGGGTCCGGCTAGTGCCCTGGGGGACAGAAAACAAGGTCAAAAAGATTTTAAAAAAACATTTTTAAAGGAACAGTGAGTTTTACATGAAATAAAGGTTAAGAACAAAAATGAAAAATTCCTTCAAATATCGTGCCTAGGAGGTCCCCATAACCTGCCCGTGAAGTGGCGGATTTGTAGGATGTATAGAAACATTTAAAAACAAAAAATGACATTTCAAATAACGGTAAATGTTTTTCCTTTAATCTATTCATAAACAACTGCTTGGGGCGGCAGCCTGTATGAAAAGAAGAGACATTTTAGGACACACGGAACAAGTTTAGTGATATGCAGGCTTTGGATGAAAGTAACAATAGGTGCTTTAATATTTGGCCTTTAGTGTCGGCAACAGTGCCGTCACACCTTAACCCCTCTGTGGTATTGTGGAAGAGTGCAGGGTTGGACCCTGCGGTCCAATATTAAAATGATATGAATCTGGTACAGGCATCAGTGCACCCAAATATTGTGCCTTTGGTGGCAGCAAGTGCCTTCACACCGTAAGTAACCCCTCTGTGGTATTGTGGAAGAGTGCAGTGGTGGAGGTTTTGAGAATGCAGAAGAGATCCCCGATCTATTCAGTTATGTCAGCATCAGGGGATTGATAGCTGCTGATCCAGGACTGATTCATTTTTTTTTATAAATGTCAGCCTGTCTACAGAGTCGGTGGACAGATGCACTCTATTGTCTGTGACAAAAGCTCCAGCGGCACTGAACGTCCTTTCAGAAAGCACACTGGATGAAGGGCAACCTAGTAGCTGCATAGCATATTGGCTAAATTCTGCCCAGTGATCCAATCTCAACACCCAGTAAGCCAGTGGATCATCCGCTGTAAAGGTATCCAGGTCTGCCCTTGCCCCTAGGTAGTCTTGCACCATATGGTGAAGATGCTGGCAATGGGTGCCTACATTTGACGTCCCTGGGCGTCGTGGACTAAATAAATTTAAAAATGCATCAGATCAGTAAAGCGGCCCCGGCCTTCACCGCTCTTCCTCTGATCATCCGCAGCCTCAGAAGCACCTGTGTCATCACTTGGTAACCTACCAGGGTCTAGAAAGGTGTTACACAAGTGTTGCTTTAGAGCGTCCTCAAGTTGTTTCATCCTGTCCTCCCTCTGTGCGGGCAGGATGAGCTCTGCAACTTTACCCTTGAAATTGTGAATCAAGAAGGCTTGCCAACCAGTAATGATCCCTCTCCTTGATAGTATGAATCCTGGGGTCCTTTAGCAAGCTTTGCAGGATAAGGGAGCCCATGCAGCATAGGTTGGAGGTGGCATTAGCTTCCGAGTCTTCCTGGTCAATGAGGATGACCCCATTGTGCACTTCCTCCTCCTAGCCATGTACAAGTCCTTGGGTTTCTGGGCACACAAAACCCTCCCTTGAGGAATCCCCACCTTCAATGTGCCCACTACTTAAATATTCCTCCTCCTCATCCTCCTCCTGTCTTATCTGAGGACCCTTGAGGAATGCTGTCTGCATTAAGACTGGGGCCTTGAGAGCTAGGGAAGGCCTCCTCTTCCTCCTGCTGCTCTGCCTCTAGTGCCACATTTATAATTCCTCGCAGAGTGCGCTCCAGCAGGAACACTAAAGGAATCGTGTTACTGATGCATGCACTGTCCCTGCTCACCATCCTTGTTGCCTCCTCAAATGGTGACAGTGCATGCATCCTTGATCATCAGCCACTGTGGGGGAAAAAAACCAAGTTGACTTGAACCTGTCTTACTCACACAGGTACTCATTGATGGCCCTCTGCTGCTTGTGCAGATGCTGAAGCATTGCTAATGTCGAGTTCCACCTGGTGGGCATGTCACAGATCAGATGGTTTGTGGGAAGGTGGAATTCTCTTTGAATTTCTGCCAGGCGAACACTTGCTGGGAATGACCGTCTGAAGTCGCTGCAGACTTTTCTGGCCTGGCTGAGAAGCTCTGCCAGCCCTGGGTACCTGGTTAGGAAACGCTGTACCACCAGATTTAGGATGTGTGCTAGGCATGGTACATGCGTCAACTTACCCTGGCGTAGTGTGGAGAGATGGTTGCTGCCATTATCACAGAAGACCATTCCCAGCTGAAGCTGGTGTGGTGTTAACCATCTCTGCACCTGCTCCTGCAGAGCTGACAGAATTTCTGGCCAGTGTTGTGCCTGTCCCCTAAACAAACCAGCTCAAGCACAGTTTGGCATCTTTTTGCTTGAGCCATTGCGTAGCCCCTGCCACGCGTCGGTTTAACTGCCACTTCGCCAGAGACAGAGGAGGAGGAAGAGGTGGTGGAGCAGACAGACCTCATACAAGCAGCTTTCTGGAGGCGTGGTGGATGAACAAGCTCCAGCACAGAGCCCCGTCTTGGATCCCTCCCAGCTGCAATCAGAGTTACCCAGTGTGCCGAAAAGGAAATGTAACGTCCCTGTCCATGCTTGCTGGACCACGTGTCTAAAGTCATGTGCACCTTGCTGCCTACTGCCTTTCCCAATGACTCCATAACATTGTGTTCCACTTGCTGGTATAGTGCTGGAATGGCCGTCCGTGAAAAGAAATGGCATTTTGGAACCTGCCACTGTGGTACAGCACATTCAGCAAATTCACGGAAGGAAGCAGAGTCCACCAGCTGGAAAGGCAGCAGCTGTAATGCGAGTAATGCGAGCTGGCATTTAGACGCTGTGCTTGGGGATGGTTGGGACTTTATTTTTTTTTACGCTGCAGCAGCTGGGGCAACGTAATTTGACTGCATAAATCTTCAGCTGATGGGATGCTGTCACATTCTGAGGAAGGACCTGGTACACCCATTACAGTAGCATCATCCCTGTCAGTGGAGGTTGTAGGGAATGACATGGCAGAACATATAGTGGGGGTAGAGACAGATGAGGAGGAGGATGACCCATGCAAAGTGTTGTGCCAACGGGAGGCTTGGCAGGTGGTCATATGTCGCCTCAAGCACGTGGTACCCAAGCATGCGATGTCTTTCCAATGCTTGAAACTCATCTGACATAGATTACAAATAGCAATGGTGCGGTCTGCTGTACATTTCTTAACCCTTTCGCTGCTGAGGTCATTTTTACCGGTTTTGCTCATCATGTTTAAACGTGTTTTGAAGGCTTATTTTAGTATATGACCCTGACATATTATATATCGTTCTTTCCGTCAGACTCGGCAGATTCATAATATGTCATTATTATATGTATACGTCATGACCTGTCTGATTATTAAAAAAAAAAAATGCAATAAAATATGAATTTTCAAAAATTTACAACGTGTAAAGTGTATTTTTTTCACATTTTAACATGTGAGAAATTCTGGTTATATTTTGTATGGGGTGCGCTTGTTAAAAAAATTAGAAATAGGGTCTCGTTATATTTTTTTTTGGGGAAAATAACGCGATTTTTAACAAACGCACCGCATACAAAAATCGTTACTTCAGCATCATTGTTCACATTATAATTGAAATGGTAACAATATTGCTGCATTAACAAACCAAAAAAAAAATAAACTTTTTTTTTTTTTTTTTTTATAATTTGTTTTTAAATATATTTTTATTTTTATTTTAAATTTTATTTGTTTTAAAAACATTTTACACAGTCGTGTTTGGTATCGTTGGAACGGCCATGCTCTGGCCGATCCAACAGTACCAAACTTTAACCCCTAACTGCCACGGATCGGGAGATATGGGGTTCATTGGAACCCCCTATCTCCACTGTTGGTGGCAGCTAGGGGTTAACTCCAGGACTGGCGTCATCGTGCTATGCACAATGACGCCAGTCCTCAGGGGGAGATCCCGGAGGCTTGGCCAACATCCAAGATGTCGGCCAGCTCCGGGAAAGGATCACGAACCGGAGCTTTTCAGCGCCGATTCGTGATCCGGCTCCCCAGGGGTTAATAACAGTCACCGTTTGGAAGGGCAGGCTGTGCCCTTCCAAGCGGTGCCTGTATTAACCCCCTGCTCTCCGGCGATCGGGAGGGAGAGAGGTCCGAAGGACCTCCCCCCCTCCCTTTCAGGCACCTCCTCCGCACATGCGGGGGGGGGCGCCTGAATTAGATGTCATCGCGTCGCCGCGATGACATCTAATGTCCCCGCCGGGCTCCCGAGTGCTGGGCTGACATCCAAGATGTCAGCCCGCACCGGAGGGCGCAGCAATCGGCCGGAATCCGGCGGATTGCTGCCTCCTGTGCTCGGACGCGCTGAGAGCGTCCGTAGCACAGGAGAACCACTTGGCTGGACGCGCTGAGCGTGTCCATAGCAGCCAAGTGGTTAAAGAACTCCCAGACAGCAGAGATCCTGGACATGTGCTGCGAGACATCAGCGCTCTGCACCTGAGCAGCTCTGACATCTGATGCCTTGGACTGGCTACGGTTGGTCATAGAGGATGTTGTGCCTCATGTTTGTTGTGCCTCCTCCTCCTCCTCACTTGACTCCTCTAATTGATCAGACACCCAGGTGGAGTCAGTGACCTCATCATCATCATCACCCCCTATCTCTTTGTCACTGGAGCCAACTTGGCAGTATGCTGCAGCTGCTGGGGCAACATGAGTGCCAGTTATTTGTGTGTCACTGGCACCCCCTTCCTCTAGGTTGATTATACTACCTTCCTCAACCTCAGAGTTTGAATCAGAGCACTGTAGTTGCTGCGCATCCTCAAGCAGCATGTCACTGTCATTGTAGTCAAACAATTCAGCTGACTCCTCGGTGTGTGATAGTGAGGCTACGGCAGGAGTAGCTGTGGACATGGAGGCTGAATTAGATGTTTTGGCAGCTGAGGTGGACAGTAAAACACTACAAGCCTGGCTGGCAGAGGACTGGGAGGATGAGGATGGCCTGGTTAGCCAATCCTGCAAATCCTCTGTATGTTGCTGCTGCTTAAGACAGCCAGCACCAGTTAGAAAGGACAAGCATGCACCTCCAGAGGATGCACCACGTCCACCACGACCAGAGGCACAGCCTCCCGACACAGGGGCTGCTTGCCCTCTTATCTGTGTCTGGGAGCGTCTGCCTGTCCTTTTTGGTCTTTCTGACATGGTGAGTGATATATAGATTAAAGATATACAGAACTCTGATTCAACTTTGTTATAAAAAATTGGAGATATGCAGAACTCTGATTCAACTGAGTTATCTAGATTAAAGATTTCCAGAACTCTGGTATAACTCAGTGAGACACCCTGATAGCTGACAGCCAGTGACAAGACACAGATTAAGATTCCCAGAAACTGCCTATAGGTCAATGAGACCCCCTGATGGATGGCAGTGACAAGACACAGATTAAAATTTGCAGAAATCTGATACAAGTCTGTGAGACCCCCTGATGGATGGCAGTGACAAGACACAAATTACAATTCCCAGGAACCTCCTATAAATCAGTGAGACTCCCTGATGGGTGGCAGTGACAAAACACAGATTACAATTCCCAGGAACCTCCTATAAATCAGCGAGACCCCCTGATGGGTGGCAGTGACAAAACACAAATTACAATTCCCAGGAACCTCATACAAATCAGTGAGACCCCCTGATAGGACCCCCTGATAGCTGGCTACAGTGACAAGACACATATTACAATTCCCAGATATCTGCTACAAATCTGTGAGACCCCTTGATGGGTGGCAGTGACAAGACACAGATTAAAATTCCAAGGAACCTCCTATGAATCAGTGAGACCCCCTGATGGGTGGCAGTGACAATACACAGATTAAAATTTGCAGAAATCTTCTAGAAGTATGTGGGACACCCTGATAGCTGGCACACTAACAGAACAATCTCCTCTCAAAAAACAAGTGCTGGGGGCTGTGTGAAGCCTTCTATAGTGTGCTGCGGGACTTAGCTCTGTGAGCCCATGTTTGGGCAAAATTTGCCCAATCAGGACTCTGAGCCACCTGTGGTCAGGTGCAAAGCTGTAGCCAATTACAAGCTTCAGGCCAGTGGAAAAGTGCATTGTGGTCCATTGTGGTGCATTGTGGGCGAACATGCGGCGAACACGCGGAAATGTTCAGAGTTCGCGAACAGCCGAACGGCCGATGTTCGATGCGAACTTCGAACAGATCGAACTGAACAGCTCATCCCTATATAAAAGTAGGCTAGAGTACTATACGCTCATACAAACCTCACATTATGGTGAGATTTATTGCTGTGGAGCTCTGTGATACGCTCATACACACCTCACATTACGGTGAGATTTTTTGCTGTGGAACTCTGTGATACGCTCATACACACCGCACATTATTGTGAGTTTTATTGCTATGGAGCTCTGTGATACGCTCATACACACCGCACATTATTGTGAGTTTTATTGCTATGGAGCTCTGTGATATGCTCCTACACACCTCACATTACTGTGAGTTTTATTGGTTTGTAGCACAGGGAGTGGAGGCAAACTGAGGGATTGTGGTATGTGGTCATATTGTTGAGAGATTATGGCATGTTGGAATATTGGGGTGGGAATGTGGCATGTGGGCATGATGTAGATAGAATATGGCACATGGGCATAATAAGTCGGGTTCATAGCATGTGGACCCTCATCTCTTTTCCCTCTGCTTCCCTGAAACAAGCATCAAGCATACTCTCACAGACCCGCCTCTATCTCTCTTCCCTCTACTGCCCTGAAACAAGCATCAAGCATACTCTCACAGACTTGCCTTCATCTCTCTTCCCTCTGCTGCCCTGAAACAAGCATCAAGGTATCCACCATTCAACATGGCGTCCCACACTATACTCCAAGCTGCCATAATCTTGCAATTGTATTTTTGTCTGCATTTATTAATCTCTGTCTGACTAGTCATATTTTAAATCTCCCTCCATTTCTGTTTGAAAAAATCCTGTTTATTTTTTTTTCTCCCTCCCATCCCCATATTTCGTAATAGTAGCTATCTGTGCATTCTCACCAACCTCTTTATCTTTCAACAGCATACTCTCACAGACTCCCCTCCATCTCTCTCCCCTCTGCTGCCCCAACCCATCCAGGGCCGGTCCCTAATTTCAGCTCTCCTTTCCAGCTGTCTCCATATTTCTCTCTAATTACTCTTACTAAGCCTTCCCATGCAATCCCTATGATTTTCTTCTGGCCACCAGTTTGTCTTTCCTCTGTTCTCATTTATTTCAGGTACCTCATCCCTTAGATTGTAAACTCACGTGATGTCTGCCTTAGCAATTGGTTTAAAGTGCTGTATTAACTGGACAGTTATCCTACGGGCCTGGTTTTCTATCCTCTTGTACCATGTACGTCTCCTGTTTGTGCTTCCCCATTGTAAAGCACTATGGAATCTGTTGGTGCTGTGTAAGTACTTGTAACTGTAACTGAGTGTAAACAGAAATCCTTGAACTGGCTTTGACTTTTAGAGCAAGAAAGTTCCTGATCCTATTATCTATTATTATGTACATGCATCTGAATGCTCACA
This sequence comes from Leptobrachium leishanense, assembly GCA_009667805.1. NCBI lineage: Eukaryota > Metazoa > Chordata > Amphibia > Anura > Megophryidae > Leptobrachium > Leptobrachium leishanense. The sequence goes on along the minus strand of CM019066.1, from coordinate 38,979,854 downwards.
TTAAAACAGACTTTGTTATATTTTGAATTAATAATATTATAATATTATATTTTTTGTTATAGTTTTTATATTTAAAAAATTTATATATGCGTACATATAAAAATTATAAAATTAATAAAATTTGTATAATATATATATATATATATATATATATATTATTATATAATCCTCCTGACACCAACACAGGCATTCATCTCATTCATTATGTAATTATGTTGTTTTATTATATAGTATTCTACCACTAGAGCTATTCACTCTGGATTTCAGAGAACCCATGGAGGACTTTATTATGAGGACTATTTTCACTCCATGAGTCTGTGGCTCTTCTTAATTCTTTTGAGGCACTTTCAGAATGTAGTGGTAAGACAGATGTAGGCTCAGACACCAAAGTTGAGGAACCACCAGCCCCTATGCCTAAGGTATGCAATACTGCAACCAAGGACAAAAAGGAAAAGGTGGGACTTGATAGAAGGCAATTGTTGCTGGGTGATTCTATCATAAGAGGGGTTGAGCTGGAGAGTAGTGGTTTGGTGAGATGTCTTCCTGGGGCTACTGCTCATAGAGACAGGAGACATATTCTCAATATTGTCAAACAAGCAAAGCAGGAAGGGAAAGTGAACGTTCTAGTCCATCTAGGGACAAATGACTTGGCTAGCAATGAGGTTTCTGAGATTAAGGAGGATTTTTATGTTCTTGGACGTGAAATACAGCAGATTGCGTCCACTGTGTCATTCTCTGAAGTTCTGCCTGTGCATAACATTCAGGATAGGCAGATGCGCACTAGGGAATTTAATTTGTGGCTTCGGGAATGGTGTCGGGAGCAAGGATTTGGCTTTGTGTCCCATGATAGCTCTAATTGGAGCAGAAAGGAACTGTATAAAAAATACGGTTTGCATCTTACTCATAGGGGAATATATGTTCTCAGTGAGAAGATCAAATTTTTCACAAAGGAATATTTAAACTAGAAGGGGGGGACAAAAGGGTAAAAAGCAATCTGCCCGATTGTCCCCCAACACTAAATCTGAGGGTGTAAGCAACATGCGGGGTAAAAAATGACAAGCTCAGAGTCGTGTCTATAAATGCTCGCAGTTTAGTCAATAAAATCAATGAACTGGAGGCAATGATGGCAGCTGAAAAAGTAGATTTAGTGACGGTTACTGAGACATGGTTCAGTGAGAAAAATAACTGGGTCATAACAATAACGGGGTACTCTTTATATAGAAAAGACAGAGAAGGTAGGAAAGGAGGAGGAGTGGCCCTGTATGTGAAAAACAACATAAAAATTAACCAAATAAAAATGAGCGAGGTGAACATAGAGTCAGTTTGGGTTATGCTAACATTTGATAATCATACAGTAGCTCGTGTAGGTGTGATCTATAGACCCCCTGGACAAGTAGAAGAGCTAGATAATCGCTGTTTGAGGAAATAGCCAAAATGACAATGAAGGGGGAAGTTATTATCATAGGGGACTTTACAAATAATCTAAACTCCCTACTAACACAAGCAGTTGAGGAGCCGACCCCTAAAGAGGCCATATTGGATTTAATACTCACAAACGGAGGTTTGGTATCAGACGTTGTTGTAGGTGAAAATTTGGGATCTAGTGATCACCAGTCAGTGTGGTTTAATATAAGAACAGGGATGGAGCCGCACAACACAAAAACAAAAGTTTTAGACTTTAAAAAAATAGATTTTTCTAAAATGAGATTTTGTGTGAATGAGTCACTATCAGACTGGAGGAGTTTAAAGGGAGTCCAGGAGAAATGGGATTATTTAAAGGAGGCATTATTGAAGGCCACTGCTGTCCCTCCCTCCCTCCCCATCAACCCACCCACCCCAGTGCTGGTCTGAAATTTGTAGCTTACTTTCCAGCTGCTTCCACTTTGCAAATCACCCTAATTAACCCAAGGTGTTAGCCCTTCCCATGATATGTTAATCTGTATTTTTGTGTTTTGTTTTTAATTTCTTGCATTTTATTACTTTGTATTTCTGTAACTGTAACACTTCAATGTTCTTGAACCCAGGACATACTTGAAAACGAGAGAAATCTCAATGTATCCTTCCTGGTAAAATCCTTTGCAAATAAATTGCATTCGGCTTATTAGCAAAAACAAAAAGGGGAAGAAACCACTGTGGTTCTCTACAGAAGAGGCCAAAATAGTGAGGAACAAAAAGATAGCATTCAATAATTATAAAAAACTCAGGGTGAAGAAGATAGGCAAACCTATAAGATTAGGCAAAAAGAGGCAAAGCAATTTATAAGAGCTTCCAAAGCACACGCAGAAGAGAAAATAGCTCAGTCAGTAAAAAAAGGGGGACAAAATTTTTTTTAGATACATAAACGAGAAAAGAAAAGTAACACAAGGATTAGTTCGATTAAAAACAAAGGAAGGAAGGTATGTAGAAGAGGATAAAAGTCTCGCTGACTGCCTCAATGAATATTTTTGTTCAGTCTTTGCAGAAGAAAAGGAAGGAACGGACCTCAGTTAGGAGGAAACACTAAAGAGACATTTACATATGAGTTTACAGAGGAGGAGGTTCTACAGCAGCTGTCTAAAGTAAAGACAAATAAGACAATGGGGCCTGATGGGATCCACCCTAAATTATTAAAAGAGCTCAGTGATGTAATAGCAAAACCGTTAGCAGATTTATTTAACCAATCCTTGTTAACGGGAGTCGTCCCAGAAGACTGGAAATTAGCAAATGTTGTGCCCATTTGCAAGAAAGGTAGTAGGGAGGAATTGGGGAACTATAGGCCAGTTAGTCTTATGTCAGTATTGGGGAAATTAATGGAAACCATGTTAAGGGAAAGAATTGTTGAACATCTAAAAACACATAGATTACAAGATCAAAAACAACATGGGTTTACCTCAGGGAGATCATGCCAAACTAATCTTATTGATTTTTTTTGATTGGGTAACAAAAATGATAGACAAAGGTGGTGCAGTAGACATTGCTTATTTAGATTTCATTAAGGCTTTTGATACTGTTCCGCATAGAAGGCTTATCAATAAATTGCAATCTTTGAGCTTGGATTCCAATATTGTTGAATGGATTAGGCAGTGGCTGAGTGACAGGCAACAGAGGGTTGTGGTAAATGGAGTTTATTCGGCGCAAGGTCTTGTTACCAGTGGGGTACCTCAGGGGTCAGTACTTGGATCCATTCTCTTTAATATTTTTATTAGTGATATTGCAGAAGGTATTAATGGTAAAGTATGTCTTTTTGCTGATGACACAAAGATTTGCAACAGGGTTGACGTTCTTGGAGGGATCAGCCGAATGACAAATGATTTAGGTAAACAAAAAAAATGGTCAGAGCTGTGTCAATTGAGTTTTAATGTGGATAAGTGCAAGATAATGCACCTGGGGCGTAAAAACCCAAGGGCTGAATATAGAATATTTGATACAGTCCTAACCTCAACATCTGAGGGTTGGGATTTAGGGGTTATTATTGCAGAGGATCAAAGGGTAAATAGTCAATGTAATAGAGCAGCAGGAAATGCTAGCAGAATGCTTGGTTGTGTAGGGAGAGTTATTAGCAGTAGGAAAAGGGAATTGCTCATGCCACTGTACAGAGTACTGTGTGCAGTACTGGAGACCGTATCTCCAGAAGGATATAGACACCTTAGAGAGAGTTCAGAGAAGGGCTACTAAAATGATGTACGGTTTGAAGGAGAAAAGTTACCAGGAAAGGCTTAATGATCTTAACATGTACAGCTTGGAAAAAAGACGAGACAGAGGAGATATGATAGAAACATTTAAATAGAAACATAGAAAAATAGAAAAATGTCGGCAGATAAGAACCTTTCGGCCCATCTAGTCTGCCCAATTACATGGATACTTTACCTGGATTTATCTTTTGTTTAGGATAGCCTTATGCCTATCCCATGCCTGCTTAAATTCAATTACTGTTTTGGCCTCTACCACTTCAACTGGAATGCTGTTCCATGTATCCACCACCCTCTCAGTAAAAATATTGCTTCCTGATGTTACTTTTAAACCTTTGCCCCTCTAATCTAAGACTATGTCCTCTTGTTTTGCTACTTTGTTTACTTTTAAATATACTCCCTTCCTCTACCTTGTGGATTCCCTTTACGTATTTAAATGTTTCTATCATATCTCCTCTGTCTCGTCTTTTTTCCAAGCTGTACATGTTAAGATCATTAAGCCTTTCCTGTTAACTTTTCTCCTTCAAGCCATACACCATTTTAGTAGCCCTTCTCTGAACTCTCTCTAAGATGTCTATATCCTTCTGGAGATACGGTCTCAAGTACTGCACACAGTACTCCAAGTGAGGTCTCACCAGTGCTCTGTACAGTGGCATGAGCACTTCCCTTTTCCTACTGCTAATACCTCTCCCTACACAACCAATCATTCTGCTAGCATTTCCTGCTGCTCTATTACATTGACTACTTACCCTTAGATAAATACATAAAGGGAATCCACAAGGTAGAGGAAGGGAGTATATTTAAAAGGAAACAAAGTAGCAAAACAAGAGGACATAGTCTTAGATTAGAGGGGCAAAGGTTTAAAAGTAACATCAGGAAGCATTATTTTACTGAGAGGGTGATGGATACACGGAACAGCCTTCCAGTAGAAGTGGAAGAAAAACGCAGGGATTTCAGCAAAGATTGATGTTTAGTCCAAAACTGTTTTGTATTTTGTATTTTATATTATTTTATTTGATATATTGCATATTATTACTGCCCTTGAGGAAGTCTTTTAGACGAAACGCGTCGGGTGTTTATTGTTTGATATTTAATTTATAATAAATAATTTTATTCATTTAAATTCTCATCATCTCGTTTTTTGCCAAAATCCGGTTATTGGTGTTTCCGGTACTGGCAATTCCAGTTTTGGACTAAACATCAATCTTTGCTGAAATCCCTGCGTTTTTCTTCTATTCCTGTGTGGAGCTGATGACCATCTCCTGGGAAATATTTAGGCATTTTAAAGATAAGTACAATTGTGCCTCTCCTATCACCAACTGTTTGTTTTCCAGTAGAAGTGGTAGAGGCCAAAACAGTAATTGAATTTAAGCAAGCATGGGATAGGCATAAGGCTATCCTAAACAAAAGATAAATCCAGGTAAAGTATCCATGTAATTGGGCAGACTAGATGGGCCGAAAGGTTCTTATCTGCCGACATTTTTCTATGTTTCTATGAGCTTCCTATAAGAATACGAGCAGGCAATAAATCCTCCTTCCCTCTTCACCGTAAAAGTATTGGGAATTATGATTTATTTTTTCCCGGTTTTGCAGCAAGTGGCAGAATAAAATGAGGCTTGGAATCACTCATTATTCTATCACCTTCAACATATTTTAAAGTTTTTGCAAAACATCCACCATGAAAAACTGACACAGCTCTGGTAAGGCTAGGGTCAGACTAACGCATTTTTCGCGTTGTCCGTGAAGAAGTGCGTTCGAACGAATGGATGCATTTTTTTACGGAATACGAGATAGCGGTCATACGATGCGCATTTTCGTCTGTGATTTTGTACGGATCATCAATAAAACCCTTTTTGTGTCTGGACGTTATGTTGGCCGGACATTAACAGCATCTGATGACTCCTAATCACACACACACGCCGCTAGCGGACGCAGCGCACTCTGTACGTCAGTACTAGCGGTATCACGTTCTCGAAAAAATGCGTTCGTTTGAAACTTGCGTTGCGCAGCCGCACTTTCATGCAGCCGTTCTTCGTATGCTGCCTGGCATTGGACGTCATTTGCTGCTAGCACGGCCCTGATTTAGTGCTGCTAAACGCACGTTAATACTGCATTAGTCTGACCCTAGCCTAACAGCCGGGACTCACTTCCGATCAACTTTGAAGAAGAATTGGAGTTTTAACCTTCTCCTAAGGTTCTGAAGCAAATCTCCTGCAGCTGTGAATCTTTTGGAAAGTGGGCCGGTGTTTGTTTCTGATCCTTTAGTACAGTAATGTACATTTATTTCCCTGATTATATATATATATATATATATTGTAGATTGGATAAAAAAATCAACAGAGTATAGTAGTGATACCATTTTATTGCACTAACGGTACATATAAAAGACAAGCTTTGGAGAGTATACCTCTCTTCTTCAGATCTGGATGCTTTACATTTGTTGTTTACATGTTAACCTCCCTGGCGGTATTCCCGAGTGTGACGGGGTTAAATTTTGGGGCCGAAAGGTAACCGAACAGTGAAATTCAGTGTACGGTTACCTTTCCTGGCCATTCAGCTATTCAGAGAGCAGGCAGTTCGCCAAATGTTGGCAAATTGCCTGCACATACCGTGCTTGTTTGGTGCCTGTTCGGTGCCTGTTCGGGGGCAGTGAAATCCCCATAGCTTCGTCTATTCAGAGAACAAAAGCCAGCAGTGAAAAGTTGCGGAAATGCCCTGCTGTTCGGTGGTTTCATTCGACAGGTTTAATATTCAGGAGAATCCCATAGGCTTCAATGTTAAAAATATCCCCATTGTTTTGTTTTTTATTGAGAAAGTATTTTACCAGGAAGGATACATTGAGATTTCTCTCGTTTTCAGTATGTCCTGGGTGGCGAGTATGTACCGTTAGGTGTCTTGCCCAAGGACACTTACTGGAGAGGTTGCTCATTGGAATTGAACCCATGTCTCCACAGGCTCTCTCCACGCAGAGCAGTGATGTTACCTCTACTCCACCCAGCCGGTAAATTAAATATCTAATAAACTGTTGATTATAATATTATGCAGTAAAGAGTCTCTTTATTTTCTAGATTTTTTAGGATCTTTTAGGTATTTTTCAGGATTTTTTTCCAAAAATAATTGTTTCGGGTTTTTTTTAATCGTTTTTTTTCTTTTTTCTGTAACAGCCCTTTTTATTATCATTCATTGGATTTTATATGTAGATTTCAGACATTTTCGTTCTGTAGTTTCCTTGCAAACAGCGTTTCACTTTTCAAACATTCAGCGTGCTGTTTTTTTTTTTTCCGGCAGCCGCTCTGCACTCTGATCGGCTCCTGCTCGGGTTTCTCCGGCGTGTTCGGCGGGGTTAATCCAGATTTTTTTGCGGGTTTCGGTGTGCGTTCGCCGGGTTTTGCGGTGAGTGTTCGTTGGGTTTTCCCTGCACTACGACGGCCCTGTGGTGTTTGCTGTATACACCGCAGGGTCGCCGAAATGGGATTGCCGAATCACACCGAATTGAAGAGAACGAAAAGTCACCGAACGTGCGGTGGCTTTTCGATTCTATTTGAATAACCCTGTAAGTGAATAAAAAAAAAAAAAAAAGACAAAACGGTGGAACTGAGTGCATGAAAATGCAGAGAAAAGTGAAATAAAAAATGTAAAATATATATATAAAAAAATAAATAGCGCACCTCAGCTAATCAAAACTCAGTCAGTCTCTCTACCTGGCCTTGGCAGAGAGAAGCTAAATCATCCTCATCCAGCAGGACTCACCACAATGAGGCATCTTGCTTAGAAACTTCATTCACTGAAGCACACGCCCAAAACTCAGTCAGTCTCTCTACCTGGCCTTGGCAGAGAGAAGCTAAATCATCCTCATCCAGCAGGACTCACCACAATGAGGCATCTTGCTTAGAAACTTCATTCACTGAAGGTGATCTGACATAGCCTAATGCCTTTTCTCTTGATGTATATTATGTTTACATTGTAATATCACTGTATATGTGGTTGTATGTGTGTGATAGATGTAGATAGATATATATATATATATATATATATATATATAGCACACAAGTGTATCTTTATATATTTGAATTGTTGTAATGCTATCTGATTTCTGCATTCCACTCCCTTTTTCTATTTTTCCTCGAGGCCTGCTATTCTGCCCCATGTCCCTGTTCAATGAACCTTAACTTTTATTGCCCCCTACAAACTCCCCCCTAGTTCCTGGACAACTTCAACCCAATGTGATGCTATTTGCAATCTTAATTTCTCTTTCAGCACACGCCCAAAACTCAGTCAGTCTCTCTACCTGGCCTGGCAGAGAGAAGCTAAATCATCCTCATCCAGCAGGACTTTGCTCCGCCCACCCTCCCCTCACCCACCCACCCCATGGTTTTCATTTAATATATATACCAACTAATTGATCATGTGATATCGCAGCAACCTACACCATTTACTCTGGTACCTCTCTATTTCCTGTTTACTCACCTCCAACACCTTTCTCTATAATGTTTATGCCACTATTGCTTCTCTTTTCTTTCTCATCCCTTCTCTCTAAAACTACTCTCTCCTTCTATACACCTTTCCAATTGCCCCAGGATGGAAAAGCAAGTTCCAATAAACCACAGCCTGCTCAGTTCTTTTAACCTATCAGCTGAGTGCTGGTGGAGAGTGTTAAAATCCAGCCCTCCCACCCCCAGACAAAGATTTAAAACTCTGCAACCACATTATTACCAAAAGAAAACTCTGTCCAAATTCCTATTTATCCTGCTACTTTCCCTGGCAAACGATGTGGAAACTAACCCTGGTCCTATAGGTGACACAACCTTTAGTCTCCCACTAAAAAAGGCCTCTCTTTTGTGCACTGTAACATCCGCAGTTTACTCCCTAAATTGGATGAGCTTCAGGCATGGTGTTGCTATTACAAACCCAAAATCATTGTGCTCACAGAGTCATGGTTAACCCCAAAAGTACCAGACTCTGCCATATCAATACAGGGGTATTCATGTTATAGAAAGGACAGAGCAAAGAGAGGAGGGGGAATTGTTATTTATGTTGAGGAGTCCATAAAGTTCACCCCCTTACAGACTTCTAGCTCCCCTGTCACCTTTGATTTCCTCTCTGGTTTAATTGAGATTCCATTCAGTAAATCCATCATTGTTGCTGGATTCTATCGCCCACCGAGCTCTCCAGTGCACTCCCTCTCTGACATATCTCAAATCCTTAAAACCTACTTGCCCAAAACCAAAAAAGTGAAATGCTGGTCCTCGGCGATTTTAATACAGATTGGCTAAATCCTAAAAACAATAAACACTGCTCACTGTTTAAAACTTTGCAGCTAACTCAATTAATCTCCTCCCCCACTCGCATTAATATGAAAAGCCCTAACCATACCTTGCTGGACTGGATTCTCTCCTCATCTCCTGATCGAATACAGGAGGCAGGTGTTCTGCTAATAGCTTTAGTGACCATTGTCTAGTGTACTGCGTGCGCAAAATAAAGGCCATGAAATCTCCCCCAAAGGTAATAACCACCAGGTCTTTCAAGAAATTTATTCTTGAATCCTTCCTAAGTGATCTCAAACAGCTCCCTGGTACAGACTAAACCTAATCCCAGACCTAGACTGTGCAATTGAATACTTTCAGTCTGAGCTCCTGAAAGTCTGGAATTCCCATGCCCCGCTGCGTAAAGTGCGAGTAAAAGGGACCCATCTCCCCTGGGTTACAGCTGATCTTACACTAATGTACCGTCTTAGAGATTCACTGTGGTCAAATTTCAAGAGTACTGGTTCCATGAACGATCACTGCGAATACCGAAAATGCCGGAATGAATGCACAAACAAACAAAAATGGCTAAAGCCCATTACTTCAATGAAAATCTAAACCATAACATATCAAACCCTAGAAACTTTTGGAGAACCATAAGTAACATACAAGCACCCCAGTCCACTCCCAGCCAGCTGCTGTCAAAGTAAACAACAAAACCCTGCAACACCCCCTAGATGTAGCAAATGCCTTTAATGGTTATTTTGTTGGATGCGCCACCACTTTGATTGCCAAGCTAGGAAATGACATGCAATCAGAAAGGCCTCATGCAGATCAGGCCCCTCCAACTGTGCAAAGTCCCTGTATCAGACAGGAATTCAGTTTTAGACCAGTGCCTGTCAGTGTTGTTACTAAACTTCTCCGTAAGCAAAAAATGAAATACCAGTCTGGACCTGATCAAATACCAGCAATGCTGCTGAAAATCAGTGCACCGGCAATTGCAAATCCTGTCGCAACCCTAATCAATGAATCACTGGCGACTGGATACATACCCAAACTCTGGAAGACTGCGAGAGTGGTACCTATCCATAAAAGTGGTGACAGTACTTTGGTATCCAACTACCGTCCGATATCGTTGCTCCCTGTAATGTCAAAAAATTTGGAAAAATGCGTCTACACACAATTACGTGATTATTATCAATATTGGAACTACTTAACCCCAGATCAATCCGGCTTTCGTCCAAATCACTCAACTACAACCGCCCTTTTAAAAGTCTGTAATGATATCCAGGCTGGGATGGAACAAGGAAACCTAACTGGAGCCATCTTCCTTGATTTTGCCAAGGCCTTTGACACAGTAGACCATGGCATCTTGTTAGAAAAACTAAAAACTCTGGCATGGGTGATCGCACGTTAACCTGGTTTCAATCATATGTATCTGACCGATCACAATATGTGTCAATTTCTGGCAGCTCCTCCCTCCCCCTCCCTGTCACTTGCGGTGTACCCCAAGGCTCAATACTCGGCCCCCTACTATTCACAATATTCATAAATGATCTGCCCAACGTCTGCAAAGCCTCAACTGTACACATGTACGCAGACGACACCGTAATCTATACCAGCAAACCAAACTCTCCGGCAGCTGGAAGCCGTGCTGCAAGAACAATTCACAGAGGTAGAAAAGTGGATCAAACACAACAAACTTTTTTTAAATAATGACAAAACTGTAACGATGCTCTTTGGAACAAAACCTAAACTACACAAATTGCAAAATCCCCATCTATGTGTGGGACAAAATCAAATGGCACGCTGACCACAGTCACTTCTCTCAAATATCTAGGGTGGTTGGACCCTAATCTATCCTTTGGCCCTCACATCGAAAAACTCTCATCTAAACTTTACCCCAAACTAGGCGCCCTGTACAGAAACAAATCCTGCCTGAGTCCCGCGGTAAGAAAGCAGATTGTACAACAAATGCTTATGCCGGCTATTGATTACGGAGATGTAGTGTACGCAGCCGCCCCACAAACACATCTTCAGAAACTTACTACATTATATAACTCATTCTGCCGCTTTGCATTACAATGTAACTACATGACCCACCATTGTGACATGTTAAAAGAGCTAAACTGGCCATCGCTGGAATCCAGACGCACCCTTCACCTTTCCAGCCTGGTGTTTAAGAGCATTTCTGGGAAGCTGCCACCCTACCTGAATAGACTGCTTCCCCCAGCAGCTCCCTCATCCTATAACCTCCGATCCAGGACCAGCACCTTACTTGCAATACCACAATACAAAAAGACAGTGGCTCGATCCTCATTTTCCTACAGAGCACCACAATTATGGAATAACCTCCCAGACACCATCAAATCTTCCACCAGTCTTAAGTCACTCAAGAGCTCCTTACTAACATACCTCAATACAGAATGCACCTGTATACATGTAACATAATGACTATTTTCTACATATTTATTTCTGTTAATCTGTATATGTGTTGTTTTCTTAATATCTTGCATTGTATTACTTTGTATTTCTGTAACTGTAACACTTCAATGTTCTTGAACCCAGGACATACTTGAAAATGAGAGAAATCTCAATGTATCCTTCCTGGTAAAATCCTTTATAAATAAAATAAATAATCTGAAGAATGTTTAATGAAGGGCTATGCAATATAAATAGGGCAAGGCCATGATGGATGCGCTTCTATTATCTGGGTGATAAATAAAAGGTCAATGAAACATATTTGATTAACCCCTTAGGGGTCACAGTGTCCAGTTTCATGGACCAAAAAGCTTCTCTTTGTAATAGTTTTTGAGAGCGCTTCCGTCCCCTTCTTTAAGGTGGAATGTGGTCAATGGCTTTAAATTTTAGGGTAGGTAATCTGTGTTGAAGTGCGATGAAGTGCTTGGCCACAGACTTCTCTGTATGGCCATCTCTGAAAGCTATATATACAGTTGTGTTCAAAATTATTCAACCCCCACTGAAATTGAGTGTTTTGGCCAGTTTGACATTGATTTTGATCATTCAGTCATCTTGCTTACAATTAAATCAAAGAGGCACGTGTAGGTCAGACAAATATAACATAACATTTATAATGAAATAACCACAAATGTTTCTGTGCTCACATCATTATCAGTTTTATTCAACCCCCAAGTGACATTCAATCTTAGTACTTAGTACAACATCCTTTTACAGTTATAACAGCTTTTAAACGTGAAGCATAGCTTGACACAAGTCTCTTGCAGCGATCTACGGGTATCTTCGCCCATTCGTCATGGGCAAAAGCCTCCAGTTCAGTCACATTCTTAGGCTTGCGCACTGCAACTGCTTTCTTTAAGTCCCACCAGAGGTTCTCAATCAGATTTAAGTCAGGTGACTGCGATGGCCACTCCAAAATGTTCCAGCCTTTAATCTGCAACCATGCTCTAGTGGACTTGGAGGTATGCTTGGGATCATTGTCCTGTTGAAAGGTCCAACGTCTCCCAAGCCTCAGGTTTGTGACGGACTGCATCACATTGTCATCCAATATCTCCAGGTACTGAAGAGAATTCATGGTACCTTGCACACGCTGAAGCTTCCCTGTACCTGCAGAAGCAAAACAGCCCCAAAGCATGATTGACCCCCCGCCATGCTTCACAGTAGGCAAGGTGTTCTTTTCTTCATAGGCCTTGTTCTTCCTCCTCCAAACATAGCGTTGATCCATGGGCCCAAACAGTTCTAATTTTGTTTCATCAGTCCACAGAACACTATCCCAAAACTTCTGTGGTTTGTCCACATGACTTTTGGCATACTGCAGTCGACTCTTCTTATTCTTTGGAGACCGCAAGGGGGTGCGCCTGGGAGTTCTGGCATGGAGGCCTTCATTACGCAGTGTGCGCCGTATTGTCTGAGCTGAAACTTCAGTACCCACATCTGACAAATCTTCTCAGTTCCTCAGCAGTCACACGGGGACTTTTCTCCACTCTACGCTTCAGGTAGCACACAGCAGTCGAAGTCAGCATCTTCTTTCTGCCACGACCAGGTAGCGTTTCAACAGTGCCCTTTGCCTTGAATTTGTGAATGATGCTTCCTATGGTCTCTCTTGGTATGTTTAACATCTTTGCAATCTTCTTATAGCCATTGCCCTTCCTGTGAAGAGTAATCACCTCTTCTCTTGTCTTCCTGGACCATTCTCTTGACTTCACCATGTTGTAACCACACCAGTAAATGTCTAGAAGGAGCTGAGTATCACAGTCATTTTAAAGCTGCCTAATTGGTGCTTATTATGCTTTATTGCTGCTCCGTGACATCCACAGGTGTTATCAATACCTGATTGAAAACACTTGAATGAACCTCTGTTCTTCAGAGTGGTAGTCTTTAAGGGGTTGAATAATTGTGTCAATGAAGAATTCACAAAAGAAACATTTACTACTGTATTACAAAACCAATTGATGTCATTTTAGTTGCATATGGTTCTTTAAAAAGTCCTTGTAGGATTTCATTCTGAATACAATTACAAATGTACACTAAATTCCCTAAAACCCTTTACAGCATTGGGGGTTGAATAATTTTGAACACAACTGTATATATATGCATTGTATCAGTGTCTGATAACACAGGTCAGTTATGTTTGTACATTTTTTAACCAGGCGCTGGATAGCAATTCACTCCTGGAAGTGCCTGACATATTGGATGTCAGCCAAGCCTCTAGGTCACCCCCCACCCACTGACATCATTACCGTATGTGCGATGATGTCAGTGGGCTAGTTAACCCCCTAGTTACCAAGTGGAGCTAGGAGGATAATTTGGATCCCGTATCTCCCGATCAGCTAGAGGGTCATGTTTGGTATCATTGGAAAGTCCTGATCATGGCCTTTCCTATGATATCAAATATAACTAGGTTTGGTGAAAACATAAAAAAAATAAAAATTAAAAATAATACGAGTAAGAGGAAAATTAGACCTAAACACAAACAGAGCAGAAATGTAAAAACAGCAGTGAGTACATCCAGATTGACAATGGTAAACTTGCCCAGTCACTATGGGGTTAAATACATGGTTTTGTCTTCTTCTGTCCTTTCTGAAGCCTCCATCACTTCAAATATTTGTTAAATATTACATTATAGCTAAACGTGCATTTCATTTTTGAAATTACCCAGGACATACTTGAAAACGAGAGAAATCTCAATGTATCCTTCCTGGTAAAATACTTTGCAAATAAATAAATTGAATTTTCCCATTTCATTTTCCTATTATTTTTTCTGCTTTTGAAACTCAGAATAGAAAATTATTTTGCTCAGCCCTGATATCAAAATGATGTCATATTATACCTTCTTACCTTGTCACAGGTCAACTTGTGAAACCTATACAATATATAGCCATGATGTGCCCGGCAGACGAGTATCACGCTGAGGATGAGCTATACACAAGCTGCTCTCCATGAGTCTGTGTGTCCTGGGTGGGTTTATTCTATATATATTCCTTATTGTCCCTTTTATCTTTAATTCATTTTACAGAATAGATTGATTGCTGGATATTTCTGGATTATCGTATTGTCGATCGTCTCACAATATGTCACAGGTCTGAGAGATGTCAGACATAACCCTTTAAATACATCCCATGTAACACATTCCCAATACCCAGCAGACCTCTTTACATTAGGCCGAGGAGCTGCTGTTACTTCAGAGACCTAATTAATGAATTCAGTGTTTATTTTCACAATACAGACGTTATTTATAATGTTATAATTGCTCCAATGTTTGTAAACATCACAAAGAATAAAACGAGTAATTAAATTACAATTATTTCTCTTACTGAAAGAGTTAATTCTTCATTCCAGCAAATAATATTCCTTTTATTTATTGCCATCCATTGTTATTCACATTTCCGCTTCTAAGATTTATGCAGATAGATGTATAGATAGATAGATACTTAGAGTGTGATACAAAATAAAATACATAGATACATTATGATATATACAGGTGAAACTCGAAAAATTAGAATATCGTGCAAAAGTTAATTTATTTCAGTAATGCAGCTTAAAAAGTGAAAGTAATATATGAGACTCATTACATGCAAAGCAAGATAGTTCAAGCCATGATTTGTCATAATTGTGATGATTATGGTTACAGCTCATGAAAACCCCAAATCCACAATCTCAGAAAATGAGAATATTGTGAAAAGGTGCAATATATTCTAGGCTCAAAGTGTCCCACTCTAATCAGGTAATTCAGCCATAACACCTGCAAAGTGTTCCTGAGCCTTTAAATGGTCTCTCAGTCTGGTTCAGTAGGAATCACAATCATGGGAAAGACTGCTGACCTGACAGTAGTGCAGAAAACCATCATTGACCCCCTCCATAAGGAGGGAAAGCCTCAGAAGGTCATTGCAAAAGAAGTTGAATGTTCCCAAAGTGCTGAATCAAAGCACATTAATAGAACGATATGTGGAAGGGAAAAGTGTGGAAGAAAACGGTGCACAAGCAGCAGGGATGACCGCAGCCTGGAGAGGATTGTCAGGAAAAGGCCATTAAGCCCAGGGTCAACGCAGCCGTCTACCAGGAGATTTTGGAGCACTTCATGCTTCCTTCCACAGACGAGCTTTATGGGGATGCTGACTTCATTTTTCAGCAGGACTTGGCACCTGCCCACACTGCCAAAAGCACCAAAACATGGTTCAATGACCGTGGGATTACTGTGCTTGATTGGCCAGCAAACTCGCCTGACCTGAACCCCATAGAGAATCTATGGAGCATTGCCAAGAGAAAGATGAGAGACATGAGACCAAACAATGCAGAAGAGCTGAAGACCGCTATTGAAGCATCCTGGTCTTCCATAACACCTTAGCAGTGCCACAGGCTGATAGCTTCCATGCCACATTGCCGCATTGAGGCAGTAATTGCTGCAAAAGGGGCCCAAACCAAGTACTGAGTACATCTGCAGCTTATACTTTTCAGAGGTCCCATATTGTTATATGTACAATCCTTGTTTTATTGATTGCATGGAATATTCTCATTTTCTGAGATTGTGGATTTGGGGTTTTCATGAGCTGTAACCATAATCATCACAATTATGACAAATCACGGCTTGATCTATCTTGCTTTGCATCTAATGAGTCTCATATATTAGTTTCACCTTTTAAGTTGCATTACTGAAATAAATGAACTTTTGCACGATATTCTAATTTTTCGAGTTTCACCTGTATATACATAGACAAACATACAACATACATTACAATGCTATATACAGATGCATAGATTAACATACACACCATAACCACCATGATTCATTTATACTGTAAAAATAGCCTCTCTGTTAGCCAAGGGTTAATACTCACCATCTGTATGACATTACTTGAAGCTCTTGTCTCCATCTTTGGTCCATTGCCGAATGGCCCAGAGAAAAAGGAGTAATCTTGACGAAGGGTATAAAAGACCACACATGGAAACCTAATTATAATCTACAGTGAGAAAAGGGGGGGTGTTTGTGAGGGTCCTGAGAACAAGCAACAGCACTAATGGCCTGCTCTACGGTGGGGCCCGCTCAGGTCTCACAAACAAGGTTTTAGCTTGTATGTGCCATTACAGGGATGAATTCTCCATATGCAAATCGGACTATATTCCTGCACGAAAGGTGCAGCAACCCCCGACGATCATTTCGACCTTATTGGGCCTCATCAGGAGGGTATAGCTGACACCCCTCTAGGCACATCAAGCAAGGGGTCCACGTCTGGATGACCCTTTACACTTACAGTGAGAAACGGGGGGTGTTTGTAATTATAATCTAGGCTGGTCGCAGCTCCTGGCATCCATCTTCAGCCCACAGCTAAATGACGCATTAATAAAAAAGAACCTGATGGAAAAACCAAACAACCACACAGAGAAAATTAATTATAGTTCATGACTAGACACAACTCCTGGTATGTATCTTCAGCCCATTGCTAATTAGGCAAGCTACGTTCAGCCACGATTTTTAATATCTTTGTGTGTGTGGTGGTGGGGTTTATTATATCCGGAGATATATTTAGATTTTTTTAGCATGCCCATTTAGTGATGGGCCAAAGATGGGTGTCAGGAGCTAGGTCTAGGACCTAGCTATCAGGGTTATTCAAAGAGATTCGATCAGGCACCGAAATGTAACCAGACACTGAAATTCAGCATACGGTGCCATTTCCTGGCCATTCGGCTATTCAGAGAGCAGGCAGTTCGCCAAATCCTGGCAAATTGCCTGCACATACAGTGCCTGTTCGATGACAGTGAAATCCCCCATAGAGAAGCAATGCTTCGTCTATTCAGAGAACACAAAACAGCAGTGAAAGGTTGCCGAATTGCCCTGCTGTTCAGTGGTTTCATTCAACAGGTTTATTCAGGTGAATCCCATAGGATTCTGTAATGATCATGGATGATTTCTATCATATTTTAATATTAACTGACAAGGTGGAAAGCCTGTCCAGAGGGCAGTCTATTGTGGATATACTGCCCCAGCTCATGGATATACTGCCCCAGCTCGTGGATATATGCCCCAGCTCGTGGATATATGCCCCAGCTCGTGGATATACTGCCCCAGCACGTGGATATACTGCCCCAGCACGTGGATATATGCCCCAGCACGTGGATATACTGCCCCAGCACGTGGATATATGCCCCAGCACGTGGATATACTGCCCCAGCACGTGGATATACTGCCCCAGCACGTGGATATACTGCCCCAGCTCGTGGATATACTGCCCCAGCACGTGGATACTGCCCCAGCACGTGGATACTGCCCCAGCTCGTGGATACTGCCCCAGCACGTGGATACTGCCCCAGCTCGTGGATACTGCCCCAGCACGTGGATACTGCCCCAGCTCGTGGATACTGCCCCAGCACGTTGATACTGCCCCAGCATGTGGATACTGCCCCAGCTCGTGGATACTGCCCCAGCACGTGGATACTGCCCCAGCTCGTGGATACTGCCCCAGCACGTGGATACTGCCCCAGCTCGTGGATACTGCCCCAGCACGTGGATACTGCCCCAGCTCGTGGATACTGCCCCAGCACGTGGATACTGCCCCAGCTCATGGATATTTGCCCCCCAAGCTCTCATGGATATATGCCCCCCAGCTCAGACCCCAGACCAGACATGGGGTGGCTGTTCGAATGCTCTATCGGCATTCGGACAGCCGCCCCATGAGCTCCGCATACTTACCTTCCCGAGCGGTGAAGTGAAAGTTTCCCCGCTTCCGGTCCTTGAAGGACCCAAGCCGCGGTCACGTGACCGCGGCTTGGGTCCTTCAAAGAGCGGAAGCGAGGGAACTTTCCCTTCGCCGCTCGGGGGTTGGATGCGCGCGGCAGCCGGGTAGAGGCTGCGAGCGCAGCCTCTACTCGGCTGCTGTGTGCATCTTGTAACCGCCGCGGCAAGCGCACAGCCGGCTCATGCCGCGGCGGTTGCATGCGCGCGCAACCAACCGCCGCTGGTTGCGCGCGCATGCGCAGAGTAAGGCTTGGCGACGGACACGCCAAGCCTTACTCAATTATATTATAGATTGACATACCAAAGAAGGACCACTAGGGACAGTGTGCAGGCTGTTTGCCCTGTGTGGCATTCTGTGATGTCATTAAACCAGCCTACTTTAGAGAGGTTTACCTTTTGGTAGAGAGGTTTGTCTATTGGTTACTCCCACTGGGAATAAAAGGGACTTGCAACAAGAGTTAAGTCTCTCTTTAGCTAGTTCCCTGGAGATGCTGACCATGTGAGACCTTCTGCAGCCCCCAGGCAAAATATGGGGCCTAGTAAGCATGCTTCATTTCATTGCTGTATTGTTTAAGTATTGTTGTTTAGTTTAATGTACTGTGATATGACAATTACCTTTCCTTGACTGTGTGTATATGTTAGTAAATTGTCATTCATATTGCACCAGTTTCTGTGTGTTAAATATATATATATATATATACACACAGGAGATAGATAGGCGCTGATGGAAGACTTTGGATGGAGATGACAAGTCCCAATGCTGCTGTCCAGTTGGTGAGGTTGTCCTTGTCCGGTACAACCAAGGAATGGAAATGGGGGTCTTGGTTGATAGCTTGCTCTTCTAGCCAGACCTCAAAATATAAAAGAGAAAAACCTTCATGTTGCAGACCATAACACTCTCAAGATATAAACCATGTATTATGGTCTCACTCACATTTGTCTGACCTACCGGCTCCGGGATCTTGTGCCTTAGGGTAATTACTGGCCACCCAATCGCCCTCTTCAGATCTTGATAGACTCCAGTGTCTTAAAGAGAAATGTATACCATAGTGCAGACCATAGCCGTAGGTGAAATATATCATAAAACCAAGATTCACTCACGTGGTTCAGGACCTCAAGCCGGGTCCGAGGGATATATGCCCAGGTAAATTGTTTGAAGGGTACAACTACCATAAAAAAACCATGGTCATCAGGAAGATGTTCAGCAGTGGATAAATTAAAAGAACATTTATTCCATAAAAACAAAATAAAAAGTAGGCCAATACGCGTTTCACCTGGGGTGTAATATCATCAGTTGGCCAACTATCAAGCTATCAACCAAGACCCCCATTTCCCAGTGCGCTACACTTATTTTTTCTTTATATATATACAGTGGCAAGCAAAAGTATGTGAACCCTTTGGGATTACGTGGAGTTTTGCATGAATTGGTCATAAAATGTGCTCTGATCTTCATCTAAGTCACAACAATTTGAAAAACACAGTCTGCTTAAAATAATACAACACAAACATTATATGTTTTCATGTGTTTATTGAACAGAACATGTAAACATTCACAGTGCAGGGTGGAAAAAGTATGTGAACCCCTAGCCTAATGACTTCTCCAAGAGCTAATTGGAGCCAGGAGTGAGCCAACCTTGAGTCCAATCAGTGTGATATTATTGGATGTGTTGCTGAAAGCTGTCCTGCCCTTTAAAAACACACACCAGTTTTGGGTTTACTGGTTTCAAGAAGCACTGCCTGATGTGAACCATTTTTGGTTTTAAATCTGTAACAGACCTTTTAATTATCATTCATTGAATCTTATGTGTAAATTCCGACATTTTTGTTCAGTAGTTTTTTTGCAAACAGCGTTTAAAGTTTATTTTTCCACCTCGTTCGTCTGCATGTTGGCTTTTTCCGGCGGCTGCTCTGCTCTGTGTTCGGCGGCTAGACGGGTTTTTCCGGCATGTTCGGCGTGGTTAATCCAGCTGTTTCTGTGGGTTTCGGTGAGTGTTCAGCAGGTTTGCAGTGATTTTTCAGTGTGTTTGCAGTGAGTATTCCCTAAACTACGGGGGCATTGCGGTGCTTGCTGAATACACCGCTAGGATCGCCAAATCGCCCCGAAGTGCGGGGAACGAAAGTCACCGAACGTGCGGTGACTTTTCGAATCTCTTTGAATAATCCTGTATATTTCTAGTTATCTGTATCCATCTCTATCTGGATCTATCAGGGTTATTCAAAGAGATCCGAATGGCTGCCGAAAGGGAACCAAATGATGAAAATCAGCTTTCGGTTACCTTTCTTGGCCTTCGGCTATCCAGAGAGCAGGCAATTCGACAAAACCTTGCGAATTGCCTGCACATACGGTGCCTGTTCAGTGCCTGTTCGAGGGCAGTGAAATCCCCATAGAGAAGCAATGCTTCGGCTATTCAGAGAACACAAAACAGCAGTGAAAAGTTGCCGAATTGCCCTGCCATTCGGTGCCTGTTCGGTGCCTGTTCGAGGGCAGTGAAATCCTCATAGAGAAGCAATGCTTCGGCTATTCAGAGAACAAAAACCAGCAGTGAAAGGTTCCCTAAATGCCCTGCCATTCAGTGATTTCATTCGGCAGGTTTATTCAGGCGAATCCCCTGGGCAAAATCATCAACAGCTTTGGCTTTAATTACCACCTCTACGCTGATGACACTCAGATCTACCTCTCTACCCCTGATCTCTCTCCCCCTGTCCTTTCCAAAGTCAGTGACTGTTTATCTGGCATCTCCTCCTGGATGGCCTCCCACCACCTAAAGATCAACATGTCAAAGACTGAGCTCCTACTTATTCCTCCCTCTAATGCTGCCCCACCTCCTGACTTCTCGATCACGGTGGAGGGTATCACCATCTCCCCATCAAACCAAGTTCGCTGTCTTGGAGTTACACTTGACTCTGCTCTTTCCTTCATCCCCACATCAAGTCTCTTTCCTCCTCCTGCTGATACCAACTGCGTAATATTTCCAGAATTCGGCCATTTCTTACCGCTGTCGCCACAAAACAACTCATACACGCCCTGGTAATCTCCCGACTCGACTATTGCAATAATCTCTTATCTGGCCTCCCTCTGTCCCACCTCTCCCCCCTACAATCCATCCTGAACGCCTCCGCCAGGCTAATTCACCTCACCCGCCGCTCTGTCTCTGCCGCTCCCCTCTGCGAGTCCCTTCACTGGCTCCCCATCCACTGCAGAATTAAGTTCAAAATCCTTATCCTTACCTACAAAAGCCTCACTAACTCAGCTCCCCACTACCTGTCCTCACTAATCACCAAATACACCCCAGCCCGCTCCCTAAGGTCAAACAGTGACCTGCGCCTAGCTTCTCCCCGCATCACCTCTTCCCATGATAGACTGCAGGATTTCTCACGCGCAGCCCCCACTCTCTGGAACGCTCTCCCTCGTACTGTCAGACTTTCCCCTAACTTCTCTTCCTTCAAACGCTCCCTTAAAACGTTCCTATTTAGGGAAGCCTACCACCCAACTCACTGACGCAACCATCAATCACTCTCACCTTACAGTCCTCTCCTCCTGTTTCCAACCCCAACCCTCCCAGATTGTGAGTTCCTACGGGAATAGGGCCCTCATCTCCTCCTGTACTGTTTGTCAAATGTTGTTCAATGTATTGTAACCCTGTCTATACTGTGCTTATTGTACAGCGCTGCGGAATATGCTGGCGCTTTATAAATAAAGAATAATAATAATAATAATAATAATAGGCTTCAATGTTAAAAATATTCCTGTTTTAATTCAATATCTAATAAACCGTTGATTATAATATTCTGCAGGAAAGAGTCTCTTTATTCATAGATTTTCTTAGGATATTTTAAGCATTTTTCGGGATTTTGTTTTTTTTAAAAAAACTTCCGAATTCTTTTTTTAACTTTACTTATTTTTTCTGTAACAGCCCTTTTTATTATCATTCATTGGATCTTATATGTAAATTTCAGACATTTTCGCTCAGTAGTTTCTTTGCAAACAGTGTTTCCCTTTTCAAACATTCAAGCAAACTGTTTTGTTAATTTATTCACTGCATTCGTCTGTGTGTCGGCTTTTTCTGGCGGCTGTGCTCCGTGTGATCGGCTCCTGCTCAGGTTTTTCTGTCATTTTCGGCTGGTTAATCCAGAAGTTTTTGTGGGATTCGGTGTGCGTTCGCCCTCATTTTGCGGTGACTTTTCCCTGCATTTCGGCGGCCCTGTGGTGCTTGCTGAATACACCGCAGAGTGGCCGAAATGGGATCGCCAAATCGAACCGAATTGAAGAGAACGAAAAGTCACCGAACGTGCGGCGGCTTTTTGATTCTCATTGAATTACCCTGTATGTATCGGTCTATCTGTGCATTACAAAAAAAATTCTGTATGCGCCCGCTTTTATTTCTCGTAGGGATTTTTGGCTTTTTTTAAAAATCGTCCGAAGATGTCTATGAAAAACTGTGTCCAGTCGTGGATTCTAATTATTTTTCTTTGTGCAGCTATTTTTTTCCTCTCGTTATTTTTTTTTGTTTTTTTGGCTGGCCTATTCGGCAACGGGCCAAAGATGGAGACAAGGGCTTCAAGCAAAGTGACCTGGATGATGAGTATTAACCCCTTCGCTAAATAAGACAGCTGTTATCAATGGGTTATTCAAAGAGAAAAGAATTTGAAACCAAATTCAGCGAACTGTAAATTTCACCTTACAGTGCAATTTTGTGGCAATTCGGCTTTTCAGAAAGCTGGCAATTCGCCAAATATTGACGAATTGCCAGCAAAATATGGTGCAATACAGCGGCAGTGAAATCCCCCCTAGAGAATTAATGGTTAATCTATTTAGAGAACGTTGAACAGCAGCTAAAAGTTTCCGAAATGCCCAGATTTTCAGTGGTTTCATTCGACAGGTTTAAACAGGCAAATCCCATAGGTTTCAATGTCAAAAAATTGCCCGTTTTTATAAATTTTTTATTCAGCGTCTATTGTTTTAATTTGCACCCAAAAGTTTCTTAATTAATATATATTTTAGAATTTATTGGGTATTTTTCTGGATTTTTTCTGCAAAATTTTTGATTTTGATTTTTCTTTTCAAATTAATATTTATTAAAGGTTTTAAAACTTTTTTCTGTTTCTGTTCACAAAAAGAAATATTCACAACAAAAGCAGTTAATTAGGGATACAGAAAGAAAAATAAAAAAAAGGGAAAGAGAGGGAGGGGGAAGAATTTCATCCATCTCATAAAATGTTTACAATATAATATTCAAGCAGTACAACAATGATTAGAAATAAGTACACAGTGACATGAAACATACAGGGTTATTCAAAGAGAATCAAAAAGTCACTGCACGTTCGGTGACTTTTTGTGCGCTTCAATTCGGTGCGATTTTGCGATCCCATTTCGGCGACCCTGCGGTGTATTCAGCAAGCACCACAGGGCTGTCGTAGTGCAGGGAAAAGCCGCCGAACACTCACTGCAAAACCCAAGTGAATGCACACCGAAACCCGCAAAAACATCTGGATTAACCCCGCCGAACACACCGGAGAAACCCGAGCAGGAGCTGATCACAGTGCAGAGCAGCCGCCGGAAAAACCCGACGCCGTAGACAAATGGAGTGAAAGAAAAACAGTATGCTTGAATGTTTGAAAAGTGAAACGCTGTTTGCAAAGAAACTACAGAACGAAAATGTCTGAAATTTACATATGATCCAAGGAATGATAATAAAAAGGGCTGTTACAGAAAAAAGAAAAAAACATTTAAATTGAAAAAAAAAAAATCAACAAAAAATGTTTTGCAAAAAAATCCATAAAAATGCTTAAAAGATCCTAAAAAAATCTATAAATAAAGAGACTCTTTACTGCAGAATATTATAATGAACGGTTTATTAGATATTGAATTAAAACCGGAATATTTTTAACATGGAAGCCTATGGGATTCGCCTGAATAAACCTGTCGAATGAAACCACTGAACAACAGGGCATTTCGGGAACCTTTCACTGCTGGTTTGTGCTCTCTTAATAGACGAAGCATTGCTTCTCTATGGGGATTTCACTGCCCTCGAACAGGCACCGAACAGGAACCGTATGTGCAGGCAATTCGCCAACATTTGGCGAACTGCCTGCTCTCTGGATAGCCGAATGGCCAGGAAAGGTAACCATACGCTGAATTTCAGTGTTCGGTTACCTTTCGGCCCCAATTCGGATCTCTTTGAATAACCCTGATAGTTATTTCTATAGGTAAACACATAAACCGAAAAGGTCGAATCAAACCCGTAAATCGCGGCCATTAACAATACCTACAGTATTATCTTCCCATATGTTCCAAAAATATTTCAACTTCAGGGTAAACGGAGATGGTTGTCTTAATGCCAACTTATAACACTTATTTTCAAGGATCATTTGGATGACTTCATCACATGTAGGGGTTGTGGTAGTTTTCCAATGTCTTGGAATGATCGCTGCTGCTGCAATCAGTATATGTCCTATTATTTTATCCACTTTAAGAGTGTTATCTGGAAATTGTTTGAAAAGTAAAAGTTGGGGTGAAAAAGGACCAATATGAGATGTGACACTAAGGACGAGTTTATATACCTCTTTCCAGTATCCACGAAGTTTTGAACAATGGAGGAGTCTAATAAATGGAGTTTAGTGGGGGTGAAGTACCACCTATAAATGATTTTATGGTGCGTCTCTCTATATGAATCGAACATTGTGTGATGCCCTTTAGAGCCCTTGTAATGGAAAACCATTCTTCCAGGCTGAAATGCGCGTTTAACTCCAACTCCAACTGAAGCCAATTGTCCCATTACCTTTGGTCCCTTAACAAGTAGGGGGCACATCTGCAAACTGCTGTAAGTCCTACACCGTTCACCTGAGTTGGATGTACATACCCTCAAATTAAAGCTGACAGTCTGCAGTTAAAGCACATTGTGTTTGTTTCATTCCAACTCCATTGTGGTGGTGTATAGAGCCAAAGATGTTAGAATTGTGTCCATGTCCCAATATTTCTGGACCTGGCTGTATATATGTTACGGGTAAAGCCCGAAGTGCGGTCAATCCTAGGATTACCCGGTTAATCCTAACATAACCCAAAACCGCTGGGTAAAGCTGCAAAAAAATGAAAATTCCGGACTCTACCCGGGTGATTTTAGGACTACCCAACTGCCCTTGGGTAACGGTCTGGAAGAGCTGAAAAATCCGCTCTTCACCCAGATAATATGCAAGTCTGAAGCTTCACCCGGGTAATCTGAGGACTATCCACAGCTGTGCCTGGGTAATCTGCAGAGCATCCAACCCCGCTTGGGTAACGGTCAATATTTTGCTATTATCTTTGGATATTATCAACGAAAATGGCAAAAGACAAACATTTAAATGTATTGAGGATAGAACGAATATACAGAGCGACGGGATATGTTTCTCATGTGAAATGTGAAAAAGTTACGTGTTCTCTATTATGTGTCATATGTGCCAATATATCGTTTATCATACATAACAACCATCAGGTTACTCTTCATATAACACCTTTGTATTTGTAAATCGAGTTTTCCTCGGGATTCAGTCACCTGTAACCTGCTGAAAACACGAGAGAGGCGGAGCACCCAGAGGCGTTTGGATACTTTGCCGATTACCCAGATAAAGTCTGGATGTTTCGTCGCACATCACACTTTATCCAGCAACGCTAGGGTAATGTGTGAATTACCCGGTTGAAACGGTGCGGGAAACCGGGGTATCCAGAGGCGTCTGAATACTTTGCAGATTTCCCGGGCAAAGTCCGGAATTTCATTTCACTTCAGACTTTTGCTAATGAGGCCTGGGTAATCCTAGGATTAACCGCATTCCGGGCTTTAACCGAAACATATATATATACAGGGTAATTCAGAGAGAGGTGAAAAGCAGAATGACTGGAGAATGGAAAATTCTAGGTCAAAATAGGCAAACCAGAAAAATTCTCCCATTTATCTCACTTTCCAAATTGGATATTTTGACCTAGAATTTTCCATTCTCCAGCCATTCTCTTGCTTTTCACCGCTCTCTGAATAACCCTGATAATGCTTGAAAATCACTATGGGGTTAATCACTAGCCTCGGAATTGGCCCCAAAATTGCATCGAATGGTGACTTTCTCCATAGGTGTAATTTTGGGGCAATTGACCTATTCACAAAGTTGTCAATCTGCCAAATACAGATGAAACGACAGCAAAATACAAAGCAATTTACCTGTTTGCCTTTTTTCGATGCACAGAAATTGTGCCATAGAAGACGATCTTGTCTTCTATAAACAGACCGCCTGATTGCAGCACTGAAATTGCGGTGAAATGCCCATATTTTCGGTGTTTCCATTTGACAGGTTAAACACAAGAGAACCCCATAGGTTTCAATATAATAAAAGCAGCAACTTTGTTACTTTTTTTTAAAGACTGTTTATTCTATTTAATTTTGAAAAAAACCTTGACAATTTTTGCCAACGCCCGATAACTGCTTTGGTGACTCCAATTTTGGCAAAATATGGTGAACATTTGCTAAATAGTGAATTCACTGTATTTTCCGCAAAATGGAATCACCGTCCATAAACAACATCGATAAACAAAGCACAGAAACTGCACATCATTTTGGTGCTTTGTCAATAGACTATTATGTATCTTTATGTATCCATAACATGTATCTATGTAGTTTATGTTGTATATATCTCTAGGTATCTGGATCCATCTCTATCTATCTATTCATATATCTCTACCTATCTGCATGAATTCTATATACGTGTATATCTTACTCTCTCTCTTTTTACTTATTTATCTATGTATTCTCCTTCACTATTTATCTCTCTATCAATCTAAAAATATGTATGTATGTATATGTATGTATATATATATACAAACAGCAAAAGATTGCACTCAACCTCAACTAAGTGGGTGCATTTAGTGGCTAGATCCTCATTTTCCTTCAGAGCACCATAATTATGGAATAACCTCCCAGACGCCATCAAATCTTCCCCCAGTCTTAAGTCACTTAAGAGATCTCTATTAACCACTTGGCTGGACGCGCTGAGCGAGTCCTTAGCAGCCAATTGGTTAATAGAGATCAGCGCGTCCTTGCACAGGAGGCAATAGAGATGTGCATTTGTTTCGGAAAAATTCGGAATTTGGAATGAAATTTGATAATTCATATTCGGAAGTACTTCCAAATAACGAATCGATACGATACGAATTCGAAACGAAATGCTATATAATGAATTTATTTTGGTTTACACACTGTCATCATCATAAAAGAAAAATTTGAATAACTGATATCAACTATTGAATTTGAAATCAACTATCAAATTGTTATCAACAATCGAATTGATCTTAATTTACGATACAAGTAATAGTCAGCAAAGGACTTTATGAAACAAATTAATTTTGTCTCAACTGTTTAATTTGACTCAAATACTAAATCTGTGCCACAGCTTAAAATTTAACCCTAGCTTTTCTTTTAACAGCAAAATTTGATTAATTGGGGTTTTATCTAGTGATCCAAAATTCAAATTCATATCAACTATCAAAATTATATATGAAATTCTAAATTTCAAATCGATCCTAAACGAAACGAAATTAGTTACGAAATTCCAAAAACAAAATGATTTAAAAACGTAATGAAACAAAACCAAACAAAAAAATCATGCACATCCCTAGGAGGCAGCAATCGGCCGGTATGCCGTCCGATCACTGCGGCCCCCCGGTGCGGGCTGACATCTTTGATCTCTCTGAATAACCCCCAAAGACATGCAAATCTGGTCAGCATCCATCATGAAGGCATGTGCAGGAAATGGCAACTTGGAAAAAAAGACAGATCAGGCATTTTAAACAGATATGTAGAAAGGCTTGTTAAAAGTCAATATGTGTCAGAATGTCATTGGTCCTTTGGTGCAATTAAACAAATTACAGCTAATATGTTGAGTTTAGTAGAGGATGTTTTATCCAAATAGTTTTCTTCTTACCAAATTCTAAGTGGTATCCCAAAGCTCCCGCACCCATCAACCCACCCGTTGAGGTAATTGATCTCCTCATACATTTTAAGCTGAATGTCATAAGCAAGCTCAAATTGGTGTAAACCATAAGGTAGGTCCCTCTCACCATTCTTGGACTAGTGTCTTCTTCTTGATTGCTGGGATCGTGACCTAACAGTATGTTAATTTGTTGCATGTAATGATCACTGTGACAGTAATCTTCCTAACCGTCTCATGGCTCTGTGCACATCTTTATTTCTCAAGCTGTAGATTAAAGGGTTTAGCATCGGTATGATGATAACATAAAATATCGATATTATTTTGTCTTTGTAGTCTTCTACAGAATCATGTGGTCTCATTATCATAATCAGGGCAAACCCATAGAACAGAGTCACGACAGCAAGGTGTGAGGAACAACTGGAGAAAGCTTTGTATCGTCCAGACTGGATTCTCATTATAGATGCAATAATTGCATAATATGATAAAATAATGAGAAGGAGCGGGATCAACATGAGGAAGACACTTTCAATTAACATTAACATGTTCACTATTGAGGTATCACTACATGACAGGTGAGCCAGTGATGTATACAAGCAGAAGAAATGGTTAATGAAGTTTGGGCCACAGAATGATAGGCTGAACAGTATGGAGATGTTAACTGATGATGTGATGGTAATCAAAATCCATGTCAATGTGATCATCCATACACAAGCTGATGTACTCATCATTGTGCTATACCTCAATGGTTTACAGATTGCAACGTAACGATCATAAGCCATGAAAAGCAGAAGGATGAATTCAATCCCTCCCATAATAAGATTGAAAAACGCCTGGGTGACACAGGGCGCAAACAAAATCCCTTTATTCCCACTTAAGAAGTCCACGAGCATCTTTGGAACGATGACTGAAGGGTTACCGATATTAATGATGGACAGGTTAACGAGAAAGAAATACATAGGGTTGTGAAGGTGATGATCAAAGATCACAGCAAGTATGAGAAGAGTGTTTGCCACCAGTATCACCATGTAGATCAGGAAGATGGAGAATATCAACACCTGTGTGCTGAGATCACTGGAAAACCCAAGAAGAATGAATTCCGATACTGTACTGTGATTCCAGCTTTCCATATCTGTGGCCAGGAAATTACCATGAACTGTAGGTAGAAATACATAAAAATTTAAAAACAAAACAGTTCACAAACCTCAATAAATCACAGCTATCCATCAACTTCAACATAATCAAAACATATCAGAAGACTCTACACGAGACTTACTAATAGGAGTTTATTCAGGCATTAAACTGTCTCAGGTTCCCTTGGTTTGGCTGCTTTCCATTGGACTTGGATGGAAAATCATGCTTTTTTTCTCTTGAGGCAACACCGCCTCTTTTACACACACCTCCCTCATCTAGGGGAAAAATATCTCGAGATTCCATACAAACAAATTTTTCTTTATATTTAGTCTTAGGTTTTTATGTACAAAAAAACTGATGGGGCGCTGCCCGTGGTGACCCTTTGAATGAGCCTCCACCATTGCGTTTTTGTGCATGTAATGTATGTTCGATGACAGATCACTCTCCATCTTGTAAGTATTAGCTATTTTCTGTTGACATTCATGTCCAACCATTCTTTTTACTGTACAGGAGATATTTTACCAAGAGCAGAAGAATTCAGTAAAGCACAGGATCATTAATTACAGTAGATCTCTTATCATTTAGTTCACCCGTATGTTGCAAAACACAACTATATATAGAAAAATCTAAATCTTTCAACGTGGCAGCTACAAAAAAAATAAAGTCAATGTCTATTTTTATGTTTTTTTTTTTATAAATTCTATAACATCACCTTTCTGTTAATTATTATATTAAGTGCATTGATATAGACCAGTAGAATCAAGTCCCTGATCTTTTACCTGATGTACTCTGATATGTATTTCTGAATATTCTCCTTAACACAGCCATTGTTATCCTCTACATTCATCATATATTAACTTCATATATTATTATTACCGACATAATACAATAAAAAAAAAATCAAAATGGTAATTAAATTCTATTTGTAGATTTTTGTCACTTTTTCGAAATTCTCCTTTGCTTCAAACATTTGTTAAATATTTAATTACAGCTAAATGAGTATATTAAGGGAGAAATATCTCGATTTCATACAAATTATTTTTTTCTTTATATTTAGTTTTAGGTTCTTATGTGCAAAAAAAACCTGATTGGGCACTGCCCATGGTGACCCTTTGGATGAGCCTCCACCGTTGCAATTTTTGTGCATGTAATTTATGTTCGATGACAGATCACTCTCCATCTTGTAAGTATTAGCTATTTTCTGATGACATTCATGTCCAACCAATAAATTTCATATGTATGAAACTCAGAATACAAATTTATTTTGCTCAGCCCTGATGTCAGAATTACTATCATAGTTTTCTTTCTTACCTTGTCACAGGTCGACTTGTGAAACCTATACAATATTTAGCCATGAAGAGCCCGGCAGACGTTGATCATGCTGAGGATGAGCTATACACAAGCTGCTCTCCATGAGTCTGTGTGTCCTGGATGGGTTTATTATTACTTATTGTCACTTTTAATTCGTTTTACAGAATAGATTGATTGCTGGATATTTCTGGATTATCGTATTTCCGATCGTCTCTCAATATGTCACAGGTCTGAGAGATGTCAGACATAACCCTTTAAATACATCCCATGTAACACATTCCCAATACCCAGCAGACCTCTTTACATAAGGCCGAGGAGCTGCTGTTACTTCAGAGACCTAATTAATGATTTCAGTGTTTATTTTCACAATACAGATGTTAGGTATAATGTTATAATTGCTCCAATGTTTGTAAACATCCCCAAAAAAATTATTAAAAATAAACGAGTAATTAAATTACAATTATTGCTGTTACTGAAAGAGTTAATTCTTCATTCCAGCAAATAATATTCCTTTTATTTCTAGTCCACATTAATTTTTGACATTTGATTTCTCAGATCTGCTCCCCCCTCCACATTTTGTAAACTGGCTTCAAAATATTAGAATAGGGTGGACCATATGTGAAATCACTTCCTGTTCCCATGGCAAGTAATTATGGAAACATTATAATTCTAGAGGTACAGTGTATCTCCTATATATAAAAGTGGGGCGAGATTTTACAAAACCCCACACATGTCAATTAGTGATGAGCCGAACACCCCCGTGTTCGGTTCGCATTCGAACTCAAACAATTTCAAAAGTTCGAGCTCGAACGCGAACACGATTCGAACTCAATGCAAATCAATGCGACTCGAATATTCAAATTTTAGAGTGCCCTCCAAGAGGGCATATATGCAATATATTAGCCATAAAAGGTGTATGGGGGTCCGGGTAGTGCCCTGGGGGACAGGAAACAAGGACAAAAAGTTTTAAAAAAAAGTCTTTAAAGGAACAGTGAGTTTTCCATGAAATAAAGGTTAAGAATAAAAATGAAAAATTCCTTCAAAAAGCGTGCCTAGGAGGTCCCCATAACCTGCCCGTGAAGTGGCAGATTTGTAGGATCTATAAAAACATTTAAAAACAAAAAAATGACATTTCAAATGAAGGTAAATGTTTTTCCTTTAATCTATTCACCCTGCGGTCCAATATTAAAATGATATGAATCTGGTATAGGCGTCAGTGGCAGTGCACCCAAATATTGTGCCTTTGGTGGCAGCAAGTGCCTTCACACTGTAAGTAACCCCACTGTGGTATTGTGGAAGAGTGCAGGGTTGAACCCTGCAGTCCAATATTAAATTGATATGAATCTGGTATAGGCGTCAGTGCACCCAAATATTGTGCCTTTGGTGGCAGCAAGTGCCTTCACACCGTAACCCCTTTGTGGTATTGTGGAAGAGTGCAGTGGTGGAGGTTTTGGGAATGCAGAAGAGATCCCAGATCTATTCAGTTACGTCAGCATCAGGGGATTGATAGCTGCTGATCCAGGACTGATTTGTTTTTATAAATGTCAGCCAGTCTACAGAGTCGGTGGACAAGACGCACTCTTTTGTCTGTGACAAAACCTCCAGCGGCACTGAACGTCCTTTCAGAAAGCACGCTGGATGAAGGGCAACAGAGTAGCTGCATAGCATATTGGCTAAATTCTGGCTAGTGATCCAATCTCAACACCCAGTAAGGCAGTGGACCATCTGCTGTAAAGGTATCCAGGTCTGCCCTTGCCCCTAGGTAGTCCTGCACCATATGGTGAAGACGCTGGCAATGGGTGCCTACATTTGACGTCCCTGGGCGTCGTGGACTAAAAAAATTAAAAAAGCATCAGTCAAGCGGCCCCGGTCTTCACCGCTCTTCCTCTGATCATCTGCAGCCTCAGAAGCACCTGTGTCATCACCTCTGTGCAGGCAGGATCAGCTCTGCAACTTTACCCTTGTATCGTGGATCAAGAAGGCTTGCCAACCAGTAATGATCCCTCTCCTTGATAGCATGAATCCTGGGGTCCTTTAGCAGGCTTTGCAGGATAAGGGAGCCCATGCAGTGTAGGTTGGAGGTGGCATTAGCTTCCGAGTCTTCCTGGTCAATGAGGATGACCCCATCGTGCACTTCCTCCTCCCAGCCAAATACTAGTCCTTGTGTTTCTGGGCACACAAAACCCTCCCTTGAGAAATCCCCACCTTCAATGTCCCCACTACTTAAATATTCCTACTCATCCTCCTCCTGTCTGATCTGAGGACCCGCAGGAATGCTGTTTGTGTAAAGACTGGGGCCTTGAGAGCTAGGGAAGGCCTCCTCTTCCTCCCGCTGCTCTGCCTCTAGAGCCACATCTATAATTCCCCGCAGAGTGCGCTCCAGGAGGAACACTAAAGGAATTGTGTCACTGATGCATGCACTGTCCCTGCTCACCATCCTCGTTGCCTCCTCAAATGGTGACAGTACAGTGCATGCATCCTTGATCATCAGCCACTGCGGGGGGGAAACCAAGTTGACTTGAACCTGTCCTTGTGCCATACTCACACAGGTACTCATTGATAGCCCTCTGCTGCTTGTGCAGACACTGCGGCATTGCTAATGTCGAGTTCCACCTGATGGGCATGTCACAGATCAGACGGTTTGTGGGAAGGTGGAATTCTCTTTGAATTTCTGAAAGGCGAACACTTGCTGGAATGACCGTCTGAAGTAGCTGCAGACTTTTCTGGCCTGGCTGAGAAGCTGTGCCAGCCCTGGGTACCTGGTTAGGAAATGCTGTACCACCAGATTTAGGACGTGTGCTAGGCACATGCGTCAACTTACATGCGTCAAGGTACATGCGTCAACTTACCCAGGTGTAGGGCAGAGAGAAGGTTATTGCTATTATCACAGATGACCCTTCCCATCTGAAGCTGGTGTGGTGTTAACCATCTCTGCACCTGCCCCTGCAGACCTGACAGAATTTCTGGCCCGGTGTGGCTCCTGTCCCCTAAACAAACCAGCTCAAGCACAGTATGGCATCTTTTTGCTTGAGCCATTGTGTAGCCCCTGCCACACGTCGGTTTAACTGCCACTTTGCCAGAGACAGAGAAGGAGGAGGAAGAGGAGGAAGAGGTGGTGGAGCAGACAGACCTCATACAAGCATCTTTCTGGAGGCATGGTGGATGAACAAGCTCCAGCACAGAGCCCCGTCCTGGATCCCTCCCAGCTACAAGCAGAGTTACCCAGTGTGCCGTGAAGGAAATTTAATGGCCCTGTCCATGCTTGCTGGACCACATATCTAGAGTCATGTGCACCTTCCTGCTGACTGCCTTTCCCAATGACTCCATAACATTGTGTTCCACATGTTGGTATAGTGCTGGAATTGCCTTACGTGAATAGAAATGGCATTTTGGAACCTGTCACTGTAGTACAGCACATTCAGCAAATTCACGGAAGGAAGCAGAGTTCACCATCTGGAAAGGCAGCAGCTGTAATGCGAGTAATTTTACTAAGCTGGCATTTAGACGCTGTGCTTGGGGATGGTTGGGACTATATTTTTTCTTACACTGCAGCAGGTGGGGCAACGTAATCTGACTGCGTAAATCTTCAGCTGATGGGATGCTGTCACATTCTGAGGAAGGACCTGGTACACCCATTACTGTAGCATCATCCCTGTCAGTGGAGGTTGTAGGCAGTGACATGGAAGGACATATAGTGGGGGTAGAGACAGATGAGGAGGAGAAGGACCTATGCAAAGTGTTGTGCCAACGGGATGCATGGCAGGTGGTCATATGTCACCTCAAGCATGTGGTACCCAAGCGTGGGATGTCTTTACTACGCTTGATCCTCATCTGACATAAATTACAAATAGCAACGGTGCGGTCTGCTGCACATTTCTTAAAGAACTCCCAGACAGCAGACTTCCTGTACATGTGCTTTGAGACAACAGCACTCTCCACCTGAGCAGCTGTGACTTCTGATGCCTTGGACTGGCTACGGTTGCTCATAGAGGACGTTGTGCCTCGTGTTTGTTGTGCCTCCTCCTCACTTGACTCCTCTGTTGGATCAGGCACCCAGGTGGAGTCAGTGACCTCATCCTCATCATTACCCCCTATCTCCTCATCACTGGACCCAACTTGGCAGTATGCTGCAGCTGCTGGGGCAACATGAGTGCCAGTTATTTGTGTGTCACTGGCACCCCCTTCCTCTAGGTTGATTATACTCCCTTCCTCAACCTCAGAGTCTGAATTAGAGCACTGTGTTGCTGCGCATCCTCAAGCAGCATGTCACTGTCATTGTAGTCAAACAATTCAGCTGATTCCTCTGTGTATGTTGGTGAGGCTACGGCAGGAGTAGCTGTGGACATGGAGGCTGCATTAGATGCTTTGGCAGCTGAGGTGGACTGTAAACCACTACAAGCCTGGCTGGCAGAGGACTCGGAGGATGAGGATGGCCTGGTTAGCCAATCCACCAAATCCTCTGTTTGTTGCTGCTGCTTAAGATGGCCAGCACTAGTTAGAAAGGACAAGCATGCCCCTGCAGAGGATGCACCACATCCACAATGACCAGATGCACAGCCTCTGGACACAGAGGCTGCTTGCCCTCTTATCTGTGTCTGGGAGCGTCTGCCTGTCTGTAACGTTCTGCACCCCCTCTGGCAGATCTGGACATTCTGTATCTCTGGCGCCACCTCTGGCCTCGATGGACTTTACCTTTCTTCTTGCATTCTAAGCCTGGTCACTTACCTGGACTCTATTGTTCTAATTGAACATTGTATTTAGGCAGGCATCGCCCTAGGAAGGGCGCTGCTTCATTTTGTTCAAGCCTCAGTCTGTTTTGTTCCTAGCCTCCAGTTGTTCCATGCTCTCTGTTGGTTTGTATCCCGCATCTTGAATTTAGTCTCATTCAAAATCCTTATCCTTACCTACAAAACCCTCACTAACTCAGCGCCCCACTACCTGTCCTCACTAATCACCAAATACACCCCAGCCCGCTCCCTAAGGTCAAACAGTGACCTGCGCCTAGCTTCTCCCCGCATCACCTCTTCCCATGATAGACTGCAGGATTTCTCACGCGCAGCCCCCACTCTCTGGAACGCTCTCCCTCATGCTGTCAGACTTTCCCCTAACTTCTCTTCCTTCAAACGCTCCCTGAAAACATTCCTATTTAGGGAAGCCTACCACCCAACTCACTGATGCAACCATCAATCACTCTCACCTTACAGTCCTCTCCTCCTGTTTCCAACCCCAACCCTCCTAGATTGTGAGTTCCTACGGGAATAGGGCCCTCATCTCCTCCTGTACTGTTTGTCAAATGTTGTTCAATGTATTGTAACCCTGTCTATACTGTGCTTATTGTACAGCGCTGCGGAATATGCTGGCGCTTTA
This sequence comes from Leptobrachium leishanense, assembly GCA_009667805.1. Taxonomy (NCBI): domain Eukaryota; kingdom Metazoa; phylum Chordata; class Amphibia; order Anura; family Megophryidae; genus Leptobrachium; species Leptobrachium leishanense. The sequence continues at coordinate 38,943,975 of CM019066.1, read as the reverse complement.
TAAATAAAGAATAATAATAATAATAATTGTAATCCAGATTTATTGTATGCTGTTCTGGTTTATCCCTAGTTTACTTTTGGTTTTCATGTCTGTTTTCAGGTCACGTCCCGGTCAGGTATAGTCTTGTTTATTCCCCTGCGTAGTTCTGTTCATGTTTGACTGCTTATAGTTAGCCAGGTCCTTGGTTGTTTGTTTATGTTTATCTAGTTTAGTAATCATTGTATATTTTTGTTCAGGTCAGTCTGCCTGCTTGCCTTTTGATTTCTGCCCTGTTTATAGCCGTGTATCTCCTATTGCTTTTGTATCTCAGTCTTCTGGTTTATTTCTATTGCTCAGGTCTTTAGTGTCATATGTGTTCTGTTCTGGATTCCTTGCTGTATATTTTGTAAATAAATCTTCTGTTTTATACTATTCAGTTATATCTGTTCACTGCTCCAGTAGCTCACACCCTTTCTGTACCACGTCAGGCCAGGCCCCACGTTACACTGTCCTTTTTGGTCTTTCTAACATGGTGAGTGCTATATATATATATACATTAAAGATATACAGAACTCTGATTCAACTCTGCTATAAAAATTGGAGATATGCAGAACTCTGATTAAACTGTATTATCTAGATTAAAGATTTCCAGAACTCTGGTATAACTCAGTGAGACACCCTGATAGCTGGCAGCCAGTGACAAGACTCAGATTAAAATTCGCAGAAATCTGCTACAAGTCTGTGAGACCCCCTTATAGGACCCCCTGATAGCTGGAAACAGTGACAAGACACAGATTACAATTCCCAGAAACCTCCTATAAATCAGTGAGACCCCCTGATGGGTGGCAGTGACAAGACACAGATTACAATTCCCAGATATCTGCTAGAAGTGAGACCCCCCCAATAGCTGCTGGCAGTGAGAACACACAGATTACAACAATTCTCAGATATCTTGTAGAAGTGAGACCCCCCCCAATAGCTGCTGGCACTGAGAACACACAGATTACAACAACTCCCAGATATCTGCTAGAAGTGAGACCCCCCAATAGCTGCTGGCACTGAGAAGACACACTAACAGAACAATCTCCTCTCAAAAAACACATGCTGGGGCTGTGTGAAGCATTATATAGTGTGCTGCGGGACTTAGGTCTGTGAGCCCATGATTGGGCAAAACTTGTCCAAACAGGACTATGAGCCGTGATTGGCATAGTCTTGCACCTGTCTTGCACCTGACCTGTGGTCAGGTGCAAGGCTGTAGCCAATTACAAGCTTCAGGCCAGTGGAAAAGTGCATTGTGGTGCATTGTGGGTGAACTCGAACCGAACACGCAGAAATGTTCGGAGTTCGGCAAACGGCCGATGTTCGATGCGAACTCCAAACAGATCAAACCGAACAGCTCATCCCTAATGTTAATTGGTGAAGAATTTATGATTTTTGGAATCCAGCAGCATTGCTAATGATTAACAGTAAAAATGTCTGACCGGTCATCTGGACCCCCTGCGTCTGCAGGATGGGAGGCTTGGGACTGTTAATTATTTGATCAGATGACTTGATGGTGTCATGTGAATGGAAAGCAGTGTTATCTGATGCCCTCGACTTCTCTGAAGTCCTCTCTAGGATTATGCGTGTGCTTTTCTTGGGTAAATACACATTTATTTCTCCATGTCATGTCATGGTTTGAGCAGCTGCCAGGAAACATAACAGCTGTTCCAAAATTTGAGGATTGGGTGCACTGTGTGGTGGACTCTTCTGCCGTCATGTCCTTCAGTTTATTGTCTTGCCTGTCATCAATTTCGTCAGGAAGGACCTTAGTATTTGGAGGTTGTGGAGGTCTTTTTCCTAGTTTCTATGATCATGGTCGGAACTCTGGTGCAGGTCAGTGTGAGATGTGTTGAAGTTGGGTAATGGCATCTTCACATTGCTCTGCTCCAGGACCACCATGACCACTTATGATGGGTTCATCTTCCCGGTCTGAGTTGCCTCAGGTTAATGTCCTCCTGTAATCCATTTCTAGGCTTGTATAAACGCTCAAGGAAGTTCTGGTAGATCATGGATTGTCAGACCTTTCCTCTCATTCCATGGGCCAACATGTGGACCACCATGTCCTGCTGGTGACTTAAATCAGTGGAAACTTGGATCTGACTGGATCAATCCTAGTTTTCTTGCTCGAATTTAATGCTGTTGGTGTATTTCATCTTCTCATTCTAGTATTGATGTGACCCAGCACCATGCATGATCTACATAACTCATCAGAAAACACAATGCGACCTTCAGGAACTGTAATACCCAATACGTGGCTTTCTCATCTCCGGGGGTTTCAATTTCCTGCATCTCTAGGCTTAATGTGTCTGTGTAAATGGGTTATGTTGCCACCTTCTCTGCTAGGTTCTTCATGGGTTCCTTGAGAGGTGGTCCCCCAGGTTCTTCATGGGTAAGTATGTTTTTTCATATTTTATCATCCGAGCCTTTGCGTTTATATATTCTATGGGGTACTCTTGTTAAAATAATTTGAACTGGGAACCTGTAACTGTAGTATGTGATTACTAGGGATGAGCCGAACACCCCCGAGTTCGGTTCGCATTCGAACTCGAACATTTCAAAAGTTCGAATTCGAACTCGAACACGAACTCAATACAAGTCAATGGGACTCAAAGTTGGATTTTTAGAGTGCCCTCCAAGAGGGCATATACAGTCATGGCCGAAATTGTTGGCACCCCAGACATTTTTCCAGAAAATCAAGTATTTCTCACAGAAAAGTAATGCAGTAACACATGTTTTGCTATACACATGTTTATTCCCTTTGTGTGTATTGGAACAAAACAAAAAAGGGGAGGAAAAAAGCAAATTGGACATAATGTCACACAAAACTCCAAAAATGGTCTGGACAAAATTATTGGCACCCTTTCAAAATAGAGGATAAATAAGATTGTTTCAAGCATGTTATGCTCCTGTAAACTCACCTGGGGCAAGTAACAGGTGTGGGCAATATAAAAATCACACCTGAAAGCAGATAAAAAGGAGAGAAGTTCACTTAGTCTTTGCATTGTGTGTCTGTGTGTGCCACACTAAGCATGTACAACAGAAAGAGGTGAAGAGAACTGTCTGAGGACTTGAGAACCAAAATTGTGGAAATATATCAACAATCTCAAGGTTACAAGTCCATCTCCAGAGATCTAGATTTTCCTTTGTCCACAGTGCACAACATTATCAAGAAGTTTGCAACCCATAGCACTGTAGCTAATCTCTCTGTGGGTGGACGGAAGAGAAAAATTGATGAAAGGTTGCAACGCAGTATAGTCCGGATGGTGGATAAGCGCCCCCAAACAAGTTCCAAAGAAATTCAAGCTGTCCTGCAGACTCAGGGAGCATCAGTGTCAGCGCGAACTATCCGTCGACATTTAAATGAAATGAAACGCTATGGCAGGAGACCCAGGAGGACCCCACTGCTGACACAGAGACCTAAAAAAGCAAGACTACAGTTTGCCAAAATGTACTTGAGTAAGCCAAAATCCTTCTGGAAAACGTCTTGTGGACAGATGAGACCGAGATAGAGCTTTTTGGCAAAGCACATCATTCTACTGTTTACCGAAAATGGAATGAGGCCTAGAAAGAAAAGAACACAGTACCTACAGTGAATATGGCGAGAGTTCAATGATGTTATGGGGTTGTTTTGCTGCCTCTGACACTGGGTGCCTTGAATGTGTGCAAGGCATCATGAAATCTGAGGATTACCAAAGGATTTTGAGTCGCACTGTAGAGCCCAGTGTCAGAAAGCTGGGTTTGCATCCGAGATCTTGGGTCTTCCAGCAGGACAATGACCACAAACATACATCAAAAAGCACCCAGAAATGGATGACAACAAAGCGCTGGAGAGTTCTGAAGTGGCCAGCAATGAGTCTAGATCTAAATCCCATTGAACACCTGTGGAGAGATCTTAAAATTGCTGTTGGGAAAAGGTGCCCTTCCAATAAGAGAGACCTGGAGCAGTTTGTAAAGAAAGAGTGGTCCACAATTCCGGGTGAGAGGTGTAAGAAGCTTATTGATGGTTATAGGAAGCGACTGATTTCAGTTATTTTTTCCAAAGGGTGTGCAACCAAATATTAAGTTAAGGGTGCCAATAATTTTGTCCAGCCCATTTTTGGAGTTTTGTGTGACATTATGTCCAATTTGCTTTTTTTCCTCCCTTTTTTTGTTTTGTTCAATACACACAAAGGGAATAAACATGTGTATAGCAAAACATGTGTTACTGCAATACTTTTCTGTGAGAAATACTTGATTTTCTGGAAAAATGTCTGGGGTGCCAACAATTTCGGCCATGACTGTATGCTAGATATTTGCCATAAAAGGTGTATAGGGGTCCGGGTAGTGCCCTGGGGGACAGGAAACAAGGACAAAAAGTTTTAAAAAAGACGTTTTTAACCCTTTCACTGCTGACGACGTGTGGGACACGTCCTCAGTTACTCCTGCTGTATGCTGAGGCGGTCGTGTACCACACGTCATCAACTTTGCGGAACCCCCGGCGGAGATACTCACCTCTCTGTCGGGGGTCCCGCGGCGTCCTGACTTCAGCTTCCTCAGACGCTGAAGTCAAGCTCCTTCTGACGTAAATGACATCATCGCGCATGGCGCGATGACTTCATTTCCAGGCGACCCCCGGCAATGCCGGGAGATTGCCTGGAAGGGAGGGGGTATCCGTTCGGATCCCTCTCCCTCCCGATCGGGAGCTCCAACAAAAAAATGCCAGGCACCGCTTAAAAGGGGAGAGTCTAGTCTGACCCTAGCCTTACCCCTTAGGCACTGGGTCGGACTTTGGCGCCTTGCGGCGCCGAAGTGCAGCCTACCTCCGGTGGGGGCCACCATCTTGGATGGCGGCTCCACCCCCGGGTCCCCCTCACTGCCTGACGTCCTCACGCATAGCGTGAGGACGTCAGATAGCCGGGGAACCACTAGCTGCCCGGAATCCCCTGGTGGAGATAGGAATTTAATTTGAACACCGATATCTCCAGAACCTGGCAGAACCTGGCAGCTAGGGGGTCATGGAGGGTGTCAATTGAAAGGCCTGAGCATAGCCTTTCGAATGATACCCAACATGACCAGATATAAAGTAAAAAAATAAAATAAAAAACATGTATTTTTTTGTGTGTTATTTCTATCAAAGCAGCAATATTGTTCACATTTCAATTATATGATGCTGCACTAATAATTTTTTTCTATGGTGTGCCTTTGCTAAAAATTACATAATTCCCCCCAAAAAATTTAAGTCCCCATTTCTAATTTTTTTACAAGTGCACCCCATAGAAAATATAACCGCAAATGTTCATGTGATAAAAGGTGAAAAAAACACTTTACACGCTGCAGATGATTAAAAATTCAAGTTTTATTGCATTTTTTGCTATAATATACAGGCAGAACATGACGTATACATATAAAAATGATATATTATGAATCTGCCGAGTCTGCTGGAAAGAACAATATATAATATGTCTGGGTCATATAATAAAATGTGGCTTCGAATCGCGTTTAAACATGATGAGCCAAAGCGGTAAAAATTAGCTCAGCACACAGCGGTGAAATGCCTCAGCAGTGATAGGTTTAAGGCTAGGGTCAGACTGAGGCAGTGCGAACGCGCGTGCAGGCGCACTTAATCACGGCCGCAGTAGCAGCAGATGCCGGGCAATGACGGCCAATATACGAAGTACGGTCGCACAAAAGTGCGGCCGCGCAACGCAAGCGGCAAACAAACGCATTTTTTCGAGAACGTGAAACCACTAGTACTGACGTACAGAGTGCGCTGCGTCGGCTAGCGGCGTTTGTGCGTGAATAGGAGACGTCAGACGCTGCTAATGTCCGGCCAACATAACGTCCAGACGCAAAAAGTGTTTTATTGATGATCCGTACAAAATCACGGATGAAACTGCGCATCGTATGACCGCTATTGCGTACTCCGTGAAAAAATACGTCCATTCGTTCGAACGCACTTTTTCACGGACAACGTGAAAAATGCGTTAGTCTGACCCTAGCCTAAAGGAACAGTGAGTTTTCCATAAAATAAGGGTGAAAAATAAAAATGAAAAATTCCTTCAAATATCGTGCCTAGGAGGTCCCCATAACCTGCCCGTGAAGTGGCGGATTTGTAGGATGTATGGAAACATCGCCATCACAGACCCACACACGACACCTAGCACTCCCAGTCTGCATACGATGTATCAAATTCATGAGACCGGACTAATTAGAAGCACATGTTATTTCCAAACACCAATTAAACACCTGTTGTTTACGCTGTTTGAGAACACAGGTCATTTAGAGGTGAGACTCTTTGCACCTAGACATTTAGACATTAGTTTTTAATTCAATATCTAATAAACCGTTGCTTATAATATTCTGCAGTAAAGAGTCTCTTTATTTCTAGATTTTTTTGTATTTTTTAAGCATTTTTTATACTTTTTTTTAAAAAAAAAAAAATTAGAACTCGGACCGAACATGCCAAAATGTTGGAAGTTCGCGAACTTGCGAACGGTCAAAGTTCGAATCGAACTCCGAACTGATCGAACCTAACATCCCTAGTGATTATGTGATTATGTGATTTTTAGCTAAACCCCCCAAAAAATCATTAGTGCAGCATCACTGTTCACTTTATAATTGAAATGTGAATATTAATAATAAAAACACGTTTGATTTTTTTTTTTTTTTAAATTGTTTTTTTTTTTAAATTTTGGTTATACTTTTAACATGGTCAGGTTTATATTATTGGAAAGGCCATGCTCTGGCCTTACCAATGATACCAAACATTAACCTCTTGCTGTCTAGAATCGGGAGATAGGGAGGTCCAAAGGCCCCCCTTCACCATAGGGAAACCCCTTGGCAGTTGGGGGTTAATTCTCACACTGACTTCATAGCACCATGCACCCCTCCTTTCAGGCTCTCTTCCCCCTGGGGAGCACCCGAAACTGACGCAATCATGCCCGTCGTGATGATGACAGTGTGCCGGGAAGGGTATAAACATGCAGATCTGACTTCAAGGAAGTCAGATCTGTGTGGGACCCTGGACAGAGAGGTGAGTATCGGGCGGGAGGGGGGGTTGAGCACAAAACACATGTGGTACCACGTATGTCTTTCGACTCAAGTGGTTAATCCTTGTGGTGGGTGGGGGAGGGAACACAGACAAAGCAGCCCAACCTGAGCTCCCCAACCGGCAACTCACCGGTGTCAATGAATGTAACTGAAGCACTAATATGTTCAATAAAGGTTTATCTGCACCTAACAAAAACCCCAAGAAACTCACTTGTTGGAGGCACAATCCTTCCTGGAGCTGCCAAGCAACTCAAGGCCTTTATAGGCAGCCAAGATGGAACACACATGTAAAACAGGGAGGGGTGCATACCAAATGAGGGTTGTCAGCCCCCCTATATGTAACATCCATATTGCACCGTTCCACTGTTGTATATTTTTTATTAGACACATTTTTATTTATTTTTAAAAGAGTGTTTTTATTGTTTCAAGAAAAAGATATAGGGTACAGAAAAAAAGGGGGGACTCCAGGCATTAAGAACAACATAATACAGCATCATATTGTCACTCGCAACTAACGACTTTTTTCTTGGCCAAGCAGACTATCACTAACTTTACAGTGAGAAAACTGACACAAACTCTCTCAGGTCTATTCACTAAGAGGTGAAACGCAGGAGAAGAGAACAATCTAGACCAAATAGCAGATTTGGAAAGTGAGATAAATGGGAACATTTTTTCTGGTTTGGCTATTTTGACCTAGAATTTTCACTTCTCCAGTCATTCTCCTGAGTTTCACCTTTACAGGGTTGTTCAAAGAGCTCCGAATTGCTGGCGAAAGGTAACCAAACGCTGAAATTCAGCATTCAGTTACCTTTCCTGGCCATTCGGCTATCCAGAGAGCAGGCAGTTCGCCACATGTTGGCGAATTGCCTGCACATACGGTGCCTGTTCGGTGTCTGTTCGAGGGCAGTGAATCCCCATAGAGAAGCAATGCTTCGTCTATTCAGAGACCACAAACCAGCAGTGAAATGTTGCCGAAATGCCCTGCTGTTCGATGGTTTCATTCGGCAGGTTTATTCAGGCAAATTCCATAGGTTTCAATGTTAAAAATATTCCCGTTTTAATTCAATATCTAATAAACAGTTCATTATAATAATCTGCAGCAAAAAGTCTCTTTATGTTTAGATTTTTTTAGGATCTTTTTAAAAAAGTTCGGGATTTTTATGTAAAAAAATTTTTACATTTTTTTTTAAAAAAAAATCGTTTTTTCTTTTTTCTGTAACAGCCCTTTTTATTATCATTCATTGGATTTTATATGTAAATTCCAGACATTTTCGCTCAGTAGTTTCTTTGCAAACAGCATTTCACTTTTCAAACATTCAAGCGTACTGTTTTTTTTTTTCACTCCATTTGTCTGCGGTGTCGGGTTCTTCCAGCGGCTGCTCTGCGCTGTGATCGGCTCCTGCTTGGGTTTCTGCTGCATGATCTGTGGGTTAATCCAGATGTTTTTGCGGGTTTCAGTGTGCATTTGCCGGGTTTTTCGGTGAGTGTTCGACAGATTTGCGGCGGCTTTTTCCTGCAATACGACAGCCCTGTGGTGCTTGCTGAATACACAGCAGGGTCGCCAAAATGGGATCGCCAAATCGCCAGGAATTGAAGGGAACGAAAAGTCACCGAACCTGCGGTGGCTTTTTGATGCTCTTTGAATAACCCTGTTAGTGATTAGACCTGTATGTTTATATTATCCACATCATTTCCTGAGAAGTATCTCTTGAAGCTAGAAAACCATCTGTCTGTGTTTGATTATTTGGGCAATTTTCTTCCTATTTTAGACATTTTGAAGGAATACTCTAATAAGAATAATTTCAGCTTCTGCCCAAATAGCTTTGATATTTATTTTAGTTTGAGTGACTTCACTCACTTTTTGCCACTTACTGCATGCTGCTCCCCTTCTTTGGCTTTTGGGACTCCTGAATATGGAATTTCCTGCAGCTTTGCACCACATATTGTGTAGCATAGGGACCACAAACTGAGCGTTGTTTAGGACTTGCACACATTAAGTACGCAAGTTCCTGTGCAAAACAATGGGTTTGAGCTGTTTGCAGGTGGTAACAGAGAGGATGACATCAGCACACTCTGCATGCTGACATCACTAGTGACCGATCTGGTGACCAGCAGCATGGAAATTCAAAATCTCAGTTGCCGGTGATGCTGGGTTGATGGAGGAGACCCCTCCACCTCTCCCATCGATTACGCCAGAAGGGACAGGGGCTCAGGGGTAAGAAAGGAGGGGGGACTGTATTATTATTATTATTATCATTTATATAGCACCAACAGTTTCCACAGCTCTTTACAATAACCAAAGGGAACGAGATACAGAATAACGGACACAGGATGGACACAAGAGGTGTAGAGGGCCCTGCTCATAGGAGTTTATAGGGATTGAGGTTGAGGAAAATTAGGGAAGTCTTACTGGATGTCAGGATCATTAGTGCCAGTGGTGGGGCCATGGAAGCAGCTTCAATCATGATTTGTGAGTAGGTGAGCAGAGGGATGAGTTGCATCAGTGATGTGGTAGGCTGATCTGAAGAGATGGCTATTGAGCGATATCTTGAAGGCCTGAAGATTAGAGGAGAGTTTGATAGGGTGAGGTAAGTCATCCCACAGGACCAGAGCTGCCCTTGAGAAGTCTTGGAGACAAGAGTTGGAAGCGCGGATGTAAGACAGGCAGAGGTCGCCCGCCGCCTGGATTTGTCTAGATGGGATGTGCTTGTGGAGTAACAAACACATGTAGGGTGGGTGGAGTTATTGAGCAACTTGAACGTGAGCATCAGTATTTTAAGCTATATCCTGAAATGTACATGAAGCCAATGGAGGGACCAGCAGAGGGGAGAGGTACGAGAGGAGTATCTGGTGAGAAAAATAAGCTTGGCCCCTGCTTTCATTACAGAATGCAAATGGACAGCGCGGACATTGGGCAGACCAATAAGGAGCGAGTTGCTGTAATCAAGTCGTGAAATGACAAGAGCATGAACCAGCACCTTTGCGGTGTCTTGCATCAAAAAGAGGCAGACGCGGGCAATGTTCTTGAGTTGATAGTAACAGGATTTGGTCACTGTATGGACTGGACGTGGAGAGAAAACATTAGGGAATCACATTGTGACTGCTTTAAAACAGTAAGTGGTCAGGTTGAATAGTGTGTTACATTTAGAACAGGTTCATAAGGTTTCTTTGCTCCATGACAAATACCTATCTCAAAGGCATGATTACAAAACCTTGAAATGCGTTGAGCTTGGGGATTGGGAATGGAACCCCAGAACTGCAGGGGTCAATGCCTTCCTGGCAGGGAGACCAAAGTCAATATATCACGACAATTGAGTGGCACTCACAAAGAGGATAAGAAAGTAACAACACATTTTATTGGTGGCGTTAAGAGTATATTTGGGAAATGATCAATTTAGTCCCTCCTCCACTTAATCTCTTGAGAAGCATCATTTCCCTAATTTCACTCCCATTGTTGTCACTCATGAAAATTAAGGATAGCCATGAGATAAATCACCAGTCATATCTTGTACTCATGATTCCCACTCCGGCTCTGGAACTTTAGCCTGACAATGGATTGATTTGTTGGTCATGACAATCTCTGGAACTGAAATCTTTGCAATTTTCTCCAGGCTCTGTGCACATCTTTATTTCTCAAGCTGTAGATCACAGGGTTCAGCATTGGAAAAAAAATCACGTAAAACGCCAACATTATCTTGTCTCTGTTATTGTCTACAGAAACTTTAGGCCTCATGAACATAACTAGGGTCATCCCATAGAACATGGTCACAACGATCAGGTGTGAAGTACAACTTGAGAAAGCTTTGTAACGTCCAGACCGGATTCTCTTTATTGAAGCGATAATTTTATAATAAGATAAAATAATGAGAAGGAGTGGGATCAGGAGGATGAAGGCACTTCCAAGAAGTGTCAAAGCATCTAGTACAGAGGTGTCACTGCAGGACAAGCGCATAAGTGACGCAAAAACACAAAAGAAATGATCGACTATGTTAGGACCACAAAATGATAAGTTACATAACAGGAGGACATTAACTGATGACGTGATGGAGCTCACTGTCCATGTTACGATGATCATCCATGTACAAGCCGAAGCACTCATTATGCTGCTATACATCAATGGTTTACATATCGCAACATATCGGTCATAAGCCATGAAGAGCAGAAGGATGAATTCACTGCCTCCCAGAACACTACTGAGAAAAATCTGGGCCATGCAGGCTTCAAACAGAATACTTTTATCACCACTTAAAAAACCCATGAGCATCTTGGGGATGATGGCTGAAGGGCCACCGATATTCATGATGGACAGGTTAATGAGGAAGAAATACATTGGGTTGTGCAGACGTTGGTCAAAGGTCACAGACAGAATTAGGAGAATGTTTGTCCCCAGTAAGGCCACGTAGACAAGTAGAAAGATTAGAAATAGCAGAACCTGTAAACTATGATCACTGGTAAATCCAAGAAGAATAAACTCCGTCACTGTGCTGCGATTCCTACTTTCCATATCAGCCATGGGTTATTGCCGGTAATCACCTGGAACTGCAGAGAAACACAGACAAACCATCTGAAAATGATAACCGTGTAAGTGGTAAATATTATTTCTCAAAAATCAATACTTGTGCCAAATGGGCCATTCCAACAATGGATGAAACCAAGCTGAAATACTGGAAGAACTCAGCTTTTTCAGGGGAGGGGGTGTAGGAATACCATTTAATTAATGTATACCAATATCCCAATTTGTCCTCAGCTTCATAAAATGTGAATAAAAAGTCACCCATCTCTCTTTCCAATTCTAACTTAAAGGGTTATTCACTAACCTCCGAATCTGCCACCAAATTGCACCGAACGATGAATTTCAACATTATATACATATTCACTAAGTTGTCAATTCAGCAAATACAGTGAATTGACAGCAAACTATGCTGCAATTCGCCGCAGTTCGCAGCAATTCAGTGGCATTTGGCGGCACCGAATTTGCCCCATAGAAGATTATTGTTGCACAGAACGCCAAAATGCTCTGGTTTTCAGTGTTTCAGTAGGACAGGTTTAAACAGGCGAATATTAAAATGTAATATTTTTATTTATATAAAGACTGTTTATTCTTTTCATTTTCAGCAAAAAGCCTTTTTATTTCTGTATTTTGTAGAAGACCATTTTGTATTTTTTGTATTTTTTAGACAAAATATTTGTTTCCCAATTTTTTTTAAAAAAAACTTTTTTTTATTTTTCTGTTACAGAACTTTATATTATTTTTTTAAAAAAATACCTATTTTATTACTTAGACACATTTTATTTTTTTAAAACATATTTTTATTGTTGGATAAGCTTAAGGATACAATGGCAAGTGCAACATACAATACATGAGTCATCATAAACAGTGCAAAACAGAACAGTGACATCCGGCTTGTCGCTAGAGATCAGTATAGTAGTCAAAAATGTAGTACAAGAAGTAAAATGGAGCTATAAATACCGGGTAAATGAAGGTTAATTTGACTCAAATTGACTAGCACCGTAAGGAGAGGAGGGGGAGGGTAGCGCGGACAGTTGGGGGTGGCCAGGAGAGTAGAGGCAAGGAAATGAGCTAATGAGTGATTTGGGGGTTCGTGTGGGACTGGCAGGGAGCCCCGTAACATTTGAAGGGAGTACCAGGGAGCACAGAAAAACGTGTTACGTAATGAGGTTTTAGTATGAGCCAGGAGGATTCTGATAAAGGGGGACCAATTAAGAAATATTTTTTATGTTTTCTCTGTTTGGTGCATAGAAGCTTCGGTCCAGTAGACCAGGAATATAGAGTAAATTCTACCATACACCATGCGGAATGTGGGTGGGGAAGTGGAGATCCACTGGGACAGAATAGCCTTTTTTCCGGTCGCGGCCAAAAGGCAGAGCCGGTGGCATTTAGAGCAAGGTTGAGGGACACGGGGAGAAGGCAAGTTAAAAATGTCCCAGTTCGGGATGAAAGGGACCTCCAGAAAAAGAACCAAAAAGCTGAATCTTCGCACAGTATCCCAAAACAATTGAATGAATGGACAAGACCATAAACAGTGTTGTAGATCGGCCGCAGAAAATTAACATTTCAAACATTTTGCATCGGGAAGAGCCCAGCATGAGCCATCCTATCAGGTGCCAATTGGGGCTCCATGAAGCATTTGATAAAACATGTCCCAATAGATGGCAGAGGGGATGGAACGCCTCGACACTAAAGTGGTGCCTATCAGGTCTAAGGGAGAGAGGTCCGGTGAATTGATGGACCATCGTGAGATAGCGGTCCAGGGTGCCTTAGTGGGCAGAGAAAGTTGTAGAAGGGCATAAATAGAGATGTGGAGGGAGGGGTGAAGAACACACTAGCAGTTGTGTGTCCAAGGGGGTAGCCAAGTCAGTGGGTGACATAGTACGCAGCTGGGCGAGAAGAAACTGCTTAAGTTGCAAGTAATATACTGGGTGTATACTTAAAGGAGCCATATGTTCCTTTAGGGCTGTGTAGGAATAGGGTAAGTTATACACTCCGTCAATATAATGATGGAGCTGACTGAGACCCCGCTGGGCTAAAGGGCGGAAAATAGGGGTGGGGAAGCATGTTGGAAATGCGGGTTATGGAGGATGGGGGACCAAAGAGACGACTGCCACGACAACTGAAGGCGTTTGCGGACTTTGACCCAAGCCAATTTCGTGGTCGACAGTAAAGGATTAGTACATAGGAGAGGAGGAATGATGGACGTGTGTTGGTGGAGGAAGGCCAGCAGGGAAGACGAAAAGAGCAGTGCCTATTCTACTTCAGTGCCTGTTCTACTTGCAGATATACGTATTGTGAAGTGTCGATCAGCCAGACACATATCGGTACTGTGCCGCTAGGTTGTAATCCAGTATGTTTGGAAAATTAATGCACCCCCTTGATAATTTAGACACATTTTAATACCGCTTTGTTGGTTTAAACACCTATTAGGAGAATAGCAGAGTTCCTTTTTTTAGTAGTTCGGCGGATATGATGAATCTCTAGAGTCTAATCTGTTTTTTCATTATTCAGCTGAACATTTGAGTTAAGGAACTTGGTAATACTGAGCTCTATATCTTCTACCACATTATTAGACTGCATTAAATGACTATTAATAAATCTAAAATATAAATTATTGGGACAATCCTCTAAATGTTTAAATTCAGGTGTTTTATTGAGAGCCATTGGCATAGGTGGAAACATTGTGGCCCACGCCATGCAGACTACATTTACACACATTTGTGAAAAACATGGATCATTCTGCAGAGCTCCTTTTCTATTCCAGTATGACTGTGCCCCGGTACCCAAAGAGATGTCCATAAAGACATGGCGAAATGAGTTTGATGTGGAAGAACTTGACCGGCCGCACAATTCCTGACCTTAATCCCATCCAACAGGTTTGGGATGAACTGAAATGGAGATCGAGAGTGAGGTCTTCTCATCCAACATCATCTTCTGACGTCACAAATACTCTACTGGAAGAATGGGCAAATATCCCACAGAGACACCCCAAAATCCTGTGGAAAATCTTCCCAGAAGAGGGGGAGATGTTCTAACTGGAAAGAGGGGAACATCTTCATGTTGTATTTCCAATGCCAGGTTATAATAGGCCCTATTGATGTAATGGTCAGGGGTCTCACTATGTTTCTTCCTATACAGGGCTATTCAGAGAGAGCCGAACTGGCCCCAAAATTGCAACAAACATTGAATTTCCCGGTATGCTGCAATTTCATGGCCAATAGGCTATTCAGAAAGCAGGCAGTTCGCCAAATATTGGCAAATTGCCATCAAAATACGTTTAACATCAGCAGTGATATCCCCCATAGAGAAGCAATGATTAATCTATTCAGAGAACACCAAACAGTAGAGATAGTCGGTCTTTTTCAGACGTGTTCGGCAGGTTTGAGGCGAATCATCGGGTACATCTGGCGGGTTTGTGACAGCTTATCGGATCGGATCCAATGCTTTCCGGCGTTTTTGTGGTGGCTTAAAGGATCAGATCTAATGTTTTCAGCGGTTTTGTGGCGGTTTACATTCGATTTGACGGCTGTTCAGTGTCTTTTCCCTGCACTTCGGGGACCCTGTGATGAATGCTGAATTCACCCTAGGGTCATGGAATTTGATTCCCTGAAGTGTGAGGAACGAAAGAGCACCGAAATTCTGGTGGCATTTCTTTGGATAACCCCTATAGTTTGCATTCAGTTATCACCGCAGTGTATCAATGTCTGCTCTAGGAAATTATTTATCGCATTTTTCCTGGTCTCACAATACTAGACACTTCATAACTTTTTAAACCTATCTTATACATAGAAAATGGAGAATTAAATTTGAAATTGCATTCATGTATTTTTTTATCACTAAACATGTATTTTTTATAATATTTTTAAGACTTAATCACCTAAACATTTATCTAAAATAAATGAACTTTTTAACTAAGGGGTCTATTTACAAAACACCGAAATCGGTGATTTTCATTTTGGAGCATTTCGGTTCACTTCGGCGACTCCATTTAGTAAAAAATGCAGTGAATTCACTATTTATTGAAGGTTCACCATATTTTTACAAAAATAGAGTCGCCAAAGCAGTTATCGGACGTAGCCAATAAGCCCCGAAATAGCCTCGGAAAATTCCACTGAACTGAAAATATCTATATATATAAACGTGAAAGTCCTGACTGACTGACTGACTCATCAACGCCCAGCTGAAACCGTTTAACCTAGGAACGTGAAATTTTGAAGTTGCACTGTTTGTATGACGTAGGCACCCACTAAGGAAGGATTTTTGCCAACTCCGCCCCTAAGGGGGTGAAAAAGGGGGTTGAATATTTTAAACAGGATACCTATAGCTCAAAAACAGAAGATGTTACAGACGTGAAAATCGGCATTTAGATTCACCTTGAAAAATAAAAAAACACATAATTTACCGTTTTTCCAAAATTTGACTGGGGGGGTGAAAAAGGGGGTTGAATATTTTAAATATTTTAAACAAGATACCTATATCTTAAAAAGAGAAGATGTTACAGACGTGAAAATCGGTATTTCGATTCTTCTTGAAAAATAAAAAAACACGTATTTTACATTTTTCAAAAATTCAACTGGGGGGGCGAAAAAAGGGGGTTGAATAGTTTAAATATTTTAAACAGGATACCTATATCTTAAAAACAGAAGATGTTACAGATGTGAAAATCGGTATTTAGATTCATCTTGACAAATAAAAAAAACACGTATTTTACCATTTTCTGAAAATTCCTTGGGGGGGCAAAAAGGGGGGTTGAATACTTTTATCATAAACGCGAAAGTCCTGACTGATTGACTCATCAACGCCCATCTGAAACCATTTAAGTTAGGAGCGTGAAATTTTGAAGGTGCACTGTTTTTATGATGTAGGCACCCAATAAGGAAGGATTTTTGGAAACTCCTCCCTTAAGGGGGTGAAAAAGGGGGTTGAATATTTTAAACAGTATACCTATAGCTCAAAAACAGAAGATGTTACAGATATGAAAATCGGTATTTACATTTGTCTTGAAAAACAAAAAACACATATTTTACCATTTTTAAAAAATCCAAGTGGGTGGGCAAAAAGGGGTTGAATATTATAAACAGGATACCGCTATCTCAGAAACAGAAGATGTTACAGGCCTGAAAAATGATATTTAGTTTCCTCTTGAAAAATAAAAAAACACGTATTTTAACAATTTCCGAAAATCCAGTGGGGGGGGCAAAATGGGGGTTGAATACTTTTATCAGTATACCTATATTTCAAAAACCAAAGATGTTTTAGGTGTGAAATTTGGTATTTACAATCTTCTTGAAAAACAAAAAATCACATGTTTTACCATTTTCCAAAAATACCAAGTGGGGGATAAAAAAAGGGGGGGGGTGAATACTTTTAAACAGGATACCTATATCTCAAAAACAAGATGTTACAGACATGAAAATTGGTATTTAGGTTCGCCTCAAAAAATAAAAAATAAAATATTTTATCATTTTCTGTAAATTCCTTGGGGGGGAAGGGGGTTGAATACTATTATCAGTATGCCTATATTTCAAAAACCGAAGATGTTACGGGTGTAAAATTTGGTATTTACTATGTTCTTGAAAATAAACAGAAAAGGTGTTTTTCCATTTTCCAAAAATCCCAGGTGGGGAGTGAAAAAAAGGGGGGTGAATACTCTTAAACAGGATACATATATCTCATAAACAGAAGATGTTACAGAAGTGAAAAACACATATTTTACCATTTTCCAAAGATCCAGTTGGGGGGGGGCAAAGAGGGGGGGTTAATAATTTCATCAGTATACCTATATTTTAAAAACCAAAGATGTTACAGGCCTGAAAATTGGTATGTAAATTAGTCTTGAAAAATAAAAAAAAAACACATATTTTACGATTTTCTGAAAATCCAATGGGGGGGTTAAATAGGGGGGGAATACTTTTATCAGTATACCTATATTTCAAGAACCAAAGATGTTACAGGTGTGAAATTTGGTATATATAATGTTCCTGAAAAAATAAAAAACATGTGTTTTACCTTTTTTTAAAAAAAATCCCAAATGGGGGGTTAAAAAGGGGAGGGGGTGAATACTTTTGAACAGTATACCTATATCTCAGTTTCTTTTAAAAACAATTTTTAACAAATCCCAAAATCCATGCGAGCGAAGCCGCGGGCAAAAGCTAGTATATATACCTTACACTATATTGCCTAAAGTATTCGCTCACCCATCCAAATAATCAGAATCAGGTGTTCCAATCACTTCCATGGCCACAGGTGTATAAAATCAAGCACCTAGGCATGCAGACTGTTTTACAAACATTTGTGAAACAATGGGTCGCTCTTAGGAGCTCAGTGAATTCCAGCGTGGAACTGTGATAGGATGCCTGTGCAACAAATCCAGTCGTGAAATTTACTCACTCCTAAATATTCCACAGTCAACTGTCAGCTGTATTATAAGAACATGAAAGTGTTTGGGTCCGACAGCAACTCAGCCACGAAGTGGTAGGCCATGTAAACTGATGGAGCGGGGATCAGCAGATGCTGAGGCACATAGTGCGAAGAGGTCACCAAATTTCTGCAGAGTCAATCACTACAGACCTCCAAACTTCATGTGGCCTTCAGATTAGCTCAAGAACAGTGTGCAGAGAGCTTCATGGAATGGGTTTCCATGGCCGAGCAGCTGCATCCAAGCCATACATTCACAAGTGCAATGCAAAGCGTCAGATGCAGTGGTGTAAAGCACACCGCCACTGGAGTCTAGAGCAGTGGATACGCATTCTCTGGAGTGACGAATCGTGTGTCTTCATCTGGCAATCTGATGGACGAGTCTGGGTGTGGCGGTTGCCAGGAGAACACTACTTGTCTGACTGCATTGTGCCAAGTGTAAAGTTTGGTGGAGGGGGATTATGGTGCGGGGTTGTTTTTCAGGAGCTGGGCTTGGCCCCTTAGTTCCAGTGAAAGGAACTCTGAATGCTTCAGCATACCAAGACATTTTCAACAATTCCATGCTCCCAACTTTGTGGGAGCAGTTTGGAGCTGGCCCCTTCCTCTTCCAACATGAACGTGTACCAGTGCACAAAGCAAGGTCCATAAAGACATGGATCACAGAGTCTGGCGTGGATGAACTTGACTGGCCTGCACAGAGTCCAGACCTCAACCCGATAGAACACCTTTGGGATGAATTAGAGCAGAGACTGAGAGCCAGGCCTTCTCATCTAACATCAGTGTGTGACCTCACAAATGCACTTCTGGAAGAATGGTCAAAAATTCCCATAAACAAACTCCTAAACCTTGTGGACAGCCTTCCCAGAAGAGTTGAAGCTGTTATAGCTGCAAAGGGTGGACCGACGTCATATTGAACCCTATGGATTAGGAATGGGATGTCACTTAAATTCATATGCGAGTCAAGGCAGGCGAGCAAATACTTTTGTATTTTTATATATATTTTTATATATATATATATATAGTATATACACAAAGTCTCCTATTCTGCTAAAAGAAGGATAAATCAATAAAAACGTGCCTAAATAATAAAGGGTATGTTAAAAAAATTCTAAAACTCTTTTAATAAAATAAAAAAGTAAAAAAAATTGTAAAATATTAAACGAACAAATGGTCTTTGAAAAAAATCGAAAATATCTTCCATTTATTACATTAAAACATATTAGATTCGCCTGTTTAAACCTGTTGAACTGAAATCACCAAAATCAGATAATTTCTCATTCATTCATTCATTCATTCATTCATTCATTCTCAATGTAACAATTCTGTGCAGCCGAACGCTGCTGAGTCACATCAAATTGCAAGAATTTCTCGGTATGTCGCTGTCAGTTCACCTGTATTTGGAGATTTGGCAACTTTGTCAATACACAAATTGCCCCGAAATCGCAGATATGGTGACGTTCTCCATATGGTGCGATTCGGGGGCAAGTTCTGAGGCTAGTGAATAACCCTCTATAGATTATTTGTAATGGAATTGCTTGATGTTTAGGAATACATGGAACACAATTATTACGTTGAGACTTTTAATCAAATCGCAATTTCCTTACCGACACGATATCACGCCATGACGCGTTTTGCAGGAATTTACCATTTGGAGGCTGAAGAATACAATGTGTCCTCCTTGGGTTTGTAACAAGGAAGGGGTTAAGTTCACATATATTTCACTAGTTCTGGAAAAACAAACTATTCTTTGTGTTTAATTTTACAGCAAAATAAATTATCAATAAGGGGATGATTTGCTTTGCGTCCGTTTGTGAAAATTTCACATCGAGTCACACGACCCAGAAATGAACCTTTAAATAGATTCCACATCCAGCAAGCTCAGGTCCCGAGTGTCAAATCAGATCCCCAAAGAGTCATAGAAACAGAGATTAATGAAGTGACGCTTCAGAGACCTAATTAATTATATCTGTTTTTGTTTGCTAATAATCTGATGAAGTGAGGTCATTAATAGCCTCATTATATTATGATGTAAGCGCCAATAGATGTGATGTGATTCAACGCAGACTTCAACAATAAAACAGTAAAAATCCTGTGTGGTCGTTTTCCTTTTTCAGTTAAAGAGACACTTACATGAGCTGTAACTAGATTCCGTGTGTATTAAAAATTAAACACATTATAAAACCACATTATAAAAAAATGCTGTTTTTTTTTTCTTTGTTTGAAGTAATTGCATGTAAAAAGGAAAATTAAAATTCGGTATTTTATCTCCGGGTTACAGTGTGTGTGATGGAATTTACCTATCACGATCAGGCAGCCATGAAAATATTTGATCTGAATAAAATGTTTATAGGCCTTCAGTTGAACTTTGCTCTACATTCATTTTCTAGGACAAAAATTGCCAGTTTAGAAATACGGCACACTCATTTCTTGCCCAAGATCTGCGGTCACGTCTTAATGTCCTAAGCCGACCCAAGACCAGGGGAAGTGGTTGGAAAAGAGGAAGTAAAAGGTCGAGGTGAAACAGGTGCTGTTCCTTGCTAACCGAATGGCATTAATCGTATGTTATATTTTAATATAGTAATGTATGTGGGCGTGTCCTTCTGTGATAGGACAAGCCAAACATCATGTAAACGTCATGTAATGCATATATGCCCATGTAACCGAAAGAAGACTGTCATGGAACGGACATAGGGTCTCTGACCAGCGAGCCCCAGAACTAACAGCCTGGGACATTTCAAAGACCTTTTTCTTTATTTCAGACTCTTTCGGTTTTGCGTGTTGAAATGAACAGTTATACCTTTTCTAGATGTGGTTTTATTGGTGTGATGTATTACCATGTATCCTGTATTGTATGAGTGTGGATTCAGATGTGTAATTGTGTGATGCATTTAAAGGTATTATATTTCCCCTTGGTTGCTAGGAGTGAAAGGCTGTGTTGAAATTCAATTGTATGCTATTTTCTGTGTACATTAGCTCTGTGTGTGTGTAATCTGATGATGCAAGCATGCCATTGTATGCAAATTGAGTTCCCATTCAAGCCTGGGCATGTCTCCTTTGTGTGTGAGATGTTTAAATGCGTGTCCCATTTGAGTAAAGAGTGAGTTCAAATGCGTTTGACTTGAAGCATACAGCCCCGTTTGGTGTCGTCATTTCATCGCTAAAATCACAGTGCAGGAGACACTCTGCGGTCTCCAAGCTCCCCACTACGCAGAACGGGTCAACTTAATTTGGCAGCACCATCTCGCCAAGTAACGCCAGGGTCATCTCAGGCCGCTCGAGACGCCGAGTGCCGAGTGCCGTGACACTCGGTAGTCGGGCCTGACGCCATCGAGAGGGGGTCAGATTGGAGCACACCCGCAGACGGATAACACCCCATTCCATCACAAAGACAGAGTAAGAAGTGAAGGAAACTTGGTGTCATGTGTGGTTATTTCCAGCTACTTCCTTCTCTCTGGTCGACCATGAGTTATTTAGTCCCGGAGAGATGATTATAACTATTTATCAGTTTAGAGAATAGAAGATTACGGACACATAATGCAGAGGCGGAATTTTCCTGCTATCAGTGTGGATATTTCCCAAGGAGCAAAACCTTTGCTCCCTGAAGCTTTGCTTTGTGGCTCTTTTTTAAAATTTAAAATAGGGAAAATTAGGCATTTTATCTCCGGGTTCCAGTATCTGGATTCTTCCCATGATGCAACATTTACCCTAAACCTTTGCTTTGTGACTTTTTTTTATTTAATCTATTATGTCTACCAGTTAATTAAATATAAATAAATCCACACTATAAAACACACCATAAAACACAGTATAAAAACCTTATAAAACACATTATAAAACATGTGCTGTTTCTTTTTCTTTGGTTGAAGTATTTGCATGTAAAAGAAAAAATAAAGCTAGGGTTTTTATCTCCTGTTTCCATTTTGTGGATTTTTCCCACATTTGTCAAAATCTGTGCAAAAGTTTCACTTTACAGCTGTGGTTTAGCTTTCACAGTATTAAAGAGGCAATGGGGTGAAGGAGTTAATGTTTAGATAAGGCTGCAGGGGGCTATTGTGTTGTCTAGGTCTACACGAGATACGAGCTGGCAGCTGAATGAGATAAAACAGGGAGCTTAAAAACTTCTAATCTACCCCTGGTGATGTCCTTTGAATACATCCCACACAATACAGTGATGTGAGTCGGTGACTGACCCATTCACTCCATTCTATGGCAAAAGCCACACAGTGTGGAGCAAGTGATGGAAAGATACTGTGGAGGGGGGCAGTTTACAGCACAAAATATCACACAATGGATGTGCCCAGTAACACATAGAGGAAAATATCACACAATGGATGCGCCCAGTGACACATATAGAGGAAAATATCACACAATGGATGAGCCCAGTGACACATATAGAGGGAAATATCACACAATGGATGCACCCAGTGACACATATAGAGGAAAATATCACACAATGGATGCACCCAGGGACACATATAGAGGAAAATATCACACAATGGATGCACCCAGTGACACATATAGAGGAAAATATCACACAATGGATGCACCCAGTGACACATATAGAGGAAAATATGACACAATGGATGCACCCAGTGACATATATAGAGATATTTTTTTAACTAAACATACAAGTGAAAAACAAAGCACATGTAAGATATCAGCAACATCACATAAACACAATAAGGACATTTCATTTACTGGTGGTAGTGACTAGGGATGGGCTGCCGGTTCGAACCGGTTCGATGTTCTCATCGAACATCGGCTGTTCAAAAGTTTGCGAACCTCAAACTTTTCAGGCCATGCGCAAGAAGTTCGAAAAAAATAAATTATTTAGATTTTTTTTTAAAAATGCTTAAAAAAACCTAAAAAAATCTAAAGATAAAGAGTCTCTTTACTGCAGAATATTATAAGCAACGGTTTATTAGATATTGAATTAAAACAGGAATTTTTTTTAATATTGAAGCCTATGGGATAAAACAATCTTGATGCTAAAACATCAGGCAGACGAGGCCCTCTAATCAGGCACTGTAGAGGGCAACCCGCTGGGGCCTCCCAAGGATCCCTTGAGAAGCATACGGCCACCGGATGACAGAGCTGCGACTGTGTGGGCAGGCCGGCCGGGTGCATGTGGCAGAGAGGTGGCGCAGGGAGGGAGCCACATGTACCTACGGCCACGGCAGACCCCCCCCCCACAACCAGGATCCAGGGAGCCTCCACTGACTGACCACCAGGCTAAGGTAAGGCGACACATTTCTAAAAAAAATAAAATCCGAGGACAAAAATAAAATCCGCTGCCCGGCAGTGTGAGGATTCATAGCTGCATTAATTCTTCTTCTTACAAATTTAGTTACTTAACCTGTTTGTGTTTGGATTTTAATATTGTGACATCCAGGGCCCCGGGTGGCGATCGGGGGCCCCCGGACCCATGGTCCCGCCAGCTGGCCAAATGCCAGGAGCTCCAGTGGCACCCAGCGCAGCTGTGAGTGATCAGGGGGCAGGGCGCGGCTTGATAACGCGGAGCCGCCAGGACCTTTAAATCAGGAGCGCGTGCTTACACCTCACCTTGCCGTGAAGTTTCATTCCCGCATCACTAGCTTACCGAATCAGTTTGTATACTTGTTACTTACCCTGCTTACATACATAGTTTTACATAGTTACATAGGCTGAAAAAAGACATGCGTCCATCGGGTTCAGCCTCTCCCACATCACCTACTGCTGTTGATCCAAAAGAAGGCGAAAAAACCCAGTCTGAAATGCTTGCCAATATGCAACATACTGGGAAAAAAATCCCTTCTTGCCCCCAGATGGCGTCAGATTTCTCCTTGGATCAAGAAGCTTTTACCCACATATTAAATATTATAACCCTTAATATTCTGTGTCTGTAGGAAGTCATTCAGTCGCTTTTAAAAGTCTGCTTGTTCTGAGGACCCGATCTGTTGCCGGCTTTGCCTGCCATTTGACTATTCTCTCTGTGTACTCCCTGCCTGTTCTGTTTGCCTCCTGTTGCTACTGGTATGCGCCTATTCTCACCATATACAGTAGCGCAGTACAAGTGCCTAAACGTTGTTAACCCAGTTTTGTTATAACAATTACTCTCACTCTGCACCCCTGTCTGGTACATTCCGCTGCTTGTTACTACTGGTGCGCTTCCATCCTGCCATATACTATAGCGCAGTACAAACATATATTGATCTCAGTCTGTGGTGTATATTGTTGGTGCTGTCTCTCTGGCCTGTGTGGCTGCTAGAGGTTAGGTTTAGTGGTCCCGACCCATCCTAAGGATCGGAGGGTTAGAGGTCTGTTACCAGGGATCCTACCAGGTCTGTCCAGGGCAGTACCCGGACCCCCATACGACTTTTATAACCAATATCTTGCATATTTGCCCTCTTGGAGGGCGCCTTAATTTTCAAACGTTCGAGCCCCATTGACTTCTATTGCGTTCAAATCGTGTTCGAGTTCGAATTTGAACTTTTTCAAATGTTTGAGTTCGAATGCAAACCGAACACGCGGGTGTTCGGCCCATCCCTAGTAGTGACCGTTATTATGAAGTCGAATGATGACCAGTGCAATGTCACGTACCTCTGGTGCCCAGCAGCCTCCTCCACGCTGCTCGCTTGCAGAATGATGGATAAAATGCATGCTGGCGCGATCCCGTGACGCCCAGAGGTGCGGGGTCATTAGGAAAGCATGCAATCTGGTATATAAGCGCTTCAGTTAGCCCAGACCAGCGCGCTGTCTTGTTTTCACACTCCCACAGTGCTCCGAAGTGTTTCTGATTGAATATTGATTTGTGCTTTGACCTTTGGCTTTGGAAAACGATTACTCTTGTATATAGACCTCTGGCTTTGGAAATCAATTACTCTTGTGTTTAGACCTTTGGCTCTGATCTACTACTCCAGTGTTTTGTCCGTTGTATCTGTATTATCGTGTATACATGTATCTGACATCTGATTGCAACAATACATACACTTTATTCTTGCCTCAGTCTGTTCTCTTACTTAGTCGCTATAACCCGACCACTATAAGTATCAGAAGATTAGGGCAACCCTGCGTACAGGGATCATATACTTATATCTGTAGGGAATCCATGACAGGTAACCTTTCCCACTTTGTAGAAAGTATCTGTCAAGATAGTGAAGGAAGATGGAGGAAAAGGACGGGACCTAGCTGCTCCTGTATAGGGATGTGCAATTCGTTTCGTACAGTTTCATTTTTCCTACGAAATTTACCATTTTCGTGCTTCCGAGGGCATCCTGAATCTAAAATGTCGACTACATGAAATTTTGGGGTCGATTCGAAATTTCGGGTGAAATTTCAAATTGATATAAAAAAATGTAAAAATGTTTTTTTTTTTAAATACTTGAAATATACTAAAAAATCTAAGAATAAAGAGACTCTTTACTGCAGAATATTATAAGCAACGGTTTATTAGATATTGATTTAAAATGGGAATATTTTTAACAATGAAGCCTATGGGGTAAAACATTTCCCACACTATCGAATTTGAAATCAAATTTCGAATTGATATCAACAATCAAATTGATCTTAATTTACAATACAAGTAATAGTCAGAAAAGGACTTTATGAAACAAATTAATTTAATTTCACTGTTTAATTTGACTCAAGTACAAAATCTGTGACACAGCTTGTTATTTAACCCATGATTGTCTTTTAACAGCAAGATTTAATTAATTGGGATTGAATTAAAATGGGAATATTCGGATCAAGGTGTGGGAAATGTTTGACCAACAAGGTGTGGGAAATGTTGTATCCCATAGGCTTCAATGTTAAAAACATTCCAGTTTTAATTCAATATCTAATAAACTGTTGCATATAATATTCTGCAGTAAAGAGTCTCTTTACTTTTAGACTTTTTAGGATCTTTTAAGCATTTTTTGTTAAAATAATATTTTTTTTAATCAATTCGAAATTTGATATCAAATTCCATAGTTGATATCAATTCGAATTTTGGATCACTAAATAAAACCCAATTAATTAAATTTTGCTGTTAAAAGACAATCATTGGTTAAATATTAATTGTGTCACAGATTTTGTACTTGAGTCTAATTAAACAGTGAAATGAAATTAATTTGTTTCATAAAGTCCTTTGCTGACTATTACTTGTATTGTAAATTAAGATCAATTTGATAGTTGCTATCAATTCGAAATTTGATTTCAAATTCCGAATTGATATCAACTATCAAATTGATCTTAATATCAAATTTGATAGTGTGGGAAATGTTTTACCTCATAGGCTTCAATGTTAAAAATATTCCCGTCTTAATTCAATATCTAATAAACCATTGTTTATAATATTCTGCAGTAAAGAATCTCTTTATTTTTAGATTTTTTAGCATCGTTTGAGCATTTAAAAAAAGTCAAATAATCAAATTTTTTAACCTCCCTGGCGGTATTCCCAAGCGTGGCTCTGGGTTAAATTTCGCTACCGCGAACGGTAACCCCGAGCCACACACGGGCTGCATACTCACCTCCTCCTGCGCTCCCTTGCTCTCCCCCACAGTGTGATCGTGGTGACTTGCTTCCTGGTAACGCTCCCTGCGAGTCACACGATGTAGGGGGGCGGGACCAGGCAGCAAACTGAAAAAAATATATCTAATACACTGTATTCCAATGTACAATGTCATGAAAGGCCACTAGTTGGCACTACAGGATAAGAAACAGACCATACATAGATTTCAGTGTTTTTTGTTTTATTTTATTGAATATAATTTATTTGCATTATTTTGGATAATTATTTTTGGGATAATAAATTATTATGTCATGTTTCAAACTTTATCGGACTCAGTGTATTTGCTATTTATTTATTTATTTATTTATTTATTTATTTATTTATTTATAAAGGATTTTACCAGTAAGGACTCTTGCGTGCACGGATTTCAGTGCATGATTCCTAATTATTACAAGCTAACTATGTACAAAAACACGTTTCCTTTAAAAAAAAATTGAGACGCTTTTAGACAGAAAAATTTTGAAAAAATTAGACCGCCAGGGAGGTTAATATCAATTCGAAATTTGACCCGAAATTTCGAATCGATACGAAATTTCAAATCGAAACAGCGAATCGAAACGAAAACGGTCAAAAATGACCCGAAACAAAAAAAAACCTGGGAAAAAAAAAAGAAACGAAACAAAATTTTTAGCGGTGCACATCTCGACTCCTGTACAATAATCAAATTCTTAATTTTTCAAGGAAAGTTTAATCAGTATTAAGTATGACCTTCCTATGATATAGTATGCTTGGGACTCCTGCAAAATATTCTTGGGCATTAGAGACATCCTATAATTATTTTCATGTTTGCTTTGGGCACCATATTTACTTTGTGGCAGATCACCCATTGAGGCTGAATTGTAAGTAAAGCACAAGCATTTTCCAATATAGAGTTAGGGTTATGTTTAGGGTTAGGGCTATTTTTATGGTTAGGGTTACTAATAGGGATGTGCGTTTCGGGTTTCGGAATTTCGGAATTTTCACGAAATTTCCCGATTCGTGTTTTCGGATGCGGACGAATTTCCGAAAATTTTTAGATCCGAAAATGTCAGATCCGAAATGTTTTCCGAGCCAAAACGAAATATTTTCGGAGTTTTCGAATGGACTTGAAATGTGTCAAACGAGGAGAACAGATGTTCCGAAAAACGAAAATTTTCCGAAAAACGAAAATCTTCCGAAAAACGAAAATTTTCTAAAAACGAAAATTTTCTGAAAAACGAAAATTTTCCGAACAAACGAAAAGTCGATACAAAAAACGAGCAAAATGACACGAAGAATACGAAAAATGGTCGATATTCCGAAAAATGTGCAATTCCGAAAAACGAAAATTTCCGAAATTACGAGAAGTCGATACAAAAACCGAGCACAGTGACACGAAAATCCGAAAAATGGTCGATATTCCGAAAAAAAAATGTACCCGAAAAACGGGCCGAACCGAATCGAATCGAAACTGAAATCGGTCGAAACGAGCCGAATCGAAAAGTTTAAAAATCCGAAAAATCTAACCGAATCGAACCGAAAAAAAAATCGGTGCACAAGCCTAGTTACTAACAGTGGTTAATGAGATAGAAAATATTTTTTTCGGCCTTATATTTTAATAAGGGTTAATTATTGGGATCATTTTTTTTTTCAATAGAATCAACTGATATTTCAAAAGAAATTTTGATCAAAACTCATCAATATTTTACAAAAAAGTCTGCCGATAGATTTAAACCGAGTCCTTATTTGGAAATTGTAATTGTTTTACTTTTCTGACATTTTGTTATTTTGAAAGCCACAAAAATTTTTTTTCAAAATGTATTTATTTCAATCACAATTTTCTTTCCTTGTGGCAAATTGGTCCATGAACAGCGTTCAATGTTATGTTGCAATGCACCTGTGACTTCAGCTTGCGGAGGTTGGAAGACACAAGCTATTCTTCATAAATCTCTGTTGGAATTGTTTTTTATATTATTTCTATTTATTTATTTATTTAGTTAAATCTACTAAATACATTAGCAAAAATTTTATAGACTTAGTAGAATATATAAAAGTAAGTAATATATTATTTAATAAATATATTTAACAAATGTATTAGTATTTTAGAATACTAATACATTTGTTAAATATATTTATTAAATAATATAATACTTCTATTAATATATTCTAGTAAGTCTATAAAATTTTCCCTAATGTATTTAGTGGATTTGGAATAAAATAAAAATCGCCAGACGAGGCATGTTGCAGTATTAGAATTACAATCTTCACGCAAACGTCTGCGCCAGCGCAAAAACGCATTAATGCGAGGGGTAAAACTCTTTTTGCTGAACGTCATATTACATACAGGGTTATTCAAAGAGATTTGAAAAGTCACTGCACGTTCGGTGACTTTTCGTTCTCTTCAATTCGGTTTGTGTTGCTGATCCCATTTCGGTGACCCTGCGGTGTATTCAGCAAGCACCACAGGGTCCCCGAATTGCAGGGAAAGCTACCGCAAACCTGACGAAAACTAACCGCAAAACCTGCCGAATGCACGCCGAAAACCCTCAAAAACATCTGGATTAACCCGTCGAAGACGCCGGAAAAACCCGAGCAGGAGCCGATCACACGCAGCGAAGCCGCCGGAAAAAGCCCACACCGCAGACAGAGTGAAGTGAATAAATTAGCAAAAGAGTTTGTATGAATGTGAAAGTGAAAAGCTGTTTCCAAAGAAACTACTGAGCGAAAATGTCTGAAATTTGCATATGAGGTCCAGGGAATGATAATAAAAAGGGCTGTTAGAGAAAAAATAAGTAAACTTAAAAAAAAAATCTGACTTTTGAAAAAAAAAAAAAATTGAAAAATGCTTAAAGTATCCTATAAAATCTATAAATAAAGAGACTCTTTACTGCAGAATTTTATAATGAATGGTTTATTAGATATTGAATTAAAACGGGAATATTTTTAACATTGAAGCCTATGGGATTCTCCTGAATTAACTTGCCGCATGAAACCACCGAATGGCAGGGCATTAGGAGAACCTTTCACTGCTGGTTTGTGTTCTCTGAATAGCCGAAGCAGTGCATTTTCATGAGGATTTCACTGCCCTCGAACAGGCACCGAACAGGCACCGTATGTGCAGGCAATTCGCCAGGATTTGGCGAATTGCCTGCTCTCTGGATAGCCGAATGGCCAGGAAAGGTAACCGAACTCTGATTTTCAGCGTTCGGTTACCTTTCTCAAGCAATTCGGATCTCTTTGGATAACCCTGATAGTGTCCGCAGCAAATGAGCATTATCGTCTACTGCGGGTGAACTTGCGTGAACCCTTTGCAAACTTCCTGTACTTGGCGCATCCTATACTTAAAATTGGGAGCGCAAATGCGTTTGTGCACTGGTACGCGGATGGTATTACAATCTATGCGCAGGATTTAACACATACAGGGTAATTCAAAGAGATCCGAATGGCTGGAGAAAGGTAACCAAACGCTGAAATTCAGCATTCAGTTACCTTTCTTGGCCATTCGGCTATCCAGAGAGCAGGCAATTCGCCAAATCATGGCGAATTGCCTGCACATACGGTGCCTGTTCGGTGCCTGTTCGAGGGCAGTGAAAACCCCATGAAAAAGCACTGCTTCGGCTGTTCAGAGAACACAAACCAGCAGTGAAAGGTTCCCGAAATGCCCTGCCATTCGGTGGTTTAATTCGGCAAGTTAATTCAGGAGAATCCCATAGGCTTCAATGTTAAAAATATTCCCGTTTTAATTCATTATCTAACTAGGTGTAAAGCCTGCCCAGAGGGCAGTCTATTGTGGATATACTGCCCCAGCTCAAGGATATATGGCCCAGCTCGTGGATACTGCCCCAGCTCATGGATACTGCCCCAGCTCATGGATATTGCCCCAGCTCGTGGATACTGCCCCAGCTCGTGGATATTGCCCCAGCTCGTGGATATTGCCCCAGCTCGTGGATATACTGCCCCAGCACGTGGATATTGCCCCAGCTCCCCAGCTCCTGATACTGCCCCCAGCTCCTGGATACTGCCCCCAGCTCCTGGATATTGCCCCCAGCTCATGGATACTGCCCCCAGCTCCTGGATACTGCCCCCAGCTCATGGATACTGCCCCCAGCTCATGGATACTGCCCCCCCAGCTCATGGGTACTGCCCCCCAGCTCATGGATATTGCCCCCCCCCAGCTCATGGATACTGCCCCCCAGCTCATGGATATTGCCCCCAGCTCATGGATACTGCCCCCAGCTCATGGATATTGCCCCCAGCTCATGGATATTGCCCCCCAGCTCCTGGATACTGCCCCCCAGCTCATGGATACTGCCCCCAGCTCATGGATACTGCCCCCAGCTCGTGGATATGCCCCCAGCGCTCATGGATATATGCCCCAGCTCAGACATGGGGCGGCTGTCCGAATGCTCTATTGGCATTCGGACAGCCGCCCCATACTTACCTTTCCGAGCTGCGCCGGGGAAGTGAAAGTTTCCCGCTTCCGCTCGTTGAAGGACCCAAGCCGCGGTCACGTGACCGGGGCTTGGGTCCTTCAAAGAGCGGAAGTGGGGAAACTTTCACTTCCCCGGCGCCGCTCGGAGGTTGGATGCGCTCGGCAGCCTCTACCCGGCTGCCGCACGCATCCAACCCCCGAGCGGCGGAGGGACCTTTCCCTTCGCCGCTCGGGGGTTGGATGCGCGTGGCAGCCGAGTAGAGGCTGCGAGCGCAGCCTCTACCCGGCTGCTGTGTGCATCTTGTAACCGCCGTGGCGAGCCGGCAGCGAGCTCGTGCCGCGGCGGTTGCATGCGCGCGCAACCAACCGCCGCTGGTTGCGCGCGCATGCGCAGAGTAAGGCTTGGCGATGGACACGCCAAGCCTTACTCTATTATAGTATAGATAAACCGTTCATTATAAAATTCTGCAGTAAAGAGTCTCTTTATTTATAGGTTTTTTTTGGATATTTTAAGCATTTTCCTGGATTTCTTTTTTTTCAAAAAGTCCTTTTTTTTAAATTTTTTTAAGTATACTTTTTCTGTAACAGCCCTTTTTATTATCATTCATTGGATTTTATATGTAAATTTCAGACATTTTCGCTCAGTAGTTTCTTTGCAAACAGTGTTCACTTTTCACTCATTCAAGCAAACTGTATACCTAATTTATTCACTTCACTCGTCTGCGGTGTTGGCTTTTTCCGGCGGCTTCGCTGTGTGTGATCGGCTCCTGCTCGGGTTTTTTCGGTGGGTTAATCCAGATGTTTTTGTGGGTTTTCGGCGTGCATTCGCTGGGTTTTGCGGTTAGTTTTCGTCGGGTTTGCGGCAGCTTTTCCCTGCAAATCGGGGACCCTGTGGTGCTTGCTGAATACACCACAGGGTCGCTGAGATGGGATCGGCAAAAGGAACCGAACTGAAGAGAACGAATAGTCACCAAACGTGCGGTGACTTTTCGATTCTCTTTGAATAACCCTGATAGTCTTTGTGCGTAGAAATTTAGCAACTCCTTAAAGCTGATGTTAATGGCAAATCTGAACAACCTGTCCGAACCCAAATACACCAGGCAAAAAAAAAATGCAGCAAAGTATAGTTACACATTCTACTCATACCCAACAATAAAATTGTGAAGTTGTGCGTGTTTTTATTATTGATGCAGCATATATACTCAGATTGGCAGGCGCAAAAACTTAACGTGAGATAATTTTGGTTCTTAATTCTGATTGGCTGAATTGCATGAAAAAAACAGTCCTCACACTGATTTCTGCGTGTAACGTTACTGCGTGAGCATTTGTGCTTGTCCGTTTTACAGGCGTTATTGCTCGACGGATGAAAAATGCATGAGGATTGTAATTCCAGCGTTGATTTACGCGCGGTAACGTTTAAAGCTTGGTGCAAATTCACGCTTTGCATGAGCATTTTAACGCAAAGATTGTAATAGGGCCCCAGGTTGGAGAGGTGAAGAGTGCGTCTAGACTCCAGCGACGGCCAGTTTATCTCTTTTAAGATGTCACAATGGTGGGTCATTTAGGCTAGGGTCAGAGTGGGGCAGTCGGAACGCGCGTGCAGACGCACTAAATCACGGCGGCAGTAGCAGCACATAACGGCCAATGACGGCCAATATACGCAGTACGTGCGTACGAAAGTGCGCCGACACCACGCAACCGGCAAATGAACGCATTTTTCTCAGAACGTGAAACCGCTGCTACTGACGTACAGAGTGCGCGGCGGCCGCATGGCAGCGTGTGTGCGTGATTAGGAGACGTCAGACGCTGCTAGTGTGCGGCCTACATAACGTTTGAACAGCCAGATTTCCCTAGAATTGCGTTGGTGAGTACCTGCGACTGTGAATGATGTCTGGACCAGAGATGGACGTCGAGAGGCTCATCAGCGCTGTGGGGGAGCATCCAGGGATCTGGGATACGGCCTGCAAGCGTTATAAGGACAAGGGGAGAAGGCGAGCGCATGGGTCGAGGTGTCCCGTCAGGTGTACCCGGAGTACGATACGTGGTCCGAGAAGGAGCAGCACATACAGAGTGAGTATAATATTATTTAATTCATAATCCCATAAATGTAAATCACAATAATAATAATAAACAAACAAATGAAATCATTGATGTGAAACTCAAATGCTCCCCAGCTGCCAGGGCACCTCACCTGCATCACTGATGAAATAATTAGATAGAGCATCGCGATACCTGTTGCTGTATCTATTCACAGCTATGATGTCATAGTTCACATCATCCTCAAGACCGACAACTGTGAGGGTATCGTCAAAATTAAAACCATCCCTGGCCCGCACATAATTATGTAGCATGCAACAGCATTTCACTATGTCCACACAGAAATCACCTGTACATCCAGCGGTCTATGTGTAAATCCTCCACTTGTTGGTCAGTATGCCAAAGGTACACTCCACATACCGTCTCGCCCGCGACAGCCTATAATTAAACACCCGCTTCTTCACAGTCAGGTGTGTCCCTGAGTAGGGCCTTAGGAGGTGTGTGGATAGTCCGAATGCTTCGTCACCCACGAAGGCATAGGGGACTGTCACGTCACTGCCAGGCAATGGTGCGGCTCTGGGGATGTTCAGGGTCCCACTCTCAATTTCATTCCACAGTGTGGAGTTCCTGAACAGTGTGGAGTCAGAGTCCTTGCCGTATGAACCGACATCCACATACACGAAACTATAGTTGGCATCTGACACCGCCAGTAGGCCTATAGAAAAGTAATGTTTATAATTCTGATACAGTGAGCCACTGTGCGGTGGCTTCACTATGCGGACATGTTTGCCATCCACGGCTCCCAGGCAGTTTGGAAAGTTGGCTCTCTCCCAGAATCCTGCTGCAATTTCCAGACATGCCGTATGTGTCGGTCTTGGCAAACATTCGCCCTTCATGGTCTCCCATATTGTTTGGCACACCTTGCGGACGATCTCACCAGCTGTTGATCTGCCAACGCGGAAGCTATAATGCAGATCCTTCAAACTGCACCCACTAGCGAGATACCTAGAAGACAAAACAAAATTGTTTGAATATGATCACATACCATGAACACAAGCTAATGTCACTCTCATCATGTTTTGCAGCACAAGAGGCGATGAACAAATGGCGCACAGTACGCGACAACTACATGCGCGTCCAGAAGAAGCAGGCCATGGCTGCGCGCTCTGGAGCTGGTGCGAAAAAGGTCCGTGGCTACATATATGCAGAGCAGCTATCGTTCCTCCGCAGGACCCAGGAGCCGCGCAGGAGTGTCAGCAGCATGGACCAGCCATCGACCTCCGGCACCCAGGCACAACAAATGGTGCCAGGAGATTCTGCCAGCTGCCAGGAGGAGGAGAACCAGGGTGGTGCTGAGTCGCAGATGGAGGAGGATTTGGCGACACCACAGGTGGCAGGTACCGCGACAACGGTCAGCACCAGACCTGGCCAGAAGAGAAGGGCACAAGCTGCAGACCTCGAGCAGGCCATGGTCACCTTCATGGAGGCACAGACCACCCATGCACACCAACGCTGCATGCTTGCGGACTCCGTGGACATGTCTTTCTCCAATGCATGTACGCTCCTCCTGAACAAGATGAGCGAGGCCGAGAAAATGGAGTACCGCCACAGATCTCTGGCAATATTGGAGGACATCCTTTCACGTCCCCATCACGCAGCCGCCTACCATGCTGTGCCACAATCCGCCAGTGGATCTTCCGTCTCCAGTGAGGTGCTGTCCACCCACCCAGCCATGCCCCCTGGAGCCAGGCCACACACGGAGTCGGGGTCCAGCTGTAGCCACACCACCGGCCCTCATGACCCAGATGCTCTGCGGTATCAGCAACTTTGATACATGACCTAAATATGTTTTATTATTTGTTTGTTATGTGTTATTGTTTTGATTTTGTATATATACTGACCTTCAGTTTACGAGTTGTAATATATGTCCATAATATATTACAGTTTCTTTTCATATTATAGTATTATTTTTCAACATTGTTGTCGGAGTCATTTATGATTATGTACGTGTGATGTGATGCCCGTGTGTGTGTGTGTGTGCATGTAACAGTGGGCATGTGACTACAGACATGATGCACTCATGTCAGGTGACTGGCAGCGATGTCATGTATACAGGTGTGTGACAGTACGTACCTCAAAGTGATGACTATCATCTCCTCCGGTGGTATGGCGGGCCGCATGTTGGTGTCCCTCTTGGTCAGTGGCTCCCGTACCCGCGACAACAGTTCATCAAAGGAGGCGATGGACATCCGCATGTAGTTGAAGAACTTCACGGGGTCCCTCTCTCGCAGTGGCCTGTACAGCGTCACAAAGTGTCCATGCGTGGGTCTGGCAGCGTTGATTTCATGAACCCAGGTTCGCCGCTTTCTCTTCCTCTTTAGGTACAGGTACCCCATCACACCAAACACAAAGACGTGTGCAGGATCCATCTTTGAAAAACGCCACCATCCCCGAAACGCCTTTTTATAACCCTTGCCCTTATTTTTTCATTTCTCAAGTGATTAGATTCATCTGATTTTTACTCTTTTTTCACCCCACCGTCATGGAATACGTCCAGAATTGAGCATCGTCCGACCACTCAAGCGTATTCCGTGAAAAAATGCGTGCGCACGCATCGACGTACATTTTGACGGTGGCCGCAGAAAATGCGCTCATCTGTCCCTAGCCTTAGTTACATTGTAGCACAAAGTGGCAGAATGAGTTATATAATGTAGTAAGTTTATGAAGGTGTGTTTGCGGGGCAGTTGCATACACTACATATCCGTATTCAATGGCTGGCATAAGCATTTGTTGTACAATCTGCTTCCTTACTGTGGGGCTCAGGCAGGATTTGTTTCTGTACAGGGCACCTAGTTTGGGGTAAATTTTAGATGAGAGTTTTTCGATGTGGGGGCCAAAGGATAGATTTGGGTCTAACCACATACCTAGATAGTTGAGAGAAGTGACTGTGGTCAGCATGCCATTTGATCTTGTCCTGACACATAGATGCGGATTTTGCAATTTGTGTAGTTTAGGTTCTGTTCCAAAAAGCATCGTTACAGTTTTGTCAGTATTTAGAAAAAGTTTGTTGTGTTTGATCCACTTTTCTACCCCTGTGAATTGTTCTTGCAGCACGGCCTCCAGCTGTGGGAGATCTGGTTTGCTGGTAAAGGTTACGGTGTCGTCTGCGTACATGTGTACAGTTGAGGCTTTGCAGACGTTGGGCAGATCATTTATGAATATTGTGAATAGCAGGGGGCCTAGTATTGAGCCTTGGGGTACACCGCAAGTGACTGGGAGGGGGAGGGAAGTGCTGCCAGAAATGGACACATATTGCGACCGATCAGATACATATGATTGAAACCAGGTTAGCGTGTGATCACCAATACCAAAGTTTTTTTGTTTTTGTAATAAGATGCCATGGTCTACTGTGTCAAAGGCCTTGGCAAAATCAAGGAAGATGGCTCCAGTTAGGTCTTCTTATTCCATGCCAGCTTGGATATCATTGGAAACTTTTAAAAGGGCAGTTGTGGTTGAATGAATTGGACGAAAGCCGGATTGATCTGGGGTTAAATAGTTCCAATACTGATAATGTTGCAGATGTTGCGGATGTTGCTGGAGATGGGTGTTCAGGGTTGTGTGTGAGATGTCTCAGTTCACATTCAAACCTCTAGACGTCTGTATTTGCAGTGTCACAGTGTTCCGCTATTTACCATTATAAGTGTATCTGTTTGATATGTAATGCTATTCCAATATGTTTTTAATAAAGGGGTTGGTTGGAGGAGTCAGAGGGAAAATCTGCATTCTACTTTGCATTA
Organism: Leptobrachium leishanense; assembly: GCA_009667805.1. Lineage (NCBI taxonomy): Eukaryota > Metazoa > Chordata > Amphibia > Anura > Megophryidae > Leptobrachium > Leptobrachium leishanense. The sequence goes on along the minus strand of CM019066.1, from coordinate 38,907,241 downwards.
TTTATCTCTATTAAAGAGTGTGACTTGTTTTCTTGGCCGAGCAGTGTATCATTAACTTTACAAAGAGAAACTTACGGTAATGTAACAGCCTTAGAATGACACCAAAGTGACACTGGAACTCCATGTTTAAGAGTATAACAGGGAAATTGGCCATATAATTTCCTGGGAAGGATCTCTCTTCCCATTTTACCCATGGTTACTACACCCTAAAAATCCTAACCAAACCTGGTTAATACTCATCATCAAGAGAAGGGGATCATGCTAGACCCAAACTAGAAAAACATATAGTATGCCGTGTTTGATTACATGGGTAGTTTTCTCCCTATTTTGGACATTTTAATTGGATACTCAACAAAGCCCCCTTTATTCCTTAAATAATTTCTGCCGGCAACCTCTGCCCAAATATTTTTGATATTCACTTTTAGTTTAGGTGAGTTTTCTCACCTTTTGTCACTCACTACATGCTGCTCCTCTTCGGCTTCTGGTACTTCTGAATATGGATGTAACTGGAGCTTTGCAACGCAAACTGTGTAGCGTAGGAACTGTAAACCGTGCATTGTTCGGGACTTGCACACTTTACAAACGCAAGTTCCGTAGTGCCTGTGCAAAACAATGAATTGGTGCTGCTCGTGGGATGTCTCACAGAGGATGACGTCAGCACACTCTGCGTGCTGACATCACTAGCGGCCAATATGCTGACCGGCAGCCTGGAAATGCAAAATTCTGGCTGCAGGCGATGCTGGTTGGGTGGAGGAGAGGAGACTCCTCTACGTCTCCCAGCAATTTTGCCATAACGGGCCCGCGGGGGAGGGTAGTAGAGAACGGGGGAGCTGTCCATACCCTGACCTCTTTAAGTTTTTAAGTGCTCAGGATGAGTTGCGTGTTCCTTTAAGAACAGGTTCATAAGGCTTCTTTGCTCTATGACATAATCTCAAATACATTATAAAACCTTGAAATGCGTTGAGGTTGCGTATTGGCTTTCATTGAGTTATAGAGTTTCATTGGTGACTTTAAGAGTATAAGTGGGAAATTATCAATTTAGTCCCTCCTCCACTTAATCTCCTGAGAAGGATCATTTCCCCAGTTTCACCCACATTGTTGTCACCCATGAAAACCATGGAAACCCTTGAGACAAATCACCAGTCATATCTTGTACTCATGATTCCCACTCTGGCTCTGGAACTTTAGCCTGACAATGGATTGATTTGTTGGTCACGACAATCTCTGGAACTGCAATCTTTGCAATCTTCTCCAGGCTCTGTGCACATCTTTATTTCTCAAGCTGTAGATCACAGGGTTCAGCATTGGAAAAAATATTACGTAAAATGCAGACACTATTTTGTCTCTGATACTGTCCACAGAAACTTTGGGCCTCAGGAACATAATCAGGGTCATCCCATAGAACATGGTCACAACGATCAGGTGTGATGTACAACTGGAGAAAGCTTTGTAGCGTCCAGACCGGATTCTCTTTATTGAAGCGATAATTTTATAATAAGATAAAATAATGAGAAGGAGTGGGATCAGGAGGACGACGGCACTTCCAAGAAGTGTCAAAGCATCTAGTACAGAGGTGTCACTGCAGGACAAGCTCATAAGTGATGGGAAAACACAAAAGAAATGATCGACTATGTTAGGACCACAAAATGATAAGTTACATAACAGGAGGACATTAACTGATGACGTGATGGAGCTCACTGTCCATGTAACAATGATCATCCATGTACAAGCTGCAGCACTCATTATCCTACTATACCTCAATGGTTTACATATCGCAACATATCGGTCATAAGCCATGAAGAGCAGAAGGATGAATTCACTCCCTCCCAGAACACTACTGAGAAAAATCTGGGCCATGCAGGCTTCAAACAGAATACTTTTATCACCACTTAAAAAACCCATGAGCATCTTGGGGACGATGGTTGAAGGGCCACCGATATTCATGATGGACAGGTTAATGAGGAAGAAATACATTGGGTTGTGCAGACGATGGTCAAAGGTCACAGCCAGAATTAGGAGAATGTTTGTCCCCAGTAAGGTCATGTAGACAAGTAGAAAGATTAGAAATAGCAGGACCTGTAAATTATGATCACTGGTAAATCCAAGAAGAATAAACTCTGTCACTGTGCTGCGATTCCTGCTTTCCATATCAGCCATGGGTTATTGCCTGGTAATCACCTGGAACTGCAGAGAAACACAGACAAACCATCTGAAAATGATAACAGTGTAAGTGGTAAATATTATTTCTCAAAAATCAATACTTGTGCCAAATGGCTCAATCCAAGGGCTCAATCCAACCATGGATGAAACCACGTGGAAATACTGGAAGAACTCAGCTTTTTCAGGGGAGGGGTTGTAGAAATACCATTTAATTAACATATACCAATATCCCAAATTGTCCCCAGTTTAATAAAACCTGGATAGGAAATCATGTCATTCTCTCTTGCACGTTGGTAATCCTATTCTAACTCAGCCACCCACATTTTGGCAAACTAACAATTTCCAACTCTCTAGTCTTTGATAGGTATTTATCATTTATCAGATGTCCATGTTCTTCGAGTTCTGGTACACTGCTATTGCACTTTTCCACTTTGTTTATTGCCAGGGGGGCCTGTATCTCATCCAGGCCCAGACAGGCCATTGGGAACACTGGGCAGAGCCAAAAAAACCTTGCTCACACATGAGCCCAGACCCCAAGCATACCCGACCTAAATCCTATGGACAGCCTAAACACAACCAAAAACTGGCCCTATACATGCTATATGCATGGAAATGTATCTTTTTCCGAGGTTGCTTGATTTCTATTGGTTCACTGAGTAATAACACAACCAAATATTACCTATATATCTTTATTGGTGGTCGGACACATCTTCAGACCTTCCGGGATAAATGGCATTAAGTAGAGGCCCGAAACATGTTCCTTTTGTATATTTGGATCATCCGTCATCAATGGAATTAGGCAATTTAACCCCTTCACTATCAAGTGGTTTTCTAGAAACCCACTGTCAAGTCAACCAGTGTTTTTTTTTTAATCATTTTTAATGAATTATACAGTAAAAAATATTAGGGAATATCCCCAATGTATTCCTTAGTGTAATTCCCTATTTCTAAGGGAGATGTCACCACCTCCTGGGCACATAGAGTTACATAGTTACATAGTTATATAGGCTGAAAAAAGACATGCGTCCATCGGGTTCAGCCTCTCCCACATAACCTACTGCTGTTGATCCAAAAGAAGGCAAAAAACCCAGTCTGAAGCGCTCGCCAATATGCAACATACTGGGAAAAAAATTCCTTCTTGACCCCAGAATGGCAGTCAGATTTCTCCTTGGATCAAGAAGCTTTTACCCACATATTAAATATTATAACCCTTAATATTCTGTGTCTGCAGGAAGTCATCCAGTCGTTTTTTAAAAGTCTGTACAGACTCTGACCCAACCACCTCAACAGGCAGAGAATTCCACAGCTTTATTGTTCTCACCGTAAAATAACCCTTCCTATGCTTTAAGCTAAATTTTCTTTCTTCCAGTCTAAATGGATGACCCCTTGTCCTATGTATAGTCCTGTTAATGAATAGGTTATCAGACAATGGTTGATAATGGCCCCGTATATATTTATATAAGGTTATCAGATCCCCTCTAAGGCGCCTTTTCTCTAAACTAAACAGGTTTAAGCTTGTTAGTCTTTCCTCATAACTTAACCCTTCCATCCCCCTTATTAATTTAGTTGCCCGTCTCTGCACTTTTTCTAACGATATAATATCTTTTTTTAAGACAGGTGCCCAAAATTGCACGGCATATTCAAGGTGCGGCCTGACCATTGATTTATACAGAGGCAAAATTATGTTTTCATCCCGTGAGTGAACTCCCCTTTTAATGCATGCCAGTACTTTGCTGGCCTTGGCGGCTGCTGTTTGACATTGCACATTGTTACTTAGTTTGAAGTCTATGATTATTCCCAAATCCTTCTCCTGCTTGGATTTCCCTAACTCCGTACCATTTAGGGTATAAATTGCTTGTGTGTTCTTCACTCCAAAGTGCATAACTTTACATTTATCTAGATTAAATTTCATCTGCCATTTAAGTGCCCAGTCCCCCAATTTATCTAAATCCCTCTGCAGCGAAGTAACATCCTGCTCACATTGTATTACTTTTCCTAGCTTTGTGTCATCTGCAAACACTGATACATGACTTTCAATGCCTATCTCAAGGTCATTTATAAATAAATTGAATAGTATTGGTCCTATAACAGACCCCTGAGGGACACCACTTACCACTGGTGTCCATCTTGAAAATGTACCATTTATGACCACTCTCTGTACCCTATCTTTTAGCCAGTTTTCTATCCAAGAACAAGTATTTTCATCTAGACCATTTTTTCTTAATTTAAGTAGTAACCTTTTGTGTGGAACTGTGTCGAAAGCTTTGGCAAAATCTAAGTAAATCACATCCACTGCGACCCCCTGATCTCAGCTTTTTGGGCGTCATACCCAAAGGGCTAAAACTTTGGGGACATCTTCTGGAGCCCAAAAGTAAACAAAATCCATTTGCAACACATTCATTTTAGATGGAGATAACACTATCTCAGGCTGCTGTGCCTGTGACACTGATGGCGTAGACATCATCACAGTAGCGAAGGGGTAAATGATGCTAATAAAAAATATTTGTAAGGTTGATTCTACATAAATATAGTTTTATAATATATACACACTGTATATAGTGACTCTCTAGAACGTGATCTGTTTTTTCATTATTCTGCTGATTTCTTGTGTTATAAAGCTCAGTTTGAGCAGGTTCCTTATCTTCTACCACATACTTAGACTGAATTAAATGACTAAAGTGTACACTCCTTCCACAATGAAAATCAGGAAGAGGCTGAGTACCTGGTCTCCTGAATGCTCAGGGCCCGAGCCTTTCTGGATAAGGGAATCCTCTAGCAGTAATATTCCAGCTAGGATTCCGAAGCTGGAGGTGTGGGGAACGTGGCCTGGCTTTGTGAGGGACATGCTGTGTCTCTTGCTTGCTTTGTGCACAATGTCACACGCTGGAGCGGCACAAAGTCTCCCAATGTGTATCTCATGGTTGGTGTGACACCCAGAGGAGGTCTGGTGGGAAGGCAGACCCATCAGGACCGACAAGGAGGTAAACATAAATTATGCCCAGAAAACTCTGGTTTTCTGAGTCTTCTGAATTTAACAATCCGGGTGTCGGCTGCGTCACTAATGTAACAAAATGTGCAGCAAACATACTTTCATGCATGTTATTGATACAAAGTATCAGCATGTGATCAGTAATGTCCCATACACTATATGGATAGAAGTATTGGGACAATCCTCTTGATGCTTGAATTCAGGTGTCTCAATCACAGGTGTACACATTGTGCCCCACGCCCTGCAGACTGCATTTACACACATTTGTGTCAAACATGGGTCATTCTGCAGAGCTCCTTTTCTATTCCAGCATTACTGTGCCTGGCGCTCAAAGCGAGGTCCATACAGTTATGGCGGGATGAGTTTGGTGGGAAAGAACTTGACCAGCCGCACAGATCTTGACCTCATCCCCATCGATCACCTCTGGGAGGAACTGGAACAGAGATTCACAAGCCAGACCTTCTTGGCCAACATCAGTACCTGACCTCAAAAACGCTCTACTGGATGAATGGGCAAATATCCCACAGAGGCACCCCAAAATTCTGCGGAAAGTCTTCTCAGAAGAGTGGGAACAGTTATAGCTGCAAAGGGGGGACCAACTTCATATTGTATTTCCAATGTCAAGTCATAAAATGTCTTCTTGATGTTATGGTCAGGAGTCCCAATACTTTTGTTCATGTAGTGTATATTCAGTTATCGGTGCGCTGCACTAGTGTGTGCTCTAGGCAATCATTTATCGCACTTTTCCTGGTCTCACAATACTGGACTCTTACATTTTCGAACTATTCTTATTCGTAGAAAATGCAGAATTAAATTTGCAATTGCATTCATTAATATTTTTTCACTAAATACGTTTATATTTATAATTATTTTTACGACTTTATCACCTAAACATTTACCAGACAAAAATTAAACTTTTTAACTATGGGGTCTATTCACAATTCACCAAACCCAGTGCTTTTCATTTCGGTGCATTTCAGCGCAATTAGGCATTTCGTTGAATATTCGGCTAATTCACTATTTATCGAATGTTCACCATATTTGTAGGAAAATGGAGTCGGCAAAGTAGTTATCGGATGTCGTCGAAAAGCACCAATAAGCTCTGAATTATTCTCAGCAAATTATACTGAGCTGAATAAATGATACTGATATATATATATATATATATATATAAGTCTCCTATTCTGCTAATAGGAAGTTAAATCAATAAAATCATGCTGAAATAATAAAATAAAGGTAATTTAAAACAAAATAAAAAGGTAATTTAAAACAAGGTATGTTAAATTATAAAAAAGTCTTTTAAAAAATACAAAAATAAAAAAAAGTAAAAAAAATTATAAAATAAAAATAACTGATATTTAATTTTTATATATATATATATATATATAATTTATAAAAAATTATTTAAAAGATATTCCATTTATTACGTTAGAACATATTAGATTCGCCTGTTTAAACCTGTTGAAATGAAATCACCAAAATCAGGTCATTACTCTGTAATTTGGGTTCAATTCTATTTGGTGAATAGATGAATCATTAATTCTCAATGTAACAATTCTGTTCGGCCGAATGCTGCTGAGTCACATCAAGTTGCAGGAACTTCACTGTATTTCGCTCAGTTCGCCTGTATTTGGCGAAATTGACAACTTTGTGAATATACGAATTGCCCCTGAATCGCAGATATGGTGACGTTCTCCATATGGTGCGATTCGGGGGCAAGTTCTGAGGCTAGTGAATAACCCTCTATAGATTATTTGTAATGGAATTGCTTGATGTTTAGGATGTCATGGAACCCAATTATTACGTGGAGACATTTAATCAAATTGCGATTTCCTTACCGACACGATATCACGTCATGACGCGTTTCGCAGGAATTTATCATTTGGAGGTTGAAGAATACAATGTGTCCTCCTTGGGTTTGTAACGAGGAAGGGGTTAAGTTCACAAATATATCACTAGTTCTGGAAAAACAAACTATACTTTGTATTTAATTTTACAGCAAAATAAATAATAAATAAGGGGATGATTTGATTCACATCCGCATGTGAAAATCTCACATCGAGTCACACGTCCCAGAAATGAACCTTTAAATAGATTCCACATCCAGCAAGCTCAGGTCCCGAGTGTCAAATCAATTCCCCAAAGAGTCATAGAAACAGAGATTAATGAAGTGACGCTTCAGAGACCTATTTAATTATATCGGGTTTTTTTTTCTAATAATCTGATGAAGCAAGGTCATTAATAGCCTCATTATATTTTTATGTAAACGCCAATAGATGTGATGTGATTCAACTCAGACTTCAACAATAAATAATGAACCTTCGTATATTCATAAGCCCATGATTGTTGTTGACAGCACACAAGCTCTGGTCCCGTTTCTTTGGCTGGTTATTGGAGCAAGGGGCAACTTGATCGAAATATTTTCAATGATAAAGGCCCTTTGTAAATTCTGTTTTGAAGCCGTTGCTTCAGGTGCCTTGAGGGGTGTCTTCTGTACCCTCCTGATGAGGCCTAACAAGGCCAAAACGATTGTAGGGGGTTAAACACAGGAGCCTAGTAATAGGCTAAGGTCAAAGTGGAATCTTCATTAAAACATAAGTTTTATTGAACATTAAGTACCGTCGGAGATTGCTGCCCCGCTCATTCAGAGAAGACTTCCTTGGCATTTCACTAATGGCCGCCCGTTCAGGGTGATAGCTCCTGATCTGCAGATGGTTCAGTCTTCTCTGTAACAGCACCATCGATCCAAAAGCTTGTGAAACTCGACCGGCACCCATTGTAGGGCAGGCCACTTATGCTGACTGATCGCCTGTTCTTGGTACTCTAACAAACTCTATTTTTGCTCCCTGTATTAGGGAGGCCCTTGTGCAGTCTTCCTAAAATAGAATTCATTAAATGTTCTTGTTAATGAAGTTTGTATGTTCTCAAAGATATGTTAATATTAATATGTAATGTGGCAGAGAGGTAACCATTATTGGGAACACATGGCAGTGGTGCCCGCTATCCCCTCACCTATGTGACTGAAACAAGTGTTATTTGTAAATTGATGAGGTGGGATATGGAGACTTACTGCTTCCTCTTGGAATGGCAGAGATAACGTTCTTTCAATTATATATCCCACATGAACAAATCAGGCATCTGTGTATTGAAATTGTTTAATTTAAAAAGCTCAACCACAGAGGTTTCCCTATAATTAGTCACTTACAGGCATTCACCTAAGGCCTCACTCACAGAGAGGACTCATGTGACAAAATCTGTGTGGGATGTGTGATATGGTCACTGGAAACAAATATCGGTGCTTTGGTTTCTTGCTCTATTGTGCAACCATTGTAAGACAAATACAAAATAAACACCTACTCCTGTAGGCAGAGACTAAATTCACACTGTAACATATCTGTCTGACATGGTGGACGGCTAAGCCGTTTACCAATTTATAAAGGTAAACCATTGTTTACCTGCCTCCTGGGCTCAGGATTAGGCTTTCTTTCCCTCTGCACCCTGCACACACGACTTCACTCTGAAGGAACCACACATCTCCTTTAAAGGGCAGGGCAGTCCTAATTAGGCTTTAGCTGTTAGTTAACCCTATAGGGGGAAAGGGAGTCCTCCATCCGCCGGCTGATAAACCTATGGTCTACCACCCTGCCCCTAATCACAATGTCACAGATGTGTATGTATGATATGTATATAGGCAGCAATGACTAACCTGCGGGTTCTGGGACAATGCTGTGATCCAAAAATCCGATTGGTTTCGCCTTTTGTGAATATTTAAGCTTAACCAGTGGACATGCGGGATCTCACCCGTTATAAGTATAGGAGCTCGGGAATGTATACTTTACAACTTGACGTTTGAGCTGTGCAAGAAGGCCCCCGATGAGACTCCAACACTCCAGAAAACTGCCTATTTTACCAAATAATATATTATAGGTTGTGGAATAAACTCCTGTGGTCCTCAAACACACAGAATACTGTCAAATAGGTGGACGTTATGTGGTTTCTGAGATACAAGGACAGCTCGACACTTTTGACTAAAGGGAAAACCCTTTCATGCACGTTTCTCGGATTTTGCAACATGTAGCAGTAAAGCCCCTGGAACGCCCTTCTGCGGATCTGCGAGTGTGGAGATTTTAAATCCACGTTGTATGTGATATACCCATGTTGGAAAATACATGTTAGTTATGTGGGTTAGAAGAACCTGCCCAAACCTCTTGTCAGTATTCTCTGAGCCCTCAGTCATTGTAGCTAATGAGAGATTTGTTTCCATTGAGGAAAATAATTCTGGACATACAAGATTATTATTTAATTTACATGATTTCATATCTTTATTTTTATTCATTTACAAGTCACAATTGTGGTGGACTAACCGATTTCTGTCTTAAAGTAGTAACTATGAGTAAATGTAAAGGTTAGATTTTAGTATATAAACATCTGGATTTTGGTTGGATTGGGGTGATACGGTTTTGGTTAATCTTCATTTTCTTTCCTACCAATATATTGATTCCTCAATGGCCAATGTATATACACAATATAAGCCCAAACATATGTGGACACCTAACCACACCCCGATAAGGCTGACCATCCACTGGGTTCATAGTCGGACTTGGTCTTGGACCAACTTGGACAAGGGTTGTTTGCTGGAAGCGTCTGTGGATGACCCAGTTTGGCCGACGGACATGCTGCTGAACAAAGAATTTTTTTTAAAAAAACCCACTGCAGGGAAAAAAAACTGCAAACTGGTGCTAAAATGGGGTTTGAGCACTAAGGAGAGCACCGGCGAATGCAGCCGAACAGGGAGAAAAAAAAACCTCACCGAAGGCTGTAGGGGGGAGGACCCCTGTCTGTGGTGCTGAAATAGTTTAACAGCACCGCCAAACGCAGCATGACTGAAGAATAAAAAAACATGCTGTATACGGCAAGGCAGAAAAGCCACGTCTTTTTAAAAAAAAATTGGGAATCAAAACTTTTGCCTAAAAAATACTCCAAAGTACATAGAAAGGTTTTTTGTTGTGGATGAAAACAATAAATGGTTGAATACAAAAAAATAGAAACTATTTTTTTTTTACATTGAATCCTATGGGCTTTGTCCGTCAAACTGAATCAATTCTCTATGGGAGAATTTCATTGACATGGCACAGGAGTTCAACTATGCAATTCATCTTTTTTCTTGTAAATTGTACTAGATCGTCCCGCGTCGTCTGACAAATCCCATTGAAATGGGAAAGATCGATAGTCTGTTGTAGTCGCAAAAAATCATCTTAAGGCTGGATGTCCACTGGATCTGTAATCGTGCGACCGACTTGGTCGTCAGACTAGGAACAATAACGGTTGGGTGACTTTGTCTGACGAGGGTCGTCCATTGCATCAGACTAGCGATCAGCGACTATGGACAACTATGGACCCAAAAAACAGTTTATTCTTGTTTTCTTTTTTTCTGAGATTATTACATATTCTGCTTTTGGAAACATTGCAGTCCTTTGTGTGTGAAAATGGATATGGTTATGGAGGAGCTGAATGTGCGATATTTCCAAAATTTTTGGTCTGATCACTAGTCTGCAGCAGACTTCAAAAGTCGCAAGTCTGACGCAATGGACAATGGTACATTCACTATAGTGTTGTTGGATTGGTCTGATGACACGGACGACTTTGTGTGATGTTGTTGTCGCATGAATATGGATCCAGTGGACGCCCAGGCTAAGTCATCCAATGGAATTCAGAGGCAGTGGAAGAGGGCTGGTTCACCTCCATGTTGTGGATTGGTTGAACGACGTCAGACGATATTGGATGATCGCACCATCGCACAAATAAGGATGCAGTAGATGACCAGCCTTTGACGGATATCCGATTCCAAAACCATGAGAATTACTGTATATAACATTTATCCCCTTATTGGCTTTGACTGATGACATTTTTCTCCTAAAGGCTTGGGGTGTATATTTGGGAATTTAAGCAGCCAAAGAGCACTGAGATCTAACATTGACATTGGAAGAGAAGGTCTGACTTTCAATCTACACAAAATATATATTATCTAAGATCTATGATGGCAAGGCTCGATGAGTTTGGTGGGGTGGTACTCTAGGGGCCAGATAGAACCCTGACCTCAACCCCATTATAATCATTAAGGATGTAGGGGACTGCAGATTGAAAGTCAGACTTTCTCTTCCAATGTCAATGTGTGATCTCAATGATCAAACATTGATCATCAACAGTGATCGACAACAGCATCGTACAAAGTTGTCCGTTTCATCAGACCAATCCAACAACACTATAGTGAATGTACCATCGTCCATTGCGTCAGACTTTCGACTTCTGGCGACTTTTGAAGTCTGCTGCAGACTAGCGATCAGACCAAAATTTTTGGAAATATCGCACAAGCAGCTCAGACAGCCAGACGATGAGGGAAGGAGATGGATGCTGAGAAGTTGATTAAGGGAGTTAAAAACGCTATTATATATTTTTTTTAATATTTAAATGTATATTTTGTGTATGGGAGATGGGTGGGACTAGCCATGTTTGGGTAGGGTACAGGGTGAATGGATTGTAGGTCCTTTTTCAGCTGTGCAAAGGGATTAAAACTCACACACACTGAACTAGCGCATCCAGCTCCTCCATATCCATTTTTGCAAACAAAGGACTGCAGTGTTTCCAAAAGCAGAATGCAATATGCAGAAAAAAGGAAAACAAGAATAAACTAGTTTTTGGGTCCATAGTCATCCATAGTCGTTGATTGCTAGTCTGACGCAATGGACGACCCCCGACAGATCAAACTCGCTGAGATTAAACATTGACATTGGAAGAGAAGGTCTGACTTTCAATCTGCAGTCCACTACATCCTTAATGATTTTAATGGGGTTGATGTCAGGGTTCTGTGTGGCCCTAGAGTACCACCCCACCAAACTCATCGAGCCTTGCCATCATAGATCTTGCTTTATGCTTTATGGTTACTCCAGTGGTCAGTGGGTCAAGGCTTGTGCACAGCTGCTCAACCACAGAAACTAATTTCATGATACTCTCAACATGCCGTTCACATGATGATGTTGCTTTCAGCAGTAGGTTGGGGAGCTCAGATGTGAGTGATTCAACAGCTTTTTACATGCTAGTTAACACTTTGCTGTGTCAGTTCACATGGTCATGCACATTACGTTTGGGCTGTTATTGTGGCACTGGAAGATCGGAATACTGGGAGCTTGTATGGTTACCAGCTACCAGTTTGTGTTGGGCTGTTTTTGCAGCACCCGTCTCCAAATCTGTTATGTGAGTTTGCATGGTTGTACATTTTCGTGGCTGTTGATGTAGCACTCGCCCACCTCCATTCTCTCCTCTGCACGTTGACAATGTCAAGCCCTTTGTGATTGGGTTGGGTTGCTTCGGCAGCATTAAGCACCACCATTCATTTGCCTAGTTGGGCATATCATGGTAGTTGTTGCACTATTTGATCACCCCGTCTCCCTCCCCCACTTACTGAGTTTGCCTGGTCTCGCACTTAATGGCAGCTGTTACAGCACTCACCCTCCTCTACTTTTTGAGTTTGCCCGACAGATCACTTTTTAAATGGGCTGTTGTTGCAGCAGTTGGAGCTCCTGCTCTGTGAGTTTGCTTGGTTAAACACATTTTGGTTGTTTTTGCACTTACAAGTTTCCATTTGACAATAATACCGGCTGGGTGGAGTAGAGGTAACAGAGGACACAGGTTTGATCCCGGCAAGAGCACCTCTCCAGTAAGTGTCCTTGGGCAAGATACCTAGCGGTACATACTCGCCATCCAGGACATATTTGAAAACGAGAGAAATTTCAATGTATCCATCCTGGTAACATCCTTTCTCAAAAAATAAATAATAGCCGTGTTTGGGCTGTTGTAGCTTACGGCACTCCTGCTTGGTGGGTTTGCAGGACTTCCCAGTTCATTGCTGTTTTTTTATCACCTGGTTCCTCTGCTCTGTAAGTTGGCCTGGAAGTGTACTTTATGGTTATTGCAGCACTTGGACCCTTCATTTGTTGTATTTGAGGTGGCTTGGTCATGCAGTTTTTGTTTGTTGTTTGCAGTATGCCACTCCTCTGCTCATTCAGTTTGCCTGGTTGTACACTTCATGACAGTGGTTTCAGCTCTCAGTCCCCAATTGTTGAGTTTGTCTGGTTCTACACTTTGGGTTTGGGCTATTATTACAGCACTCGGCGCTCCAGCTTTGACCATTTGTACTTCCATTGTTTGTCTGTGGAGACTTCAAGGGGTTGTGAAAGCTGTTTATGCACCTGTGAGCAGTGTGTCAGTATAAAACATATGAACTCAATCACTTGGTGGTGTGCCCATATACTTATGGCCATAAAGTCGCTGTGTGTAGCACTAGGTTAACAATATAACGATATCCAAATCCAGTCAATATCCACCATAAAAAGGTACAGGATTGGACACTGTGCCAGGAGCAGGCTGAAACAATACCTGCAAGTCTGGATTTATGAGCAACATTTATGTAGGACCCTGGTGACATAGAATTTCAGAAACACATTCTTAAATAAGCCTTAAATAAACAATTTCATGTAAAAATGACACCACATTATTATAACAGTTCATAATGCGTTATGTACCCAGTGATTACATTTATCACCACCACCCATTGGACAGTTTCTGGGATTTTGAATGGAGAATAAATCGATTTGTTTCCCATCAAAACAGGTTGAAGCGCAATGAATGTAACCGTCTGAGGGCTCTGTGCACATCTTTGTTTCTCAAGCTATAGATTAAAGGGTTCAGCATTGGTATGATAATAACATAAACTACTGACATCACTTTGTCTCTGCTATCGTCTACAGAAACCTTGGGCCTCATGAACATAACCAGGGCGAACCCGTAGAACATCGTCACTACAATTAAGTGTGAAGTACAACTGGAGAAGGCTTTATACCGTCCAGAATGGATTTTCATTATAGAAGCGATAATTTTATAATAGGAGAATAGAATGAGAAGGAGCGGGACCAGCACAATGATGGCACTACCCAATAAAGTCAGAGTATCTAGAACCGTAGTATCACTACAGGACAAGACCATCAGGGATGGAAAAACACAAAAGAAATTACTAACAATGTTAGAGCCACAGAACGACATGTTACTTAAAATGTAAATATTAACTGATGACATGACGGAGCTCAAAGTCCACGTAACTGTGATCATCCATACACAGGCTGACGTACTCATAATTCTGCTATACCTCAGGGGTTTACAGATCGCAACATATCGGTCGTAAGCCATGAAGAGCAGAAGGATGAATTCGCTTCCTCCCATAAGACTACTGAAAAACATCTGGGTCATGCATGCTGCAAACAAGATAACGTTCTCCCCACTTATGAAATTCACAAGCATCTTTGGAACAATGGCTGAAGGGCCACCGATATTCATGATGGACAGGTTAATGAGGAAGAAATACATAGGGTTGTGCAGGTGGTGATCGACGATCACAGCAAGAACAAGAAGAATGTTTGCCACCAGTAAGGCCACATAGAATAGGAAGATGAAGAATATTAAAACTTGTGTGCCGGGATCACTGGAAAACCCAAGAAGGATAAATTCCGTCACCGTACTGCGATTTCTGCTTTCCATGTTAGCCGTGGTTTGTTGCCATGGGCTGTAGATAGAAACACAGACAAATGCTTAAAAACATTTCAAAAATACTTAAAAACTCCTGATCATGTCTATTAATGCATTATACAATGAGCTCTATAAATAGGACTATGTCTTACAAGTGACAACTGCAAACCATTCTCTTGGCCTGGACACTGTCCTCAAGAATTAGATGGGACATCACACTTTCTTTCTTGTACTTTTGGATTCCCATTCTGGTCACTATCATCTCATTGATTCATTTATTACTGGTTTATCCAATATCCGTATGTTTGAAAACCTTCATATCGTGTTCGATACTTTATTTACTAAATGGGTGACAGGTGTGCTTGGACTTACTGCTCCTAGGTATGCCCATGTTCTGCATTGATATGGGTTATCATTCACAACATGTGGGCCAGAGATATTTTTAACCTTCTAGACCTTGAATATGTTTATGTTCCAAGACCGTGTATTCTATAGACTAATGAACACAGGGTCAACCTCACCCACCTGTCATAAACTATGCTTTCAAGCAGACACTAATGATAAGCAAGAACCTCATTCTGGCTTCATCTGGATCAGAACAACACAGGCGTCCATCGTTCAACTAAGTAACTATTCTCAGCAAGCAAGCAATCTTCCATCATTTCCACACCCATCCGACACCTCAAGCACCTCATTCTGGCTTCTCCTGGACTTTGCCCAATACTTCAATGAAAATTTAAACAATAACAAATCAAACCCTAGAACTTTTCGGAAAAACATAAGTAACATACAAGCACCCCCATCCACTCCCAACTGGCTGCTGGCAAAGTAAAAAACCAAACCCTCCAACACCCCCTAGACGTAGCAAATGCCTTTAATAATTATTTTGTTGGATGCGCCACCGCCCTGATTTCTAAACTAAAGAATGACTCACCTACAGAAAGGCCAAGTGCAGGTCAGGCCCCTCCAACCGTGCAGATACCCTATATCACAGATAAATTCAACTTTAGACCAGTGCCTGTCAGTGTAGTTACTAAACTTCTCCGTAATAAAAAATGATTAGTCTGGACCTGATCAAATCCCAGCAATGCTGCTGAAAATCAGTATGTCGGCAATTGCAAATCCTGTCGCAACCCTAATCAATGAATCACTGGTGACTGGATACATACCCAAACTCTGGAAGACTGTGACAGTGGTACCTATCCATAAAAGCGGTGACAGTACTCTGGTATCCAACTACTGTCCAATATCATTGCTCCCTGTAATGTCAAAAATTTTGGAAAAATGTGTGTACACGCAATTACGTGATTATTATCAATCTTCAAACTATTTAACCCCAGATCAATTCAGCTTTTGTTCAAATCACTCAACTACAACCGCCCTTTTAAAAGTTTGCAATGATACCCAAGCTGGCATGGTACAAGGAGACCTAACTGGAGCCATCTTCCTTGATTTTGCCAAGGCCTTTGACACAGTAGACCATGGCATCCTATTACATAAACTTAAAAACTCTGGTATTGGTGATCACACACTAACCTGGTTTCAATCATATGTATCTGATCGGTCCCAATAGGTGTCCATTTCTGGAAGCTCCTCCCTCCCCCTCCCAGTCATGTGCGGAGTACCCAAATCTCGATACTCGGCCCCCTGCTATTCACGATATTCATAAATGATCTGCCCAATATCTGCAAACCCTCAACTGTACACATATACGCAGATGACACCGTAATCTTTACCGGCAAACCAAATATCCCGCAGCTGAGGCCGTGCTGCAAGAACAATTCACAGAGGTAGAAAAGTGGATCAAAGATAACAAACTTTTCAACTGACAAAACTGTAATGATGCTCTTTGGAATAGCACCTAAACTACACAAATTGCAAAATCCCCATCTATGCGCCAGGACAAAATCAAATGGCACGCTGACCACAGTCACTTCTCTCAATTATCTAGGTATGTGGTAGACCCAAATCTATCCTTTGACCCCACATCAAAACACTCTCATCTAAACTTTACCCCAAACTAGGTGCCCTGTACAGAAACAAATCCTGCCTGAGCTCCGCAGTAAGAAAACAGATTGTACAACAAATGATTCTGCCGGCTATTGAATACGGAGATGTAGTGTATGCAGCTGCCCTGCAAACACACCTTCATAACCTTACTGTATTTTATAACTCATTCTGCCACTTTGTACTACAAGACCCAACACTGTGACATTTTAAAGGAGCTAAACTGGCCGTCGCTGGAATCTAGACGCACTCTTCACCTTTCCAGCCTGGTGTTTAAGAGCTTTTCTGGGAAGCTACCACCCTACCTGAATAGACTGCTTCCCTCAGCAGCTCCCTCATCCCATAACCTCCGATCCAGGACCAGCACCTTACTTACAATACCACAATACAAAAAGAAAGTGTCTCGATCCTCATTTTCCTACAGAGCACCACAAATATGGAATAACCTCCCAGAAGCCATCAAATCTTCCCCCAGTCTTAAGTCACTCAAGAGCGCCCTATTAACATACCTCAAAACAGAATGCACCTGTAAACATGTAACATAGTGACTATATACAGAATGCACCTGTAAACATGTAACACAGGGACTATATACAGAATGCGTCTGTAAACATGTAACATAGTGACTATATACAGAATGAACCTTTAAACATGTAACACAGTGACTATATACAGAATGCGTCTGTAAACATGTAACACAGTAACTATATACAGAATGCACCTTTAAACATGTAACATAGTGACTATATACAGAATGCACCTGTAAACATGTAACATAGTGACTATATACAGAATGCACCTTTAAACATGTAACATAGTGACTATATTACTTACATATTTATTTTCTGTGTTAATATGTATATTTGTGTTTAGTTTTTAATATCTTCAGTTATTACTTTTTATTTCTGTAACGACTGTAAAATTTCAATTTTCTTGAACCCAGGACATACTGAAAACGAGAAAAATCTCAATGTATCTTTCCTGGTAAAATACTTTGCAAATAAATAAATAAATAAAATAAATAAATAAGAGATGAGGAAACTGGCAGGATAGGAGCTGAAGAGACTCCCAAATTGAGAGAGGAAGACACCCACCAAATAAGAGATGGGAACACACAAGACAGGAGATGAGGACACTCACAGTGTAGAAGACAAGGGCAGGAGTTGAGCTTGAGGAAGTTCCAAAGGACCAACACATTGCATGTTTTCCATTAAATGCCACAATTTTCTCTAGAGTGGCCGGTGCTGTTCTTTACTGGTTGAGGATACAAGTTGAGGACTCACAGGAGAGGACATAACGACGGACACTCAAAGGAAAGTAGTTGAAGACACTAAGAGGATAGGAAATTATGACACTCACAGCATAGGAAATAAGGTTACTCATAGGATAGAAGTTGAGCACTCTCACAGGATAGGAGATGAGAACGCTCACAGGATAGGAGATAGGAATGCTCATAGGGCAGAAGTTATTATTATTATTCTTTATTTATAAAGCGCCAGCATATTCCGCAGCGCTGTACAATAAGCACAGTATAGACAGGGTTACAATACAGTACAGGAAGAGATGAGGGCCCTATTCCCATAGGAACTCACAATCTAGGAGGGTTGGGGTTGGAAACAGGAGGAGAGGACTGTAAGGTGAGAGTGATTGATGGTTGCGTCAGTGAGTTGGGTGGTAGGCTTCCCTAAATAGGAATGTTTTAAGGGAGCGTTTGAAGGAAGAGAAGTTAGGGGAAAGTCTGACAGTACGAGGGAGAGCGTTTCAGAGAGTGGGGGCTGCGCGTGAGAAATCCTGCAGTGTATCATGGGAAGAGGTGATGCGGGGAGAAGCTAGGCGCAGGTCACTGTTTGACCTTAGGGAGCGGGCTGGGGTGTATTTGGTGATTAGTGAGGACAGGTAGTGGGGCGCTGAGTTAGTGAGGCTTTTGTAGGTAAGGATAAGGATTTTGAACTTAATTCTGCAGTGGATGGGGAGCCAGTGAAGGGACTCGCAGAGGGCTCTTACAGGATAGAAGTTGAGGACATTAACAGGATAGGAGATGAGGACACTTAAAGGATAGAAGTGGAAGACTCTCGCAGGGTAGGAGATGAGGACACTCACAGGATAGAAGTGGAGGACTCTCACAGGAAAGGAGATGAGGACACTCATAGCATAGGAGATGAGGACAGTCACAGATTAGGAGATAAGGCCACTCATAGGATAGAAGTTTAGGACTCTCACTGTATATGAGATGAGGACACTCATAGGAAAGGAGATAATGACATTCACAGAATAGAAGTGGAGGACTCTCGCAGGGTAGGAGATGAGGACACTCATAGGATAGGAGATAAGGACACTCATAGGATAGGAGATAAGGACACTCATAGGATAGAAGTTTAGGACTCTCACAGGTTGGAAGATGAGGATGCACACAGGGTGGGAGGCGAGGCTATTGTTGCTCCCATTAGTAGATGACCCCTTCACCTTTTGCACTGAAGAGTAATAGGTATCCAAAGAGCCTTTTCCTCACTGAATGGAAACTCAAGACCCACACACAATAAAGATAGAGGCTAAGTAGGTTCTTGTTGATGTTGGTTTGCAGCACACTCATTGCATTGCAGTAGGTCACTCACCAATATAGGGAGAATAGAGAGGAACACAGGAGATTTAGATGTACAAGACAATGCAAGAGAAGCTTAGAGGACAATTCTGTGAATGTCCTTGGGTGACCAAGACAGAGATTGGACTTGAACCCAATCAAACATCTTGGGAGAGACCTGAAAGCGACTTTCCTGTGCACACCAACGGCCACCATTTAACCTTACAATACTTTATAGGATCTAAATAGATAAATCTCAGAAACTCCCCAGATCCAGGTGTGCAAAGCATGTCACTTCAAACCCAAAAAGACACGAGGCAATAATTGCTGCCAAAGGTGCTTCAACAAAGGACTGAATTAATGGTGTGAATACAAATGTCAATGTGATATATTATTTTTTTCCTTTTTAATAAATTTGCAAAGTTGCAAAAATCAAGCGGCCGGTGATTTGAAAAAATACAATTAATTGAAATGATGTTAACATAAGGCAACAGAGAAAAAAAGAAAAAATGGAGGGGTCTGAATACTTTCTGAATACACTGTAAATCTGAAATGCATAAAACAAAAATATACGGTGCAGGCCTGATGTGAGTATTTATTAGGCTTGTGCACCGATTTTTTTTCGGTTCGATTCGGTTCGATTTTTCGGATTTTTAAACTTTTCGATTCGGCTCGTTTCGACCAATTTCTGTTTCGATTCGGTTCGGCTCGATTCGTTTTTCGTGTACTCTTTTTTTTCGGAATATCGACCATTTTTCGGGTTTTCGTGTCACTTTGCTCGTTTTTTGTATCGACTTTTCGTAAGTTCGGAAATTTTCGTTTTTTCGGAAAGTCTGTTCTCCTCGTTTCAAAGCAATAAATTTCGATTTGACACATTTCAAGTCCATTCGAAAATTCCGAAAATATTTCGTTTCGGCTCGGAAAACTTTTCGGATCTGCCATTTTCGGATCTAAAAATTTTCGGAAATTCGGTCGCATCCGAAAACACGAATCTGAAAATTTCGTGAAAATTCCGAAATTCCGAAACCCGAAACGCACATCCTAGTATTTATATTGTCTTACCTTGACACCGATTGACTTGTGTAACCTGTACAGCATGATGTGCATTTATCACGATGAGGCGGTGGGGTGCAACCTGTCCGCCATCAGTCTGCGACCCGGACGGATTTATTCCAGTAATTTCCAATCGTTCTTTGAAATAAAATATCTCTTGAATGTATCATTAATTTTATTCTAGAAATCACAAACTGGACGGTTTCCTATCTGTGTATCTGACATGAAAGCGATCGCACACGTATGAGAAATTAACCTTTAAATAGGCTCCACACAAAGCATTTCCATCATCGTCCCCCGTACATGAATTCCCGACGGACATAAAAATATAGATCGAGGAACTGCTGTCACCGCAGAGACCTAATTACTAATATCACTCGTGTTGTGTAAGTTGTTTTATTGCACCAATGGTATTAATTAAGCATTCAGTCAATACTGATATGAATTCATATCGATTTGTTCCCTAGAGGATCTGTGACACTATGGAGGGAAGTGGTAACTCACTAAAACCAGTGATATTTTAATTCACACGATATTCTGGCTTGGAAATAAAATAATAAGATAAATATTGCAGGAAGTGCCTGTAAATAAATAAATAAATAATGAAGCAACTCTTCTCTTGATTAACATGGAAAGGACTAGAAACGATGGCCATTGTATTTCCATTACTCCATTGTTTGTCATAGGAAGTGCAAGGAGTTGACACTTCTTCCAAACTATCTGACATGGTATTGACCATAATGGTCCCACTTCAGACAGCTCATGTTTAAACGCGATTTGAAACCATGGGAAATGTTTTACCACTAACGAGTGAGAAAAATGACGATCTTAACGCAAACGTTAACGTTCACTTGCGTGAGCATTAACGTTTGCTGCGGTGTTCAACGCATATTACAATCCAAACGCAAATGGGTTAAGTAACCCGTTAGCGTTTGGTACCTTGCGCTTTTCAGCGTGAGGTTACTGTACTTTGCGCTCCCTATACTTAACCTGCAGATTCTGGGACAATGCAGGCATCCAAAAATCCGATTGGTTTTGCTTTTTTGCGAATATTTAAGCTTGCCCAGTGGACATGCGGGATCTCACCCGTTATAAGTATAGGAGCTCGGGAATGAATACTTTACAACCTGACTTTTAAGATGTTCAAGAAGGCACCGAGGAAACCCAAACCCTCCACAAAATGGCTTATTTTACCAAATAATACATTAAAGGTTGTGGAATAAACTCCTGTGGTCCTCAAACACACAGAATACTGTCAAATAGGTGGACGTTATGTGGTTTCTGAGATACAAGGACAGCTCGCCACTTTTGACTAAAGGGAAAACCCTTTTAATGCACGTTTCTCGGATTTTGCGACATGTAGCAGTAAAGCCCCTGGTACGCATATCTGCGAGTGTGGCGATTTTAAATCCACATTGTACACAATATACCCAGGTCGGAAAATACATGTTAGTTATGTGGGTTAGAAGAACCCGCCCAAACCTCTTGTCAGTATTCTCCGAGCCCTCAGTCATTGTAGCCAATGAGAGATTTGTTTCCATTGAGGAAAATAATCCTGGACATACAAGATCATTTAATTTACATGATTTCATATCTTTATTTTTATTCATTTACAAGTCACAATTTATTTATTTATTTATTTATAAAGGATTTTACCAGGAAGGATACATTGAGATTTATCTAATCTTCAAGTATTTCCTGGGTTCAAGAACATTGAAATGTTACAGTCGTTACAGAAATACAAAGCAATACAATGCAAGATATTAAAAAAACAACACAAATATACAGATTAACAGAAAATAAATATGTAGGAAATAGTCACTGTATTACATGTTTACAGGCGCATTCTGTATATAGTCACTATGTTACATGTTTACAGGTGCATTCTCTATATAGTCACTATGTTACATGTTTACAGGTGCTTTCTGTATATAGTCACTGTTACATGTTTACAGGTGCATTCTGTATATAGTCACTATGTTACATGTTTACAGGCGCATTCTCTATATAGTCACTATGTTACATGTTTACAGGCGCATTCTCTATATAGTCACTATGTTACATGTTTATAGGTGCATTCTGTATATAGTCACTATGTTACATGTTTACAGGTGCATTCTGTATATAGTCACTATGTTACATGTTTACAGGCGCATTCTCTATATAGTCACTATGTTACATGTTTACAGGCGCATTCTCTATATAGTCACTATGTTACATGTTTATAGGTGCATTCTGTATATAGTCACTATGTTACATGTTTACAGGTGCATTCTGTATATAGTCACTATGTTACACGTTTACAGGTGCATTCTGTATATAGTCACTATGTTACATGTTTACAGGTGCATTCTGTATATAGTCACTATGTTACATGTTTACAGGCGCATTGTGTATATAGTCACTATGTTACATATTTACAGGTGCATTCTGTATATAGTCATTATGTTACATGTTTACAGGTGCATTCCGTTTTGAGGTATGTTAATAGGGAGTTCTTGAGTGACTTTAGATTGGGGGAAGATTTGATGGCGTTTGGGAGGTTATTCCATAACTGCGGTGCTCTGTAGGAAAATGAGGATCGAGTCACTTTCTTTTTGTATTGTGGTATTGCAAGGAAGGTGTAGATCCTGGATCGGAGGTTATAGAATGAGGGTGCTGCTAGGGGAAGCAGCCTATTCAGGTAGGGTGGCAGCTTCCCAGAAAAGCTCTTAAACATAAACACCAGGTTGGAAAGGTGAAGGGTGCGTTTAGAGTCCAGCGACGGCCAGTCTAGCTCTTTTAACATGTCACAACTGTGGGCCATGTAGTTACATTGTTGCGCAAAGCGGCAGCATGAGTTATACACTGTGGTAACTTTCTGAAGTCCTGTTTGCAGGGCGGCTGCAAACACTTCATCTCCGTAATCAATAGCCAGCATAAGCATTTGTCGTACAATTTGCTTTCTTACCGCGGGGCTCAGACGGGATTTGTTTCTGTACAGGGCTCCTAGTTTTGGGTAACGTTTAGATGAGAGTTTTTCGATGTGGGGCAAAAGGATAGATTTGGGTCTAACCACATACCTAGATATTTGAGAGAAGTGACTGTGGTTAGCGTGTCATTTGATTTTGTCCTGACACATAGATGGGGTGTTTGCAATTTGTGTAGTTTAGGTTTTGTTCCAAAGAGCATCGTAACAGTTTTGTCAGTATTTAAAAAAAGTTAGTTGTGTTTGATCCACTTTTCTACCTCTGTGAATTGTTCTTGCAGCATGGCCTCCAGCTGTGGGAGATTTGGTTTGCTGGTATAGATTACAGTGTCATCTGCGTACATGTGTACAGTTGAAGCTTTGCAGATGTTAGGCAGATCATTTATGAATATCGTGAATAGCAGGGGGCCGAGTATTGAGCCTTGGGGTACACCGCAAGTGACTGGGAGGGGAAGGGAGGAGCTGCCAGAAATGGACACATATTGCGATCGGTCAGATACGTATGATTGAAACAGGTTAGCGTGTGATCAACAATTCCAGAGCGTTTAAGTTTTTTTAACAAGATGCCATGGTCTACTGTGTCAAAGGCCTTGGCAAAATCAAGGAAGATGGCTCCAGTTAGGTTTCCTTGTTCCATTCCAGCTTGGATATCAATGCAGACTTTTAAAAGGGCGGTTGTAGTTGAATGATTTGGACGAAGCTGAATTGATCTGCGGTTAAGTAGTTCCAATATTGATAATAATCACGTAAATGTGTGTAGACGCATTTTCCCAAATTTTTGACATTACAGGAAGGAATGATATCAGACGGTAGTTGGATACCAAAGTACTGTCACCACTTTTATGGCTAGGTACCACTCTTGCAGTCTTCTCAAGCTTGGGTATGTATCCAGTCGCCAGTGATACATTGATTAGGGTTGCGACAGGATTTGCGATTGCCGGCACAATGATTTTCAGCAGCATTGCTGGTATTTGATCAG
This sequence comes from Leptobrachium leishanense, assembly GCA_009667805.1. Classification (NCBI taxonomy): domain Eukaryota; kingdom Metazoa; phylum Chordata; class Amphibia; order Anura; family Megophryidae; genus Leptobrachium; species Leptobrachium leishanense. The sequence goes on along the minus strand of CM019066.1, from coordinate 38,882,931 downwards.
GTCCAGACTGGAATTTCATTTTTTGGTTATGGAGAAGTTTAGTAACTACACTGACAGGCACTAGTCTAAAACTGAATTCCTGTCTGATACAGGGTCTTTGCACAGTTGGAGTGGCCTGACCTGCGTACGGCATTTCTGATTGCGTGTCATTTCCTAGTTTAGCAATCAGGGTGGTGGCACATCCAACAAAATAATTATTAAAGGCATTTGCTACATCTAGGGGTGTTGCAGGGTTTGGTTGTTTACTTTGACAATTGTTGTGAACTAACCGAGTTCTGTCTTAAAGTAGTAACTATGAGTAAATGTAAAGGTTAGATTTTAGAATTTAAACATCTGAATCTTGGTTGGATAGGGGTGATACGGTTTGTGTTAATCTTCATTTTTATTCCTACCAGTATATTGATTCCTCAATGGCCAATGTAAACACACACACTATAAGCCCAAACATATGTGGGCACCTAACCAAACCCCGATAAGGCTGACTGTCCACTGGGCCCGTAGTCGGACGACCGACTTGGTCTTGGACCAACTTCAACTACGGTTGTCTACTGGAATCATCTGTGGATGACCCAGTTTGGCCGATGGACATGCTGCTGAACAGAGAATTATTTTTAAAAAACCCACTGCAGGGAAAAAAAACCCTCTCCCTGGTTCTAAAATGGGGTTTCAGCACTAAGGAGAGCACCGGCGAATGCAGCCGAACAGAGAAAAAAAAACCTTGCCGAAGGCTGCAGTGGGGAGGACCTGTTACGTTCCCCCAGCCAGGCTGAGAGCTCTCCTCAGCCCTCATGGTTTATAGGGTTAATTTGTTTAGCTCTCCGCCCCTGTAGTCTCAGTGTCTGACCAGACCTGTGGTCACATGACCTGCACTGCCCTATATAATTGACTATCAGTGCACTAGTTCCTGTAATGGTAGCTATATCGCTTCCCCAAGAGTAGCAGAGTTGAGATCCTTAAGGGCAACAATACTTTCTTGATTAACACAGAAATTGCATAAAATACAGGTTGTAACTCAAGAGCCAAGGGACTCAAAGGACTAGCTGAATTGCCTATAGGCTCCGAAGGCTTCGAGACCGACAGAAAGACTAGGACACTCTCAGAAACACAATACGTGGGACGACAGTCCGTGAAGTATTCAAGGTGCAGGGCAGTCAGGGATGCAGAAACCAATCGTTCTGGTAAATACTTGTGGTTAGTAGATACCTGGTGACTCTCGGAAGGTACTGGCTTGCATAAAGGATAGTTATTGCTAATATGTAAAGTGATGCAATTAGAAATAACATTAAACAGAATTAAACAATTGTTTGTTATCATGGTCTTTGCAAAAACATTAACATGAGTAGTAGCTTGGGCAAAGGTACCCCGAAGGGTCACAAGCGATAGCCCTAAATGTGATGGGACAGAACCCAAACAGTGAGTGATCAACCCAGCAACCAGCATTGGATTAAATCACTAAACCACGCAAACAGCGTAATACACATGATAGAGAGAGAGAGTGGTCAAAGCCAAGCCAGGTCAAATAACAGGAGCAGGAATCTCATACAAAGCAGGGTCATCAACAGTAAATTCAATCAGATGCAGGAAGTAGCGGTGCGTGAAACAAACTCCACAACAGGGCGACGAGGCAATTCCTTGAGCCCTGTTTTAAAGCTGGCGGCTCCTGGTGACCACACCTGACCCCGCCCCCTCAGATGCAGATCTGCCAGCAGAAAGTGCTGGCACTCGGCCAGCCAGTGGTCCCCCTTCTTGCCCAGACCCCCCCAGGGAGTACGGCGGGGGCTGAGGATGTAACAGTTACCTAATCCAGTATAGATCTTGCTTGCAGAGTTCCTGATATTTGTATTTTGTATCTTGATATCTTGGTTTATGATTCCTGGCTTCGTATCCTGACTACTCTTGTGTTTAACCCCTGGTATTGTACTTTGACTTCATGGTTTATGACTTCTGGCTTTGTATACTGACTCCTCTCTTGCTGATTAGGGATGAGCTGTTCTGTTCGATCAGTTCGGAGTTCGATTCGAACTTTGGCAGTTCGCAAACTTCGAACTTTTTGGCGTGTTCGGTTCAAGTTCTAAAAAAATTATTTTTTTTTGAAAAAGTATAAAAAATGATTAAATAATACTAAAAAGATCTAGAAATAAAAAGACTCTTTACTGGAGAATATTATAAGCAACGGTTTATTAGATATTGAATTAAAAAATAATGACTACGTGCAAAGATTCTCACCTCTAAATGACCTGTGCTCTCAAAACGGTGTAAACAACAGGTGTTTAACCACTTGGCTGCTATGGACATGCTCAGCGCATCCAGCCAAGTGGTTCTCCTGTGCTATGGACACGCTGAGCACGTCCATGCACAGGAGGCAGCAATCCGCCGGATTCCAGCGGATTGGTGCCCCCCCGGTGTGGGCTGTCATCTTGGATGTCAGCCCAGCAGTCGGGACCCCGGCGGGGACATTAGATGTCATCGCGGCGACGCGATGACATCTAATTCAGGCCCCCCCCCGCATGTGCAGAGGAGGCGCCTGAAAGGAAGGGGGGAGGTCCTTCGGACCTCTCTCCCTCCTGATCGCCGGGGAGCAGGGAGTTAATACAGGCACCGCTTGGAAGGGCACAGCCTGCCCTTCCAAACGGTGGCTGTCATTAACCCCTGGGGAGCCGGATCATGAATCGGCGCTGAAAAGCGCCCGTTTGTGATCCTTTCCCAGAGCTGGCTGACATCTTGGATGTCGGCAAAACCTCCAGGAGCTCCCCCTGAGGACTGGCGTCATTGTGCATAGTACGATGACGCCAGTCCTGGAGTTAACCCCTAGCTGCCACCAATGGTGGAGATAGGGGGTTCCAATGAACCCCCTATCTCCCAATCCGTGGCAGCTAGGGGTTAAAGTGTGGTACTGTTGGATCGGCCAGAGCATGGCCGTTCCAACGATACCAAACATGACTATGAAAAAAGTTTTTAAAAAAAAATAGAAATGAAAAATAAAAATAAAAAAATATTTTTAAAAAAAATTATTAAAAAAAAATAATCAAGTTTTTTTTCTTTTTTTGGGTTTGTTAATGCAGCAATATTGTTCCCATTTCAATTATAATGTGAACAATGATGCCGCACTAACGATTTGCGTTTGTTAAAAATCGCGTAATTTTCCCCAAAAAAAATGTAACGAGACCCCATTTCTAATTTTTTTAACAAGCTCACCCCATACAAAATATAACCGCAATTGCTCGCATGTTAAACTGTGGAAAAAAAACTTTACATATTGTAAATTATTGAAAATTCATATTTTATTGCATTTTTTGTTATAATATACAGACAGGACATGACATATACATATAATAATGACATATTATGAATCTGCCGAGTCTGACGGAAAGAACAATATATAATATGTCTGGGTCATATACTAAAATAAGCCTTCAAAACACGTTTAAACAAGATGAGCCAAACAGGTAAAAATTAGCTCAGCACAGAGGCGGGAAATGCCTCAGCAGCGTAAGGGTTAATTATTGTTTGGAAATAACATGTGCTTTTAATTAGTCTGGTCTAATGAATTTGATACATTGTCTGTAGACTGAGGGTGTCTGGAGGTGTCTCCTGAACATGTATCAAACTACACCTGTGCTTCTGAGAAGTGTTCATTTCTCTACTAAATGTTCCTCTGATATGCTGTTTAACCCCTTAACCCTGCATATCACTGCTGTGTGCTCAGCTCTTTTTTACCACTTTCGCTCATCATTTTTAATCGCGATTTTATTAAATGACCAAGACATATTAGATATCGTTTTTTATGGCAGTCTCCGCAGATTCATAATATATCATTTTTATATGTATACGTCATGTCCTGCCTGTATATTATGACAAAAAATGCAATAAAAATTGAATTTTTAATCATCTGCAGTGTGTAAAGTCTTTTTTTTTCACATTTTAGCACATGAGCGTATGCGGTTATGTTTCTATGGGGTGCGCTTGTACAAAAATTTGAAATGGGGACTTGTTACATTTTGTGGGGGAAATTACATGATTTTTAGCAAATGCACCAAATAGAAAAAAAATCATTAGTGCAGCATCATTGTTCACATTATAATTGAAATGTGAACAATATTGCTGCATCAATAAAAATAATACAAAAAAAATAAGTTTTTTTTTTTACTTTATAACTGGTCACGTTGGGAATCATTTGAAAGGTCATGACCTTTCGATTGCTCAGGCCTTTCGATTGACACCCTCCATGACCCCCTAGCTGCCACGGTTCTGGAGATATCGAGGTTCAAATGAACCCCCTATCTCCACCAGGGGATTCCAGGCAGCTAGGGGTTCCCCGGCTATTTGACGTCATCACGCTATGCGTGAGGACGTCAGGCAGTGAGGGGGGACCCGGGGGTGGAGCCGCCGGAGCTAGGACGCACTTCGGCGCCGCATGGCATCTCTATACACAGCCTCACAGCATCTCTATACACAACCTCACAGCATCTCTATACACAGCCTCACAGCATCTCTATACACAACCTCACAGCATCTCTATTCACAACCCCAACAGCATCTCTTACCTACAAAACCCTCACTAACTCAGCGCCCCACTACCTGTCCTCACTAATCACCAAATACACCCCAGCCCGCTCCCTAAGGTCAAACAGTAACCTGCGCCTAGCTTCTCCCCGCATCACCTCTTCCCATGATAGACTGCAGGATTTCTCATGCGCAGCCCCCACTCACTGGAACGCTCTCCCTCGTACTGTCAGACTTTCCCCTAACTTCTCTTCCTTCAAACGCTCCCTTAAAACATTCCTATTTAGGGAAGCCTACCACCCAACTCACTGATGCAACCATCAATCACTCTCACCTTACAGTCCTCTCCTCCTGTTTCCAACCCCAACCCTCCTAGATTGTGAATTCCTACGGGAATAGGGCCCTCATCTCCTCCTGTACTGTTTGTCAAATGTTGTTCAATGTATTGTAACCCTGTCTGTACTGTGCTTATTGTACAGCGCTGCGGAATATGCTGGCACTTTATAAATAAAGAATAATAATAATAATAATCTCTATACACAGCATCTCTATACACAGCCTCACAGCATCTCTATACACAACCCCATTAGCATCTCTATACACAGCCTCATAGCATCTCTATATACAACCTCACAGCATCTCTGTGAACCCTCAAATGAACCCCCTATCTCCACCAGGGGATTCCGAGCAGATAGGGGTTCCCCGGCTATCTGACATCATCACCGGAGCTACGCCGCACTTCGGCGCCGCAAGGCGCCGAAGTGCGACCCGGTGCCTAAGGGGTTAAAGCCAGGCACCGCTTAAAAGGGGAGACTCTCCCCTTTTAAGCGGTGCCTGGCTTTTTTTTGTGGGACCTCCCGATTGGGAAGAAGAGGGATCCGAATGGATCCGCCCCCCTCCCTTCCAGGCATTGCCGGGGGGTCGCCTGGAAATGATGTCATCGCTCATGGCGCGATGACGTCATTTACGTCGGGAGGAGCTTGACTTCAGCGTCTGAGGACGCTGAAGTCAGAACGCCGCGGGACCCCGGACAGAGAGGTGAGTATCTCCGCCGGGGGTCCCGCAAAGCTGATGACGTGTGGGACACGTCCTCCTCAGCATACAGCGGGAGTAACTGAGGACGTGTCCCACACATCGTCAGCAGTGAAGGGGTTAAAACGTATTTTTTTTAACTTTTTGACCTAGTTTCCTGTCCCCCAGGGCACTACCCAGATCCGGACATTGTTTTAAATGTTTCTATACATCCTAGAAATCCGCCACTTCACGGGCAGGTTATGGGGACCTCCTAGGCACGATATTTGAAGGAATTTTTCATTTTTATTTTTAACCCTTATTTCATGGAAAACTCACTGTTTTAAAAACTTTTTGTCCTTGTTTCCTGTCCCCCAGGGCACTACCCGGACCCCCATACACCTTTTACGGCAATAATCTAGCATATAAGCCCTCTTGGAGGGCACTCTAAAAACCGAACTTTGAGCCCCATTGACTTGCATTGAGTTCGAGTTCGAATTCGAACTTTTGAAAAGTTTGAGTTCGAATGCGAACCGAACTCGGGGGTGTTCGGCTCATCCCTATTGCTGATGTCCATTTGTGTGTTGTCTGAGCGGTTTTTGTTTTCATGCTCATGTTTTCTTGTTCTGGTGTGAGACCTAATTGCAAGCTCATTGTTCTGGTTAATAGAGATCACCTCAAGGATCTCTGTCTTATTCCAATGGTTGCTAGATATTCCTTCCTGTCAAGTGTTTTTTAACACTGTCATTTTGTATATTCTCACCCTGTACTCTGTATAGACAGAAGGCCATCCAAGGACCTAACCCAGTGCACGGCCTTCCTCTCGTGTGTGTACACTGTCTTGTCTGGTTCTGTTGTATCCTGTGTCCAGGGTTCTACATATTGCAAAAAGACACATACCTGCCTAAAGGGCTTAATAAACATAGCAGCAAGGACCCCCCCCCCTTGGCTCCTGAGGGGGGCCATCGTAACATTATACTGGATCCACCCAAGTCTGCTGGTATGTGTTCTTTGTTAAATTCTATGTTGCAAATGGTGTTTAATATGCTTATAGAACTGCATAAGGTAATGGAGTCTCTGGGCTTTTCACCTGCAGTAGTTAACCACTTGGCACCTGTCATGCCCCACCTTTGAAAGACTGCTGAGGTACCTGTAATGCGCAGCCTGGCTCCCACAGCTCTTGTCCTGGAACGCTTTTACATTGGGTTCCCATCAGGGTTTTACCTCAGCTCAGTGCCTTGTCCAGGCTCCTGGAGATCCAGCCTGGGTTTTCCTGTTCAGCCTTGGAGTTACAGCTGAAACCCATCTGCTATCAAGCCTCCATAAATAGCAGAGAGACCCAGCAAGGTTGGTTCTGCATTGAGGTCCCTGACTGAAGTCACTTGGTCTTGTGCATACCTGAACCAGTGTATCCCGTGCCTACAAGTGTATCACGTGCCTACAAGTGTAACACGTGCCTACAAGTGTATCCTGGGCCTACAAGTTTATCCTGAGTCCACAAGTGTGTCCTGCATCCATCTCCGTTCAGTCCTTGGCCAAAACTTCCTGGTTGCTGCACAAGTGGGTTCTAGGGATGTGCGTTTCGGGTTTCAGAATTTCGGAATTTTCACGAAATTTCCCGATTCGTGTTTTCGGATGCGGCTGAATTTCCGAAAATTTTTAGATCCGAAAATGGCAGATCCGAAAAGTTTTCCGAGCCGAAACGAAATATTTTCGGAATTTTCGAATGGACTTGAAATGTGTCAAATCGAAATTTATTGCTTTGAAACGAGGAGAACAGACGTTCCGAAAAAACGAAAATTTCCGAAATTACGAAAAGTCGATACAAAAAACGAGCAAAGTGACACGAAAATACAAAAACGGTCGATATTCCGTAAACATGTATAATTCCAAAAAACGAAAATTTCCGAAATTATGAAAAGTCGATACAAAAAACGAGCAAAGTGACACGAAAATACGAAAAATGGTCGATATTCCGAAAAAAAAATGTACACGAAAAACGAATCGAGCCGAACCGAATCGAAACAGAAATCGGTCGAAACAAGCCGAATCGAAAAGTTTAAAAATCCGAAAAATCGAACCGAAAAAAAAATCGGTGCACAAGCCTAGTGGGTTCTCTCAACTACATAGCCCATTATCCTGTGTCTGGATATCTACTGGTCACTCATACTGCATTCACCACCTTCCCTGACCTTCAATCAAGGTCCCATTGCCAGCCGTCCAGATTCGTTCTTGGTGGACCCTGTCTGCAGTCTCGGACTACATTGCCCACAATCCTATGCTATTAGACTTTTACCTGTGCTGTCCAGAAGGGGCATATTCTGTTTATTCCAGTACCTGCTGCCAAGTCCCATTTGTGTTCATTACACCAATATTATTTGCTTGCTATCCTGTCTGGTCTCTCATCTGTGTCGCCGCCTGTTGGGCTTATACCTGAACTGCACACGCCACCTGACAGCACCACTTAGCAGCACAAGTATTCCGATGTCAGAGAAAGAAAGGCGAAGACTTTATAATCTCTAGACATGTGCATTCGTTTTAGTACTAAAACGATTTAGTCCGAATTTTGGGATAATTTAGTTTTCGTATGACTCAAGAGATACGAAACTGCTCAGTACAAAAAACGAAAGAAACTAAAATAAAATGCACTACATTTTAGTTTCAGTCCTTTTTGTGATATTACATTGAGTGAAGGAGACCAGTAATGAAGTGTAACATTGCAAAGCTACAGAAAAGGTTTGTATGCATAATGCTTCCCGACCCCTACCTGAAAATCTGACAGTGATAGAGCTCCAGAATACTCACTCGCAGCACAGACAGTCAGCACAGGAGAGGAAACCTTTACTCAACCCTTGCATGTCTATGAGGCAGACAAGATGATAAAAGCAGCTGGAGAAGGAAAACATTCAAATAAATCACACTGAAACCTAATGGGAGTGGAGAGCTGGATAGTAAAAACCCTTTATAACAAGCAGCACTGGGAGAAGAGAGGGACTTTATAAAACGTGTGTTATCTCCCCTCCCGCTCTGCATAATAGGGGCTTAGGTCTGATACATTTTATATTATCCAGGAGCAATATCCCCCTTTCCTCATCTATAATACACGTTTTATATAAAGTCCCTCTCCTCTCCCAGTGCTGCTTGTTATAAAGTTTTTTTTTACGTCTGATACATTTAGCATCCAGCTCTCACAGTGCTCTGTCATTATGAGCCTTCAATGTGATGTATTTGAATGTTTTTCCTGGATTTAAAGTGCTTTATTTTATAAAAATCAATTTGCACCAGTCATCTCTTCTCTGAGTTTTCAGACCGATTTACATTAATATTTTCCCTCTCCCCTGCTTCTATATTCCTGTGTCTCCCCCACAGAGATACAAAGTTTAAGTAAAAGTTCCCTCTCCTGTGCTGGATAAGCATTGCGTTCTGAAGTTCTGCACCCTCCACATGCCAATGCAGTAGGATGTTCTATACAGAGACGGGCATTAATTAATGCAGGTGGATGTTGTATACATTATACAGAGAGCGGTATTAATTAATGCAGGAGGATGTTATCTACATTATACAGAGAGGGGTTTTAATTAATGCAGGAGGATGTTCTGTACATTATACAGAGAGGAGCCTTTTTTTATTTAGCCCTTTAAATCCAGTGGCTGTGAGCGCTGATATCGCCTGCTTATTATCTCTCAGTACAATGTATCAGGCTCGGCTCAAAATTCGATTTTTAGAGTGCCCTCCAAGAGGGCATATATGCTAGATATTTGCCATAAAAGGTGTATGGGGGTCTGGGTAGTGCCCTGGGGGACAAGGACAAAAAGTTTAAAAAAAAGTTTTTAAAGGGACAGTGAGTTTTCCATGAAATAAGGGTTAAAAATAAAAACAAAAAATTCCTTCAAATATCGTGCCTAGGAGGGCCCCATAACCTGCCCGTGAAGTGGCGGATTTCTAGGATGTAGAGAAACATTTAAAAACAATGTCTGGGTCCGGGTAGTGCCCTGGGGGAAAGGAAACAAGGACAAAAAGTTTTAAAAAAATTGTTTTTAACCCCTTCACTGCTGACGATGTGTGGGACACGTCCTCAGTTACTCCCGCTGTATGCTGAGGAGGACGTTTCCCACACGTCATCAGCTTTGCAGGACCCCCAGCGGAGATACTCACCTCTCTGTCCAGGGTCCCGCGGCGTTCTGACTTCAGCATCCTCAGACGCTGAAGTCAAGCTCCTCCCGACGTAAATGACGTCTTCGCGCGATGAAGTCATTTCCAGGCGACCCCACGGCCAGGGCCGGTGCAAGCATTTTTATCTAGTCAGGCGAAGGTGCATTTTGGTGCCCCCCATCCATGTCATGTCAAGCCAATCAGGATAGAGGTGCCATGATAATCTCTATATATACACATACATATACACACACTAGGGTTGCTCATATAAGTATATTTGCCCCCAGCTCATATGAGTATATTTGCCCCCAGATCACATGTGGATATATTTTCCCCCAGCTCATATGGGTATATTTGCCAAAGATCACATGTGGATATATTTGCCCCAACTCATAGATATATTTGCTCCCAGCTCACATATGGTTATATCTGCCCCCAGCTCTCACCTGCTGCCAGGCTCTGCCAGCGTTCCTCAAGGTGGCAAGCGGCCGCTGACATGATACAGCTTTGCTGCTCGCCGGGCAGGAACCACATGACCAGTGCAGCCGTGTTCTAGTGAGATCGCACACGGTTAGGTGGTTCGGCCCCTTGCGCTGCGCCGGGTCTCCCCGGCCAACCAAGATGGCGGGGCTCGGGGCCGGGGAATTCCACCCCCACAAACTAGCAGGAAGCCAGATAGTAAGGCGGCTGCCTGTGCCGCCTTACACTAGAGCTGGCCCTGCCCCCGGCAATGCCGGGAGATCGCCTGGAAGGGAAGGGGGGATCCGTTTGGATCCCTTTCCCTCCTGATCAGGAGGTCCCACAAAAAAAAACAGGCACCACTTAAAAGGGGAGAGTCTCCCCTTTTAAGCGGTGCCTGGCTTTAACCCCTTAGGCACTGGGTCGCACTTCAGCACCTTGCGGCACCAAAGTGTGGCCTAGCTCCAGTGGGGACTGCCATCTTGGATGGCACCTCCACCCCCGAGTCCCCCCTCACTGCCTGACGTCCTCACGCATAGCGTGAGGACGTCAGATAGCCGGGGAACCCCTAGCTGCCCGGAATTCCCTGGTGGAGATAGGGGTTCATTTGATATCTCCAGAACCGGCGCAGCTAGGGGGTCATGGAGGGTGTCAATTGAAAGGCCTGAGCATGGCCTTTCGAATTATTTTTCGAATGACCTTTGTGTGTTATTTTTATTAATGCAGCAATATTGTTCACATTTCAATTATAATGTGAACAATGATGCTGCACTAATGATTTTTTTCTATGGTGTGCGTTTTATAAAAATCACATAATTCCCCCCAAAAAACTTTAATAAGTTCCCATTTCTAATTTTTGTACAAGCGCACCCCATAGAAAATACAACCGCAAATGTTCATGTGAGAAAAAGTGAAAAAAAAAGACTTTACACACTGCAGATGATTAAAAATTCAAGTTTTATTGCATTTTTTGCTATAATCTACAGGCATTACATGACGTATACATATAAAAATGATATATTATGAATCTGCCGAGTCTGCTGGAAAGAACAATATATTATATGTCTGGGTCGTATAATAAAATGTGGCTTCAAATCGCGTTTAAACATGATGAGTGAAAGTGGTAAAAATTAGCTCAGCACACAGCGGTGAAATGCCTCAGCAGTGAAAGGGTTAAAGGAACAGTGAGTTTTCCATAAAATAAGGGTTAAAAATGAAAACGAAAAATTCCTTCAAATATCGTGCCTAGGTGGTCCCCATAACCTGCCCGTGAAGTGGCGGATTTGTAGGATGTATGGAAACATCGCCATCATAGCACAGACCCACACACGACACCTGGCACCTCCAGTCTGCATACAATGTATCAAATTCATGAGCCGGACTAATTAGAAGCACATGTTATTTCCAAACACTAATTAAACACCTGTTGTTTGCGTCGTTTGAGAGCACAGGTCATTTAGAGGTGAGAATCTTTTCACGTAGACATTATTTTTTAATTCAATATCTAATAAACCGTTGCTTATAATATTCTGCAGTATAGAGTCTTTTTATTTCTAGATTTTTTTTGTATTTTTTAAGCATTTTTACACTTTTTTCACAATTTTTTTTAGAACTCGAACCGAACACGGCAAAAAGTTTGAGATTCGCGGAACTTGCCAAAGGCCAAAGTTCGAATCGAACTCTGAACTGATCGAACCGAACAGCTCATCCCTACTTACAAGTTTCCATTTGACAATAATACCGGCTGGATGGAGTAGAGGTAACATCACTGCTCTATAACCATGGAGACTGTGGAGGCACAAGTTCGATCCTGGCAAGAGCACCTCCCCAGTAAGTGTCCTTGGGCAAGACACCTAACGGTACACACTCGCCACCCAGGACATACTTTAAAATGAGAGAAATCTCAATGTATCCTTCCTGGTAAAATCCTTTCTAAAAGAAAATGATAATAAATAATAGCCGTGTTTGGGCTGTTCTAGCTTACGACACTCCTGCTTGGTGGGTTTGCAGGACTTCCCAGTTCATTGATGTTTTTTCAGCACCTGGTTCCTCTGCTCTGTAAGTTGACCTGGACATGTACTTTATGGTTGTTATTGCAGCACTTGGAACCTCCATTTGTTGTCATTGAGGTGGCTTGGTCATGCAGTTTTTGTTTGTCGTTTGCAGTATGCCACCCCTCTGCTCATGCAGTTTGCCTGGATGTACACTTCATGACAGTGGATTCAGCTCTCAGTCCCCAATTGTTGAGTTTGTCTGGTTCTACACTTTGTGTTTGGGCTATTATTTCAGCACTCGGCGCTCCAGCTTTGACCAATTGTACTTCTATTGTTTGTCTGTGGAGACTTCAAGGGGTTGTGAAAGCTGTTTATGCACCTGTGAGCAGTGTGTCAGTATAAAACATCTGAACTCAATCACTTGGTGGTGTGCCCATATACCTATGGCCATAAAGTCTGTGTGTGTAGCACTAGGTTAACAATATAACGATATCCAAATCCAGTCAATATCCACCATAACAAGGTACAGGATTGGACACTGTGCCAGGAGCAGGCTGAAACAATATCTGCAAGTCTGGGTTTATGAGCAACATTTATGTAGGACCCTGGTGACATAGAATTTCAGAAACACATTCTTAAATAAGCCTTAAATAATCAATTTAATGTAAAAATGACACCACATTATTATAACAGTTCATAATGCGTTATGTACCCAGTGATTGCATTTATCACCACTAGGGATTAGCTGTTCGGTTCGATATGTTCGGATTTCGCATCGAACATCGGCCGTTCAACAGTTCGCGAACTTCGAACATTTCCGCGTGTTCAGTTCGAGTTCGAAAAAGAACCTGAAAAAAGTATAAAAAATGCTTAAAAAATACTAAAAAATCTAGAAATAAAGAGACTCTTTACTGCAGAATATTATAGGCAACGGTTTATTAGATATTGAATTAAAACAGGAATATTTTTAACATTGAAGCCTATGGGATAAGACATTCTTGTTACTAAAACATCAGGCAGACACGGCCCTCTAATCAGGCAATGTAGAGGGCAGCCTCAAGGATTCCCTTGAGGAGCATTGAGGAGCATGCGGCCGCCGGATGACTGAGCTGCGACTGTGTGGGCTAGCTGCCTGTGTGCATGTGGCAGAGACAGGCAGCGCAGGGAGGGAGCCACTGCACCTGCGGCCACGGCAGACCCCCCAGCCCCCACAACCAGGATCCAGGGAGCCCCCACTGACCACCAGGCTAAGGTAAGGCGACACATTTATAGAAAATAAAAAATCCGATGACATTTTTAAATGTCCCCGGGAACATATAATAAAACTTTTTTTTTCTTTCTCTACCATGCGGAATGTATTTAATTATATATATATAGGTATATATAGGTCTGCGTGTTGATATATACATATATGTCTGTGTGTGGTATGATGTATCAATGCATCCCTACTCTATACACAGCACTCCGTGTCCCTATAATATATATGATCAGGGGTTACTTTTTTTATATTTTTATACTATTCCTATTAAATTAACAGTAATTTTTTATGTATCTTATTCAGTAGAAACTTTTTATGCCTATATAACATGTGCTTTGTGAAAATAAAACGGTTTTGTGCGTACATTTTAATTTAGTTAGTGAATTCCTGTCCAGTGCGGTGAGAAGCAAACATAATGCAGTGTAGACTAGGGATGAGCCGAACACCCTCGAGTTCGGTTCGCATTCGAACTCGAACTTTTCAAAAGTTTGAATTCGAACTCGAACTCGAACACAAACTCAATACAAGTCAATGGGACTCAAAGTTTGATTTTTAGAGTGCCCTCCAAGAGGGCATATATGCAAGATATTTGCCATAAAAGGTGTATGGGGGTCCGGGTAGTGCCCTGGGGGACAGGAAACAAGGACAAAAACTTTAAAAAAAAAACATTTTGAAAGGGACAGTGAGTTTTCCATGAAATAAGGGTGAAAAATTCCTTCAAATATCGTGCCTAGGAGGTCCCCATAACCTGCCCGTGAAGTGGCGGATTTCTAGGATGTATAGAAACATTTAAAAACAATGTACGGGTCCGGGAAGTGCCCTGGGGGACAGGAAACAAGGACAAAAAGTTTAAAAAATATATGTTTTTAACCCCTTCACTGCTGACGACGTGTGGGACACGTCCTCAGTTACTCCCTCTATATGCTGAGGAGGACGTGTCCCACACGTCATCAGCTTTGCGGGACCCCCGGCGGAGATACTCACCTCTCTGTCCTTGCGGCGCCGAAGTGCGGACTAGCTCCAGTGGGGGCCGCCATCTTGCATTGCGGCTCCACCCCCAGGTCCCCCCTCACTGCCTGATGTCCTCACGCATAGCGTGATGACATCAGATAGCCAGGGAACCCCTAGCTGCCCGGAATCCCCTGGTGGAGATAGGGGGTTCATTTGAGGGTTCACAGAGATGCTGTGAGGTTGTGTATAGAGATGCTGTGAGGTTGTGTATAGAGATGCTGATGGGGCTGTGTATAGAGATGCTGTGAGGTTGTGTATAGAGATGCTGTGAGGCTGTGTATAGAGATGCTGTGAGGTTGTGTATAGAGACACTGTGAGGCTGTGTATAGAGATGCTGATGGGGTTGTGTATAGAGATGCTGTGAGGTTGTGTATAGAGATGCTGTGAGGCTGTGTATAGAGATGCCGTGAGGCAGTGTTTAGAGATGCTGATGGGGTTGTGTATAGAGATGCTGATGGGGCTGTGTATAGAGATGCTGTGAAGTTGTGTATAGAGATGTTGATGGGGTTGTTTATAGAGATGCCTTGCGGTGCCGAAGTGCGACCTAGCTCCGGTAGGGGCCGCCATCTTGGATTGCGGCTCCACCCCCGGGTCCCCCCTCACTGCCTGACGTCCTCACACATATCGTGAGGACGTCAGATAGCCGGGGAACCCCTAGCTGCCCGGAATCCCCTGGTGAAGATAGGGGGTTCATTTGATATCTCCAGAACCGTGGTAGCTAGGGGCCTGAGCCTGAGCGTGGCCTTTCGAATGATACCCAACATGACCAGGGATAAAGTAAAAAAAAAAATCATATATTTTTTTGTGTTGTTTTTATTAATGCAGCAATATTGTTCACATTTCAATTATAATGTGAACAATGATGCTGCACTAAAGATTTTTTCTATGGGGTGCTTTTGCTAAAAATCACGTAATTCCACCCAAAAAATGTAACAAGTCCCCATTTCTAATTTTTGTACAAGCGCACCCCATAGAAAACATAACTGCAAATGCTCATGTGCTAAAATGTGAAAAAAAAACACTTTACACACGGCAGATGATTAAAAAGTCAATTTTTATTGCATTTCTTGTCATAATATACAGGGCAGGCCACGACGTATACATATAAAAATGATATATTATGAATCTGCGGAGTCTGCCGGAAAGAACGATATCTAATATGTCTGGGTCATTTAATAAAATGTGGCTTCAAATCGCATTTAAACATGATGAGCGAAAGCGGTAAAAATGAGCTGAGCACACAGCGGTGAAATGCAGGGTTAAGGGGTTAAACAGCATATCAGAGGAACATTTAGTAGAGAAATGAACACTTCTCAGAAGCACAGGTGTTGTTAGATACATGTTCAGGAGACACCTCCAGACACCCTCAGTCTACAGACAATGTATCAAATTCATTAGACCAGACTAATTAAAAGCACATAATATTTCCAAACACTAATTAAACACCTGTTGTTTACGCTGTTTGAGAACACAGGTAATTTAGAGGTGAGAATCTTTGCACGTAGACATTATTTTTTAATTCAATATCTAATAAACCGTTGCTTATAATATTCTGCAGTAAAGAGTCTCTTTATTTCTAGATTTTTTAGTATTTTTAAGCATTTTTTATACTTTTTTCAACTTTTATTTTTTTTCGAACTGGAACCGAACTCGCCAAAAAGTTCAAAGTTCGCGAACTTTCGAACTGCCGATGTTCGAGTCGAACTCCGAACTGATCGAACCGAACAGCTCATCCCTAGTGTTGACATATGTTGGTAGATGTACAGTTGTGTTCAAAATTATTCAACCCCCAATGCTGTAAAGGGTTTTAGGGCATTTAGTGTACATTTGTAATTGTATTCAGAATGAAATTCTACAAGGAGTTTTTAAAGAACCATATGCAACTAAAATGACATCAATTGGTTTTGTAATACAGTAGTAAATGTTTCTTTTGTGAATTCTTCATTGACACAATTATTCAACCCCTTAAAGACTACCACTCTGAAGAACAGAGGTTCATTCAAGTGTTTTCAATCAGGTATTGAAAACACCTGTGGATGTCACGGAGCAGCAATAAAGCATAATAAGCACCAATTAGGCAGCTTTAAAATGACTGTGATACTCAGCTCCTTCTAGACATTTACTGGTGTGGTTACAAACATGGTGAAGTCAAGAGAATGGTCCAGGAAGACAAGAGAAGAGGTGATTACTCTTCACAGGAAGGGCAATGGCTATAAGAAGATTGCAAAGATGTTAAACATACCAAGAGAGACCATAGGAAGCATCATTCGCAAATTCAAGGCAAAGGGCACTGTTGAAACGCTACCTGGTCGTGGCAGAAAGAAAATGCTGACTTCGACTGCTGTGCGCTACCTGAAGTGTAGAGTGGAGAAAAGTGCCCGTGTGACTGCTGAGGAACTGAGAAAAGATTTGTCAGATGTGGGTACTGAAGTTTCAGCTCAGACAATACGGCGCACACTGCGTAATGAAGGCCTCCATGCCAGAACTCCCAGGCGCACCCCCTTGCTGTCTCCAAAGAATAAGAAGAGTCGACTGCAGTATGCCAAAAGTCATGTGGACAAACCACAGAAGTTTTGGGATATTGTTCTGTGGATTGATGAAACAAAATTAGAACTGTTTGGGCCAATGGATCAACGCTATGTTTGAAGGAGGAAGAACAAGGCCTATGAAGAAAAGAACACCTTGCCTACTGTGAAGCATGGCGGGGGGTCAATCATGCTTTGGGGCTGTTTTGCTTCTGCAGGTACAGGGAAGCTTCAGCGTGTGCAAGGTACCATGAATTCTCTTCAGTACCAAGAGATATTGGATGACAATGTGATGCAGTCTGTCACAAACCTGAGGCTTGGGAGACGTTGGACCTTTCAACAGGACAATGATCCCAAGCATACCTCCAAGTCCACTAGAGCATGGTTGCAGATTAAAGGCTGGAACATTTTGGAGTGGCCATCGCAGTCACCTGACTTAAATCCGATTGAGAACCTCTGGTGGGACTTAAAGAAAGCAGTTGCAGTGCGCAAGCCTAAGAATGTGACTGAACTGGAGGCTTTTGCCCATGACGAATGGGCGAAGATACCCGTAGATGGCTGCAAGACACTTGTGTCAAGCTATGCTTCACGTTTAAAAGCTGTTATAACTGTAAAAGGATGTTGTACTAAGTACTAAAATTGAATGTCACTTGGGGGTTGAATAAAACTGATAATGATGTGAGCACAGAAAAGACATTTGTGGTTATTTCATTATAAATGTTATGTTATATTTGTCTGACCTACACGTGCCTCTTTGATTTAATTGTAAGCAAGATGACTGAATGATCAAAATCAATGTCAAACTGGCCAAAACACTCAATTTCAGTGGGGGTTGAATAATTTTGAACACAACTGTATGTAATGTGTGTTATGTGTATGTAACATGTTTATGCTATTAAACATACTGCTTCTTGACGACGTACACAGTCCATCCATTGCTAATCATCGCCCACATACGTGCCTTCTTGCCCTGGGTAGTTTTTAATTCAATATCTAATAAACCGTTGCTTATAATATTCTGCAGTAAAGAGTCTCTTTATTTCTAGATTTTTTAGTATTTTTTAAGCATTTTTTATACTTTTTTCAATTTATTTTTTTTCAAACAGATCGGGGATCTCTTCTGCATTTCCAAAACCTCCACCACTGCACTCTTCCACAATACCATAGAGGGGTTACAGTGTGAAGGCACTTGCTGCCACCAAAGGCAAAATAATTGAGTGCACTGACGCCTATATCAGATTCATATCATTGTAATATTTGACCGCAGGGTCCAACCCTGCACTCTTCCACAATACCACAGAGGCGTTACGGTTTGACGGCGCTGTTGCCGACAGTAAAGGCCCAATTTTATATCACCTATTGTTACTTTCATCCAAAGCCTGCATAAGTTTCACCATAATATAGCCAAAAAATCACTAAAGTTGTTCCGCCTGTCCTGAAACGTCTCTTTTCATACAGGCTAAGTAGTCATGACCGAGTGGTTAAGGCGATGGACTAGAAATCCATTGGGGTCTCCCCGCGCAGGTTTGAATCCTGACGATTACGTTCTAGGGATCATGTTTTAAGTAACATCAGGAAGCATTATTTTACTGAGAGGGTGGTGGATACATGGAACAGCCTTCCAGTAGAAGTGGTAGAGGCCAAAACAGTAATTGAATTTAAGCAAGCATGGGATAGGCATAAGGCTATCCTAAACAAAAGATAAATCCAGGTAAAGTATCCATGTAATTGGGCAGACTAGATGGGCCGAAAGGTTCTTATCTGCCGACATATTTCTATGTTTCTATGTTTCTATGTTAGGCTGCAGCCCCAAGCAGTTGTTTATGAATAGATTAAAGGAAAACCATTTACCATCATTTGAAACGTCATTTTTAAAAAAAAAAATGTTTCTATACATCCTACAAATCCGCCACTTCACGGGCAGGTTATGGGGACCTCCTAGGCACGATATTTGAAGGAATTTTTCATTTTTATTCTTAACCTTTATTTCATGGAAAACTCACTGTTCCTTTAAAAACGTTTTTTTTTACTTTTTGTCCTTGTTTCCTGTCCCCCATATATCTTGCATATATGCCCTCTTGGAGGGCACTCTAAAAATCGAGCTTTTGAGTCCCATTGACTTGCATTGAGTTCGGTTTGTGTTCGCGTTCGAACTCAAACTTTTGAAATTGTTCGAATGCGAACCGAACATGGGGGTGTTCGGCTCATCACTAATCACCACCACCCATTGGACAATTTCTGGGATTTTGAATGGAGAATAAATCGATTTGTTTCCCATCAAAACAGGTTGAAGCGTAATGAATGTAACCGTCTGAGGGCTCTGTGCACATCTTTGTTTCTCAAGCTATAGATTAAAGGGTTCAGCATCGGTATGATAATAACATAAACTACTGACATCACTTTGTCTCTGCTATCGTCTACAGAAACCTTGGGCCTCATGAACATAACCAGAGTGAACCCGTAGAACATCGTCACTACAATTAAGTGTGAAGTACAACTGGAGAAGGCTTTATAGCGTCCAGAATGGATTTTCATTATAGAAGCGATAATTTTATAATAGGAGAGTAGAATGAGAAGGAGCGGGACCAGCACAGAGATGGCACTACCCAATAAAGTCAGAGTATCTAGAATCGAAGTATCACTACAGGACAAGACCATCAGGGAAGGAAAAACACAAAAGAAAGTACTAACAATGTTAGAGCCACAGAACGACATGTTACTTAAAATGTAAATATTAACTGATGAGATGACAGAGCTCAAAGTCCACGTAACTGTGATCATCCATGCACAGGCTGACATACTCATAATTCTGCTATACCTCAGGGGTTTACAGATCGCAACATATCGGTCGTAAGCCATGAAGAGCAGAAGGGTGAATTCGCTTCCTCCCATAAGACTACTGAAAAACATCTGGGCCATGCAGGCTGCAAACAAAATAATGTTCTCCCCACTTACAAAATTCAAAAGCATCTTTGGAACAATGGCCGAAGGGCCACCAATATTCATGATGGACAGGTTAATGAGGAAGAAATACATAGGGTTGTGCAGGTGGTGATCGACGATCACAGCAAGAACAAGAAGAATGTTTGCCACCAGTATGGCCACATAGACCAGGAAGATGAAGAATATTAAAACTTGTGTGCCGGGATCACTGGAAAACCCAAGAAGGATAAATTCCGTCACCGTACTGCGATTTCTGCTTTCCATGTTAGCCGTGGTTTGTTGCCATGGGCTGTAGATAGAAACACAGACAAATGCTTAACATTTAAAAAGTACTTAAAAACTCCTGATCATGTCTATTAATGCATTATACAATGAGCTCTATAAATAGGACTATGACTTACAAGTGAAAACTACAAACCCTTCTCTTGGCCTGGACACTGTCCTCAAGAATTAGATGGGACTTCACACTTTCTTTCTTGTACTTTTGGATTCCCATTCTGGTCACTATCATCTCATTGATTCATTTATTACTGGTTTATCCAATATCCGTATGTTTGAAAACCTTCATATCGTGTTCGATACTTTATTTACTAAATGGGTGGCAGGTTTTTTGGTGTGCTTTGACTTACTGCTCCTAGGTATGCCCATGTTCCTCATTGGTATGGGTTATCACAACATATGGGCCAGAGATATTTTTAACCTTCTAGACCTTGAATATGTTTACGTTCCAAGACCATGTATTCCTTAGACTAATGAACACAGAGTCAACCTCATCCACCTTTCATAAACTATGCTTTCAAGCAGACACTAATGATAAGAGATGAAGAAACTGGCAGGATAGGAGCTGAAGAGACTCACAAAATGAGAGAGGAAGTCAGTCACCAAATAAGAGATGAGAACACACACAAGACAGGAGATGAGAACACTCACAGGGTAGAAGACGAGGACACTCACAGGGCAGGAGTTGAGCTTGAGGAAGTTCCAAGGGACCAACACATTGCAGGTTTTCCATTAAATGCCACAATTTTCTCTGGAGTGGCCGGTGCTGTTCTTTGCTGGTTGAGGATAGGAGTTGAGGACTCACAGGAGAGGACATAAGGACACTCATAGGAAAGTAGTTGAAGACACTAAGAGGATAGGAGATGAGGACACTCAAAGGATAGGAAATAAGGTTACTCATAGGATAGAAGGTGAGCACTCTCACAGGATAGGAGATGAGAACGCTCACAGGATAGGAGATAGGAATGCTCATAGGGCAGAAGTTGAGGACTCTCACAGGATAGAAGATGAGGACACTCACAGAATAGGAGATGAGGACACTTACAGGATAGAAGTGGACGACTCTTGCAGTATATGAGATGAGGACATTCATAGGAAAGGAGATAATGACACTCACAGGATAGAAGTGGAGGACTCTCGCAGGATAGGAGATGAGGACAATCACAGATTATGAGATAAGGACACTCATAGGATAGAAGTTTAGGACTCTCACAGGATGGAAGATGAGGATGCACACAGAGTGGGAGGTGAGGCTATTGTTGCTCCCATCAGTAGATGACCTCCCTTCACCTTTTGCTCTGAAGAGTAAAAGGTATCCAATGAGGCTTTTCCTCACTGAATTGGAACTCAAGACCCACACACAATAAAGATGAAGGCTAAGTAGGTTCTTGTTGATGTTGGTTTGCAGCACACTCATTACATTGCAGTAGGTCTCTCACCAATAGAGGGAGAATAG
This sequence comes from Leptobrachium leishanense, assembly GCA_009667805.1. NCBI lineage: Eukaryota > Metazoa > Chordata > Amphibia > Anura > Megophryidae > Leptobrachium > Leptobrachium leishanense. Next base: position 38,861,340 of record CM019066.1, on the reverse strand, counting down.
AGAAGAACATAGGAAAATTTTACCATGTAATGATAATGAGTCAGTCAATGGACAAGGGATATCGGCTCACGACGATTTTTTTCCCCTTGGCAAAAAGATAAATAAATTTACTCTATCCATCATATGCATCAGGGTGTAATCTCCCAGGACAGTAGTGTACATTTGATGGAACACAGAAATTTAGATGTACAAGACAATGCAAGAGAAGCTTAGAGGACAATTCTGTGAATGTCCCTGGGTGACCAAAACAGAGATTGGACTTGAACCCAATCAAACATCTTGGGAGAGACCTGAAAGTGACTTTCCCATGCACACCAACGTCCACCATTTAACCTTACAATGCTTTATATGATCTAAATAGATAAATCTCAGAAACTCCCCAGATCCAGGGGTGCAAAACTTGTCACTTCAAACCCAAAAAGACAAGTTGGCAATAAAAGGCAATAATTGCTGACAAAGGTGCTTCAACAAAGGACTGAATTAATGGTCTGAATACTCATGTCAATGTGATATTTCAGGTTTTTTCTTTTTAATAAATTTGAAAAAATACAATTAATTTAAATGATTTTAGCATAAGGCAACAGAAAAAAAATGGAGGGGTTTGAATACTTTCTGAATACACTGTAAATCTGAAATGCAAGAAACAAAATTATACAGTGCAGGCCTGTTGTGAGTATTTATATTTATATACAGGTGCAACCTGTCTGCCATCAGTCTGCGACCCGGACAGGATTTATTCCAGTAATTTCCAATCGTTCTTTGAAATAAAATATCTCTTGAATGTATCATTAATTTTATTCTAGAAATCACAAACTGGACGGTTTCCTATCTGTGTATCTCACATGAAAGCGATCGCACACGTATGAGAAATTAACCTTTAAATAGGCTCCACACAAAGCATTTCCATCATCGTCCCCGGTACATGAATTCCCGACGGACATAAAAATATAGATCGAGGAACTGCTGTCACCGCAGAGACCTAATTACTAATATCACTCATGTTGTGTAAGTTGTTTTATTTCACCAATGGTATTAATTAAGCATTCAGTCAATACTGATATGAATTCATATCGATTTGTTCCCTAGAGGATCTGTGACACTATGGAGGGAAGTGGTAACTCACTAAAACCAGTGATATTTTAATTCACACGATATTCTGGCTTGGAAATAAAAAAATAAGATAAATACTGCAGGATGTGCCTGTAAATAAATAAATAAATAATGAAGCAACTCTACCCTTGATTAACATGGAAAGGACTAGAAACGATGGCCATTGTATTTCCATTACTCCATTGTTTGTCATAGGAAGTGCAAGGAGTTGACACTTCTTCCAAACTATCTGACATGGTATTGACCTTAATGGTCCCACTTCAGACAGCCTTAAATGTCAAGTGTTATGGAGGGGGTTATTGATTATTGTGTTACATCACAGTTTCTAACTACCAATGGCAACAGACCCAGGTTCACCGTAGTGAAGTTGCCACCTTGCGGTCAACTTTATTAATGGTGATTAAAATAAGTAGATGTAGAAAAAGAATTGTGAAACTTACTTGGAGTACTCTCCGTGTCCTCTCAAACATGCTCAGCTTGTGGAAGATGCGCTGAGTGCGTCCTGCCTTTGCAGCGGTGATAGGCCAGTATTTGGGGTGATCGCTGCAGTCTCCCGGTGCGGGTTGACATTTTTGATGTCAGACCCGCCTCCGGGACACCGGCCAGTGGACTGACGTCATCGCGCCTGGTGGGATGATGTCTGTTTCAGGCAACCCCCCGCCAGAGCAGGGAGAGTGCCTGAAGGGGAGGGGGGTCCTTAGGACCTCTCTCCCTCACAATCGCTAACTACCACAGGAGACAGGCAGGCACCACTGGAAAGGGCACAGTCTGCCCTTCCCAGCGGTGCCTGTCTTTAAGCCCGTAGGCGCTGGATCATGGTCCTCTCCCAGATGTCAGCCAAGCCTCTGAAATCTCCCCCTGCCACTAATGGCATTGCGTTGGACGCAATGATGTCAGTTTGGGAGTTAACCCCTAGCTGCAACCTATGGTGGAGATAGGGGATACAGACGATCCCTGTTTCTCCAGATTGGTGGCAGTTAGAGGGTCAGGTTTGGTATCATTGGAAAGGCTAGAGCCTCATGTTTGGTTTAAAACCAGTGAAGGGATTAAGTAGTCGAGATATAGCTTCAAACAACAGCATTGCTTTGCATTGTTTGGTTTGATGTGTAATTCAGCAACAGATGTTCAATTAACAGCATTGCTGTTGTTTGAATCGAACGTCCTGCTTCAAATAATGGTGGTACCATTTTCTGAAGAAACATCATCAATTTTTGCAAAACTTAGTTCTAAGTCTAACCCTAAATCTAATTCTATTACTAACAGGTCTATTCACTAAAGATGAAACTCAGGAGAATTGGTAGAAGAGAACAATCTTCTAGACCAAATAGCTGATTTGGAAAGTGAGATAAATGGGAGCATTTTTCTGGTTTGGCTATTTTGACCAATTATTTTCACTTCTCCAGTCATTCTCCTGAGTTTCAACTTTTAGCGAATAGACCTGTAAATCTAACCCTAAAACTAGTTCTAACTAGGGATGAGCCGAACACTCCCCGAGTTCGGCTCGAGCCCGAACCCGAACTTCCCATTTGTTTGGACCGAACCCGAACTCGAACCCCATGCAAGTCAATGGGGCTGAAAATTCGTTTTTTTAGAGTGCCCTCCAAGAGGGCATACATGCTACATATTTGCCATAAAAGGTGTGTGGGGGTCCGGGTAGTGCCCTGGGGGACAGGAAACAAGGACAAAAAGTAAAAAAAAAACGTTTTTAAAGGGACAATGAGTTTTCCATGAAATAAGGGTTAAAAATAAAAACCAAAAATTCCTTCAAATATCGTGCCTAGGAGGTCACCATTAGACATGTGCACAGCACAAAATGTCATTTTGAACTAATGGATTAGTACTAAAATGCAATTTATTTAGTAGCTAAAGAAATTCGTTTTCAGTTCTTTAGTATGAAAACTAATTTCATTCATCCAAAAACCAGTGGATACAATTACTATTGTAGTGGCTCCTCAGAGGGCTGAGATCACTGCTTGTTGCAGTATCTCTCACTCTCAGCACAATGTGGGCCATATTACATAGTTGGTGCTAACTTAACCAGAGCTGTTGTAAACTTACCAGAGCCATTATTGCCTATAGAGGTTTTACGTTTACAACAGCTCTGGTTAAGTTAGCAACAACATTGTAATACTGCCCCGTGTCAGGCAAAGCTGTTGCAGTAACTGACTGCTGCTCATCACAGCGCTCAGAGTTTCAGTAAAACTAGTAAATAATATTTTTATATATAAGAGGTTAGAACAATATTATTTCCTTGTTTTACTGAAACTCTGAGCGCTGTTACAGTCAGTTACTGTAACATCCGAGCCTGATACATTGTACTGAGATAATATAACAAGCAGCTGATCTCAGAGCTCACAGCCACTGGATTTAAAGGGCTAGAAAAAAACGCTCCTCTCTGTATAATGTTTATAACAGCCTCCTGCATTAATTAATACCCCTCTCTGTATAATGTATATAACATCCAACTGCAATAATTAATGTCCCTCTCTGTATAATGTATACAACATCCAACTGCATTAATTAATACCCCTCTCTGTATAATGTATAGAACATCCTCCTGAATTAATTAATGTCCCTCTCTGTATAGAACATCCTCCTCAATTTACACCTTTCTCTCTATAATGTATATAACATCCTCCTGCATTAATACCCCTCTCTGTATAATGTATAGAACATCCTCCTGCATTAATTAATGCCCCTCTCTGTATAGAACATCCTACTGCATTGGCATGTGGAGGGTGCAGAACTTTGGATGTTGCGCTCTTCATTGCTGGTCTCCTTCACTCCTCAATGTAATATCCCAAAAAGGACTGAAACTAAAATGTAGTGCATTTTATTTTAGTTTCTTTCGTTTTTTGTACTGAGCGATGTCGTATCTCTTGAGTCATACGAAAACTAAATTATCCCAAAATTCGGACTAAATCGTTTTAGTACTAAAACGAATGCACATGTCTAGTCACCATAACCTGCCCGTGAAGTGGCGGATTTCTAGGATGTATAGAAACACTTAAAAACAAAAAAAATGATGTTTCATATGACGGTAGATGCTTTTCCTTTAATCTATCCATAAACAACTGCTTGGGGCGGCAGCCTGTATGAAAAGACATTTTAGGACGCGCAGAAAAAGTTTAGTGATTTTTTTGGCTAAATTGTTGTGAAACTTATGCAGGCTTTGGATGAAAGTAACAATAGGTGCTTTAAAATTGGGCTTTTAGCGTCGGCAACAGTGCCGTCACACCGTAACCCCTCTGAGGATATGAATCTGATAAGGGCGTCAGTGGCAGTGCACCCAGATATTGTGCCTTTAGTGCCAGACATGCAAGTACTATCATACAGTAACCCTTCTGTGGTATTGTGGAAGAATGCAGGGGTGGACCATGCAGTCCTATATTAAAAAGATATGAATCTGGGAATGGGCGTCAGTGCACCCAAATATTGTGCCTTTCATGGCAGCAAGTGCCTTCACACCGTAACCCTTTTGTGGTATTGTGGAAGAGTTCAGTGCTGGAGGTTTTGTGAATGCAGAAGAGGACATCCCCTATCTATTCCATTACTTCAGCATCAGGGGATTGATAGCTGCTGATCCAGGACTGATTCATTTTTATAAATGTCAGCTGGTCTACAGAGTCGGCGGACAGACAAACTCTTTTGTCTGTGACAAAACCTCCAGTGGCACTGACCGTCCTTTCAGAAAGCACGCTAGATGTAGGGCAACCTAGTAGCTGCATAGCATATTGGCTAAGTTCTGGCCAGTGATCCAATCTCAACACCCAGTAAGCCAGTGGATCATCTGCTGGAAAGGTATCCAGGTTTGCCCTTGCCCCTAGGTAGTCCTACACCATATGGGGAAGACACTGGCAATGGGTGCCTACATTTGATATCCTTGGGTGTCGTGGACTAAAAAAATTTAAAAAAGCATCAGTCAAGCGGCCCTGGCCTTCACCGCTATTTCTCTGATCACCCGCAGCCTCAGAAGCACATGTGTCATCACTTGGTAACCTACCAGTGCCTGGCAAGGTGTTACACAAGTGTCGCTTTAGAGCGTCCACAAGTTTTTTCATCCTGTGCTCCCTCTGTGTGGGCAGGATGAGCTCTGCAACTTTCCCCTTATATCGTGGATCAAGAAGGGTTGCCAACCAGTAATGATCCCTCTCCTTGATAGCACGAATCCTGGGGTCCTTTAGCAGGCTTTGCATCATTAGGGAGCCCATGCAGTGTAGGTTGAAGGTGGCATTAGCTGCTGAGTTTTCCTGGTCAATGAGGATGACCGTATCGTGCACTTCCTCCTCCCAGCCACGCACAAGCCCTTCTGTTTCTGGGCACATAAAACCCTTCCTTGAGGAATCCCCACCTTCAATGCCCCCAATACTTATAGTCCTCCTCCTCCTCATCCTCCTCCTGTCTGATCTGAGTAGGACCCGCTGGAATGCTGTCTGCGGAAAGACTGGGGCCTTGAGAGCTAGGGAAGGCCTCCTCTTCCTCCCGCTGCTCTGCCTCTAGAGCCACATCTATAATTCCCCGCAGAGTGTGCTCCAGCAGGAACACTAAAGTAATTGTGTCACTGATGCATGCACTGTCCCTGCTCACCATCCTCGTTGCCTCCTCAAATGGTGACAGTACAGTGCATGCATCCTTGATCATCAGCAACTGCCGGGGGGGGAAACCAAGTTGACCTGAACCTGTCCTTGTGCCATACTCACACAGGTACTCGTTGATGGCCCCCTGCTGCTTGTGCAGACGCTGTAGCATTGCTAATGTCGAGTTCCACCTGGTGGGCATGTCACAGACCAGACGGTTTGTGGGAAGGTGGAATTCTCTTTGAATTTCTGCCATGCGAACGCTTGCTGGGAATGACCGTCTGAAGTGGCTGCAGACTTTTCTGGCCTGGATGAGAAGCTCTGGCAGCCCTGGGTACTTGGTTAGGAAACGCTGTACCACCAGATTTAGTATGTGTGTTAGGCATGGTACATGCGTCAATTTACCCTTGCGTAGGGCGGAGAGATGGTTGCTGCCTTTATCGCAGACGATCATTCCCAGCTCAAGCTGGCATGGTGTTAACCATCTCTGCACCTGCCCCTGCAGAGCTGACAAAATTTCTGGCCCGGTGTGGCTCCTGTCCCCTAAACAAACCAGCTCAAGCACAGTATGGCATATTTTTGCTTGAGCCATTGCATAGACCCTGTCAGGCATTGGTTTAACTGCCACTTCGCCAGAGACAGAGAAGGAGGAGGAGGAGGAGGAGGAAGAGGTGGTGGTGGTGGAGCAGACAGACCTCATACAAGCAGCTTTCTGGAGGCGTGGTGGATGAACAAGCTCCAGCACAGAGCCCCGTCTTGGATCCCTCCCAGCTGCGATCAGAGTTACCCAGTGTGCCGTGAAGGAAATGTAACGACCCTGTCCATGATTGCTGGACCACGTGTCTAAAGTGACATGCACCTTGCTGCTAACTGCCTTTCCCAATGACTCGATAACATTGTCTTCCACGAGCTGGTATAGTGCTGGAATGGCCTTGCGTGAAAAGTAATGGCGTTTTGGAACCTGCCACTGTGGTACAGCACATTCAGCAAATTCACGGAAGGGAACATAGTCCACCAGCTGGAAAGGCAGCAGCTGCAATGCGAGTAATTTTGCTAAGCTGGCATTTAGATGCTGTGCTTGGGTGTCACGAGCCTGGCCTAGCAGAGGTGCAGAAGTGTGGGTGTGAGCCCAAGGTGCAGTAATTATATCAGATAAGGCAGGATACAGGGTAACAGGGTTTATTTGTTAATACAAATAAACAGACAACAGACTAGGAATATAACAATGGATAAGGATAACATAATCAGGCGCAGGTACAAAATAGGAATAGGCAATAGAGTAGTCAAGATTTAGCAGAGATCTGGTACACGGGTATATCAATCATGGAAAAGCAGAGGGTACAGGGGGAAATGGAGGATACCGGTAAAGAATGTCCAGAAATAGCAGAGGGTGTGCAGGAAGGTCTATGGATAGAGAGCAGGAGGGGTTCCAGGCAAGGATCTATGGAAGGCAGGTCTGCACTAGCTAAGCTAGGAACTTCAATGAGGAAGTGTGGGATCAGGGGTGTAGCTTCCTCATATGCAGGATCAATTAGGGAGAATGAAGGGCAGGTGTGGTTCCATGTCCATTATGCAAATTATAGTTCAGGAAAGCATATGGAGGAGAATGTCCTGGAACCTGCATATCAATGCAAAACAGGGCAAAAGGAGAACAAAAGAGGGCGCCAGAGGGTCTGGTGGTTCGGACCGTGACATTGGGGATGGTTGGGACTATATTTTTTCTTTCATTGCAGCAGCTGCGGCAACGTAATCTGACTGCGTAAATCTTCAGCTACTGGGATGATGTCACATTGTGAGGAAGGACCTGCTGGTACATCCATTACTGTAGCATCATCCCTGTCGGTGGAGGTTGTAGGCAATGACATGGCAGGACATACAGTGTGGGTAGAGACAGATGAGGAGGACCTACGCAAAGTTTTGCGCCAACAGGATGTATGGCACTTGTTTATATGACGCCTCAAGCACGTGGTACCCAAGTGTCCGGTGTTTATCCCACGCTTCAGCCTCATCTGACATAGATTACAAACAGCAACGGTGGGGTCTGCTGCACATTTCTTAAAGAACTCCCAGACAGCAGAGTTCCTGCATGTGTTCTTTGAGACAACAGAGCTCTGCACCGGAGCAGCTCTGACATGTGATGCCTTGGACTGGCTAGTGCTACGGTTGGTCAAAGAGGATGTTGTGCCTCGTGTTTGCTGTGCCTCCTCCTCCTCCCCCTCCCCCTCACTTGATTCCTCAGATCGATCTGGCACCCAGGGGGAGTCAGTGACCTCATCATCAATGTCATCTTCACCCCCTATCTCCTCATCACTGGAGCCAACTTGGCAGTATGCTGCAGCTGCTGGGGCAACATGAGTGCCAGTTATTTTTTGTCATCACTGGCACCCCCTTCCTCTAGGTTGATAATACTCCCTTGCTCAACCTCAGAGATTGAATCAGAGCACTGTACTTGCTGCGCATCCTCAAGCAGCATGTTACTCTCATTGTAGTCAAACAATTCAGCTGACTCCTCCGTGTGTGATAGCGAGGCTACGGCAGGAGTAGCTGTGGACATGGAGGCTGCATTAGATGCTTTGGCAGCTGAGGTGGACTGTAAAGCACTAGAAGCCTGGCTGGCAGAGGACTCGGAGGATGAGGATGGCCTGGTTAGCCAATCCACCAAGTCCTCTGTATGTTGCTGCTGCTTAAGACGGCCAGCACCAGTTAGAAAGGACAAGTGTGCCCCTGCAGAGGATGCACCACGTCCACCACGACCAGAGACACAGCCTCCCGACACAGGGGCTGCTTGCCCTCTTATCTGTGTCTGGGAGCGTCTGCCTGTCCATTTTGTTCTTTCAGACATGGTGAGTGATTTATAGATTAATATATACAGAACTCTGATTCAACTCTGGTATAAAGATTTAAAGAACTCTGGTATAACTCAGTGAGACACACTGATAGCTGGCAGCCAGTGATGAGACACAGATCACCTCAATTCACAAATGTTTTAAAGAAATTAGTGAGCCCCAAAATACAGCGTGGTACTGGTTGTGTGACGAGACACAGATCACCTTAATTCAGCCCTGGCACACCCTCCAGACTCGCTACCTGCAAAGATGCTCCCGCGCTGCAGAGCGTGCCTGGAGGAAATCCCGCTCTGAAGCTGATTTTGTTCACTTCAAGTTTATTCTCCGGTCATACACCTCTGCCCTCCACTTGGCCAAACAATCCTTCTTCTCATCTCTTATATCTACACTGTCCTCCAACCCTAAACGGCTCTGGTCCACCTTCAACACCCTCCTCTACCCACCTGCACCTCCCCCCTCAGCTGCCTTCAGTGCTCAAGACCTGGCAGACTACTTCCTCAGTAAAACTTTAACTATCAGAAGCAACATCCCAACACAAGATAGTTATCTGCCACCTCCACTCCCACAGGTCCCATCTGCCACCCTCTGCCGCTTCCTCCCAGCCACTGAGGAGGAAGTCAATTCCTTATTGTCCTCCTCACATCTCACCACGTGCCCGCTCGACCCCATTCCCTCACATCTAATTCCTCCCCTCTCCTCCTCCCTCACCCCTGCTCTCACACACATCTTCAACCTATCTCTCTCCACTGGCTCCTTTCCATCCGCCTTCAAACACGCGCTAGTTACCCCTTTAGTAAAGAAACCATCCCTAGATCCCAACTCTCCATCCAACTACCGTCCTGTATCCCTTCTTCCCTTTACCTCTAAGCTCTTAGAAAAACTAGTCTTCAACCACCTCTCCATCTTCCTGTCCTCCAATTCCCTACTTGACCCCCTGCAATCTGGCTTCCGTCCCCTACACTCAACTGAAACTGCCCTCACCAAAGTCACCAACGACCTCCTAACTGCTAAAAACCATGGCCACTATTCTATTCTCATCCTGCTTGACCTCTCGGCTGCATTTGACACTGTTGACCACCCCCTCCTTCTACAGACCCTCAACTCTCTGGGTCTCGGGGACACTGCACTTGCTTGGGTTGACTCCTATTTATCCAACAGGTCCTTCTGTGTGTCCTTTGCTGGTAACTCCTCCTCTTCATTGCCTCTATCTGTTGGTGTACCTCAAGGCTCTGTCCTTGGTCCGCTGCTCTTTTCCATCTACACCTCCTCCCTGGGCAAAATCAGTAACAGCTTTGGCTTTAATTACCACCTCTACGCTGATGACACTCAGATCTACCTCTCTACCCCTGATCTCTCTCCCCCTGTCCTTTCAAAAGTCAGTGACTGTTTATCTGGCATCTCCTCCTGGATGGCCTCCCACCACCTAAAGATCAACATGTCAAAGACTGAGCTCCTACTTATTCCTCCCTCTAATGCCGCCCCACCTCCTGACTTCTCTATCACGGTGGAGGGTATCACCATCTCCCCATCAAACCAAGTTCGCTGTCTTGGAGTTACACTGGAGTCTGCTCTTTCCTTCATCCCCCACATCAAGTCTCTTTCCTCCTCCTGCCGATACCAACTGCGTAATATTTACAGAATTCGGCCATTTCTTACCGCTGTCGCCACAAACAACTCATACACGCCCTGGTAATCTCCCGACTCGACTATTGCAATAATCTCTTATCTGGCCTCCCTCTGTCCCACCTCTCCCCCCTACAATCCATCCTGAACGCCTCCGCCAGGCTAATTCACCTCACCCGCCGCTCTGTCTCTGCCGCTTCCCTCTGCGAGTCCCTTCACTGGCTCCCCATCCACTGCAGAATTAAGTTCAAAATCCTTATCCTTACCTACAAAACCCTCACTAACTCAGCTCCCCACTACCTGTCCTCACTAATCACCAAATACACCCCAACCCGCTCCCTAAGGTCAAACAGTGACCTGCGCCTAGCTTCTCCCCGCATCACCTCTTCCCATGATAGACTGCAGGATTTCTCATGCGCAGCCCCCACTCTCTGGAACGCTCTCCCTCGTACTGTCAGACTTTCCCCTAACTTCTCTTCCTTCAAACGCTCCCTTAAAACGTTCCTATTTAGGGAAGCCTACCACCCAACTCACTGACGCAACCATCAATCACTCTCACCTTACAGTCCTCTCCTCCTGTTTCCAACCCCAACCCTCCCAGATTGTGAGTTCCTACGGGAATAGGGCCCTCATCTCCTCCTGTACTGTTTGTCAAATGTTGTTCAATATATTGTAACCCTGTCTATACTGTGCTTATTGTACAGCGCTGCGGAATATGCTGGCGCTTTATAAATAAAGAATAATAATAATAATAATAAAGTGTTTTAAAGAAATAAGTGAGCCCCAAAATACTGCGTGGTACTGGATGTGTGATGAGACACAGATCACCTTAATTCACAATTGTTTTAAAGAAATTAGTGAGCCCCAAAATACTGCGTGGTACTGGTTGTGTGACAAGACACAGATCACCTTAATTCACAAATGGTTTAAAGGAATTAGAGAGCCCCAAAATACTTCTTGGTACTGGTTATGTGACAAGACACAGATCACCTTAATTCACAAATGTTTTAAAGAAATTAGTGACACCCAAAATACTGCGTGGTACTGGTTGTGTGACAAGAGACAGATCACCTCAATTCACAAATGTTTTAAATAAATTAGTGAGCCCCAAAATACTGCGTGGTACTGGATGTAGGACGAGACACAGATCACCTTAATTCACAAATGTTTTAAAGAAATTAGTGAGCCTCAAAATACAGCGTGGGACTGGTTGTGTGACGAGACACAGATCACCTTAATTCACAAGTTTTAAAGAAATTAGTGACCCCTAAATACAGCGTGGTACTGGATGTGTGACGAGACACAGATCACCTTAATTCACAAGTGTTTTAAAGAAATTAGTGAGCCCCAAAATACTGCGTGGTACTGGATGTAGGACGAGACACAGATCACCTTAATTCACAAATGTTTTAAAGAAATTAGTGAGCCTCAAAATACAGCGTGGGACTGGTTGTGTGACGAGACACAGATCACCTTAATTCACAAGTGTTTTAAAGAAATTAGTGAGCCCCTAAATACAGCGTGGTACTGGTTATGTGACAAGACACAGATCACCTTAATTCACAAATGTTTTAAAGAAATTAGTGACACCCAAAATACTGCGTGGTACTGGTTGTGTGACAAGAGACAGATCACCTCAATTCACAAATGTTTTAAATAAATTAGTGAGCCCCAAAATACTGCGTGGTACTGGAGGTAGGACGAGACACAGATCACCTTAATTCACAAATGTTTTAAAGAAATTAGTGAGCCTCAAAATACAGCGTGGGACTGGTTGTGTGACGAGACACAGATCACCTTAATTCACAAGTGTTTTAAAGAAATTAGTGAGCCCCTAAATACAGCGTGGTACTGGATGTGTGACGAGACACAGATCACCTTAATTCACAAGTGTTTTAAAGAAATTAGTGAGCCCCAAAATACTGCGTGGTACTGGTTGTGTGATGAGACACAGATCACCTTAATTCACAAGTGTTTTAAAGAAATTAGTGAGCCCCAAAATACAGCGTGGTACTGGTTGTGTGACGAGACACAGATCACCTTAATTAACAAGTGTTTTAAAGAAATTAGTGAGCCCCAAAATACAGCGTGTACTGGTGTGTGACGAGACACAGATCACCTTAATTCACAAGTGTTTTAAAGAAATTAGTGAGCCCCAAAATACAGCGTGGTACTGGATGTGTGACGAGACACAGATCACCTTAATTCACAAGTGTTTTAAAGAAATGTGTGAGCCCCAAAATACAGCGTGGTACTGGTTGTGTGACGAGACACAGATCACCTTAATTCACAAGTGTTTTAAAGAAATTAGTGAGCCCCAAAATACAGCGTGGTACTGGTTGTGTGACGAGACACAGATCACCTTAATTCACAAGTGTTTTAAAGAAATTAGTGAGCCCCAAAATACAGCGTGGTACTGGATGTGTGACGAGACACAGATCACCTTAATTCACAAGTGTTTTAAATAAATGAGTGAGCCCCAAAATACTGTGTGGTACTGGATGTGTGACGAGACACAGATCACTTTAATTCACAAATGTTTTAAAGAAATGAGTGAGCCCCAAAATACTGCGTAGTACTTGTTGTGTGACGAGACACAGATCACCTTAATTCACAAATGTTTTAAAGAAATTAGTGAGCCCCAAAATACTGTGTGGTACTGGTTGTGTGACAAGACACAGATCACCTTAATTCACAAGTGTTTTAAAGAAATTAGTGAGCCCCAAAAAGATTTGCTGGCACAGTCACAAGACCCAGAAGATCACCTCAATTTACAAATGTTTTAAAGAAAGTTGTAAACCCCAAAAGAACTTGCTGGCACAGTGACAAGACACACATCACCTAAATTCCCTGATATTTGGTAGAAATGAGACCCAAAAAGACTTGCTGTCACAGTGACAAGACCCAGAAAATCACCTCAATTCACAAATGTTTTAAAGAAAGTTGTAAACCCCCAAAAAACTTGCTGGCACAGTGACAAGACACACATCACCTAAATTCCCTGATATTTGGTAGAAATGAGACCCAAAAAGACTTGCTGGCACAGTGTCAAGACCCAGAAAATCACCTCAATTCACAAATGTTTTAAAGAAAGTTGTAAACCCCAAAAAAACTTGCTGGCACAGTGACAAGACACACATCACCTAAATTCCCTGATATTTGGTAGAAATGAGACCCCCCAGACCCCCAGTAGCGTGGCAGACCGGCAGTAACAAGACACAACTATCTCCTTTGAAATCTCCTCTGAAATGCGTGCAGAATCGGCGCGTGGAAACGTTATATAGTGTGCTGCAGGATTTAGCTCTGTAAGCCAAAATTTGCCCAATCAGGACTCTGAGCGGTGATTGGCATAGTGTTAAACCAGTCTTGCACCAGACCTGTGGTCAGGTGCAAGGCTGTAGCCAATTACGAGCTTCAGGCCAGTAAATGCATTGTGGTCCATTGTGGTCGAACATGCGGCGAACACCCGGAAATGTTCGGTGTTCGCGATCTACTCGAACAGGTTAAGTTCGGGTCAAACCCCGAACCGTCCGAACCCGAACAGCTCATCCCTAGTTCTAACCCTTATTCTAACCCTACCCCTAATTCTAATCCCAACTGTAACTCTAACCCTAATTCTTATACTAATTCTAATCCCAAATCTAGCCATAATTCTAATCTCAACTCTTACGCTATCCTTAATTCTTGCATTAACCTAATTCTACTTCTAACTCTAAATCTAATTCTAATCCTAACCCTATTTTTAATCCTAATCCCAATCCCAGTTCCAACCTAAACTTTAAATCTAACACTAACCCTAACACTAACAGGGTTATTCAAAGAGATCCGAATGGCTGCAGAAGGGAACCGAACACTGAAAATCAGTTTTTGGTTACCTTTCTTGGCCAATCGGCTATTCAGACAGCAGGCAATTCGCCAAATCTTGGCGAATTGCCTGCAAATACGGTGCCTGTTCGAGGGCAGTGAAATCCCCATGAAAAGCACTGCTTCGTCTATTCAGAGAACAAAAACCAGCAGAAAGGTTCCCCAAATGCCCTGCCATTCGGTGGTTTAATTCAACAGATTTATTCAGGAGAATCCCATAGGCTTCAATGTTAAAAATATTCCCGTTTTAATTCAGTATCTAATAAGCCATTCAATATAATATTCTGCAGTAAAGAGTCTCTGCGCTGCATGTGATCAGCTCCTGCTCGGGTTTTTCCAGCGTTTTCGGTGCGTTAATACAGATGTTTTTGTGGGTTTCGGTGTGCGTTCGCCCTTGTTTTGCGGTGAGTTTTCGGCAGGTTCGCGGTGACTTTTCCCTGCAATTCGGGGACCCTGGGGTGCTTGCTGAATACACCGCCGAAATGGGATCAGCAAATCACACCGAATTGAAGAGAACGAAAAGTCACCGAACGTGCGGTGGCTTTTCGATTCTCTTTGAATAACCCTGTATGTCCAACCCTAGCCTAAAATTCTAATGCCATCCGTAATTCTAGCTCTAACTCTAATTCTAGTCCTAATGATAGTTTTAATCCCAATTCTAACCTAAAGTCAAACCCTACCTTTTACTGTACACTTAAAAAAGAAAAGTAAATTAGGCCGATACCATTGTTCACTGTAGTTTCAATATACTGAAACGGGGGAAAATGTCGACTAAACAATGGTAAAGCTTTTGTTTGAATAAATTTATAAACTTGAACAATCCTCGCTCCAAATAATGGCATTGCATCGGATTCATACACTTCTATTCAAACAAAAAGCAATAGGTAGGAAACCAGCGTCTACTATCCTCCACATACCATGAAGCCACTAATGTGCAAAGTTCACCAAACTTTATCAAAGAACAACATCACTAATGCTTTTTCAATAGACATTTACCATTGCTACAGTAAATTGGTAAAAGTGGTACAAGTTAGTAACAAAAATCGTGAGTACAGGGTTATGCTTAAGGTTAAAGTTACAAGTTTTTATAAAATGCTAAAAAGTTCCGTAGCGCTGTACAATGGGAGACGGAATAACAAAAATACATACAGGTTCCACACACAGTAAAGTAGGAGAGAGGACCCTGCTCACGAGCATACAATCTAAGTAGAGAATTTGAAGTAGCGGGCGAAAGTGAGCTGTGTGGGAAGATGCAGTACGAAATGAACAGAGTGGGTTTAGGGAGTGATGATAGACTTCTCTAAAGTAATTTGTTTTCAGAGACTTCTTGAAGGACTGGAGAGACAGGGAGTGTCTAATGTTGCCGGGGAGAGAACTCCAAAGAAAGGGGGCAGCTCGGGAGAAGTCTTGAAGGTGGGTGTTGGGGGTGCGGGTGTGTGATAGCATCAGATCATTGGCAGAGCAAAGTGGCTGGGAAGGGATGTACCTCCTAATAAGCGAGGAAATGTAGGCAGTGGCGCGGTTATGGAGAGCTTTGTATGTGAGGACCAGTATTTTTAATTGGATTCTAAAGGAAACAGGGAACCAGTGAAGAGATTGACAAAGGGGCGAGGTGTGAGTGGTGCGGGAAGGGAGGTGCATGAGTCTGGCACAGGCGTTCACTACAGACTGCAGAGGGATAATCTGGGATCTCTTAAGGCCAGAGAGAAGGAGGTTACAGTAGTCAATGTGGGAGATAATAAGTAGGGATGGGCCGAACACCCCTGTGTTCGTGTCACGGTCCTGGCAGAGGGAATAGGATATGAGCCCGATGTGCGGTAATAAACAAGCTGAGCCAAATAACTGAAGTAAAAAGGGGGTTTATTTGTAAATGTACAGCAATATGGATGGGGCAGGAATGGAGATGTCTGAGGAGGCAACGCAAGGAGTAACCAGATACAGGGAGACACTGAGGGAAAACACAGTAGGAGACTTACATACAACATGAGCCAGGAAACAGAGGGCACTGGAGGTTTAGAAGCAGAGGGCACAGGATGCTTGGCAGCAGCAGCACGGGATGATTGGCAGCAGCAGGCATGGGATGCTTGGCAGCAGCTGGCACGGGATGCTTGGCAGCAGCTGGCACGGGATGCTTGGCAGCAGCAGACATGGATGCTTGGCAGCAACAGGCACTGGATGCCTGGCAGCAGCAGGCACGGGATGCTTAGCAGCAGCAGACATGGGATGCTTGGCAGCAGCAGGCACGGGATGCTTGGCAGCAGCAGACACGGGATGCTTGGCAGCAGCAGGCACGGGATGCTTGGCAGCAGCAGGCACGGGATGCTTGGCAGCAGCAGGCACGGGAATTCTTGGTAGCAGCAGGCATGGGATGTTGGTAGCAGCAGGCACGGGATGCTTGGCAGCAGCAGGCACGGGATGCTTGGCAGCAGCAGGTAGTATACGTAGTCATATAATCCATGCAATAGGTCGTGGCAGGCGGCTGGCAAACGTAGTTAAAGTCCATATGCAAGAAGTCGGTTCACGGGGAAATCAATAACAGCAGAGGATGGGAACAGGTCTAGGAGAAAGACTACCAGAGAGTGAGACAATGCAGCACTGGATCATGGGTGCTCCACCCTTATAAAGGGAATAACAGGCCTATTAGCGGTAGCACCTGAAGTAGACACAGCCTGAGGGAAAGTACAAGGTGGCATAGCAGGAAAGATGCTGTATAGGTAAAGTCAGGAGTAGGGATGAACTGTTCAGTTCAATCGGTTCGGAGTTCGTATCGAACATAACCTGTTCGTATGTTCACGAACTGCAAACATTTCCACTTGTTCGCCGCGTGTTCGCCCACAATGCACCACAACGGACCACAATGCACTTTTCCACTGGCCTGAAGCTTGTAATTTGCTACAGCCTTGCACCTGACCACATTTCAGGTGCAAGACAGGTTCAAGACTATGCCAATCACGGCTCAGAGTCCTGATTGGGCAAATTGTGCCCAATCATGGGCTCAAAGAGCTAAGTCCTGCAGCACACTATATAAGGCTTCCACACAGCGCTTCTGCATGCGTTTGAGAGGAGATTTCAGAGGAGATTGTTGCTGTGTTAGTGTGTGTTCTTACTGCCAGTCTGCCACCAGCTACTGGGGGGGGGCCTGGGGGGTCTCATTTCTACCAAATATCTGGGAATTATTGTACTTTTTGTGTTCTCACTCCCAGCAACTATTTTGGGTGCTCATTAATTTTTACAAAATATTTGGGAATTGAGGTAATCTGAGATAATGTTTGTGATCTCACTCACAGCAACTATTTTGGATGGGTCAGTAATTTCTACAAAATATTTGTGAATTGAGGTGATCTGTGTCTTGTCACTGCCACGCAGTATTTTGTGGGTCAGTAATTTCTACAAAATATTTGGGAATTGAGGGGATCTGTGTCTTCTCACAGCCAGTGCCACGCAGTATTTTGGGCGTCAGTAATTTCTACAAAATATTTGGGAATTGAGGTGATCTGTGTCTTGTCACAGCCAGTGCCACGCAGTATTTTGGGCATCAGTAATTTCTACAAAATATCTGGGAATTGAGGTGATCTGTGTCTTGTCACACAGCCAGTGCCACGCAGTATTTTGGGCGTCAGTAATTTCTACAAAATATCTGGGAATTGAGGTGATCTTTGTCTTGTCACTGTAATGTTGGGGGCTTCCAGCCTTTCCAGTGTGCTTGACGGTAGCATGTCTGATGCTGCTCGCTCACCAACGCCTGGTTTAAATTGAAACAGGCAGGGAGGTGGCTGCATGAGACGCGGCTTGAGAGGGGGCGCGGTCTAGTGAAGGTCTTTTAAAAACCAACAGTTCCTTCTAAGCAGTGCCAGATCGTGGTTATCCATACCTGAGCTCCTTGTACCTGAATTCTCTCGTGATTTAACCTGTTATTGACCTCTGCTTGTTTTCTGACTATTCTGCCTTCCGTTGCCCTAGACTATTTCCTTGTACTATGCTACTGCACTGATATCGACCCGGCTATTCCATTTGACTATTCTATACTCTGTATTCCTGATTCTGGCTCGTCTGACTACCCCCGTGTTGCTGACCTGGTTTTGTATTATGACATTGTCTTTGATTAACTCTTTCTGTCTAGCTAGTATACATATACCTGGCCAATTTTTAAGGACTAGACAGTTAGGGATTCCTTTACGGCTACCCTGTGGTAGTTTTTGGCTCTGTGGAGTGTTGGGCTTTAAGGACTGCGTGGTGGGATCCGGGAACCGTGACATTACGATCTGGCCAAATTGATCCCGCAGACTTAACACAGCATTTGAGTAACTTTGTATCCAGACAGGATGAGCAGGACCATAGGATGGATCAGTTTTCTCTCGCCTTAAAAACTATCCTGACTCGTACGGCCTGGAACCAGCTGGGGTTGCACCTCCGCCTGCTATACCTGTGTCCCCTGTTGTTCAGAAATCCCAGGTACACATGACCGCTCCTATGAGGTTTGACGGTACTCCCTCGGAATGCCAGGGATTTTTGGTCCAGGTGGATATTCATTTTAAATTAAATCCACAAATGTTTTTCACGGAAATCGCCAAAGTGGGGTTCATTATTAACCATCTGTCTGGCAGAGCGTTGACATGGGTGAATCCTTTATGGGAGGCAGAGAAGCCTATCGTACTGAACTATAAAGAATTCATAGCAGAGTTAAAACGTATGTTTAATCCTACCAGAAAGGCCAAGGTAGCTGGCAAATCCTTGTTCCGCATACGTCAAGGGAACAGGACTGTGTCCGATTATGCTATAGAATTTAAAACGTTGGTTTCTTTTTCTATTCTATTTCTATTTCTATTCTATTTTCTGGATATTTTAGGCAAAATTTTTGATTCTCTTGTTTTTAATGGAGTTTTTTTATTCTTTAACGGACTGTTTTATTATTTTTTATAGGACCTTTTTTTATTATTTCCTTGCAGTTTCATGCATTTTTATTGTTTTAAACACCTTTTTAAAATAGCAGAGTTCTGTTTTTTTTTTACCAGTTCGGCGGCATTCGGTGGCATTCGGCGGCGTTAGAACTGGATCATCAGCTATTTTCAGCGCCATTCGGTGGTCAGTTCGGTGGATTGTCAGCTGTCTTCAACAGCGTTCGACGGCCTGTGGTGTTCAACGGGCTGATCGATCGCGATTGGTAGTCTTTGGTAATTCACCGCAGGGCTAGCGAACTGAAATCGCCGAAGCACACCGAAGTGTGGCGAATCAAAGAGAGCACAGAAAATTTTCTGAAAGTTCAGTGCTTTCTGAATAACAATTCTAGAGTTAGGGTTAGAGAGTACCTTTTTAAAAAATAGTTCAACAACATTTTGAAATATACTGATTTATTATACTGAAGTGGACAACTGTACTGCCATTGTTTGAAGTTTGTACTTCCATTCAAACAAATTAGTACTGTTGTTTGAAAAAAGTTTCAATTTTTGCTACAAACAACAATAATAACATTACTATACTATAAACCTTTTTATAATTTTGTGTATTTTTTGTTACAAGTAAGGCTGGGGTCAGACCAGCGCACTTTTAACGTGCGTTTTGGCGCACATAATTACGGCCGCACTAGCAGCAGATGACGGGCAATGACGGCCAATATACGATGTACGGCCGCACAAAAGTCCGGTCGTGCAACGCAAGTGGAATTTGAACGCATTTTTCTGAGAACGCTGAACCGCTAGTACTGACGTACTGAGTGCGCAGCTGCGGCATAGCGGCGTGTTTGCGTGATTGGGAGATGTCAGACGCTGCTAATGTCCAGCCTACATAACGTCCAGACGCAAAAAGAGTTTTATTGACGATCCGTACAAAATCACGCCCGAAAATGCGCGTCGTCTGACTGTTTTTGCGCATTCCGTGAAAAAATACGTAAATGCGTTCGGACGCACTTTTTCACGTTCGCGGGGAAAAATGCTTTCGTTTGACCCTAGCCTAAATGGCAATTCCACGTTCATTGTTTTATACAGAGTAATTTTATTTATTAAACACATTGTGCCAAAATGCAGATAACATTTTTTTTTTTCAAGTTTGGTTAAACTTGTTTATTTCCCTATCCAGAGTTTGCAACATGTTGTCCAGTAAATGATGAGCAAACGTTTGTCACAATGAGCTCAGCACACGGGTTGAAAGGGCTCAGCAATAAAGGGGTTACATTATGTTGATTAGGCAACAATTTACATTAATTTGATTTGAGAAAGATGATTTGTTTCCCTTAAATCAAAATTAGAGAAACCCACCAAAATATTTCCTGCATTTTCTATTAAACCTCGCAGCATTTTAGAAGATGGGAGACTTATTTGGTTTTGGCAAAATAAATAAATCTGGACATTCAAGATATTTATTTAATTTACATTATTTTATATTTTTATTCACAATTAATAATTATTTCAGGCCCGTCCCCTGGTCGTTCAGTTTCCCTGGTCGCGGCACTTTGTGTTTGGGCTGGAGTTGCAGCAGTAGGTTCCCTGCAAGGCAAGTTTGCCTGGTTGCACATTTCATAGCTATTGTTGCAGCACTTGGTTTCTCGTCTTGCTAAGTTTGCCGGGTCCAACACTTCACATTCAAGTTGTTGCAGCACTTGATGCCTCCGCTGTGTGATTTAGACTGGTTGTGTACATCGTGGCTGTTGTTGCTGCACTCAATTCCTCCCCTGCTCGTTGAGTTTGCCTCATCGTGCACCTTGTGTTTAGGCAGTTGTTGGGTGTGCTTGGTTGAACACTTTGTGGTAGGCTTGTGCACCGATTTTTTTTCGGTTCGATTTTTCGGATTTTTAAACTTTTCGATTCGGCTCGTTTCGACCGATTTCGGTTTCAATTCGGTTCGGCCCGTTTTTCGGGTACATTTTTTTTTCGGAATATCGACCATTTTTCGTATTTTCGTGTCACTGTGCTCGGTTTTTGTATCGACTTTTCGTAATTTCGGAAATTTTCGTTTTTCGGAATTGCACATTTTTCGGAATATCGACCATTTTTCGTATTTTTCGTGTCATTTTGCCCTTTTTTTGTATCGACTTTTCGTTTTTTTCGAAAAATTTTTCGTTTTTCAAAAATTTTTCGTTTTTACAAAATTTTCATTTTTCGGAAAATTTTCGTTTTTCAAAAATTTTTCGTTTTTACAAAATTTTCATTTTTCGGAAAATTTTCGTTTTTCGGAAAATTTTCGTTTTTCGGAACATCTGTTCTCCTCGTTTGACACATTTCAAGTCCATTCGAAAAATCCGAAAATATTTCGTTTCGGCTCGGAAAACATTTCGGATCTGACATTTTCGGATCTAAAATTTTTCGGAAATTCGGCCGCATCCGAAAACACGAATCGGGAAATTTCGTGAAAATTCTGAAATTCCGAAACCCGAAACGCACATCCCTACTTTGTGGTTATTTTTGTTTCTAGAAGCTACTTCACAATAATATCACAGTGATGGGGATGGATCTAGTCGAGCAGAAATTTCACATACTGTGGGGTTGGGGATGGGTAGTATGCTCAAGGGGGTGTGCCGACATCCCCCACTGTTGTTTTCGCCTTCCATTTGTATGCAGCTATTCCCCGCACTCCGCCCCTACCTCCCACTTTCCAGGTTTGATTTTTCACTGCTGGACCTGGATTGGGTTTCCCACATCTCCGTCTCCCCTCTTATTTTTCTTTCTCTTCCCCCTTCTATTTCCTTCTTTTCTACCCTCTCTACACTTTTTCTCTATAGCATTCTACCTTTCTCTCTCTTTTTTTAGATCTTTGACCCTTACCCTTTAGTGCCTGGGAGGAGGGGTGGGACACCCCACCCAGGACACCCCACCCGGCACACCCCACCCTCACCCTCAGTATTATTGTCCCCCTATAGTCCTCCCACTATGCTGTCTTTCACAGACGTAACTGGATTTATATTATACAGACACTCCATCAAGAACCACCAGGAAAACACATATTGTACCCCAGTGGGACATCACTTCAATCTAACAGGCCACTCCATCCAAAACCTCAAAATTAAAATCCTTGAAGGATGTTTTAAAGACCACCGTGAACGCAAAACATATGAAATGAAAATGATCACATATTTTAACACTATAAATGCTGGACTCAATATCGGTTCTGGGTTTTTAACCCATTATCATAACGTCACATAACATTCTAAATTCTGACTGCTGTTTTGTTTTTTCTTGGTTTCTTTTGATTTTCATGTCTCTTTCAGCCTTCACTGTTTTGTGTTTTTGTTTTTTTCCACTGTTTTGTGTTTTTGCCAGAGAAACATATAACGCCACCAAGCTTGTCCGTAGGTGCCATTCTACTTCCAATGTTTGTCTATGGAGAGTTCATGGTGATGACCAGGTTACCAATGTGTGTTTCTAACAAAATCAGAATTTATCATTGGGTGCCCATATACTATAGAACACATAGGGTCCTAATTTTTGCTCGATAACGCTAGACACTGCGCGCAAAAAAAAATGGTGCTGTGCGAGCGCATTTACGCAGAGAATGTAATATGGCCCATAGTATATGTGTAGCATTAGGTTACCAATACAGATATGGAAAACCAATCAATACCCATCGAAAGAGATACAGGCTCACTCAATGTGCCAGGACCAAGCTGAAACAATATTTCCAAGACTTTTCGCATCTTTGAAATTGGTGACGCACAATTACAGTGAACACATCCTTAAATCAATAAATTAAAGATGATATAAGGTATTTTAACAGCTCATAATGTATTATGAACCTAATGACTTGTTACAAGGAACCCTACACTACATTCCCACTTAGTCTCCGGGATTTAGAATTGACAATAAGTTGATTCGTTTCTCATCAACACAGGTTTAAACACATTTTATGTAACCGTCTCAAGGCTATGTGCACGTCTCTGTTTCTCAAGCTGTAGATTAAAGGGTTAAGCATTGGTATGATAATAACATAAAATACTGATAATACTTTGTTTCCTTTATCGTCTGCAGAAACCTTGGGCCTCATGAACGTAATCAGGGCCGTCCCATAGAACAGGGTCACAACGATCAGGTGTGAAGTACAACTGGAAAAAGCCTTGTATCGTCCAGAATGGATTTTCACTATAGAAGCAATAATTTTATAGTAAGAGAAGAGAATGAGAAGGAGCGGGATCAGCACAATGAAGGCACTTCCAAATAAAGTTAAAGTATCTAATACAGAGGTATCACTACAGGACAAAACCATCAGGGAAGTAAATACACAAAAGAAATTGGTAACAACATTAGAGCCACAGAATGTCATGTTACTTAATATGGAGACGTAAACTGATGAGAAGACGGAGCTCACAGTCCACGCAACAGTGATCATCCATGTGTAGGCTGATATATTCATTATCCTGCTATACCTCAAGGGTTTACAGATCGCAACATATCGGTCGTAAGCCATGAAGAGGAGAAGAATGAATTCACTTGATCCCAGAACATTACTGCAAAAGATTTGGGCCATGCACTCTGCAAACAATATAATGCTCTTTCTACTTAAGAAATCCACAAGCATCTTTGGAATGGTGGCTGAAGGACCACCAATATTCATGATAGACAGGTTAATGAGGAAGAAATACATAGGGTTGTGCAGGTGGTGATCAAAGATCACAGCAAGAATAAGTAGAGTGTTTGCCACCAGTAAGGCCACATAGACCAGGAAGATGAGGAATATCAAAACGTGTGTGCCGGGATCTCTGGAAAACCCGAGAAGGATAAATTCCGTCACCATACTGCGATTCCTGTCTTCCATATTTGGTAATTTATTGCCATGGGCTGTAGATAGAAAAACAGACAAATGTTTACAGGAAATTTAAAGAAACACCTGATTATGTATATCTAAACATTTCCAGTGAGCTGTGTAAACAGGTCTATGACTTACAAATTACAACTTCAAACCCTTCTCTTGGCATGGACAATGTTCTTAAGACCAGGGTGGGACATCACACTAGAGATGTGCATTTGTTTCGAAAAAAATCGGAATTTGGAATGAAATTTGATAATTCATATTCGATAGTGCTTCCAAATAACAAATCGATACGATACGAATTTGGAACGAAACGGTATATAACAAATTTATTTTGTGTTACACTGTGTTATCATCATAAAAGAAAAATTTGAATAACTGATATCAGCTAATGAATTTGAAATGAACCATCAAATTGATATCAACTATTGAATTGATCTTAACTTACAAGTAATAGTCAGCAAAGGACTTTATGGAACAAATTAATTTTGTTTCACTGTTTAATTTGACTCAAATACTAAATCTGTGACACAGCTTAAAATTTAACCCTAGCTTTTCTTTTAACAGCAAAATTTGATTAATTGGGGTTTTATTTAGTGATCCAAAATTCGAATTTATATCAACTATTGAATTGATATATGAAATTTGAATCAATTTCGAAGTTTCAAATTGATACGAAACTAAACAAAATACGAAACCAAATTAGTAACGAATTTCTGAAAACGAAATGATTTAAAAACGTAACAAAATGAAACTAAACAAAACAAATTTTTCAGCCATGCACATCCCTACATCACACTTTGTTTCTTGTACTTTTGAATTCCCATTCTGGTCAATATCACCTCATCACTCACACATTACTCATCTGCTCAGTTTCGGTATGTTTGAGAACCTTCATATCATACTGGAAACTTATATTTATTTACATAGATGGCAGGTTTTTGGGGGACTTTGGAATACTGCTCATGGGTAAGCCCAAAAAAATGCTTTAGTGTTATATATAACTACATATGGGCAAGAGATATTGGTAGCTTCTAGATCTTGAATATGGTGACATTTCATGACTTTACGCTATAGACTAATAAATACCAGGGTATCCTCACCAACCTGTTATAAAATATGCATTCACTTGGATGTTATGTAATTTCTGTCCTTAAGTGTATGTATGTATATATGTGTCTACATGTCTCACTTTTGTGAATAAAAAAATTTGAATTTCAAAAAAATAAAATATGCATTCAGGTAACCACTTTATGGATAGTAGATGAGAATACGTAAATGAAAATGAGATGGGGACACTCACGAGGTTGAAGATGAGGGCCCTCACAGGATAGAAGATGAGTACACTTGCAGGATAGCAGAGGATGACATTGTTGCTGTTATCGGTATCGAAACCCCCAAAAAAAATAAAGATTTCATGCTAAGCAGTGCGAAGGCAAAAACTAAAGCATAAATAATTATTTAGCTACAAGAAATCCAAAATCCCAGACACTTAGGGCCCTATTACATTCTTCACGCAAAAACGCACGTGCAACGCCTGAATTTTTGCGCGAAGAGTTAAATGTTAACGCGCATAAAACAACGCTGGTATTAGAATCCTCCCGCATTTTTCATCCGTCAAAAAATAACGCGCGGAAAACGGACGCGCACAAACACCTGCGCAGCAACGTTGCGCGCAGAAATCAGTATGCGGATTGTTTTTTTCACGCAATTCAGCCAATCATAATTAAGAACCACAATTGTCTCACGTTAAGTTTTTGCACCTGTCAAAGTCAATCTGCGCATATATGCTGCATTAATAAAAAAAACACACACAACTTCTCCAGTTTATTGTTTGAGTATGTGTAGTATGTGTAACTATACTTTGCTGTATTTTTTTGGGCTGGTGCAGTGGTGTATTTAGGTTTTGTGCTGCCCTAGGCCTGACTAAACTCGTGCACCCCTAATTTAAATTTGAGGCACCCCTTCCTGTCAAGGGCACACCTCTTCCTGGTTAATCCCCACCCTTCCTCTTTAAGCTCCGCCTTTTCCTCTCTTTATATTAAAAGTGGATACCAAGTGCCTACTTGTATATTTTGTATACCATTTCAAATGTATCTAATTACATACATAAAATTATGAAATGTTTAAATTCAAGCATTTTTACAAAGAACAGCCACGCATGTCAAGTATACTGGATCACAGCCACTCTAATTGGTTGAACAATAAAATCCACAGAAACGTGCACTGCATATGAGTGTATCACAGAGCTGCACAGCAATAAAACCGACAGAAATGGGCACTGTGTATGAGCATATCAGAACTGCACAGCGATAAAACTCACAGTAATGTGCAGTGTGTATGAGCGTATACCAGAGCTCCAGGGCAATAAAACTCACAGTAATATGCAGTGTGTATCACAGAATCCACAGCAATAAAACTCCTAGCAATGCAATGTGCAGTGTGTATGAGTGTATCAGAATCCACAGCAATAAAACTCCCAGCAATGCAATGTGCGGTGTGTGTGAGTGCATCAGAATCCACTGCAATAAAACTCCCAGCAAACTGAGTGTATATGAGCACACAGCAATTATTTATTCTATATTTACCGGCCTCCGTCCACGGTAGGGCTGTGTGCAGAGTCAGCAGGGACTGTTTACAGACTCAGCAGGAGGTCCCTCCAGGCCACGTTAGGATAGCGGCTGTGCCTGTGCATGGAGCCATCTTGTCAGCAGTGGGGTGCCACTGCCAGAGGGTGCAGAGGGTGCTGTCATCTTCTCTCTCTGCACACAAATCACATCCCCCTCCCCTCTCCTAAAGCTGCTGCGGGGCAGGGGAGGAGCTATGGAGGGAGGAGAGGGGGATTTTTATTCTATTCGATTTTATTCCGTATGCAAACGCCCTGCTCCGCTGCTCGTTGTTTGAGAACACAGCTCAAAGCTGACACACAGTGACAGTGGCACCTCCTAGTACCCCCTAATGACACCCAAAAAATCACTGGTACCTGGGGCGGCCTGCCCTCCGCCACTCCCCTAAGTACACCACTGCTCTGTGATATGCTCACACACAAGCTTGGCGAACTGCCAGCAAGTACAGTGCTGTTTGAAGGCATTGCAAATCCCCATAGAGAAGTAATGGTTAATCTATTCAGAGAACACTAAACAGCAGAGAAATGGCAGTGTAATGCCCTGATGTTCAGTGGTTTCAATCAGCAGGTTTATTCAGGCGAACCCCATAGGTTTCAATGTTAAAAATATTCCCGTTTTTATGCAATATCTAATAAACCATTTATTATTTTAATCTGCAGTAAAAAGTCTTTATTGATTTTTTTTTTCGTACCTTTTAGTAATTTTTCAGCAAAATTTCCCCCCTTTTTTTAATAGCAGTTTTTCTTTTTTCTGTAACAGAACTTTTTATTATCAATCATAGGATCTTATATGTAAATTCCAGACATTTTCGTTCAGTAGTTCTTTTGAAAACAGCAGGCCTCGGGTTTGCGGTGGCAGCATTCAGCGGCCGACTCCATGCACTTTAGGGACCCTGCGGTGAATGGTGAATTCACTGCAGGGTGGGGAAATTTTATTCCCCCAAGTGCAGGGAACTACAGAACACCAAAATGTTGGTGTCATTTCGGTGCTCTGTGAGTAACCCATTTAGTGGTGAGTTTTTTTGCTGCCCCCTGGAAAGTGAAAGCCTAGGCCTTGCCTACCCAGGACATACTTGAAAATTAGTGAAATCTCAAAGTATCCTTCCTGGCAAATTACTTTGCAAAAGTAAAAAAAAATGTTTTTTATTTTTTTTTAGGGGTGGGGCCACCAGTGCGGGCTGCCGCCCCCTGGAAAGTGCCGCCCTAGGCCTAGGCCTTGTTGGCCTAGGCCAAAATACACCACTGGTGCTGGTGTACTTGGTTTCGGCCAGGTAGATAGAATTTTCCATTAACACCAGCTTTTAGGAGTTGCTAAAATTGTGCACGCAAAGGCTGTGCGTTACAGACTGCTCATAGATTGTAATACCATCTGCGTACTAGCGCACAAATGCATTTGCGCACAATGTTAAGTATAGGACGCGCAAAGTACAATAAGCTCGCACTGGTTCACCCGCGGTAGACCTTTGCGCTGACATTGTAATACGACGTTCTGCGCAAAGGGTTTTGCCCCTCAAGTCCTTACCTCAATAAATCGAGACCCATACATGGAGAAGAGAGAGTCTAGGTAGTTTCTTCTGCATGGCAGTTTGCAGTGCACTCACTTTTAGGCTAGGGTCAGACGAACGCATTTTCACGTTGTCTGGGAAAAAGTGCGTTCGAACGAATGGACACATTTTTTCACGGAGTACGCGATAGCGGTCATACGATGCGCATTTGCATTCGTGATTTTGTACGGATCATCAATAAAACACTTTTTCCATCTGGACGTTATGTTGGCCGGACATTAGCAGTGTCTGACATCTCAAAATCACGCACACACGCCGCTATGCGGCCGCAGCGCACTCTGTACGACCGTACTAGCGGTTTGACGTTCTCGACAAAATGCGTTCGTTTGCCACTTGCGTTGCGCGGCCGGACTTTCGTGCGACCGTACTTCGTATATTGGCCGTCTTTGCCCGTCATTTGCTGCTAGTGCGGCCGTAATTAAGTGCGCCAGAACGCACGTTAAAAGTGCGCTAGTCTCAGTGGCGTCGCTGGGTGGGGGCGGGGGGGGCGGCCCGCACCAGGTGACACCCGCGGCGGGGTGACACCGTCACCAGCTGTTTGAGGAGGGTTTTTTTTTTTCGTCCGCGGGGCCGCACGTGCAGGTTACCGCCCCCCCCCCCTCATGGAGGAGGTGATCGGAGGATCCTGGATCATCATGCTGCCGCCCAAGGCCCGCGGCCATCTTTGATTCGCCAGTCACCGTGATCGGATGGAGCCTGGAGCCGGAGGATCATGCTGCCAGTGCCGCCTGCAGCCATCTTTGATGCGTCACGTGGAGCGTGGCGACGGCGTGCAGCTCGAGTGTCTGTGCTGCGCAGATAGAGATTAATGCGGCTAGCGCGGCAGCATGATCCTCCACATCCATCCAGGATGGATGTGGAGGATCATGCTGCCGCGCTGCGCCGCAATAATCTCTATCTGCACACACCGACAATCTAGCACCCCCCGTCGCCACGCTGCACGTGACGCATCAAAGATGGCCGCGCAGATCCCACCCCTTCTGATGCGTGACGCCGCCCAAGGGAAATCAGAGGCTGAGCTGCGCCTGCACGCTGACGCCTCTCATCGGCGGCAGCCCGCCCACCGCCCTAACAGCTCCCTCGTGGCGCATTTTCTTTAGAAGCGCGCGGGAGCTGAGGCGTGTACTGTGCGTGGTGCCTCCTGCTTGGCTGCTCCCAGTCCCTCACCTGCTGCCTGGCTGTCTTCTTGAGGACTCGAGTCGGGAGAGACAGAGTGTGACTAGACTGTGAGTCTGTGTGAAACAGCTGAGCTGACAATTGTAATATTTAACACAGTAAAAAATAGTGTTTTTTGCCTGTGTTCTCAAATTCTAAAATTTTAGAATATATGGGGTTATTATTTTGAAATCTTGAGAACACAGGCAAAAAACAATCTGTTGTTACCACATTGCCAAACCCAAACACTGGCATTTTATCCATGAATATCCATGAGAGCTCCTGGGGCATATCCATGAGAGCTGGGGCAGTATCCATGTGTGCTGGGGGCATATCCATGAGAGCTGGGACAATATCCATGTGTGAGCTGGTCTGGGGGCAATATATCCATGTGTGAGCTGGTCTGGGGCAATATATCCCATATGCTGGGGCAATATATATCCATGGGTGAGCTGCTGGGGCAATATATATCCATGGGTGAGCTGCTGGGGCAATATATATCCATGGGTGAGCTGCTGGGGGCAATATATATCCATGGGTGAGCTGCTGGGGGCAATATATAATTATGAGCTGGGGTAATCTATCCATATGTGAGCTGGGGGCAATATATACCCATGGGTGAGCTGCTGGGGGCAATATATCCAGAGCTGCTGGGGCAATATATATCCATGTGTGCTTTCACTGCCTTCGAACAGGCAATGCACCGTACTTGCTGGCAGTTGGCAAAAATTTGTGTGAGCATATGAGAGAGCTCCACAGCAATAAACCTCACAGTAATGTGCGCTGTGTTTATGAGCATTCAGTGTTATATGGGAGTACTGATTTAGGAGTAAGAGTAGTTAAAAAAAAATCCGTAAACTCGGGGGGGGGGGTGACACCATAAGTTACCGCACCGGGTGACACCAACCTTAGTGACGCCACTGGCTAGTCTGACCCTAGCCTTAGAAGGTCACTCACCAAAAAAAGAGAGAATCCGAAACAAAGGAGAATTTCGTCATGTAATGATGAGACAGGCATCATCTGGTCCAAGAAAAGAAACCAATGTTTGTAAAGTGTTGAGTCTGCACTTCGAATAATATGCTGTTAAAATGAAAAGCAGAAGATTCCATAGAATGGCCAATAAAGCTCCAGGAAGCGTTAGCCAGCTCTTTAACTTGGGCTTAGCAGGGCTGTAATTCAGTCTGTGTCTTCCACATTGCTTTACTTACTGAGACAGCATATTGCAAAAGCAAAATTCATAAAACTCCCCTTTAAAATAAGGGGTCATGTCCTGCCCCTAAGAAGCAGGTTATCGCCATAAAAAAGGTGAATACCTGTCCCCTATGGATGATGGAAGAGGGTAATTTATTTTGCCTGGGTGTGTGGTTTATGCAACTAGGGTATCCTTCCACCTCTGCAGCCCCAATCTCATAATACACAGGAGGTGCAATAGACCCCTTATTTGAAAGCATTGTCCCTGCTCTTTAAACAAGCGTCACTGTGTCAGTCCAGCTGCCAGTTTAATTTCAATGACAAATGACTTGCAAAATTATAAATATAATAGGATTCTAGGTGATTTAAAGGGACTCATATCAAAAGATACCTTATTTAAAAGGGGGGTTCCAAACCATTCAATTGAGGCGTTTGTCACTTGACGGCTATACAAGAAACAATCATAGTGATAGTGATCATCTGTGAGTAGCCGCCATATTTAAATTATAGTGATTTTGTGTTGGGGCTCAGATATACCTTTGTACACAGGATAAATAAAATCCAGCTGTTGAAATTAATGGTTGAACTAAGTGTAAAAATAGATGATATTGTGGCAATTTCTTTAGCTAGGGTGATTGTAATGTACACAGTTTTGTGTTTGTTGTGTATTTTGTTATTAGTATTTACTCTTCTAACTTAGTTTGGACAGGTATGTAAGTGCCCATACAAAGTCAAACCAGCACATGTCAACCCTATGGGAAATAAGAATATCTTGATATTTTAACAAAGCTCTTTTGCTATTCAAATGGTGAGATGGTGCAAATGGATAAATTATGGTACAATTTTACCTTCAAAATTTAAAGCAAATCTTTTAAAACAAAAATATAGATGATAGGGTGAACTATAGGGCTTATTCAGAGAGCACCAAAATGTCATCGACATCCCCGACCTTGCGGTGTATTCAGCATTCACAGTAGGGTCCCCGAAGGGCAGGAAATGGATCCGAAATTCCACAGAAAACCGCACCGATGAGCCGCCGATACGATTCGAAAATTCAGATCGATTCGAAACGGTGCAAAAACCCTCCGAGCGTACCCGATGATCCGCCACAAACCCGCCAAACATATCCAAAAGAAGCCGACGATCTGCCCAACACAGTGCTGACCAGCTGCCGGAAAAAGCTGACAAGCCGACAAACGGGGTAAAAAAACCAAAAGAAAAAATGATTGAAAGTTTCAAATTTGAAATGCTGTTTGCAGAAAAAATTCCTGGAAGAAAATGTCTGGAATTATCATATAAGGTCCTATGAATTATAATAAAAAGGTAATAATAAAAAATAAAAAACAACGGCCCCTATTACATTCCTCACGCAGTGCATTTGCATGCACGCAAATGCGCATTTGCGCGAGGAAAAAACCATTAGCGCATATCGTCCTATTACGACGTTCGGGCAAACGATGCGCGTTAACATCCAACGCGAGTGACCCTGCGTGAACCCAGTGCGAGCATAAGTTCCTGTGCACATCCTATACTTAACATTGTGAGCGCCAATGCATTAGTACGCGTATGCGCGCATGGTATTACAATCTTAGCGCAAAATGTAACGCACGACGTTTGAACGCATCATTTTATCGTCTTTGAAAACCTGGTGTTAATTTACAATCTGAACGTAGTGACCGAAACGAAATGAACCTGCACAAAAACTAAAATACAGCACAGTACAGTTACACATTCTACACATACACAAACAATAAAATTAGTAAGTTGTTTAAGTTTTTATTTTTGTTGCAGCACATATACGCTGATTGACTTTGACAGGCGCAGCAACCGAAACCTAGCAAATGGTGGTTCTTAATTCTGATTGGCTGAATCCCGTGAAAAAACAGTCTGCCCACCGATTTATGCACGCAACAGTCATTTGCGCCCGGCTTTGTGCGTCGGATTTGCGCTCGAAAAAAGTCGAAGGCTGAAAAAATGCGCTCGGATCGTAATACCGCGTTAATTTGCGCGTGCTAACGTTTTTTGCGTGCGCAAAAAAACTGCGCTGCACATTTGCGCGAAGAGTGTAATAGGGGCCAACGTTATTTTAAAAAAATCTGAAAAAAATTTGCCCAAAAATCACAAAAAATGCCTAAAACCTCCATAGATAAATAAATGAAGAGACCTTTTGCTGCAAATTATTATAAACAGTTTAATAGATATTAATTGAAATGGGAATATTTTTAACATTGAAACCTATGGGATTCGCACACTGTAGTTTTGAAAGGTACAAAGACAAAACTATACTGTGCAGACCTATTACCAGTGTTTATATTGTCCTACCTTGTCATAGATTGACTTGTGAAACCTATACAACATGATGTGCTTTTAACGTGATGAGGGTGAGGAGAACAACCTGTCGCCCATCAGTCTGTGACCTGCATGGGATTCATTCCAGAAATATTCCAGTAGTTCTTAAAATAAAATGTCACTTGAATTTATAAATACTTTTATGCAATAAAGCACAAACTGGGCGATTTCCTATTTCTTTATATCACATGAAAGCGATCGCAAACCCGCATGAGCGATTAACCTTTAAATAGGCTCCACACAAAGCATTTCCATCGCCGTGCCCACTACACGAATTCCCGACAGTGCTATAAATATATAGATCGAGGGACCGCCGCTACTTCAGAGACCTAATTAATAATATCACTCGTGTTGCGTATTATCTCAACAATGGTTTTAATTAAACCGGTTCTTTCAGGGAAAATTAATTCATATTGATGTGTGTTCGGTAGCGGGTTTGTCGCTTCATGGAGGGAAAAAGGTCACTCGAAAAAATCTCTGATGTTTTTAATGCACGGAAAATGAAACATAATTAAAAAATAATGGAGAAAGTGCTTGTGAATAAATAAATAAATATATTTAATAAAAATGCGAAGCAGCATTTGCCCTCATCAACATGGAAAGAGTGACAATGCCCATCCTATTTCCTTACACTAGCTTTCTTAGGAAGAGTCAGGAGGTATCAATCCCCTCAAACTAACAAATATCTGACATGGCATTGGCCTTAACCCTTTCACTACCGTGATCATGTGTACACAATCAGCAGCAGCAGACACAGCAGCTCATGATCCGGTTAACACAATATGGGGTATGTTATATCAATGCAAAGCAAATTACTTTGAGGCAAAGGAATTTCATTTGCATTTGGGCTCCTGAAGGTGCCAACTAAAGTTTTACTGCAGTGGACATGATGCCCGTGGTGTGAAGACTTTTTAAAACCAGTTGGAGAATGTCTCTATCTTACGTTTCCCCTTCTGATCTTACACAGAGCTCAAAACTGTAGTAACTTCATTTGGCCACCAGATGGTGATATCTGTCTGCCAAATAGGTTTAATACAGTGAGGAGTACACTGGGAATATTGCCAAATATTTCTTTCTTCACTACCAAGCAGTTTTTCGGGAAAAAAAAAACATTTTCAGGAACCAGTGGTTTTTGAAAAATCATTTTCAATTAATTATTCTGTAAGAAATATTTAGAAATACTCCCAATTAATTTTTACTGTACTAACATATTTGGCCAGTAGATAGAGCCACCTATAGCTAAACTGAGTTACATTTGTTACAGTGAACCAGCAGCTTCAACTGTGCCGACTTGCTGAATGTCCGATGTCAGAGCATCCAGTTAGCTGATTTGATTTTACACAGTTTCAGCTCTTTGGCACTATGCCCACAGGGCTAAAACTTTGGGTGCACCTTCTGCAACCTGAAAGCAAACAAATTTCATTTGCTTTTGAGCTGCAGAGCTTCAGATCGAGGTATCTCGATATCGGGCACTGGATGGATATCTCGATCTCAGTAGTGAATGGGTTAACTAAATATGATTTTCCCCAAAAAAAACACTGGTTCCTGGGTTTTTGGTGAATCACTTGGTAGTCAAGGGGTTAAAAATCCCAATTGTGCTGAGTGTTCAGCACTTCGGAATATGCTGACGCTGTATAAAAAAATAATAATAATAATAACTCAAACAGCCTTTAACCACTTGAATGCTAAGGACGCGCTCAGCGCGTCCTCAGCATTCCCCCTGGTATGCGGAGGACGCGCTGAGCGCGTCCTCGCATTGGGGTCAGCGTTCGGCCGGGTACCGGCCGATCGCTGGCCCCTCCGGTGCGGGCTGACATCCTGGATGTCAGCCCGGCATCCGGAGCAGTGGCCGCCATTATTATGTGTCATCGCGCCCCCGCGATGACACATAATTCAGGCGCCCCCCCCGCATGTGCGGAGGAGGCGCCTGAAAGGGAGGGGGGGGAGGTCCTTCGGACCTCTCTCCCTCCCGATCGGCGGCTCACAGGGGCTTAACCCAGGCATCATTTGGAAGGGCACAGCCTGCCCTTCCAAATGATGCCTGGCATTAACCCCTGGGGAGCTGGATCGCAAATCGGCGCTGAAAAGCGCCGATTTGCGATCCTTCCCGGGAGCTGGCCGACATCTTGGATGTCGGCCAAGCTTCCGGGAACTCCCCCAGAGGACTGGCGTCATCGTGCGCAGCACGATGACGCCAGTCCTAGCATTAACCCCTAACTGCCACGAAGTGTGGAGATAGGGAGTTCCAATGAACTCCCTATCTCCCGATCCGTGGCAGTTAGGGGTTAAATTTTGATATCGTTGGATCGGCCAGAGCATGGCCGTTCCAACGATACCAAACATGAAAGTAAAAAAAATTGTAAAAAAAAAAAAAAAAGAAAAATAAAAATAAAAAAAAATTAAAAAAAAAAAATAATAAAAAAAAAATAAACACTTTTTTTTTTTTTTTTTGTTTTGTTAATGCAGCAATATTGTTCCCATTTCAATTATAATGTGAACAATGATGCTGCATTAACGATTTTTGTATGCGGTGCGTTTGTTAAAAATGGTGTCATTTTCCCCAAAAAAAAATGTAACGAGACCCCATCTCTAATTTTTTTAACAAGCGCACCCCATACAAAATATATCCGCAATTGCTCGCATGTTAAAATGTGGAAAAAAACACTTTACACGCTGTAAATTATTGAAAATACATATTTTATTGCATTTTTTGTTATAATATACAAACATGACATAACGTATACATATAATAATGACATATTATGAATCTACCGAGTCTGACGGAAAGAACGATATATAATATGTCGATGTCATATACTAAAATAAGCCTTCAAAACACGTTTAAACATGATGCGCAAAACAGGTAAAAAATGACCTCAGCACAGGGGCGGGAAAAGCCTCAGCAGCGAAAGGGTTAATATCACGTGGGTTTTAATAGGGGGATTTGTGGTGGTTATTTGGGTCTAACATAGTTACTAACTACCACAGGGAAGACTTCCCAGCAGTGTGTCGATTCATATGCTGCATTAATTATAACTCATAAAATACAAAAAAAACAACTGATCCGAAAAATGAATCGATCTGAAACACCGGATCGATCCGAATCGCCAATTGATCCGCACCGAAATTTCGGATCGATTCGAATTTCCGACTGCCCGATATTTTGTTTTTGGAATTACTCCCGAAATAGGAAAATGGTGATTTTCATTCGAATTTGGATTCAAAAAGAAATTAATTGCACATCTCTAATTTTTACTATGACCATGTTAAATTGTCAAAAATAGCTCGAAACTACACTTGAATTATGAACGTCTGTTCAAAAACTGTCACTAGGTAAGAAACCAATCTATACCATCCTTCACAGACTATATAGTCACTCCTCGGCAACATGAGGTGATAATGAGATGAATTACCTGATAGTGTGACATAAGAAGTGACAGAACGGAACCTCCGTCACAAGTTATATATATGTAAAATGGTTATATGGACGCCAGTTCCTTTATGTAAGACAAGTTTGCACCTCGATATTAGTACATTAGACCTGTTCATAGGGATGAGCTTTGTTATGCCTGAGTTCCTGACCCTGATTTAAGTCATTTGGCAACTGTGGGAGGTGGAGAGTACACAACTCCACGCAAAGACCGTGTAAGAGCTGCATCTAAGAATGCCTTCTGCACGTCCAGTAGCCACCAAATTCTTTGACTGTTTAGAAAAAGATCACCCTCCATGTGGGTTGGGTTCTCCTGCAGTGATCTGCAATGACCAAAGTTTGCCCTTAGGAACATACTTAGGTTCCATGTACTACAGTTCAAGGAACCTAAGGATGTTCCTAAAGGCAAATTCTGACCATTTTTCAACCCAATTAAATGGAAGTACTAAGAAGGAAACCTTCTACAATAATATACACAATGATATAACTATATTAAAGCAGGTAAAGTACACCAGTACACCAGCAGGTAAAGTACAAAAGTAAACAGTGGACGTGCAAATAGTGGACTGCCACACCAAACAATATTCCCACACCTAAGTCGCTATGTACTCAAATGGTGGTTTCCTCAAAACCACCTACGATTTTCACATATTCTGCATACACGTCTTGTAAATAGATACTGTAGTTCTCCAACAAATTTATCGAAGTTGTATAGGGAACAAAACAGAAAGATATTATCGTACAATATGTATGTGCAAGATTATATATATTGAATTTGTGCCACTACACACACAAATACAATATACATATATAATCTTACACATACATATTGCACGATAATATCTTTCTGTTTTGTTCCCTATACAACTTTGAGAACTTTGTTGGAGAACTATCTATTTACAAGTAGTGATGGGGCGAACACCCCCGTGTTCAGTTCAAATTCGAACTCGAACATCTGAAAAAGTTTGAATTCGAACACTATTCGAACACTCCAAGAGGGCATATATGCAATATATTGGCAATAGAAGGTGTATGGGGGTCCGGGTACTGCCCTGGGGAAAAGGAAACTATGAAAAAAAGTTTAAAAAAAACAACGTTTTTAAAAAAATAAAATAAATGAGCACCGATTTGGATATCGACTAACTATCGAATTCGAAATGAGCTATTGAATGGATATCGACTAACTATCAAAGTTGAAGTTAGTCGATATCCATTTAATAGTTCATTTTGAATTCGATAGTTAGTCGATATCCATTTGATAGTTCATTTCAAATGTTAAAAAAGGTGTGGGAAATGTTGAATCCCATAGGCTTCAATGTTATAAAAGATGTGGGAAATGTTGCATCCCATAGGCTTCAATGTTAAAGGTGTGGGAAATGTTGAATCCCATAGGCTTCAATGTTAAAAAGGGTGTGGGAAATGTTTTACCCCATAGGCTTCAATGTTAAAAAAGGTGTGGGAAATGTTTTACCCCATAGGCTTCAATGTTAAAAATATTCCCGTTTTACTTCAATATCTATCAACCGCTGCTTATAATATTCTGCAAGAGTGTCTTTATTTTTAGATTATTTAGTAAAAAATTTTTGGTCGAACTTTTTTCGAACGGACCAAAAAGTTTGAAGTTCGTGAATTTTCGAACTGCAGATGTTCGAATCGAACTTAGAACAGATTCGAACCGGCAGCCCATCCCTATTTACAAGACGTGTATGCAGAATATGTGGAAATCGCCAGTTGACACAACGTGTATGTAAACTTTTCTATTTGTGCGCTCCTCCTATAAAGTTTATACAGTGACTCTGCCAGAGACTGATGAATGAGTTAAAAGGTAAGACAACACAGTGCTACCACCATTGTTAGTATAGAAGTGCACACTTCATGCTACCATTCTTCGAGCAGAGGTTTGCCACAACTTCATTATAGTAAATCTATGGGGAAAAATGGTATCGACATAGTTTGCTAAAAACAGTGTAACTAGAGATTGACTTTAGAGATTGCTCTGCCTCAAAAGGACACTCACTGAGGAAGCCTATACGGCGAAAACGTGTTCCGGTGATCCTTTTAAAGCTTTTGTATTATTTTATACCAAAAAAAAATAAATAAATTTAAAAAAATTTATATTTATTCCTGCCATATGTTTTTTTTAATTTAAATAAAAGTCTATATTTTTTATTTTTATACATGTCTTGCTGCCTGGTCTTTTTCATCAATACACATTTTTCCCTGAGTCCACTTATTCATCCTTCCCACCCTGGAACCTGGATTACATCGCCGGAACCAAGGAAAAGCGAGAAAACCAACTAAATATAAATATTCCAATCTTACAGTACTTTCATCCTCTGCGGGAATTATTCAGTATATGTTACATTTTCTCTTGAAAACTGCTTTTATTATATATATATATATATATATATAGGTGTGTTTAATATTGCAGAAGCCACCTGCACATCATAGCAATTCAAGGAATTGCATCCCAGAGCTCATGTGCCACATTCCCCATATGCAGCAAGGAATTCTGGGTAGGATATGCAAATGACCCCGTCTCACTTTTATACATCCTGGATCTGTTATTACACAGAACCTTAAAATCAATGCTATGCCACACTGTGACTTTGTAGCAAAGATAAGGCTATGCAACTGGTCAAAGCCACTCCCAGGACAGCGCTGTTTCAGGTTTGTTGAACCTTCATCAGCTAGGAGGCAGCATATGTAAGATGCTGTTTTAGTACATTACCACTAGGTTGCGCCCGGAACCCTTTCTCTTGCTTTAAAAACAGTGTAAGGAGGGTTAGAGTTAAGGTTGGAGTTAGGGTTCGGTCATAGCTTCTTTGTTAGTACCTCGATCACATTTTGAAATATACCAAAGTTTATTCAAACAACTGTACTACACGTTATTTGATGATGACTGGGCAACAAAAAAAACACTGATTCTAAATACGAAAGATGTTTAATTTCCACTGTATCAAAATCAGAGGGACCCACCAAAACCTTGCCTCAATTTTTTGTTAGACCTCACAGCATTGTAGTCGATGGCAGATATGTTTGGCTACAAGATAATAATTTAATTTACATTATTTCATATTCTTTTAATTTATTTATTCACAATTCATAATTATTTTGGACTGTCCATTGTCTGTCTTAAAGTAATAATAGTAAATAAGTGGAGGAGATGTATAGGTCACGTATTAGCAGTTCGATTTTACTAAATTGGGTGGTTGATAGAGGGGATGATACAATCTGTGTTGTTCTTCTCAAAAACCAATGTCTTATGCATAAGTACAATATATTACATTGTTAAGACTAAAATGGGGATGCTAGCGGGGAAAACCTCCACCTGCAGGTTTCCCGTAGCATCCCTATTTTTGCGTTAGATTCCAAAGCAGGCGCTACCTAGGCACCTTGTCCTGGAACGAAGAGCTACCCTCTGTGATACTCGCAGTAATGCTTCTGCGCTGCCGTGCATATCACCTCTCGGAGTCCATAGGCATAGGAATTGTGCTTCCGAGCCCCTAGCCCTGCATGATCTCGCTCTTGCTGCGTAGTGGTTGCAGAGTGAAACTAGAGACTATTTTTCTCCAGTCTCACTCTTTTCACAGCCAGGGAAAGAGGCGGATCAGCCACAGTTCTCACCGCAGGATGAGAGGTATGTCCAAGGGCATGGACACCTGACTACACTCCGATATGAGGTTGTTGGACATTCTGCTCAGAAACATGGCGATTAGTGTGGTATTTGCACGTTCTGCTCCTTATTGGCTCTAACAACTGCCATTCTTCTGGTACGGCTTTCCACAGTAATGTGGGTTGTGTAAGTGGAAATGTGTGCCCATGTGACCAAAGAGTACTGATGTCAAACACTGAAATTGAATTAGAAGGTCAGCTTGGCAATCTGCGGTCCAATATACCCTAAAGTTGTTCCATGTGGTTGGGGCTCTATGTGGCCACTATTATTCCTCCACCTCACGCTCATCAAACCTTTTCTTCATAGACCTCCGCTTGGTACCTATTTATGTTCGGTCAGAAAAGAGCTTTCTAAAGTATTAGCACCAAGTGCCTGCAGTTTAAGCTTTGTCGTGAGTTATGCAACCTATTTTAAATGCACTTACTTTAACACTTGCCAATTTGAATTGTGAATTGCCTGTCCGTGCACTTTGTGGGTGTTGTTACAGCACTCAATGCCCCCAATCTGTGAGTTTGTGTGGTCTACCATTTTGAATGGGCTGTTGCTTCTCTACTTGGTTCCTTTGCCCTGTGGGTTTGCCTGGTATGCACTTCATGTTTGGGCTGTTGTTGCAGCACTCGCTGCACTCCACTGCTCGTTCAGTTTCTGGGGCGTGACATGTTGTGTTTGGGATGTAGTTGTAACAGCAGGTGCCATGGCCCTGCTCGGTGAGTTTATCTGGTCCTGCACTTCATGTTTAGGTTAAAGTTGCTGCACTTGATGCTCACATTGTGTGAGTTTTACTGGTTGAGTTCATTGTGACTGTTGTTGGAGCATTCATTTCCTCCCCTGCTCGTCGAGTTCACCTCGTCATGCATTTTGACTTTAGAATCTTGTTGCATTTGTTTGCTTGACCATTTTGTGGTTATTGTTCCTTCCACTTCGCAAAAATATCACAGCGATGGGAACGAATCAAGACATGCACAAATTTCACTCACTAATTGGCAGCAAGTACAGTCCAATGCCAGAGTAACATTTAAAGCCATTGAGCTCTTCTGTATAACCCATTGTACTTCCAATGTTTGTCTATGAGAGTCCATAGTGATGTATAGGTGTTACTTAAACATCTGAACTCATCCATTTGTTTTGGTACTCACATTTAATTGGACGCATAGTATGTGTGTACCACTAGGTTACCAAAATGTAAATTCAGTCAATACCAATCATAACAAGATGCAGGTTCAGTCATTGAGCCAGGATCCACTACTCCACTGCTTCAGAAATCGGGATTTTATAGGAAAACCATCAGAGATGTTGTTTCGAGTCGACTCAGTCAAGTCAAGACTTGAGAAAAACTTGGTTGAGTCGAAACATCTTTCTATTGGTTTTCCAATAGGATCAACCTATTTCTGTGGCAGTGGAGTGCCCTTACTTTTCTTCTGACAGTTAGTGGTTGGACCTGGCCTCTCCTGGTGTGTGTTGGTACACATAAACAGTGTTCTTTAGGAGAGGGTTTACTGCTGCTTCAAATCTGGAACCCACGCTCTAGGCCAAGATCAGGATGAAATAATATTTGCAAGTTTTTTATTTTATAAACAGCTTTATCTGCGACACGGGTGACATAAACCTACAGTAAACACATTCTTACATAAATAACTTAATGTCAAAGATGTGATAAGTTATTTTAACAGGTCAAAATCCATTACAGACCCAATGACCTTTTACAGTGATTTCCCACTTGTAGTTTCCTCTTAGTCTCGAGGACTTTGATCCGTGAATACATTGATTAGTTTCTCATCAACACAGGTTTAAGCACATTTTTTGTAACCGTCTCCAGGCTCCGTGCACGTCTCTGTTTCTCAAGCTATAGATTAATGGGTTCAGCACCGGTATGATTACAACATAAAATACTGATAGTGCTTTGTTTCTTTTATCGTCCACAGAAACCTTGGGCCTCATGAACGTAATCAGGGCCATCCCATAGAACAGGGTAACAACGATCAGGTGTGAAGTACAACTGGAAAAAGCCTTGTATCGTCCAGAATGGATTCTCATTATAGAAGCAATGATTTTATAGTAAGAGAAGAGAATAAGAAGGAGCGGGATCAGCACAAAAATGGCACTTGAATATAAACTCAAAGTATCTAGTACAGAGGTATCACTACAGGACAAAACCATCAGGGAAGTAAAAACACAAAAGAAATTGTGAACAATGTTTGAGCCACAGAATGTCATGTTACTTAAAATGGAGACGTAAACCAATGACATGACGGAGCTCACAGTCCATGCAACAGTGATCATCCATGTGTAGGCTGATACATTCATTATTCTGCTGTACGTCAGGGGTTTACAGATCGCAACGTATCGGTCGTAAGCCATGAAGAGCAGAAGAATGAATTCACTTCCTCCTACAAGACTACTGAAGAACATCTGGGTCATGCAGGCTGCAAACAGAATAATGTTCTCCCCAATTACAAAATTCACGAGCATCTTCGGGACGGTGGCTGAAGGAGCAGTGATATTCATGATGGACAGGTTAATGAGGAAGATATACATAGGGTTGTGCAGGTGGTGATCGACGATCACAGCAAGAATAAGAAGAATGTTTGCCACCAGTAAGGCCAAGTAAACCAGGAAGATGAGGAATATCAAAACTTGTGTGCCGGGTTCACTGGAAAACCCAAGAAGGATAAATTCCGTCACCGTACTGCGATTTCTGCTTTCCATATTAGCCGTAGTTTGTTGACATGGGCTGTAGATAGAAACAAAGACAAAAGTTTAAAGACATTTTAATAATACTTAAAAAGTTCTGAAACCACCTTGGTTTATTTAGACATTTGCCAGTGAGCTATATAAATAATACAAATGACAACTACACACCATTCCCTTGGCCTGGAGAATGTCCTTAAGAGCTTGTTGCGAAATAACGCTTTCTTTTCTTGAACTTTTGGATTCCCACTCTTTTCAATATCATGTCATTGACTCACCACTCTTTTCTCCAATTCCAGTATTCTTAAAAAACTTCAAATAATGTTGGATACTTGTATTTTCTACCAAGGAGACAAGTTTTGGGGAGCATGGGCGTACTGTTCTTAGGTAAATACAAGTACTGCATTAGTGTGGGATATAACAACATATGGGTCTAAGATATTGGCAACCTTCTAGACCTTTAATATATTCTAGGTGTGTGCATTCTATAGAATAAGGAACACTGTGTTCACCTCACCCACGTTTTATAACAGAAACCTTCAAGCAGCCACTCTAAGAATAGGCATTGAAGACACTCATAAGACAAGCGATAAGGACATTGTTGTTCCCATCATTATAGAACCTCCACAAAATAAAATCTGCTTTCCCACTATAAAGCATCACAAAGACATAATAAAATGATGCTAGTATGATCTAGCAAACTTGGTTATCGGTTTACTGCCCTTACGTTTCATGATATGTAAATCAGGGGAATGCAATAACTTTAGGGCATAAATCCCTTCCAAACAAAAAGCCTTAATTCCCCTCTATACATCCAACTATACCCCTACCCCTTCTAAACCCCTCCCCTCTTTATATCCTTGAACCCCCCCTCCATTTTCACTATCTGGAAAGCTCCCTTTTACATCCCCAAAGTTTAGTTAATGAGTTAGGTTTAGGGCTGGTCCAAGTTCATGGTTACTTCTATACGGTCGAGTTATTGTTAGGCTTACTGGTTCTGTTTGTGTTAAGGTTACTCTTAAGGTTACATTAACTGTTTCTACTGTACATGTATTTGGATTGGAACCAAAGCTAGGGCTATTGTTAAGGCTAGTGTTAGGTTTAGGGGTACTTCTAGGGCTGGGTTATTGTTGGGGTCACTGTTAGGCTTACTGGCTTTGTTTGCGTTAGGGCTACAGGTAGGGTTAAACTGTTTTTGTTTGTACTAGGGTTAGGGCTAAGGCATGGTTTAGGATTACTTCTAGGACTGGGTTATTGTTA
The DNA here is from genome assembly GCA_009667805.1 of Leptobrachium leishanense. Lineage (NCBI taxonomy): Eukaryota > Metazoa > Chordata > Amphibia > Anura > Megophryidae > Leptobrachium > Leptobrachium leishanense. The sequence continues at coordinate 38,817,648 of CM019066.1, read as the reverse complement.
GAGTAACTGTTGGGCCTACTGGTTCTGTTTGTGCCTGGTTTACGGGTAGGATTAAACTAACAGTTTATGTTTGTGATAGGATTAGGACTAGTATTGCACAATAGTATTGGTAGTTTCTTGTTGATGTTGGTTTGAAGCACACTCACTACATTACAGTAGATCAGTCATAAATTGAAGGAGAATCCAGAGGAGCACAGAAGAATTTCACCATGTCATGATGAGTCAATTGTCATCTTGTCTAGTGCACCTAGGTTTTCGGAAATCCAGTGATGCAGTAAACAATCCATTCTCACAATATAGTTGGTGTTTTAATGGAAAATTTTTAGAACTCGATCTCTTTGCTCAATTATTCAACTTAATCCTGTGTTATCAAGGTGAGTTTCATTAAGTTTCTGTCCTTCAAAATAGTTCTCTATGACCCAAGTGCATCTGATCAACTCTTTCTCTTGCCCAAATGTAGATTAAGTTATCCTATCCATTCTATGTACAGTGTGCCACTGTGATCTAAAAACACAGAGGTGATTGGTGAAAAAAAGGGAGGTGATACAATACACTACTCCTGAGTCTTGCCTCGAACGTCCCCTCCTATGACGCCAAGCAATGGATACAGAACAAGAAATGGGTAGACCTAGGAAACATGAACAAAAAACCACAATGGTGTAGTACAACAGACTCCTAGAGGTAGATTGGCCCCCTATGCGCTTCACTCACAGAATAGCGTAGTTTAAAAGGCACATCAACTATACCAATGTCTTGGGTCTGGAGGGTTCCTTCCAATGGCTCTCTGTGCTGATCAGAAAGACAATGGTGACTCCTTGGTTGCAGATAAAGTTTTATTAGGATAGTTGAGAGTATATAGAGTATGCATAAAATTCCAACGCTTTTCGTCCAACTAACAAAGTGTGGACTTCATCAGGGGATTTCTTGTTTTGTATGCCACTGTGACAGGGCAGTAGTGTACATTTATGTTTATGATGGAGCTCAGAGATATAGAAATACGTGACTACGCAAAGATTAGGGACATTCTTTGAGTGTCCTTGGGTGACCCCACTAGAGTCTAGAGTTGAACCCAATGAACTCTCTCAAGAGAGAACTGAAATTGGCTTTTCACTGATGGCCCCATCCAACCGGACAGTGCTGGCAAGTATCTGCAGAGATCAATGACATCACCTGCCCAAATCCTGGTTTAGGGTATGAATATCTGATGTGATATTTGTGTTTTTTCTTTTAAATACATTTGCAGTGTTGTCAAAAATCATTTAGCTGTGTTCTTATGGGGTACTGAGTGGAGATTGATGGGAAAAAAGAAAATTTATTTAAATTATATTACCCTTAGGCATCAACATAAGAAAACAATTAAAAATGAAGGGGTCAGAAATTGTGCAAAGCTTGTGGCATCAAATCCAAAAAGACGTGAGGCAGTAATCTGTCAGTGTTGTCAAAAATCATTCAGCTTTGTCATTATTGGGTATTGAGTAGAGGGTGATGGAAAAAAAATTATATTTCGACTAGCTTTGGCTAAGGCAACAGGAAAAAACATGGGAAAAATGTAATTATACTGTGCAGACCTGTCATCAGTATTTATATTATCTTACCTTGTCACAGATTGACTTGTGAAACCTGTATAGCATCATGTGCGTTTATCACGATATGGTGGTGGTGTGCAACCTGTCCACCATCAATTCCAGAAATGTTCCTGTAGTTCTTAAAATAAAAAGTCACTTTAATATATTAATAAAATTATTCTAGAAATCACAATATGGACGGTTCCCTATCTGTGTATCTCACATGAAAGCGATCGCACACGTATGAGAAATTAACCTTTAAATAGGCTCCGCACAAAGCATTTCCATCACCGTCCCCGGTACATGAATTCCCGACGGACATAAAAATATAGATTGAGGAACTGCTGCTACCGCAGAGACCTAATTACTAATATCACTCGTGTTGTGTAAGTTGTTTTATTGCACATTAAATTATAGATTGCAATTCTAAACATAATTAAAACTTTTTTTTATCATTCTTTATTTTTGAAAGGCTTGCGCAGTAATACAACTTATAACATGCATACAATAAAATAACGACTGCAGAGAGGGTACAATACCCAAGATGGCAGTACAAAAATAACCAAGGCAATCATTCAAAAATGAGAGCATACCACTGTAGAGTGGGTGTTCTGGTGTCAGATGGGGAAGAGAGAGTAATTGCAGAGAGGGCACAAGAGCCAAAGAGGCAGCACTATAACCAGCAAGGCAATCTTGCTAAGCAGCTGAATGAGAGCATACCACTGCAGAGTGAGTAAGCTGGGGATCGGTGGGGGAGAAAAGAAAAAAAAAAAGGGAAAGGGGGAGAGAATGGGAAGCGGGAATGAATGCCCTATAGTAAATGGTATTCCTGGTGTATTCAGGGGCTCCAGTGGAGGACCCGAGGTCAGGGAAGAGGCCACAAGGCCAGGAGATCCAGGGCCAAAGAAGGGCACACAGAGTCATGGTATTCGCCCGGATGGCACTCCTGAGTCAACCCAAATAATAAAAATAATAAGAAATAAAAAACACTCCAAATATTCCAGAGACCACACTTCTGAGCTTAGTAAAATCCAAGGTGACGAATCAGAGGCAAAACAAGACTAACAAACAATAACCCATTAGAAAATTTCAAACAAAAGAACACGTCGGGTCGAGGACTCAGGGCCCCATATGCTTCTGGATGGAATGTAGTGGACAGGTACGAACTGGACTGGAATCAATTCCAACAGCAGGCCATGCCGGGATCCCCAGAAAGGTTCAGAGCTGGAATCCTTAGAGACCCTGAGAGTCTGAGATTCTGAACATTCACTAGGAGTCTCAGGGTCTCTGGATGAATGTTCAGGGTCTCTGGGTGAATGTTCAGAGTCTCAGGTTCTCTGGGTGAATGTTCAGGGTCTCAGGGTCTCTGGGTGTATGTTCAGAATCTCAGGGTCTCTGGGTGAATGTTCAGAATCTCAGGGTCTCTGGGTGAATGTTCAGAGTCTCAGGGTCTCTGAGAGAATGTTTAGAATCTCAGGGTCTCAGGGTGAATGTTCAGAGTATAAGGGTCTCTGGGTGAATGTTCAGAATCTCAGGTCTCTGGGTGAATGTTCAGAGTCTCAGGGTCTCTGGGTGAATGTTCAGAATCTCAGGACCTCTGGGTGAATGTTCAGAGTCTCAGGGTCTCTGGGTGAATGTTCAGAGTCTCAGGGTCTCTGGGTGAATGTTCAGAATCTCACGCTATGCGTGAGGACGTCAGGCAGTGAGGGGGGACTCTGGGGTTTGCCGCCATCCTAGATGGCAGCCCCCACCGGAGCTAGGCCGCACTTCGGCGCCGCAAGGCGCTGAAGTGCGACCCGGTGCCTAAGGGGTTAAAGCAGGCACCGCTTAAAAGGGGAGACTCTCCCCTTTTAAGCGGTGCCTGGCTTTTTTTTGTGGGACCTCCCGATCGGGAGGGAGAGGGATCCGAACGGATCCCCCCTCCCTTCCAGGCGGCCTCCCGGCATTGCTGGGTGGCAGGGCCGGCACTAGCGTAAGGAGTCACAGGCGGCCGCCTTACTATCTGGCTTCCTGCCAGTTTGTGGCGGCGGAATTCGATCTTGGTCGGCCGGGGAGACCCGGCGCAGCGACTAGGGGCTGAACCACCTGACCAGCGCCGCACGATCTCGTGAGAACGCCGCTGCGCTGGTCGTGTGGTTCCCACCCGGTGAGCGGCAAAGCTGCATCATGTCAGCGGCCGCTCGCCACCATGAGGAACGCCGTCGGAGCCTGGGTGGCCTGGCAGCAGGTGAGAGCTGGGGGCAGATATATCCATATGTGACCTGGGGGCAAATATCTCCATATCAGCTGGGGCAGTATATACCCATGTAATGTAGGGGAAAATATATCCATGAGTTGGGGGCAAATATATCCATGAGTTGTGGGCAAATATACCCATATGAGCTGGGGCAAATATCTCTATATGAGCTGGGGCAATATATACCCATGTAATCTGGGGCAAATATATCTACATGTGGTCTGGGGGCAAATATATCCACATGTGATCTGGGGGCAAATATACCCATATGAGCTGGGGCAAATATACTTATATGAGCTGGGGCAAATATACTTATATGAGCAACCCTAGTGTGTGTGTATATATATGTGTATATTGTGACGGGTTCACTCGGGGCAGGCTATGTGAGGGCCGGTACCTGAGTAGACGGCTGGAAGTAGCCACCTTCCCAGTTCAGGGTTAACTGAATGATTGCTCATTTACCACAGCTGCCCCACCCTTCCCTATAAGAAGTCTCAGTTCCTTCCAGTTCATTGAGGGGTTTGGAGACAGACGGAGGAAGGAGTTGGAGACTGTGGTGGAAAAAGTAAGGAATCTGTTATATTGGAAAGTGTGTTTTGTTTTACTGGGGGAACCCGTTTAGTGGGCCCGGGAGTAGACAGGTTCGTCTATTGTCAGGTAGCCTCCCAAAAGGGAGTAGGATTTCTTTTTTTTTTTGTTTATTTTCTCTGTTTGTGGAAAACCCCTTTGCTGCTGCAAATAAAAAAATGCTTAGAAAACCCACGTTGCTGTGTCCGCAGTACCTGCTTCTCCACAATATATAGAGATTATCAAGGCACCTCTATCCTGATTGGCTTGACATGACACGGATGGGAGGGAGCACCAAAATGCACCTTTGTCTGACTAGATAAAAATGCTTGCACTGGCCCTGTCCAGGGGTCGCCTGGAATGATGTCATCGTGCATGGCGCGATGATGTAATTTATGTTGGGAGGAGCTTGACTTCAGCGTCTGAGGGTGCTGAAGTCAGAATGCTACGGGACCCCAGACAGAGGTGAGTATCTCTGCCGGGGGTCCCGCAAAGCTGATGACGTGTGGGACACGTCCTCCTCAGCATACAGCGGGAGTAACTGAGGACGTGTCCCACACGTAGTCACTCAGCAGTGAACGGGTTAAAAACGTATTTTTTTAAAAACTTTTTGTCCTTGTTTCCTGTCCCCCAGGGCACTACCCGGACCCGGACATTGTTTTTAAATGTTTCTATACATCCTAGAAATCCGCCACTTCACGGGCAGGTTATGGGGACCTTAGGCACAATATTTGAAGGAATTTTTCGTCTTTATTTTTAACCCTTATTTCATGGAAAACTCACTGTCCCTTTAAAAACGTTTTTTTTTTACTTTTTGTCCTTGTTTCCTGTCCCCCAGGGCACTACCCGGACCCCCATACACATTTTATGGCAAATATCTAGCATATATGCCCTCTTGGAGGGAACTCTAAAAATCGAAATTTGAGTCCCATTGACTTGCATTGAGTTCGTGTTCGAGTTCGAGTTCGAACTTTTGAAAAGTTTGAGTTTGAATGTGAACCGAACTCGGGGGTGTTCGGCTCATCCCTATTCAGAATATCAGGGTCTCTGGGTGAATGTTCAGAGTCTCAGAGTCTCTGGGTGAATGTTCAGAGTCTCAGAGTCTCTGGGTGAATGGTTGGGGTCTCTGGGTGAATGTTCAGAATCTCAGGGTCTCTTGGTGAATGTTCAGAATATCAGGGTCTCTGGGTGAATGTTCAGAATATAAGGGTCTCTTGGTGAATGTTCAGAATATCAGGGTCTCTGGGTGAATGTTCAGAGTCTCAGAGTCTCTCGGTGAATGTTCAGGGTCTCTGGGTGAATGTTCAGAATCTCAGGGTCTCTGGGTGAATGTTCAGAGTCTCAGGGTCTCTTGGTGAATGTTCAGAATATTGGGGTCTCTGGGTGTATGTTCAGAATCTCAGGGTCTCTGGGTGTATGTTCAGAATCTCAGGGTCTCTGGGTGAATGTTCAGAATCTCAGGGTCTCTGGGTGAATGTTCACAATATAAGGGTCTCTTGGTGAATGTTCAGAATATCAGGGTCTCTGGGTGAATGTTCACAATATAAGGGTCTCTTGGTGAATGTTCAGAATATCAGGGTCTCTGGGTGAATGTTCAGAGTCTCTGGGTGAATGTTCAGAATCTCAGGGTCTCTTGGTGAATGTTCAGAATATAAGGGTCTCTTGGTGAATGTTCAGAATATCGGGGTCTCTAGGTGTATGTTCAGAATCTCAGGGTCTCTGGGTGAATGTTCAGAATCTCAGGGTCTCTGGGTGTATGTTCAGAGTCTCAGGGTCTCTGGGTGAATGCTCAGAATTAGGCTTGTGCACCGATTTTTTTTTCGGTTCGATTCGGTTCGATTTTTCGGATTTTTAAACTTTTCGATTCGGCTCGTTTCGACCGATTTCTGTTTCGATTCGGTTCGGCTCGATTCGTTTTTCGTGTACATTTTTTTTTCGGAATATCGACCATTTTTCGTATTTTTGTGTCACTTTGCTCGTTTTTTGTATCGACTTTTCGTAATTTCGGAAATTTTCGTTTTTCAGAATTGTACATGTTTTCGGAATATCGACCGTTTTTTGTATTTTCGTGTCACTTTGCTCGTTTTTTGTATCGACTTTTCGTAATTTCAGAAATTTTCGTTTTTCAGAATTGTACATGTTTTCGGAATATCGACCGTTTTTTGTATTTTTGTGTCACTTTGCTCGTTTTTTGTATCGACTTTTCGTAATTTCGGAAATTTCCGTTTTTTCGGAACGTCTGTTCTCCTCGTTTCAAAGCAATAAATTTCGATTTGACACATTTCAAGTCCATTCGAAAATTCCGAAAATATTTTGTTTCGGCTCGGAAAACTTTTCGGATCTGCCATTTTCGGATCTAAAAATTTTCAGAAATTCGGCCGCATCCGAAAACATGAATCGGGAAATTTCGTGAAAATTCCGAAACCCGAAACGCACATCCCTACTCAGAATATCATGGTCTCTGGGTGAATGTTCAGGGTCTCTGGGTGAATGTTCAGGGTCTCTGGGTGTATGCTCAGAATCTCAGGGTCTCTGGGTGAATGTTCAGAATCTCAGGGTCTCTGGGTGAATGTTCAGCGTCTCTCTTAAAAAAACTGAATCCATATTTAGTTAATTGCTTCAGATCGATTTGTCCCCAAAGCCTGCAATCAACCCAAAATAAAACACTTGACTGGCACACGCAAAAAATAAAAAGCCTGCACCAAGGTCAGAATAAAAAACTAAAAATAGGCTCACAGAGGTTCACATACTAAAGGGACACCCAAACCCTGCAATGAATCAATATACTATATATTGAGAGAAAGGGGGGTGTGAGGATCCTGAGGACAAGCAACAGCGCTAATGGCCTGCTCTATGGTGGGGCCCGCTCAGGTCTCACAAGGTTTTAGCTTGCTTGTGCCATTACATGGATGAATGCTCCAAATGCAAATCAGTCTGCTCTCACCCAGAAAGGGCAGCCAATACTGACTGGCAAGGACATCATACCTGCACGAGAGGAGCAGCAACCCCCGATGATTGTTTCGGCCGTGTTAGGGCTTGTCAGGAGGGTATAGCTGGCACCCCTCTAGGCACATCAAGCAAGGGGTCCATGTCTGGATGACCCTGAAAATATACTATATATGTCTGGACTGGGACAAATGCCAATGTCCTGGCAGCAGATGTCACGCTACGTGCCCTCTGTCTTAATCAGAGGAGGTCGTCGGCCGGCTGGTTCCCTTTTTATTAGGCCATCTTAAAGTCTTCGCCGGGCCTAGGCTGCAGCCTGTGTTCCCCAGGCAGTCTCACTGGGCAATAACGATGAAGAAAGCCGACCAGCCCAAAAGGCCTCAGCCCTACCGGGCAATTGCATGGGATGCCGGGTGGCCAGTTCGGGCCGTGATATACTGTATATAAACATTTTGCTTTTACTCATTTTATCACAATGTTATAATTAACTAGCTAGAAGCCAAACTTGCACATCTAAAGTGAATGCACTGAGAACACCGACATCTGAAATACCACACCTGTGTGCAACATGATGACAGACTCAATCTTGTGAATCTGGTCTCGGAATTGTTGTGTTTAGAGAAAATACAAAAAAACAAAGCAAATCTTCAGGACCTGACTAGAAAACTCACAAAATGGAAGCTGAAAAGAGGCCAGGTCGAGTTGGAAAAGGGTCAGGTGGAGCTAAAAAGGGGTACAGAGTGAGATGGGTCAGAGAGGGGGCTAGAAAGCGTCTTTGGGGCTCTCTATCCGAAATGTGTGTTTGTGTGTGTTGTGTTTGTCATTGTTTGTCTCTGTATCTCTTTGTGTGTCTGTCATTGTCTCCTAATCTCTGCTTGTGTGTCACTGTGTCTATATTATTGTTAGTATGTCTGTCTTTGTCTCAGTGGAATGTCAATATCTGTTTGTGTCTGTGGCGCATGTCACTTTGGACTTTGGGTACATGGACCTGGAGATGTATTTGGGAGGTGCAGGCAGGGTCGGCGCTAACGTAAGGCGGCACAGGTGGCCGTCTTACTGTCTGGCTTCCTGGCAGTTTGAGGGGGCTGAATTTTGGAGATTCTGAAATAAAAAAAAAATTGTGTGGTGGACGGCCAGGGAGAGACCCGGCGCACCGCAGCACCACCAACTCCTTCTCTTCTCACTCTCACTGGCCCAGCAAGTGGAGGTGGCGCTCTGTTGATGTCATCATTGGTGGGAGCGGGCCGAGCGTCGCTATCTTGGTCAGCCAGGGAGAGACCCGGTGCTGCCCTAGAACCACCTCATTCAATCCCCTGTCTCTGGCCCAGCAAGCGGAGGTGGTGCCCTGCGACGTTGTCATCATTGGTGGGGGTGGGGCGGGCCGGGTGCCAACATCTTGGTGGAGACCAATAGGGGCAGAGTCTGCCGTTATCTTGGTCTCCACCAAGATGGCGGCTCCTGGCCCACCCCCACCAATGATGATGACATCGGCAGGGTGCAATGACAAGACCTCTCCTCGTGCTAGACTAGCTGGGCCGGGGCACTTGCACCTGAAATGGCGGCTCCCAGTCCCCATTGGTCGTTGCATCAGATGGCGCCAGCCAGGCCAGGTCAGCTGCACCCTCCTCATGGTACACCATCCACTCTCCCTCCTTGACCCCTGGCTGGACAAACGTGACAGGTATCTGGTCTGAGGTCTCTGTATATATGTATCTGGGAATGTTCTTATCTGAGGCCTCTGTATATATGTATCTGGGCATGTTCTGGTCTGAGGTCTCTGTATATATGTATCTGGGCATGATCTGGTCTGAGGTCTCTGTATATATGTATCAGGGAATGTTCTGGTCTGAGATCTCTGTATATATGTATCTGGGCATGTTCTGGTCTGAGGTCTCTATATATATGTACCTGGGCATGTTCTGGTCTGATGTCTCTGTATATATGTATCTGGGCATGTTCTGGTCTGTATATGTGTATCCGAGTGGGCATGATAAAGGTGAGTACCTGAAAAAAGTATTGGTACTTGTACTCGGTCTTAAAGTGGTATTGGTGCAACCCTGTGTATGTATGTTTGTGTAAATATAGAGATTATTATGGCACCTCTATCCTGATTGGCGTGACATGACATGGATGGGTTGGGCACCAAAACGCACCTTCGCCTGACTAGAAAAAAATGCTTGCACCAGCCCTGGGTGCAGGCCTGATGTTCTTTTTTATTTCCTTGCACTCTCTTGTGTTATGTCAGAATAATCTTGTTGGCTATCGTTATGGTCCATGTGTATATGCTGATAGGATTAGCCTTCCAGCACGAGCTCTCTCAGGAATGTGTTAATATATGCAGTATATTTGAGTAGTTTGTGTAACGGGCGCTATGGCACTCACCCCAGATCAGCGTTGATTGGATCTTTATGGACAGATTTCTATGATATGAAATTTCAAAGCAGTAAAGACTGTAATACCTATAATCCCAAGCCAGGGAGGTAATACAAAACTCTAGATACCACTCAAATGGTTTCGTGACCAAGAGCCCGCTGAGCGAATACACATTAACGATATTCTAATGGATACCGTGATTTGAGACTTGTACAACAAAAGCGTGATTATTGGTAGGTTTCAGATCGTTTCCAGTAATGGTTGTGGTACGTGCAGGATTGATAACAGAGGTAATATTCATATACTTGATCTCAACCATATGGAGTAAATACTCACTGGATACGGCAACCTGCAGGGCAGGCCTACAATCAGCGATATTGTTTCCATACTGTGACTTGGTGTTAAACAGATAACTTGTAAGATGGTTATATTTAGCAACCTGCAGGGCAGGCCTATGATCATAGATCGTGCAATATGCTTTAGAAACAGACCAGACGTTATACAAGCAACTAGAATTGTTGATAGCTCTAGTGACATGAAGGACAGGCCCATATACTGAGACGATACATGGTAATGTAGAGCGAGGCCCAGTACTCATTAGACAGTATCGAGCAGGTTGATGAAATGAGCAACCTGCAGGGATGATCTCCCAAGCAAAACCATGCAGTACAACATATGCATTAAAAACAAACAAACACACAGGGGTTAAGCGTTAGAATCGTCAGTGAGTATTCCAGGTCAATAAACTAGAGCAAGGTCCTCATACAAGCAAAGATCGGCAACAAATGCAAAATACACAGAGACAGACTCAGGAGTCAGCTGGCGATGCAGGAAAATTACCCCACGTTAGGGCGACGAGCAACTCCTCGTGCCCTGAATTTAAGACCGACGGTTCTGTGTCACCACGCCAAGCCCCGCCCCCTCAGATGCCGATCAGCCATCTCAAACTCCTGGCACCCGGCCAGCCAGCGATGCCGCCGGGCGCCCAGACCCCCAGGTAGTGCTGCGGGGGCTGATGACATAACAGTTTGTTAATCTTCTTTGTCCCATTATCTGCCGTCTTTAGACTGTAATCTGTTTGCCAATCACAATTGCCATTGTCCTGCCTCATTTAGAAATGTTAAGCAATATTTATTCCATTATTTGTCCTAGTCTTATTATGGCTCACACTCCAAGAAGCAGAAGAAACAGCAACCTCAGAAACCCTCACAACATTTTCTAGGGGAGGTTTTTATACGTAAACGACTCAAGTTTGACTGCATAAATATGTGTGCACTGGATTTGCACTGTTTAACTACACTCCAACAAGATGACTAGGTTAATCTCCTATCATCTGTTTAATTAGAAAAAAAAAACCTGTGGGTTGTAGAAAATTCAAGAAGAAACAGAATACTTAACTTATAAAAGTGCTGAATAACTTCCTATAAACAGATATATCAAAGCAAGGAAGTTGTATCAGTCTTCAACCCATGTGTAATAGGTCTTATAGTTACCAATGCCAGTTCTGTGTGGTTACAGGCTCAGCTAAGCAAATGTGTGCTGTTCCTTTTTCATCAGTGTATCTGAGAAGGCCCAATGCTGGAACGCTGGTAGTGGAATAAATCCATAATGATGTGATAAAACAAGTAGGTTGATATAAAATGAATTTATTAGAAATAAAATTGCATATAAAAGCCTGACGTGTTTCGTCTATCACTATAGACTACCTCAAGGGGACAGATAAACAGAAATAAAAAATATAAGTGCATACTTTTCTGCTTAATTTGCCTACAATTCCCAGAGACATGAATCGACCAACACTTCCCCCTTTTTTAACAATTATGAATTCCATCCTATATTTATTGCCAACCTACCTACTTCCTCATCAGTCCCTGATGCTACCATTCATGTCACCAACCAACAAAAAAGGATTCTTTATCACTGAGAACAATCTCCAGAGTGCCCAAGCCGGATCTAAGAATCCCGCTGATCAACATCGACATCCTGCTTCTGACTACCAGGTGGGGGATACCGTCATGTTATCCAATAAACATCTTTGCCTTTGATGTCCTTCAAAGAAGCTGAGTACACAATATGTGAGTCCTTTTCGTAACATCTCCACGGTCAATCCAGTGGCATACCAACTGGCATTATCTCCTTCCTTTCATGTTCCACCTTTATTTCCCATCTCCCTCCTGATAACAAGGATGCATGCTCCATTTCCTGTTTGATTCTCATCTCCGCCATATCCTATCCTCGTCAATCTGTAGAGGTAGGTTGTACTATTTTGTGCATTGGAAGGGGTATGACCCCATGGAGCAATCGTGGGATCTAGTCACTCAGACACATGCCCCAAAATGGGTTTGTGCCTTTCACAGGACTCATCTTGCTGGGCTCCACCCACATCCGGTGGTTGCTCTTTCAGGGGCAGGAGAGTGGAATGTTCTGTTGCACCTCACTGGTAGCTGCTCCTGTCCGCATCTCGTGCTGTGCGCTCTTTCAGGTCCTGTTAAGACCTGTATGACATGGTGGCTCGTGATCAGGCAGGTATGTAATGGCCTGTGGCCTCTTGTGATGCCAACTCAGCACCTGAGCCATGATGGAATCCAAGCGTTGGACCAGCACCAGGCTCAACCACCAGTGAGATGTAGGGATGGCAGCTGAGTCAAACGCGTGTCCACTTCATGCTCTATATAATGTCATTGGATGCTTTCTGGCTTTGCTTCAGTATTCTTTCTCTTGTCCTCCTGAGTAGAAGTCCTGCAAAGCATTTTACTGTATAACAGTCCCTTGCTTGCCGATACTTGTTTACGAAAGCATTGCCACCAGCATTGACCTTTTCCTTGTTTACCTGACTACACTTTTTAGATTACCCATTTTGTATCTCCACCAGACTTATACTGTGACATCTACATAGTGAGCTCCTGCCACACCATACAGGAATGTGACATTACCATATCGATTCGTGCCATTGTTCTACCTCTTTTGGGTTGGGAGCCATAGGTGTCAAGGAAATGTATCTACCTTAGGGCCTAATCGAGGAAATGGACATGTAGCTGCATCTCTAATAACCCCTATATTAATCTGGCCCTGATGTAGGGGACCTGTACCAGGTACAGCAAAACCAGCATTATTCCACATTAATTATATTTCAGTCATGGAAATGAGGTAATAGATCAGCGATGGTGAACCTATGGCACAAGTGCCACAGATGGCACGCAGGGCCTCGTGCTGGCACGCAAGCTATAAGCTTGCCTTACTGCTGCACACTGTGGCTTACTTTGCTGGCTGGCAGGCCTGAGAATCTAAGATGGCGGCTGGCCGGCCGGCCCCCTCTGTCAGAGAGGGTACGTCAGATGTTTGTCACCCATGCCCATCCTGGACTACCACCTGGCAGATAACACGTGGAGTCCTGGCTGCACTGCACCACCAACTCTTCTTTTACCACTTTGCTACTGAGGTCTGATGTCTGGGTATACATGTATCTGGGGTCTGTGTCTGGGTATACATTTATCTGGGGTTTGGATATACATGTATCTGGGGCCTGATGTCTGTTTTTAGCAGTTCCATATTCATATGCCCAAGTCTGAGCGTCTTGTTTGTCACTATAGGAATTACGATTACACACTGACGTGTAAAACTTCTTGTATTTTTCTACTAAGATGTAAGCACATAATTAGTTCAGACAGTTGTATAAAGTGTTTTTCTAGAATAAATCATCAGTATTCAGGTTTGATTACAGGGTTGGCACTTTGAGACACATAAGTTGGTTCAGCGATCCAGTTTGGGCGCTCAGGCTCAAAAAGGTTTGCCTTCCCTGAAATAGATCATACATGATCAGCACCAAACTAACCCAGCTGAACATTGTTTACACATTCTGTAAAAAATTGACCTTATTGAATCATCACAGATATATCTTCCAATACATAATCTCCTGCATTTGTTATGCAAAGTATTAGGTAGGAATGAGAGAAATAGAATCAATAATGGTTTAAAAATATTAAATGTAGATATAATATTAATAATCAGACTTTTAGCTATTTAATCGCATTATTTCGTTGTTGAGGCCTGGACACATCAGCTCAATGAAAACATTATCTGCACTAATAAAACCCCTGATATAATTAATGAGGTCTCTGAAGTAACAGCAGCTCCTTGATCTATATCTGTAGAACCCGACTGGGGATTCTTTGGCCGATCGGGGAGTTGAGGAGGCTTTATATGGAATATATTTAAAGGTTAATTTCTCACACTCGTGCTTTCAGGTGACATATTGGATGGTTATAATGGGAATCCTCCAGCTCATCATTTATTCTGTTTAATTCATTAAAGACACAAGTGCTATTTTATTTATAAAAGCAGAGGAATATTTCCAGAGTAAAAACCCATCCAGGTTAAAGAGATTGATGGGGAACAGGACAGGTGAGGTACATTAATGCAGCATAATAAATGACAGCTGAGCACGTCACGGCCAGATTCTGCGCTGCTTTCACAAACCAACCTGTGACAAGGTAAGAAAGGAAAACAAGTAAAACTCCCAATCTAAAATTGTGTTATGGGATCTCGAGATTTAATGGGCATTATTGGCCTCATTCAGTGATCCAATTCTCCTTCCTACCAAGCCAACAATGCTCTGGACCGTATATTCTCCAGCCTCTGTATGATTTCTGACTGGTCTAAAACAGCCCATTCCCATCTATGATCGCTACCTTCTATCCTGTAAATGTTTGCTGCCTTTTGTCCAACCTTCCATTTCTTCTGATCCACTTCAACCTTGCAGATACCTCGGTAACTTAAATCCACAGTATTCGTTCCACAGTAATTCATCCTCTTCTCTCCCCATCTCAACCTTTACCCGTAATGACATGGCCACCTACCTCTACAACATTCACCTCTCTGCTTGGAGAAACTAGCTCTTACCGCTCTCCGTCTTGTATGTATATTCAAACTCCAACTGTGGAATACTGAAAACAAGCTGTCTTCAGGACAGTTGAAAGAAGTTGGAGAAGGTCTTGTTTTACAGCTTACTTCATTTCACAAATTCATTTTTCCTTCCTACAGTCTCGCTGTACCCCTCGCTAAACAAGCTAACTTCTCATCCCTCATCTTCACCTTCTCTTGTGATTCCACACAATTGTATCACACATTCAACCTGTTATTGCTTCCATTTCCACACATCCATCCATGAACTTAGTGCTGTCAACTTTCCTGACTATTTTACTGATAGGATTACCATCCTCAGTTTAGAAAACTCTTCGCTGCCCTCCTGTAGGAATTCAACCTCTCTCAAAGTCCCCTCATTCCCTTCACCTCATCCGCCATGTCTTCTTTTTACCCTAGTCACTGAAGAGGATGTCTCAGTATTTCTCATGTCCATCTCCCCTATCATCTGTCTTCTTCATCTCATCTACTCACACTTCATTCGCTCTGTCTTACCAGTTAGGCTAGGGTCAGACTAACGCATTTTTCACGTTGTCCGTGAAAATGTGCGTTCGAAGAATGGACGTATTTTTTCACGGAATACGCAATAGCGGTCATACGATGCGCAGTTTCATCCGTGATTTTGTACGGATCATCAATAAAACACTTCTTGCATCTGGACGTTATGTTGGCCGGACATTAGCAGTGTCTGACGTCTCCAATTCACGCACACACGCCGCTAGCGGACGCAGCGCACTCTGTACGTCAGTACTAGTGGTTTAACGTTCTCGAAAAAATGCGTTCATTTTCCACTTGCATTGCGCGGCCGGACTTTTGTGCGACCGTACGTCGTATATTGGCTGTCATTGCCCGGCATTTGCTGCTACTACGGCCGTGATTAAGTGCGCCAGAACGCGCGTTCGCACTGCCTCAGTCTGACCCTAGCCTTATTGTCCCTCCTTTGACTCGTATTTTCAACCTCTCTGTCTTCTCTGGCATCTTCCCATCTGCATTCAAACTTGCTCTGGTCACCCCCATTCAAAAGAAACTATCTATTGTCCTGTACCCTTTCTTTATTTCTTTTTGCCTCCAAAACCTTAGAACACCTGGTCTATATAAAACATACTGGTTTCTTCACTGCTATCTCCCTTCTTGACCCACGTCAGTCTGGCTTTCACTGCTAGCACTCTACCGAGACTGCTTTGACGAGAGTAACTAATGACTTGGTTGCTGCTAAATCCAGAGGTCACTTCTCTCTTGCTTGATCTCCTTTATCTTTTGATACAGTTGACCACCCACTTCTACTCCTCATGCTATGTCAACTGGGCCTCATTAGCACTGCTCTCTCCTGGTTCTCTTCATATCTTTCTCATTGATATTTTAGTGCCGCTTTTGCTGATGCCTCTTCACCTTCATTATCTTAACTCAGTTATTGTACCTCAATCCTCTGTTCTGGGTCCCCTACTCTTTTCAAGCTATGCCAACTCTCTTGGCAATCTGACCTCTTCCTGTGGTTTCAAATAACATATATACACTGAAGACACCTAAATCTACCTCCCCTCCATACCTCTCCATATACAGAATATATACTAGAAAATCGTGTTCTAGCACCTGCCCCTGTGCTGGTCTTATCATATCTATACACAGAACCGATTTTCTTCTTGGCTCTAATGTAACATCTGTGGGGTTTATTACTTTGAGAAACCCAGAAGAAAACATTCTCAGTTTCTTCCTTCATCTTTACTGAGGAGAAACCTCAACATAGAGTGGATGTCACAAACCAGATGCCCATTAACAGGGAAAAGAAACAGAATAATGGTACATAGTGTGACTCCATACAGAAACAAAGCCTCCAGGTATCATTAATGCGCTTACATTACCCAGAGCCCTTTCAGTTTTGGCGTTCGGTTCCCTATGCAGCCCAATGCACTGGGCTCCAGCTATGCCAGAGGTGTTTTGTAGACCTCTCTGAATCCTGTCAGGCCTTCTACCTCCATATTAGACAGGGTTGCTCCTGTTTCACTTCCGTTCTTGTGGAAGATCATCACTGCCTAACACCATATGTGCTTTCCTTTTATGTTATTGGCAAGAACAGGACCTAAAGGATCCACTCCTCTCATCCTCTGGCCAATGGTCTTCGCAGTCAACCACTCTCACCTCCTGGTCAAAAAGGATATCCCAGTCAGGGTTTATAAATACTTCCTTTGGCCCTTTGGTGGTTTTTACCTCCATCACAATTTTATCAGGCTGTTATTTTTCTGTTTTTCACTTTTGGCGCGGTTGCTGATTGCCCGTTTGTCTCCTGCCCTTGACCTCAGCTTTGTTTTTGACTTTGTTGCATTTCAACTTTCCTTGTCCTCAGCCTATTGTAACGTTCATCCCTTTCTTAGTTTAGTCTGGCCATCCAAAGACTGGTTATTACTAGGGATGGGCTGCCAGTTCGAATCGGTTCGAAGTTCGATTCGAACATCGGCTGTTCGAAAATTTGCGAACTTCGAGAAAAAAATTTTCAAAAAAATTCCAAAAAATGCTTATAAAATCCTAAAAAAATCTAAAAATAAAGAGACTCTTTACTGCAGAATATAATAATAAATGGTTTACTAGATATTGAATTAAAACGGGAATATTTTTAACATTGAAGCCTATGGGACATAAACATTTCCCACTCCTTGTTGGTCAAACATTTCCCACTCCTTGTTGGTCAAACATTTCCCACTCCTTGTTGGTCAAACATTTCTCACTGATTATTGGTCACACATTTCCCACTCATTGTTGGTCAAACAATTCCCATGGCTTCAAATTGCGTTTAAACATGAGCAAAAGCAGTAAAAATGAGCTCAGCGCACAACGGTGAAATGGCTTAGCATTGAAAGGGTTAAAAACTTTTTTTTTTTAAAAATGTGTTCATTGTTTCCTGTCCCACAGGGCAGTACTAGGACCCCCATATGCCTTTTATGGCCAATATTTTTCATATATGCCCTCTGGAGGGGACCTTAATTTTCAAACGTTCGAGCCCCATTGACTTGCATTGTGTTTGCATTTTGTTTGAGTTTGCGGTCGAACTTTTTCGGGTGTTCAAGTTCGAATGCGAACTGAACATGGGGGTGTTTGGCCCATCATTAGTTATGACGGAGCCTTGCTGGTGTCATGCATTTATTTTTTTTAAACGTGGCCACGAGATAACCCTTGGCGTTCGCACGAGATCGCTATTTTGTGCGCACACAGATTGCCCGAGCCAGGCTTTAAATCATAAAGTTACCAACAGAGCCACAGGTTACATTGAGCTTGTCTGTGGCTCTGGGTGTTAATACTCCTTCTTTGCAATGAGGAGGGTGTGAGTTTGAGTCATTTTGGCAAGTATATTTTCTTTTTTTTTTAAATCTCATTTACCTGTCTCTATTTTACCTTCCAAACCAAGCACCAAAATAATGATGATAATTTCATAATAATAACATTATTTTGGTGTTTGCTTTGGAAGGTAAAATTTACCAAATTTAGCACCAAAAATGGAAGCATCTCATTACCTGTCTTTATTTTAATTTTCAAAGTAAACACCTAAATAATGTTAGTATTATGAAATTATCCTCATTATTTTGGGGCTTGCTTTGGAAGGTGAAATAAAAGACAGGTAAATGAGAAGCAAGCACTGCTAGGATTTGAACTCACAGCCTCATTGTTGCAAAGAAGTAGGATTAACACACAGAGCCACAATCAAGCTCAATGTAACATAGTGATCTGCGGGTATCTTTATCATTTAAAGCCTGGCTCGGGCAATCTCTGCATGCGCACGAAATAGTGATCTCGCGCGTACGCCAAGGGTTATCGCGTGGCCACTTTTAAAAAATAAAAAAAATGCATGACCCCAGCGGGGCTCCGTAGGTTATATAGGCCGGGTTTCCTCACTTTCCCTGAGATCTGTGTGTGGCGTTACCGGATATCCGTTATACAGAACACTTCTCTTAAACAGTAACTAACACACATATACACACGAACGTTTGTACAGAAAAATGCCTAAAAGATCCTAAAAATCTATAAATAAAGAGACTTTTTGCTACAGATTAGAATTATAAACGATTTATTAGATAATGAATTAAACCTGGAATATTTTTTTCATTGAAACCTATAGGATTCGCCTGATTAAACCCGCCGAATGAAATCACCGAACATCAGGGCAATTCACTGACATTTCTCTGCTGTTCAATGTGAATATATTAACCATTGCTTCTCTATGGGGGATTTCACTGCCGTCGAACAGGCACCGTACTTGCTGGCATTTTTCCAAAATGTGGCAAACAGCCTGCTCTCTAAATAGCCGAATGGCCTCGAAATGTCACTGTACGGGGAAATCCATTGTTCGGTGACATTTCAGGGCCAGTTCGGCTTTCACTGAATAACCCTGTAAGCTGTAAAGTCACCAAATACAGGTAAAAACATGTCATATCTTTTTTAACGATTTTCTTTTGTTGCAAAAACATTTTCAGGGTTATTCAAAGAGAATCTAAAAGTCATTGCACGTTTGGTGACTTTTCATTCTCTTCAATTCGGCATGATTTGCCGATCCCATTTCGGTGACCATGCGGTGTATTCAGCAAACACCACAGGGCTGTCGTAGTGCAGGGAAAAGCCGCTGAAAACCTGCCGAACACTCACCGCAAAACCCTGGCGAATGCACACTGAAACCCGCAAAAACATCTGGATTAACCCCTGCCGAACACGCCGGAGAAACCCGAGCAGCTGCCGATCAGAGCGCAGAGCAGCCGCCAGAAAAAAGTCGACACCGCAGATGAATGGAGTGAGAAAAAAAAACTGTACGCTTTAATGTTTGAAAAGTGAAACGCTGTTTGCAAAGAAACTACAGAACGAAAATGTCTGAAATTTACTTATAAAGATCCAATGAATGATAATAAAAAGGGCTGTTACAGGAAAAAGAAAAAATGATTTAAAAAAAAACAGAAAAAAAATGTTTTCAAAAAAATCCCGAAAAATGCCTAAAAGATCCTAAAAAAATCTATAAATAAAGAGACTCTTTACTGCAGAATATAATAATAAACGGTTTATTAGATATTGAATTAAAACAGGACTGTTTTTAACATTGAAACCTAAGGGATTCTCCTGAATAAACCTGCCGAATTAAACCACCGAATGACAGGGCATTTCATTAACCTTTCTCAGCTGTTTGGTGTTCTCTGAATAGCCGAAGCATTGCTTCTCTATGGGGATTCACTGCCCTCGAACAGGCACCGAACAGGCACCGTATGTGCAGGCAATTCGCCAAGATTTGGTGACCTGCAGCTCTCTGAATAGCGGAATGTCCAGGAAAAGTAAGCGTACGCTGAATTTCAGCGTTCAGTTACCTTGCGCCAGCAATTCGGATCTCTTTGAATAACCCTGTTTTATTTATACATTTTTTTAAAAGACCTTGTTGTATTTGTTAGATGATATTTTGTTTTTCTTAAAGACTTTTTTGTTTCATAACAGACCTTTTATACCATTTTTAAAGGACCTTTTTTATTATTTTTAAAGGACCTTTTTTACCATTTTTAAAGGACCTTTTATATTATTTTTAAAGGACCTTTTTTACCATTTTTAAAGGACCTTTTTTACTATTTAGAAACAATTTTACTACATTTTTATTTGATATAAGCTCCTTTTAGGAGAATAGGAAACTTCCATTTTTTTTCAGTTCAGTGGAATTTGCAGATGCTAATAAGGTGGTTATTGGCGTAATTAGACGGTTTTCCCCGAAGGCCGATACCTGCTTTGGCAAAATACGGTGACCATTCGCTAAGCAGTGAATTCATCATATTTTCGGCAAAATGGAATCGCTGAAGCACACCGAAATGCAGCGAAACACAAAGCACCAACATCACATGCACTTTTGATGCTTTGTGAATAGACTCTTAAGGTTATCTCTAGTATCTTGGTACATTGTTTTTCATCACTAATAAGACATGTATAAAACACTGAACTTACTCCCAGTGTGAGAAATGATAAGGTGAGTAATGGCGGCTGCCTTGTTCGTTTTCTTCTTGAAAATTGACAGTACTGCCTCCTTAGAACAAAATGTAAATTAACCCCTTAGTGACCAGGCAATTTTACCATTGTCAGTCCGAAAGTACCTGCTGTTGTTTTTACGTTTCTGCACTGTTTTTGTTTTAGGTCACATTTTCCTCTTACTCATTTATATAACCCACACATATTATATACCGTTTTTCCCGCCATTAAATCGACTTTCTAATGATAACATTATTTCCATCATATCGTATAATTTACTATAAAAAAATATATGAAACATGATGAAAAATTTGAAAAAAGCTTTTTCGAAACTTAATCCCCAAAATCTACAACCGCCAAAAAAGACCCCGACTAAATAGTTTCAAAATTTTGTACAGAGATTAGAAATAGCCAATTTTTCACTTCTGTGCGCTGAGCTCATTCTGACCATTTTATGCTCATCATGTTTATACGTCAATTGAAGCCCTGTTTTATTAAACCCCCAGACAATTTTTTTTTTTAACATCCCACTTTTTTATTATTTTTTTTACTTTTACACCAAACCTAGTCATGTTTGGCGCTGAATCGCGTTCTGGCACCTAAGGGGTTAAAAAGAGGCCCCACTGAAAAGGGCAGACTCTGCCCTTTTCAGCGGTACCTTTCTTTTTATCTATCCCTAGGCATTTAGGAGGGAGAGGTGTCCAGAGGACCCCCCCTCCCCTTTCAGGTTCCCCCTGTAGGCGCAGGGGGATGCCTGGAAGTGACGTCATCGCGACGTCTGGGGCCCATAAAAATTCTGGGCAGACTTCAACTCCTTCCAGCGTGGGACTCCAGCCAAAGAGGTGAGTATAGGGAGGGAGGGAGGGGGATAAAGTTACATGACGTATATAGTACGTCCTTGGTCCTTAAGAGGAATTTTCCCCAGGATATATTATGTACGTAAGTGGTCCATAAGGGGTTAAATGATATTTTTAAATATTGTTTCTTAATTTATTTTTATTTTTATATTTTACATGGTCATGTTTGATATCAGTGGAGCGGATGGTCTCTTTCCTCTCCAATGGCACCTCACTTGTCCATGTGGGGGTGAAAGAAATTGAGATACAGCGTTCCATAATCTCCCTGCATCCCCTCCTTCCGAACTGCTTACAGTTTAGATGACCAGTGTGTGATTATGCATTGCGTCATCACCACCATACTTGCTCCTGACGTGGGAAATGAGTTGGTGAGTTTTGCAATGGCACTGGTTGCTTTATAAGTAAAAAGGGACGATGTCACTGCTTTACATTGAATAGAATGAAAAACTTAATTAACAAGTAGAAAGTCTGCATTTTTTTTTAGCAAATTGTATTGTCATGTTTGGTATCACTTAAAAGACCAGACTCTGGCCTTTGCTATTAAACCTGACTTGACCGCATGGAATGTAAAGAATGGGGATACTGGATTCAAAGGACTCCCACCTCCCTTTTTATTATTATTATTCTTTATTTATAAAGCGCCAGCATATTCCGCAGTGCTGTACAATAAGCACAGTATAGACAGGGTTACAATACATTGAACAACATTTGACAAACAGTACAGGAGGAGATGAGGGCCCTATTCCCGTAGGAACTCACAATCTAGGAGGGTTGGGGTTGGAAACAGGAGGAGAGGACTGTAAGGTGAGAGTGATTGATGGTTGCGTCAGTGAGTTGGGTGGTAGGCTTCCCTAAATAGGAATGTTTTCAGGGAGCGTTTGAAGGAAGAGAAGTTAGGGGAAAGTCTGACAGTACGAGGGAGAGCGTTCCAGAGAGTGGGGGCTGCGCGTGAGAAATCCTGCAGTCTATCATGGGAAGAGGTGATGCGGGGAGAAGCTAGGCGCAGGTCACTGTTTGACCTTAGGGAGCGGGCTGGGGTGTATTTGGTGATTAGTGAGGACAGGTAGTGGGGCGCTGAGTTAGTGAGGGTTTTGTAGGTAAGGATAAGGATTTTGAACTTAATTCTGCAGTGGATGGGGAGCCAGTGAAGGGACTCGCAGAGGGGAGCAGCAGAGACAGAGCGGCGGGTGAGGTGAATTAGCCTGGCGGAGGCGTTCAGGATGGATTGTAGGGGGGAGAGGCGGGACAGAGGGAGGCCAGATAAGAGATTATTGCAATAGTCGAGTCGGAAGATTACCAGGGCGTGTATGAGTTGTTTTGTGGTGACAGCGGTAAGAAATGGCCGAATTCTGGAAATATTATGCAGTTGGTATCGGCAGGAGGAGGAAAGAGACTTGATGTGGGGGATGAAGGAAAGAGCAGAGTCAAGTGTAACTCCAAGGCAGCGAACTTGGTTTAATGGGGAGATGGTGATACCCTCCACCGTGATAGAGAAGTCAGGAGGTGGGGAGGCATTGGAGGGAGGAATAAGTAGGAGTTCAGTCTTTGACATGTTTCACCAGCTTCCATTTTAGATGACCAGTGCTTGAGTGTGCAACGAGTCATCACCTTCACATTTTATCCAAGGGTGAGATATTACAAGGTGACTTACTGCAGCAGTATAGCATACTTTACCCGTGGTAGGAAACAGCAGGGAGAAGAGAAGGCTCAACATCCATTCTACACTGGGACTTCTTCTCGGTGTGGGTGACTAAAGAAAAGGATAAGGTGGTCGTTTGGGTTCCTCAAAGAAATAAAATTTCACAGGCATTACAAGCGAGCCATTGGAGGGCTGTGTCTGTATGAGTGAATTACCTTCTTTATTTCTATTTGGATTGATTTCAAACATACCGCACTATACATGTTCTTTTTCTCCTCACATCTGTATGATCTATCAGGTCTATTCAAAGAAAGGTGAAACTCAGGAGAATGACTGGAGAATGGAAAATTCTAGGTCAAAATAGCCAAACCAGAAAAATTCTCCCATTTATCTCACTTTCCAAATCGGCTATTTTGGTTTAGATTGTTCTCTTCTCCTGGCAATTCTCCTGGTTTTCACCTTTCTCTGAATAACCTTGTATATGTAGAGATATCATATTACAGCACTGGGGCATGTGCTAGAACAATGTTTCCCAGTTTCACAACCCTGTCCTCGGGACCTAGTAACCGGCTCTGGTCAATAATGTACATCAAGGCTCAGAAGCCTTGGTTCTTAAAGTGTTAATATTTCACTTGATTTTTTATTACACAAAATGCAAAATTTTTAACTGGTTTCACTCAATTTTCCACGTCTCCTACTGTAAGGTGAGATCATAAATGTCTGTATTTACAATATATGAGTCAATAAAATGTTCAAAATCAATTAAATCCATTTTTGAAAGCCTATCCTTGTGGCCAAATAACTGTTTAGTAGAAATCCCATACTTCATATGACATAGGGAGAACGTGGATTGGATGGATACTGTAGCAGAGCTGGAGAGAGACCAATAGACATGTCCATTTGTTTTTGAACAAATCGAGGTTAGTAAAATTTTGGTTGATTTGTCAATGTGTCCGAAACATGATCCAACAAAAGTAGACCTCAATGAATGAATCAGATCTAATCACATGGGAATGACTTTCTTTCATTCAATTCAGTCACACTTTATGTGCTTTGCAAACCACCCGTATCCCCACACACTTAGCTGAAAGGCCATGGGTGTATTTGGGTGACAGAAGCCCCAAATATTGGTGGACAACGGGGTTGTGAAGAGCAAGGTCTTCCTGGTAGCCTACCTACTCTCCTGGTTAACGCCACACCTGCCACCAATGGATGAGAAAATTAATTAGCTATATTTTAACAAGACTTTGTGAATGACCAACAATTCATTTACTTGAAACAACCTCATTTGAATGAAACAAAATAATTAGTCCAAATTTCGGAAGAACCAAATCAATGGCCCAATGAAATTCTGATAACCAAAGGGATAATAATTTCGTTCTTACAAACAAAAATTACAAAATGAACTTTTATCCAATGTACATATCGAGAGAAAAGTGGGTAGCAGAGGCCGCATTGGCTGGAATGTGAATCTGACATGAATTTAACGAGAGTATGGAGTTCCACCCAAGTGATGTAGACATCGTTCAGTGAGATCGTGATTGGAACCCAGGAAAATGCAGATTGTGGTAATGGATTTCAGTGGCAGCATTGCTTTGCATGGATTAATATGTACAATATAAGAGGTTTAAGTGATAACTGTCATACTTTTACATGTTTGTGTCTCGGTTCTTTCGACAGGAAATAAGAATTACCTGGGAATAAACCATGGCATTTACGGAAAGTAGAAATCACAGCACTGTGACCCACTTCATTCTTCTTGGATTTTCCAGTGACCCCAACATACAAATTGTATTATTCCTCATCTTCTTGGTTGACTATGTGGTCTTATTGGCGGCAAATATCCTTCTTATTATGGCTGTGACCTTTGATCCTCGGCTACACAACCCAATGTATTTCTTTCTCATTAACCTGTCCATCATTAATATCTGTGCTCCTTCAGTCACTGTTCCCAGGATGCTTGTGGATTTCTTAAGTGGGAATAAAAGTATTGTGTTTGCAGCTTGTGCCACCCAAATATTTTTTAATATTCTTCTGGTATCAAGTGAAAGCATCCTTCTAGTCTTCATGGCATGTGATCGCTACGTTGCAATCTGTAAGCCCTTGCGTTACACCAGGATCATGAATCGATCAGTTTGTGCGCTTATGGTCACAGCTATGTGGACAGCGTGTTTAGCCACCTCATCAAATGACATTTTCACTATATATAGCTTAACATTTTGTGGCCCAAACATCATTAACCATTTCATGTGCGCATATAAATACATGTTGACCTTGTCCTGCAGTGAGAGATCTCGATCTGACTCCATGACATTCCTTGGAAATGCCATCAGCCTCCTGGTCCCACTTCTTCTCATTATTTTCTCTTATTATAAAATTATTTCGTCAATAAAAGGAATCCACTCTAGACGATACAAGGTTTTTTCAAGTTGTACTCCACACCTCATCGTTGTGACGATTTTCTTTGGGTTGGGCATGATCAACTTCATGATAGTAAAGGCAACTTTAGATGATAACAGGGCAAAAGTACTGTCTATATTTAATGCTATAATCATACCAATGACGAACCCTATGATCTATAGCTTGAGAAATAAAGATGTGCACAGAGCCTTGAGAAAGTTGATCGGATTGCAGTAATGATGGGCAAAAAATCACATCACTGTCCCAAAAAGTGGATATCAATAACTCAAGAACTGCCATAAATCTTCCTGTTGGGCTTCACTGCTGCTCAATGCAGAAACAGGTGTTAAAATCATTTCAGTTTTGACATTAAGTCACTGGGAAGAAGAATCATTACGAAGGTGTCCGTGAAACTTATCATTGTCAGTACTCTAAAAGCAATGGTTTTCATAAAATCAAATACTCACAAATATTTCTGGAGCTTGTGTCTGGTAAAGTGTCTGAATCAGACTCTCTTAGTCTCTGTATGAGATGGTATTAATGGGGTATTGTAAATTTCAATGTTTTTATGATGATGACCCTAGATCTTCATACAAAATTATTAAACAAGCAACTCATGCGTCTTCTCTACTTGTTTAAAATCATTCATTCTGGGCAGAGGAATTACATACATTTTAAAAGAAACAATAATTGATGATAAACTAGTGTTATTTTGATTAACCATAATTCTGTGCAAAACATAAACCATCTGTCATTGACATCTCTGAGATCTAGGAGAAGAAAATTTTGCAAAGTCAATGTGACTCTTATTTTGAATACAAAGCAAATTATAAACAAGAGTGAAGACTGTCATGAGTAGTGATGAGCCGAACATTCCTGTGTTCAGTTCGTATTCGAACATTAGAACAGCCCAAATGTTCGAATTCGAACTCGAACACAATGCAAACCAATGGGGGTTGAACATGCAAAATGTGTTCACAGCTGCCGGTACATTTAGGAGACCTGTGGCTGCAGCCCCCCGGCCCCCGTACTTCACCTGTCCAGCTGCTGTCCCGGACTCCTGTACCTCTGGTCTGTCTGCTCTCCGGTCTGTCTGCCGTCCAGGCACAGCTCCTCTGCTCCACGTCTCATCTTCATGCTGAGCTCTGATTGGGCAAAGTCCTGCGCCTGACCTGGACTTTGCCCAATCATGGCTCTAATTCAATACTGAGCCCTGATTGGGCAAAGTCCTGCACCTGACCTGGACTTTGCCCAATCAGGGCTCAATATTGAATTAGAACCCTGACTGGCCAAAGTCCAGGTCAGGTGCAGGACTTTGCCCAGTCAGTTCAGCATGAAGACGAGGCGTGGGGCAGATGAGCCGCGGCCAGACGGAGGATCAGATGGAATAGGAGGGCAGAAGGCACGGGGGCCGGGGGGCTGCAGCCACAGGTCTCCTAAATGTACTGGCAGCTGTGAATGCATTTTGCAGTCATTTTTATTATGGAATGTCTGCGGTCGAACAGACCGCGAACATCCCGTAATGTTTGGCGTTCGCCGAACACTCGAAAGGCCGATGTTCAATTTGAACCGGCAGCCCATCCCTAGTCATGAGGAGGCCAAGAGTCGGCTATGGAATCCTAGGCTGATGGAAAGCATGCAGAGGTCTGGTCATTAAACAGAAACCAAAGCCTCTAATTGCGTTTTGTTTCACACGGTATAATAGGAATAAGCACAGATGAGATTTTTTCTCCTCGTTATGTTTTATACATGTTGCTGGGCTGGATACATTTGGTGGTTGCAGCCGCCCCATCGGGGAATAGGCATGACCCCACCCCTCCTGTACTAAGAGGTCTGGTCTTAGCCTATGCTCAGACTTGTTTTAATACAAACCAACTGTCCAGTCCTCTGGACTGGATGCAGACGACTTCCTCAATGATTGATTGATCTGGAGGTTGAGTTGGTTGGGTCTCCACCTAAAAGCCTGTTGTATTTTAGTCCTCTGGATCTTCAAGACTACTCCTGAACCATCTCCCTGTGGCAAACCTACTGTGCCCAATGGAGGGAATGGGTGGCTTGGGTGAAATCCCTTAGCGCAGTGTTTCCCATACCTGTCCTTGAGACCCTTGACCAGGCCAGGTTTTGCAGATCACCATGGGGAAATGCATACTGAATCCTGCACTCACTGAGCAGTAAATCATATCACCTGTGCTTCAGATATCTGGCAAACATGGCAAGTCAGAGGGTCCTGAGGACAGGTTTGGGAAACACTGCTTTAGGGAGATCGATGGGCTGGTCAAGGCATCTGAGGGCAACATGGAAGTCATTTTGAGGGACATAATACAACTGGGATGCACATACGGCTTCCATGTTATGCCTCCAGGAGAGAATATGGGGGGGATTGTGGTCCCTGTGGGGATGGAGAAACCGGGGACCATGGCTTTTGACTTTGCCTGTCCATCTCTGGATATTGTAGAGTGGACTTTTGAGAAAAGGGGTGCCTCCTGTTAATCTGCCACAAGCTACTGCTTCCCTTTCATTCTTTCTTGTTATTTTTTCCTAAGTCTCTTTCTTCCTCCTTCCTCTTCATTCACCCCTTCTCTGACCTTTCTCTGTTTTCTTCAGCCTCTTTGTTACTGTTTCTAGCTATAACCGTCTTTAATACCTGGAGCTGACCCCTCTATGGGCATAATGATGGCAAGCTTGGAAGTCGTGACACACATAGCTTTTTTCAATATGAAATGTTGCTTTGCAAATTATTATTATTTTTTACATATTGCAGTATTGTCAGATATTTGGAAAGATAAAATGGGTACAGAAGAAAGGGAGGGGGAAACACTGAAATAATGAAGTTACAAAATAAACGAAGAAAGAAACAACAATCCATGCTGTTTCTATATATTTTTTACATAGTGCCTGATCCTTTTAATTCATTGCATTTATTTAATTTATAAAACTCAATAAACTTTGATTGTGAAAAAAATACAAAATGAAGGTTGGTTACATGTGATCTGGTATTGGTTGTAATGTGTGAGCTTTAAGCAAAAAATAAATCTCTGCATTTTCTTGACCAAACATTTTACAAGAAATTAACCCCTTAATGACAGATGGGTGGCACCCGTAGGGAGGGGGTTAATGCCAGCAGGGCATACTAGTACGCACTGCTGCTAGGTGCTAGGCCCCTGCTTCGGGCCCACCCGCGCAGATGCGTTCAGGGCGTCTTGCAGCAGCCAACGGCACGAAGCGGCTGCGGGGAGGGGCCTGAGGCGGCCAATAGAACTAAAACGTGGCATACTAGTATGAATACAATGACTAATTAACTATTTGTAGTCAATTAATATTTGCCTATTTAATTAAATAATTTAATTAGCTATTAACTATTTAAACTAATTATTCAAACTAAGGGGGTTATTCAAAGAGATCCGAATTGTGGCCGAAAGGTAACCGAACAGTGAAATTCAGCGTACGGTTACCTTTCCTGGCCATTCGGCTATTCAGAGAGCAGGCAGTTCGGAAAATGTTGGCGAATTGCCTGCACATACGGTGCCTGTTCGGTACCTGTTCGAGGGCAGTGAAATCCCCATGAAAAAGCACTGCTTCGCCTATTCAGAGAACACAAAACAGCAGTGAAAGGTTCCTGAAATTCCCTGCCATTCGGTGGTTTCAGTCAACAGATTTATTCAGGCGAATCCCATAGGCTTCAATGTTAACCCCTTAATGACCCCTGACGTACCCTGTACGTTCTGTCCTCGGGTCTCCCTTAGACCCGCGGACGTACAGGGTACGTCAGCAGCGCCAAATCCCCCTCCCGCCCGATACTCACCTCCCTCGTCGGATCCCACGGCGATCTGGCAGGGAGGAAGCCTGCCCATGTGATTTACATGGGCAGGCGAGGCTGATGACGTCGCCACGCTGCGTGGTGACGTCATCAGAAGGTGCCCCCATGTAATTCAATGGAGGGGAGGGGGGGCTCCTTCGGAGCCCTCTATCTCCCCAACCATTGAAGCTAGGGAGATGCCGTTTGCACCGCTGGAGAGGGGAGAGCCTCCCCTTTCCAGCGGTGTATGGCATTAACCGTTTCTCCGCCGGATCGCGTTTTATCGCGAATTGGCGCCAAAATGCGATTCGAACCTGGAGGGGGGCTGACATCTTGGATGTCAGCCTAGCCTCCAGGTCCCCCCCCACCCATTGACAACCTCACCATATGTGTGAGGATGTCAGTGGGCCAGTTAACCATCTAGCTGCCATGTAGAGATAAGGGGACCCTAAGGATCCCTTTATCTCCCGATCCATGGCAGCTAGATGGTCATATTTGACATCATTTGAAAGGCCTGATCATGGCCTTTCAAATGATACCAAACATGACCAGGTTTGGTTTAAAAAAAAAAAAATAATAATAATAAAAAAAATTTGTCTGGGGGGGTTTAATTAAATAGGACCTAGGCTGACATCTCAAAATAATTAGCACAAAATGGTCAGAATGAGCGCAGTGCACATAGGTGAACTGGCTCAGCAGTGAAAGGGTTAAAAGGTAAAAACATGTAAAAATTGGGTATTTCTATTCTCGGGATAAAATTTGGAAACTATTTAGCCGGGGTCTTTATTGGTGGTTATAGCTTTAGGAGATTAAATTACGAAAAAGTGTGTTTTTACCATTTTTTTCATCATATTTCATATTTTTTTTATATTAAATTATTGGATATGATGGAAATAATGGTATTTCTAGAAAGTCCATTTAATGGCGGGAAAAAGGGTGTATAATATGTGTGGGTTGAATAAACGAGTAAGAGGAAAATTTGACCTAAACCCTAACAGCGCAGAAACGTAAAAACAGCAGCGGTCACTAAAGGACGGATTTGTGTAAAACCGCCCGGTCACTAAGGGGTTAAAAAGATTCCCGTTTTAATTCAATATCTAATAAACCGTTTAATATTATATTCTGCAGTAAAGAGTCTCTTTAGTTATAGATTTTTTAAGATCTTTTAGGCATTTTTGGCAAAAATCTTTTCCCTTTTTTTTTTTATACGTCTACTACTGTAACAGCCCTTTTTATTATCATTCATAGGATCATATGTAAATTCCAGGCATTTTCGTTCAGTAGTTTTGTTGAAAACAGCGTTTCAAACTTTCAAACATACTGTTTTTTTTTCTCACTTCATTCGTCTGCGTGTTGTGTTTTTCCAGCGGCTGCTCTGCGCTGTGATTAGTGGCTAGTTGGGTTTCTCTGGCGTGTTCGGCGGGGTTAATCCAGCTGTTTCTGCGGGTTTCGGGGAGTGTTTGGTGAGTGTTCGGCGAGTTTTGCAGTGAGTGTTCATCATGTTTGCGGCGGATTTTCCCTGCAGTACGGGGGCCCTGTGGTGCTTGCTGAATACACCGCATGGCCGGTGAACTAGGATTGCTGAATTGCGCCGAATTGCAGGGAATGAAAAGTAAACGAACGTGCAGTGACTTTTCGATTCTCTTTGAATAACCCTGTGTTTATAAATAAAATAATTAAAAAAATATTTGTAGCCAATTAATATTTGAGTATTTGCATTCACAGTGAAAAGGTTCGCCCTCCATTATGTAAATTAAGTTCCCGCAAGTCCAGACATTTCAAATTACACTATTATAGTGAAACCATGCAACTCCGTAAATTAATTTTATTGTTGCATTAAAAAAAGCTAGTTTTGTAGTCATATTTTCAATTTCCTATTTCCTAATTTAATATTTACAGCCTGCAATTCCTCGCTTTAATGTTTCACTTTTAATGCACAACCTGCAGGTTCGTACTGTAATTTTCTCACTTTTAAACTAAAAACTCTCAAGTCCGTGATGTACAGTAAGACTCTATTTACATTACTTATATTAACACTCGCATTTACGTAATGTGCATTAAAAAAACGTGCATGTCCGGAGTTTACAAGAAGACAGGCATTTCCGGTAATATGCGCTTTTACATTAAGATGAGCGTTTGTTGGACTATACATTACAAGGCGCATGTCAGGGGTTTCATTTCATTAAGTCCGGAATTTACAGTAAGACAGCGAGGCACAAGAAAAGCAACTGTGCACATTTATTTACACTCTGTTTTTTGGACTTTAATGGCCAGATACAAATTTAAAGAGGATTTTTTTCAAAATGAGACTTTAGGCTTAGAAAAATAAAACAAGAGCAGGCGGCTGATTTTTTTTGGGGGGGGGGTACAATTAAATCAAGCCCTTAGTTATGGATTTCCTGCACTGCAAGTTCTAGAAAAGACGTGCATTGCAGTGTCTTATTTAAAGTGGAACCTGCTAGTGTGTAAAACCCCCTGGCTGCGGAGGATGTGTGGGGAACGTCCTCATTGACTCCTGCTATATTCGGGGCACGTTCCCCACAAGTCATCTGCTCGGCGGGAGCCTGGGGGGAGATACTCACCTCTCTCCACCGGGGTCCCGCGGCGGTATTTTAAGGGCTGCCCCATGTAAATGACATCATTGCGCCGTGCAAGATGACATCCTTTTCGGGCGACCCCCCGGGAGAACGCATTAAAGGGAGGGAGGGGATCCTTTCGGATCCCTCTCACTCCCGATCGGGAGGTCACAGTCACACAAACCAGGCACCACTTAAAAGGGGAGGGTCTCCCCTTTTAAGCGGTACCTGGTTTTAACCCCTTACGTACCAGGCTGCAATCTGGCGCCATCCGGCGCTGGATCGCGGACTAGCTCCGGTGGGGGCCACCATCTTGGATGGTGGCTAAACCTCTGGGTCCCCCCTGGCCATCTAACGTCATCGCGCATGGCACGATGATGTCAGTTAGCTGAGGAACCCCTATCTGCCCGGGGATTTCCCAATGAAATCCCCTGGTGGAGATAGGGGGTTCCTTTGAACCCCCATATCTCGCGAACAGTTAGGGGGTCATGTAGGGTATTGTCTGAAAGGCCTGAGCATGGCCTTTCAAATGATACCAAATGTGACCATGTTTGAAGTAAAAAAAACTAAGAAGAATAAAAATAATAAAAAAATTAAATAAAAAAATTTAATAAAAAAATAAAAACTTGTTTTTTTCATTTGTTTGTTTTTATTAATGCAGCAATATTGTCCCCATTTCAATTATAATGTGAACAATGATGCTGCACTAATGATTTTTTTCTATGGGGTGTGTTTGCTAAAAATCACATAATTCCCCCCAAAAAAATTTAATGGTCCCCATTTCTGATTTTTTTAACAAGCGAATCCCATAGAAAATATAAACGCAAAAACTTGCATGATAAAATGTGAATAAAACCACTTTAAACATTGTAGATAATTAAAAATTCAATTTTTATTGCATTTTGTGTTATAATATACAGACAGGACATAACATATACATATAATAATGATATATTATGAATCTGCAGAGTCTGCCGGAAAGAACGATATATAATATGGGTTGTATAATGAAACGTAGCTTCAAATCGCGTTTAAACATGATGAGCGAAAGCGGTAAAAATGAGCTCCGCACACAGGCGAGAAATGGCTCAGCAGTGAAAGGGTTGAAATACAAATGTGGGCATCTCGTTTTGTGAGACACGAGAGAAGCTCAGAAAGCAGAAACCTGCAGGAATCTGAAAATGTAGACCTACATTCTTCTTCTGTCATTGTCTTCTTCTCTGAGATGGTAAGATGCACAACATTATCTCATGAGAAATTAGAAAGTGCAACAGTGTGTGTGTTCATCAAGGATTACCATGATTTAATTATTCACTACTGAGAACAAGGAACTCGGCTGTTCCCAGACTTTTTAGGCAAAATCACATCTATCAGGGCCATTTATGTCAATAATAATGTAACTCAGAATAAAAGCAAGGTAACGTAAATACATAGCGATTTCTTACGACATTTATTATAGTTTAGAGACTTATTGCTGGGAGTTTCCTTACTGGGCAGCTCTGTTATACACCTGCACACTAACAGGGTTATTCAAAGAGAATCGAAAAGTCACCGCACGGTCAATGACTTTTCGTTCTTTTCAATTCGGTGCGATTCGGCGATCCCATTTCGGCGACCCTGCAGTGTATTCAGCAAGCACCACAGGGCCGTCGTAGTGCAGGGAAAAGCCGCCGAAAACTCACCGCAAAACCCGGCGAAGGCACACCGAAACCCGCAAAAACATCTGGATTAACCCCGCCGAACACGCCGGAAAAACCCAAGCAGGAGCCGATCACAGCGCAGAGCAGCCGCCGGAAAAACCCGACACCGCAGACGAATGGAGTGAGAAAAAAAAACCAGTACGCTTGAATGTTCGAAAAGTGAAACGCTGTTTACAAACAAACTACAGAACAAAAATGTCTGGACTTTACATATAAGATCCAATGAATGATAATAAAAAGGGCAGTTACAGAAAAAAGAACAAACTATTTAAAAAAAAACTTAAAAAAATGTTTGCAAAAATATCCAAAAAAATGCCTAAAAGATCCTAAAAAATCTATAAATAAAGAGACTTTTTACTGCAGAATATTATAATGAACGGTTTATTAGATATTGCATTAAAACAGGAATATTTTTAACATTGAAGCCTATGGGATTCTCCTGAATAAACCTGTCGAATAAAGCCACCGAATGGCAGGGCAATTCGGCAACTTTTCAATGCAGGTTGTTGTCCTCTGAATAGCCAAAGCATTGCTTCTCTATAGGGATTTCACTGCCTTCGAATAGGCACCGAACAGGCACCGTATGTGCAGGCAATTCGCCAGGATTTGGCGAACTGCCTGCTCTCTGAATAGCCGAATGGCCAAGAAAGGTAACCGTGCGCTGAATTTCACTGTTCGGTTACCTTTCGCCAGCAATTCAGATCTCTTTAAATAACCCTGTATGGCTTGCACTGTCATTATTATCCACATAAAACAGGAGCTACTTGAAAGAAAAACATTAGAAATAAAGGATGGATAGGGGGATTCGGGCCCAAAATAGGGACTGTCACTCAAAAACAGGGACATATGGGAGGTATGCACCCAGATACACACTCATGCACAGCTGTATTCAAACACCCAGACACACACTCTTCGGTATACATAGCTGGAAGCAAAGACCCAGAAACACACTAATAAACACACACACAAACACACACACACACAACGCACACACACACACACACAATACTGTACAGTGAAACTCATTAGTGAGATTTATATTTACAGTAGATGCACTGCAGAAAAATACTGTACAGTAAAACTCACCAATGGGATTCATCAGGGCAGCCATCAGAAATGATGGGGCCCCTTACTGAACCTCACAATAGCCCCCCGGGCCCCCCCTCGGCACTCCCTCAACCCCTAACAGCTTTTCTCCAGCTTCCAAAAAAAAAGGACATAGCATAGCACCACAGCAATTAAACTCACAGTAATGTGCAGTATCTATGAGCGTATCACAGAGCTCCACAGCAATAAAACTCACAGTAACGGGCTGTATATGATGGCCTTTGGGTCTGGTCTGGTGTCTGGGCTGGGCCCTGGGTCTGGTTTGGGCCTTAGGGTCTTGTCTGGGCCTTGGGGTCTGGTCTGGGCTCTGGGCCCTGACTCTGGCCTGGTCCCCGGGGTCTGGGCCTTGGCATCTGGGCTGGGTCCTGGGTCTGGGCTGGGCCTTGGGGTCTGGGCTCTAGGTCTGGGCCTCTGGGTCTGGGTCTGGACCTTGGGGTCTAGGCCCTGTGTCTGGTCTGGGCATGGTCCCTGGGCCTTGGGGTCTGGTCTGGGGCCTTGGGGTCTGGGCCCTGGTCCCTGGGTCTGGGCCTTTGGGTCTGGGGCCTGGGTCTGGGCCCTGGGGGTCTGGCTGGGCCCTGGGGGTATGGCTGGGCCTTGGGGTCTGACTAGGCCCTGGGGGTCTGGATGGGCCTTGGGGTCTGGCTGGGCCCTGGGGGTCTGGCTGGGCCTTGGGGTCTGGCTGGGCCCTGGGGGTCTGGCTGGGCCTTGGGGTCTAGCTGGGCCCTGGGGGTCTGGCTGGGCCTTTGGGTCTGGCTGGGCCCTGGGGGTCTGGCTGGGCCTGGGGGTCCTGCTGGGCCCTGGCTCACCACTCCGCCATCTTCCTTCCCTGTCCTCCATCCTTCTCCTCTCTTCTTCTGCTCTTCTTTTCTTCTATTCTTTTCTTCTCCTCTTCTTATTTTCTTCTGCTCTTCTCCCTCTGTCTCAGGCAGCTTCACTGACTGGAGGCAGTGGAGCCAAAGCAGCTTGCTTGAGAGGCCCCCGCATGCTGCTTGGCCCCATCCAGCCAGCAAAGCTGATACTGTACTTACACATACACAGGTATACACACATACAGGCTTGGGATATGACATGGACCAACTAAAACTCAACCATGTCATTCCTTAGGGTTTCAGATATACATTTTAGGGGGGCCAACTGTACATGGATCAGATCATAAGAAACAGCTGTGATAGTGTGCTGTTAACCATCCTCGTACATTGTGTCTTTGATCTATTTCTTTAACACATACCTTTAATTCACCATTGTCCCATTATTATTTCATCTTGTCCTGGTAATCTTAATCCATTTAATCTCTATTCAATTCTTTCTCACTTCAGCGTGTCTTTTTACCTCGCTGTGCCTTTGTTCCCTTACCTCGCGTGCCTTTGTTCCAGCCCCGTTACCTCACTGTGCCATTGTTCTAGCCCCCTTACCTCGTGTGCCTTTGTTCTAGCCCCTTTACATCGCTGTGCCTTTGTTCTAGCCCACTTACCTCGCTGTGCCTTTGTTCTAGCCCCCTTACCTCGTGTGCCTTTGTTCTAGCCCCCTTACATCGCTGTGCCTTTGTTCTAGCCCCCTTACCTCGCTGTGCCTTTGTTCTAGCCCCCTTACCCCGTGTTCCTTTGTTCTAGCCCCCTTACATCGCTGTGCCTTTGTTCTAGCCCCCTTACCTCGCTGTGCCTTTGTTCTAGCCCCCTTAGCTCGCTGTGCCTTTGTTCTAGCCCCCTTACCTTGCTGTGCCTTTGTTCTAGCCCCCATACCTCGCTGTGCCTTTGTTCTAGCCCCCTTACCTCGCTGTGCCTTTGTTCTAGCCCCCTTAGCTCGCTGTGCCTTTGTTCTAGCCCCCTTACCTCGCTGTGCCTTTGTTCTAGCCCCCTTACCCCGTGTTCCTTTGTTCTAGCCCCCTTACATCGCTGTGCCTTTGTTCTAGCCCCCTTACCTCGCTGTGCCTTTGTTCTAGCCCCCTTAGCTCGCTGTGCCTTTGTTCTAGCCCCCTTACCTTGCTGTGCCTTTGTTCTAGCCCCCATACCTCGCTGTGCCTTTGTTCTAGCCCCCTTACCTCGCTGTGCCTTTGTTCTAGCCCCCTTACCTCATTGTGCCTTGTTTTACCTCTTTCTGGGAATGGAGCACTTGGTGCCATGGGCATTAACTCTCCTTTGGACCTAGTTGAGTATCATGGATGTAGAGCTGTAGCTCCAATAACCCATATATTTATCTGGCCCTGATGTAGGGGACCTGTACCAGATACAGCAGAAATAGCATCATTCCACATTAATTATGTATCAGAGTTTGATCTGAGTAATTAGATCATATATGATCCGCTCCAAACTTAACCAGCAGAACATTTTATGCACAGTCTGATATAATGGATCTTACTGAATCCGCACAGATATATCTTCTACAAACATAATCTCACAGTCATTGCATGTAAACCATTATGTAGGAAGGTAAGGAGAGAAAATAGAATTATTACTGGATTAAAATATTATTAATTATACTTTAATTTAATTTAATTGGGCTTTTAATTATTTAATCACATTATTTCCTTGTTGAGATCTGGAAACATCAGCTCAATGAAACCATTATCTGCGCTAATAAACCACTGATATAATTAATGAGGTCTCTGAAGTAACAGCAGCTCCTTGATCTATATCTGTAGAACCCGACTGGGGATTCTTTGGCCGATCGGGGAGTTGAGGAGGCTTTATATGGAATATATTTAAAGGTTAATTTCTCACACGCGTGCTTTCAGGTGACATATTGGATGGTTATAATGGGAATCCTCCAGCTCATCATTTATTCTGTTTAATTCATTAAAGACACAAGTGTTATTTTATTTATAAAAGCAGAGGAATATTTCCAGAGTAAAAACCCATCCAGGTTAAAGAGATTGATGGGGAACAGGACAGGTGAGGTACATTAATGCAGCATAATAAATGACAGCTGGACACGTCACGCCGAGATCCTGCACTGCTTTCACAAATCAATTAATGAAAAGGTAAGAAACAAATACAATTAAAACTCCCAATGTGTGTATTTAACCCCTTCGATACTGTGATCGTGTATACATGGTCAGCAGCAGACGGAGCAGTCTAAGATTGTGTTAATGTGTGCTGGTGCTGTGCTGTATCAATGCAAAAGAAGTCCGTTTGTTGCAAACTAATTTTGTTTGCTTTCGGGCTCTTTGGGCAAAGTTTTAGCACCGTGAGTATGATGCCTAAAGCACTAAAACTTTTTACAATCAGTTATGGAATGTCTTTATAGGACATCCCCCAGCCAATGCTCGGAGCCACGACCTGCCGTTCTAAATACAGTAGCTCCATCGGGCCAGTAGATGGCGAACTCTGCCTGTCAAATAGGGTATAACATTAAGGAATACATTGGGAATGTTCCCAAATATTTCTTACTATATAATTAATTTAAAATGACTTTCCCAAAAAACAAAAAAACACTGGTTCGATCCTGAAAATGGATTTTTGGAAAATCACTAGGTAGTGAAGGGGTTAACTGACAGAATGTTTTAAAAAGAGCAATATAGATAAATATCAATACAGTTAAAAAAAAGTCATTCTAAATTATTGATTGTGAAGAATAATATTTTTATTTTTACTGTGTATCACACTCTGACACCCGGCACATTTAATGTATCACGGTAAAAAAATGTGCATTACTGAGCGAGTGTAGGGATAGGGTCAGATATTCACTGTGTATGTGTGTGTGTGTGTATGTGTGTGTGTGTGTGTGTTTGTGTGTGTGTGTTTGTGTTGGAGAACGCTCAGTTACACATCAGATGTCATTATGCTGAATAAAAGCGCAGACAATCAGTCATATTCAGGTCACTATTGGTAAAGGAATCCCGGTTGATGATGAAGCAGATCAGGTGCAGGATTTACATTTGTGACAAGTAAAATAAAAGATTTATTAATTTAAATGATCATTTATTTAATCTCATCACATAATTAATCTCATCAAATAATTTAGATTTTTTTTTTCTTGCGCTTTCTTGCTCTAAAGTTCTATAATACAGATCATATAGATTTATTATTAAATTATATAAAGGAGTTTCTAACTATTTATATTTTAGTAGATGGTGTACAGAATATATTATCAGAAATATTAGGTTTTAAATGTATGTTATTGTTGTGGAATATATGAAATGGAGTGCTCTCCTCCTGGTGTGTTGTATTTGTTTTTAAAAGAAACAAGAGTTTTTTTGTCCAAACTGTACAAAATATAATTTACATGTTGATGTTAAAGTAATAAGTAATGTTATTCAGGGCTTATTGCCTATAAAACAAAGTTGTTTCATTCATATGCGTCCATGATTTTTTTTGTTCTGTAAATACAAGCAGACATTGAGACAGGCAAAATAAATTAATTTCGTTTTTTTAGCATCTGGAACATAGAAAAAAAACTATTTGAGTACTTCATTAGTAATTCTTCTTTCAGGTGCTCAGATCAGCAGAGAGTTAGGCGAGCTCGCTCTGGAACAGGCAACGTAAAACTGCCCATGTGGGAAGCAACCTTCTCTTTGGTCAGTCCCTGCTACCTTCAATGTCTGCCCATGAGACTTGTTGATCTTCATCACAATGCAAAATGTTAGGGTGAATTGAAGTCTTGTGAATTGAAATGGATATTCTGAAGGTATAAGAGGTATTTGTGGTATGAACACCAACTCTCCCAGCCAGAACCGGTTAGCACAGTAGTCTCAATCTGTGGAGTGCATTTACTTGCAATCTGGTGCCATTACAGAAGTTAGGTGGGTTAAGGTTCTGCAATAATATCACAGATTCTCCCATGCTGGAGCATTGAGGGTGTGTGTGCGAGCCCTGGCTGGGAGACAGAAGCAGACATGCTGGAATGTGAGGGAGTGTGCGAGCCTTGACTGTGAGAGGAGCGGCATAGAGACTCTATTCTGTGTGAAGTAACAGCATCCCTCTGATCTGCCCGTTTTGGATGTTCAGAAAATGGTAAAACACAGGTTTTTTTATTTGTCAATAAGATTGTAAATACAAATTTTCACTCCTGTAACATCTTTGCTTTTTGAAATATAGGTATACTGATAAAAATATTCACCCCCTTTTTCACCCTTAACTGAATTCTCTGAAAATGTAAAATACATGTTTGTTATTTTTCAAGAAGAATCTAAATGCCAATTTTGACATGCGTAACATCTTTGCGTTTTTAGATATACAAATCCAGTTTCAAATATTCACCCTCCATTTTCACCCCCTTACCTGGATGTTTGAAAAATGGTAAGATACTTTTTTTCCCTCTGAAGATTGTAAATACCAATTTTTGTGCATGTAACAACTTTGGTTTTTGAAATATATGTATACTGATGAAAATATTCACCCCCTATTTAACCCCCCTCTTAACAGGATTTTCAGAAAATGGTTAAACAACATTTTTTTTATTTTTCAAAAATAATCTAAATAGCAGTTTTCACGTCTGTAACATATTTTTTTGTGATATAGTTATCATGTTTAAAATATTCACCCCTTTTTCACCCACCCACTTTAATTTTTTTTAAATGGTAAAACACCTGCTTTTTATGTTCCAAGAAGACTGTAAATACCATTTTTTGTGCTTGTAACATCTTTGGCTTTTGAAATATAGGTATACTGATAAAAGTATTCACCCCCTTTTTCATCCCCCCTTTACTAGATTTTCAGAAAATGGTAAAATATGGTTTTGTTTTTTTCAAGGTATAATCTAAATACCAATTTTCACATATGTAATATATATTTTGTTTTTGAGATATAGGTATCATGTTTAAAATATTTACACACCCCTTTTTTCACCCCCCTCCCCACTTGGCTTTTTGGAAAATGGCAAAACACATAGTTTTTTCTTTCAAGAACATTGTAAATACCAATTTTCACGTGTGTAACATCT
The DNA here is from genome assembly GCA_009667805.1 of Leptobrachium leishanense. NCBI lineage: Eukaryota > Metazoa > Chordata > Amphibia > Anura > Megophryidae > Leptobrachium > Leptobrachium leishanense. The sequence goes on along the minus strand of CM019066.1, from coordinate 38,777,116 downwards.
TTGGTTTTTGAGCTAGAGCTACATAGTTACATAGGCAGAAAAAATATGTGTGTCCATTGGGGTTCAGACTTTCACACATTACCTACTGCTGCTGATCCAAAAGAAGGCAAAAAACCTGTCTGAAGTGCTCGCCAATATGCAACATACTGGGAAAAAATTCCTTCTTCAACCCCAGAATGGCGTCAGATTTCTCCCTGGATCAAGCAGCTTTTACCCACATATTAAATACTGTAACCCTTAATATTTTATTTTTGCAGGAAGTCATCCAGTCGTTGCTTAAAAGTCTGTACGGTCTCTGATCCAGCAACCTCAGTAGGCAGAGAATTCCACAGCTTTAGAGTTTTCACCATAAAATAACCCTTCCTATGCTTTAGGCTGAATTTCCTTTTTGTCCAGTCTAAATGGATAACCTCATGTCCTGTGTATAGGCATATTAATGTATTGGTCTATAATTCCCAGACATACATTTTGAACCTTTTGTGAAAATAAGGACCACGTCATCTTTTCTCTAATCCTCTGGTAGGATTCCTGAAAGAAAAGAATCTTGAAAAATTAAAAACAGGTTTGCATATTTCAACACTTAGTTCCATCAGTACTCATGGATGAATTCCATCTGGCCCTGCGGATTTGTTCGCATTCATTTTGATTAGTTGCTGCAACACCTTTTCTCGAGTCAACCAATCACATTTTATTAGTACGTGTTTATCTGTCTCCTGTTATAGGTTTCTCTTTGTAAATACTGAAGAAAAATAGTCATTCAGGATATAGGTATCCTGTTTAAAATGTCATCCCTCTTTTTAACCCCCTTAGGATCAGAATTTCCAAAAATCCTTCCTTAGTGGGTGCCTACATCACAAAAACAATGTACCTTCAAAATTTCCAGTTCCTAGGTTAAACGGTTTGAGCTGGGCGTTGATGAGTCAGTCAGAACATTTCCTTTTATATATATTGATATACACTGCTCAGCATAATTAAGTACACCCCATCAGATTTGTCATAAAATCTTGACTTTCCTTTCAGAAGCAACATTTTCTATGGGATAAAATACTTCAAAATACTCCCACAGATGCCAGCCATTGATTGCAGCCGAGATCTGTTCATTTGCACACACAAAAAGGATAAATCCATACAAATTTATTCAAGAGCATGTTGCAGGAAAAACACACCCCAATGAAAGTAGTAGGAGCAAAGCTAAATTTTTGACAACAAAATCCTAAATAACAAGCAGTAAGAAATCAGATTGTACAACAAATGCTTATGCCGGCTATTGATTACGGAGATGTAGTGTATACAGCAGTCCCTCAAACACACCTCCAGAAACTTACTATATTGTATAACTCATTCTGCCGCTTTGCATTACAATGTAACTACATCGCTGGAGTCCTTCACCTTTCCAGCCTGGTGTTTAAGAGCTTTTCTGGGAAGCTGCCACCCTACCTGAATAGACTGCTTCTCCCAGCAGCTCCCTCATCCTATAACCTCCAGTCCAGGACCAGCACCTTATTTGCAATACCACAATACAAAAAAACAGTGGCTCGGTCCTCATTTTCCTACAGAGCACCACAATTATGGAATAACCTCCCAGACACCATCAAATCTTCCCCCAGTCTTAAGTCACTCAAGATCTCCTTCCTTACTAACATACCTCAATACAGAATGCACCTGTAAACATGTAACATAATGACTATTTCCTACATATTTGTTTTCTGTTAATCTGTATATTTGTGGGTTTTTTTAATATCTTGCATTGTATTACTTTGTATTTCTGTAACTGTAACACTTCAATGTTCTTGAACCCAGGACATACTTGAAAACGAGAGAAATCTCAATGTATCCTTCCTGCTAAAATACTTTATAAATAAATAAATAACTACAGGTGAGTGTAATTATGCATTAACCAGTTGTCCAGCAGACAGGAGATTATAAAAAGGCATTACTTAACCCCATAGGGACCAGACTGTTTTACCATTGTCTGTTCGAAAGTACCCCCTGCTGTTTTTAAATTTCTGCGCTGTTTGAGTTTAGCTCAAATTATCTTCTTACTCGTTTACTGTACCTACACATATTATATACTGGTTTTCTCGCCAAAAAATGGACTTTCTAAACATACCATTATTTTAATCATATCGTATAACTTACTATAAAACAATGTAAGAAATATAATGAAAGAAATTAAAAAAAACACTTTTTCAAACTTTGAGCCCCAAAATCTCTTACACATCTACATCCGCCAAAAATGACCCCTGGCTAAATTGTTTCTAAATTTTGTCATGAGTTTAGAAATACCCAATGTTTACATATTTTTTTTTTGCTTTTGAACCACTTCATTGCTGAGCCATTTCACCACTTGGTGCAGCATCATTATTAATATTAAAATTAAAACGTGAACAATTTTGTTGTTGTTGTTAGTTGCGAAGTCATGTCCGACCCATCGCGACTCCATGGACAACATTTCTCCAGGCCTTCCTGTCCTCTACCATCTTCTGGAGTCCATGTAAGCTCACGCCTACTGCTTCAGTGGCTCCATCCAGCCACCTGCATTAATACATTTAGTGTGTCGCAGAACAGCACCTAAAGGGTTAAAGAGAGGTATCGCTGGAAAGGTCACACTGTGACCTTTCCAACGATGCCTCTCTTTTTTTTTAAATTCAATACCGATCGGGAGGGAGAGGGGTCCAATGGACTCCACTCCCATTCAAGCACTCTCCAGGCTCCACCGGGGGGCACCTGAAGCTTACAGCATCGCACCCAGCACAATGACAGTAGTGCGACGGCCGGGGTATTAAACCGTTGAACTGACTTCAAGGAAGTCAGACCACTGTGAGACCCTGGCATGAGAGGTGAGTATCAGGAAGGAGGGCCTGATAACAACAGGATGTACCAGATACTGTACTTCATTGGTCGTTAAATGACTGTTTTTGTAGGACATACCTGGTACTTCATTGGCCGATATGGGATTAACAAATGTCAGAAATGGCACCATATGGAAGATAAATGGCACAAGGCCTGAGAAAGAAAATAATTTCTTTACACAAAAAAGGTGAAGGCTACAAGAAGATCAGCAAAAATTTACTTATCAGTCAGAATAAGGGATGGGCTGGTGGTTCGAACCGAACATGAGTTCGATTCGAACATTGCCCGTTCGGCCGTTCAGCGAACTTCGAACATTTCCGCGTGTTCGCCCACAATGCACCACAATGGACCACAATGCACTTTTCCACTGGCCTGAAGCTTGTAATTGGCTACAGCCTTGCACCTGACCACAGGTCAGGTGCAAGACAAGTTCAAGACTATGCCAAACAGGGCTCAGAGTCCTGATTGGGCAAATTTTGCCCAATCATGGGCTCACAGAGCTTAGTCCCGCAGCACACTATATAAGGGTTCCCCGCAGCCCCAGCACGTGTTTTTTTTGCAGGAGTGAGAGGAAATTGTTCTTCTATGTGTGTCTCACAGACGTCTAGCAGATTTCTGTGATTTGTAATCTGTGTCTTCTCACTGCCAGCTATTGGGGCTCACTTTCTTCTAGCAGATATCTGGGAATTGTAATCTGTGTCTTCTCACTGCCAGCTATCAGGGGGTCCCACATACTTCTAGCAGATTTCTGGGAATTGTAATCTGTGTCTTCTCACTGCCAGCTATTGGGGTCTCACAGACTTCTAGCAGATATCTGGGAATTGTAATCTGTGTCTTCTCACTGTCAGCTATCAGGGGGTCCCACATACTTCTAGCAGATATCTGGGAATTGTAATCTGTGTCTTCTCACTGCCAGCTATTGGGGTCTCACAGACTTCTAGCAGATATCTGGGAATTGTAATCTGTGTCTTCTCACTGCCACCTATCAGGGGGTCCCACATACTTCTAGCAGATATCTGGGAATTGTAATCTGTGTCTTCTCACTGCCAGCTGCTGCCAGGCTATCAGGCTGTATCACTGATAGACATGTGCATTAGTTTTAGTACTAAAACGATTTAGTCCGAATTTTGGGATAATTTAGTTTTCGTTTGACTCAAGAGATACGAAACTGCTCTGTACAAAAAAAAAAGAAACTGAAAAAAAATGCACTACATTTTAGTTTCAGTCCTTTTTGTGATATTACATTGATGAGTGAAGGAGACCAGCAATGAAGAGCGCAACATCGCAAAGCTACAGAAAAGGTTTGTATGCATAATCCTTCCCGACCCCTACCCGAAAATCTGACAGTGATAGAGCTCCAGAATACTCACTCGCAGCACAGACAGCCAGCACAGGAGAGGAAACCTTTACTTAACCCTTGCATGTCTATGAGGCAGACAAGATGATAAAGCAGCTGGAGAGGGAAAACATTAAAATAAATCACACTGAAAGCTAATGACACAGGAGGGCTGGATAGTAAAAACCCCTTTATAACAAGCAGCGCTGGGAGAAGAGAGGGACTTTATAAAACGTGTGTTATCTCCCCTCCCGCTCTGCATAATAGCGGCTTAGGTCTGATAAATTTTATATTATCCAGGAGCACTATCCCCCTTTCTTCATCTATAATACACGTTTTATATAAAGTCCCTCTCCCAGTGCTGCTTGTTATAAAGTTTTTTTTTACGTCCGATACATTTAGTATCCAGCTCTCACAGTTACTCTGTCATTATGAGCCTTCAGTGTGATTAATTTGAATGTTTTACCTAGATTTAAAGTGCTTTATTTCATTATAAAAATAAATTTGCACCAGTCATCTCTTCTCTGAGCTTTCAGACCGATTCAAGTTAATATTTTCCCTCTCCCCTGCTTTTATATTCCTGTCTGTCTCCCAACAAAGTTTAAGTAAAAGCTCCCTCTCCTGTGCTGGATAAGCATTGCATTCCGAAGTTCGGCACCTTCCACATGCCAATGCAGTAGGATGTTCTATACAGAGAGGGGCATTAATTAATGCAGGAGGATGTTCTATACATTATATAGAGAGGGGTATTAATGCAGGAGGATGTTATATACATTATACAGAGAAAGGTATAAATTGAGGAGGCTGTTCTATACAGAGAGGGACATTGATTAATTCAGGAGGATGTTCTATACATTATACAGAGAGGGGTGTTAATTAATGCAAGTGGATGTTGTATACATTATTCAGAGAGGGGTATTAATTAATGCAGGAGGATGTTATCTACATTATACAGAAAGGGGTATTAATTACGTAGGAGGATGTTCTATACATTATACAGAGAGGAGCCTTTTTTTAGCCCTTTAAATCCAGTGGCTGTGAGCGCTGAGATCGGCTGCTTGTTATATTATCTCTCAGTACAATGTATCAGGCTCAGCTGTTACAGTAACTGACTGTAACAGCGCTCAGAGTTTCAGTAAAACAAGGATATAATATTGTTATAACCTCTTATATATAAAAATATTATTTACTAGTTTTACTGAAACTCTGAGCGCTGTGATGAGCAGCAGTCAGTTACTGTAACAGCTTTGCCTGACACATTGTGCTGAGAGTGAGAGATACTGTAACAAGCAGCGATCTCAGCCCTCTGAGGAGCCACTACAATAGTAATTGTAACCACTGGTTTTCGGATGAATGAAATTAGTTTTCATACTAAAGAACTGAAAACTAATTTCTTTAGCAACTAAATAAATTGCATTTTAGGACTAATCCATTAGTTCAAAATGAAATTTTGTGCTGTGCACATGTCTAATCACTGACCTATACCAGAGTTGTGTGAATTTGAATCTGTGTGTTGCCACTGCAAAGGCTATCAGGGTGTAGCACTGATTTATAGCATTGTTCGGAAATTCTGTATATCTTTAATCTATATATCACTCGCCATGTCAGAAAGACCAAAAAGAACAGGCAGACGCTCCCAGACACAAATAAGAGGGCAAGCAGCCTCTGTGTCGGGAGTCTGTGCCTCTGGTCGTGGTGGACGTGGTGCATCCTCTGCAGGGGCACGCTTGTCCTTTCTAACTGGTGCTGGCCGTTTTAAGCAGCAGCAACATACAGAGGATTTGCAGGATTGGCTAACCAGGTCATCCTCATCCTCCGAGTCCTCTGCCAGTCAGGCTTGTAGTGCTTTACAGTCCACTTCAGCTGCCAAACATCTAATTCAGCCTCCATGTCCACAGCTACTCCTGCCGTAGCCTCACCAACATACACGGAGGAGTCAGCTGAATTATTATTATTTATTATTATTATTCTTTATTTATAAAGCGCCAGCATATTCCGCAGCTCTGTACAATAAACACAGTATAGACAGGGTTACAATACATTGAACAACATTTGACAAACAGTACAGGAGGAGATGAGGGCCCTATTCCCGTAGGAACTCACAATCTAGGAGGGTTGGGGTTGGAAACAGGAGGAGAGGACTGTAAGGTGAGAGTGATTGATGGTTGTGTCAGTGAGTTGGGTGGTAGGCTTCCCTAAATAGGAATGTTTTAAGGGAGCGTTTGAAGGAAGAGAAGTTAGGGGAAAGTCTGACAGTACGAGGGAGAGCGTTCCAGAGAGTGGGGGCTGCGCGTGAGAAATCCTGCAGTCTATCATGGGAAGAAGTGATGCGGGGATAAGCTAGGCGCAGGTCACTGTTTGACCTTAGGGAGCGGGCTGGGGTGTATCTGGTGATTAGTGAGGACAGGCAGTGAGTTAGTGAGGGTTTTGTAGGTAAGGATAAGGATTTTGAACTTAATTCTGCAGTGGATGGGGAGCCAGTGAAGGGACTCACAGAGGGGAGCGGCAGAGACAGAGCGGCGGGTGAGGTGAATTAGCCTGGCGGAGGCGTTCAGGATGGATTGTAGGGGGGAGAGGCGGGACAGAGGGAGGCCAGATAAGAGATTATTGCAATAGTCGAGTCGGGAGATTACCAGGGCGTGTATGAGTTGTTTTGTGGTGACAGAGGACCCCCCTCCCCTTTCAGGTTCCCCCTGTAGGCGCACTGGGATGCCTGAAAGTGACATCATCGCGACATCTGGGGCCCATAAAAATTCTGGGCAGACTTCAACAAGTCCTTCCAGCGTGGGACTCCAGCCAAAGAGGTGAGTATAGGGAGGGAGGGAGGGAGGGGGATAAAGTTACATGACGTACATAGTACGTCCTTGGTCCTTAAGAGGAATTTTCCCCAGGATATATTATGTACGTAAGTGGTCCATAAGGGGTTAAATGATATTTTTAAATATTGTTTCTTAATTTATTTTTATTTTTATATTTTACATGGTCATGTTTGATATCAGTGGAGCGGATGGTCTCTTTCCTCTCCAATGGCACCTCACTTGTCCATGTGGGGGTGAAAGAAATTGAGATACAGCGTTCCATAATCTCCCTGCATCCCCTCCTTCTGAACGGCTTACAGTTTAGATGACCAGTGTGTGATTATGCATTGCGTCATCACCTCCATACTTGCTCCTGACGTGGGAAATGAGTTGGTGAGTTTTGCACTGGTTGCTTTATAAGTAAAAAGGGACGATGTCACTGCTTTACATTGAATAGAATGAAAAACTTAATTAACAAGTAGAAAGTCTGCATTTTTTTTTAGCAAATTGTATTGTCATGTTTGGTATCACTTAAAAGACCAGACTCTGGCCTTTGCTATTAAACCTGACTTGGCCACATGGAATGTAAAGAATGGGGATACTGGATTCAAAGGACTCCCACCTCCCTTTTTATTATTATTATTATTATTCTTTATTTATAAAGCGCCAGCATATTCCGCAGCGCTGTACAATAAGCACAGTATAGACAGGGTTACAATACATTGAACAACATTTGACAAACAGTACAGGAGGAGATGAGGGCCCTATTCCCGTAGGAACTCACAATCTAGAGGGGTTGGGGTTGGAAACAGGAGGAGAGGACTGCAAGGTGAGAGTGATTGATGGTTGCGTCAGTGAGTTGGGTGGTAGGCTTCCCTAAATAGGAATGTTTTAAGGGAGCGTTTGAAGGAAGAGAAGTTAGGGGAAAGTCTGACAGTACGAGGGAGAGCATTCCAGAGAGTGGGGGCTGCGCGTGAGAAATCCTGCAGTCTATCATGGGAAGAGGTGATGCGGGGAGAAGCTAGGCGCAGGTCACTGTTTGACCTTAGGGAGCGGGCTGGGGTGTATTTGGTGATTAGTGAGGACAGGTAGTGGGGAGCTGAGTTAGTGAGGGTTTTGTAGGTAAGGATAAGGATTTTGAACTTAATTCTGCAGTGGATGGGGAGCCAGTGAAGGGACTCGCAGAGGGGAGCGGCAGAGACAGAGCGGCGGGTGAGGTGAATTAGCCTGGCGGAGGCGTTCAGGATGGATTGTAGGGGGGAGAGGCGGGACAGAGGGAGGCCAGATAAGAGATTATTGCAATAGTCGAGTCGGGAGATTACCAGGGCGTGTATGAGTTGTTTTCTGGTGACAGTGGTAAGAAATGGCCGAATTCTGGAAATATTACGCCTTTGGTATCAGCAGGAGGAGGAAAGAGACTGGATGTGGGGGATGAAGGAAAGAGCAGAGTCAAGTGTAACTCCAAGACAGCGAACTTGGTTTGATGGGGAGATGGTGATACCCTCCACCGTGATAGAGAAGTCAGGAGGTGGGGAGGCATTGGAGGGAGGAATAAGTAGGAGCTCAGTCTTTGACATGTTGATCTTTAGGTGGTGGGAGGCCATCCAGGAGGAGATGCCAGATAAACAGTCACTGACTTTTGAAAGGACAGGGGGAGAATTGTTTGACTACAGTGACAGTGACATGCTGCTTGAGGATGTGCAGCAACTACAGTGCTCTGATTCAAACTCTGAGGTTGAGGAAGGGAGTATAATCAGCCTAGAGGGAGGGGGTGCCAGTGACACACAAAGAACTGGCGCTCATGTTCCCCCAGCAGCTGCAGCACACTGCCAAGTTGGCTCCAGTGATGAGGAGATAGGGGGTGATGATGATGATGAGGTCACTGACTCCACCTGGGTGCCTGATCGAACAGAGAAGTCAAGGGAGGAGGAGGAACAACAAAAACGAGGCAGAACGTCCTCTATGAGCAACCATAGCCAGTCCAAGGCATCAGATGTCAGAGCTGCTCAGGTGCAGAGCACTGTTGTCTAGCAGCACACGTCCAGGATCTCTGCTGTCTGGGAGTTCTTCATGACATGTGCAGCAGACTGCAGCGCTGCTATTTGTAAGCTATATCGAAAGAGGATCATGCTTGGGAAAGACATCAGACACTTGGGTATCACGTGCTTGAGGCGACATATGACCATCTGCCACACACCCCGTTGGCACAACACTGTGCATAGGTCCTCCTCCTTCTCATCTGTCTCTACCCCCACTATGGGCCATATTACATACTCGGTGCTAACTTAACCAGAGCAGTTGTAAACTTAAAACCATATTACATAGTTGGTGCTAACTTAACCAGAGCTGTTGTAAACTTCCCAGAGCCATTATAGCCTATGGAGGTTTTAGGTTTACAACCGCTCTGGTTAAGTTAGTACCAACTATGTAATATGGTTTTAAGTTTACAACTGCTCTGGTTAAGTTAGCACCAAGTATGTAATATGGCCCTATATGTCCTGCCATGTCATTGCCTACAACCTCCACTGACAGGGATCATGCTACAGTAATGGGTGTACCACATCCTTCCTCTGAATCTGACAGCATCCCATCAGCTGCAGATTTATGCAGTCAGATTTCGTTGCCCCAGCTGATACAGCGGAAGAAAAAATTGTGTCCCAAACATCCACATGCACAACGTCTAAATGCTGCCAGCTTGGCAAAATTACTCACATTACAGCTGCTGCCTTTCCAGCTGGTGGACTCTGCTTCCTTCCGTAAATTTGCCGAATGTGCTGTCCCACAATGGCAGGTTCCAAAACGCCATTTCTTTTCACGGAAGGCCATTCCAGCATTATACCAGCACGTGGAAGTCAACGTTATTGAGTCATTGGGAAAAGCAGTCAGCAGCAAGGTGCACATTACTTTAGACATGTGGTCAAGCAAGCATGGTCAGGGCCGTTACATTTCCTTCATGGCACACTGGGTAACTCTGCTTGCAGCTGGGAGGGATCCAGGACGGGGCTCTGTGCTGGAGCTTGCTCATCCACATGCCTCCAGAAAGCTCCTTATATGAGGTCTGTCTGCTCCACCACCTCTTCCTCTTCCTCCTCCTCCTCCTATAATGTCTCTGGCAAAGTGGCAGTTAAACCGATGCGTGATAGGGGCTACGCAATGGCTCAAGCAAAAAGATGCCATACTGTGCTTGAGCTGGTTTGTTTAGGGGACAGGAGCCACACCGGGCCAGAAATTCTGTCAGCTCTGCAGGGGCAGGCGCAGAGATGGTTAACACCATGCCAGCTTGAGCTGGGAATGGTCATCTGTGATAATGGCAGCAACCTTCTCTCCACCCTACACCTGGGTAAGTTGACGCATGTACCATGCCTAGCACACGTCCTACATCTGGTGGTACAGTGTTTCCTAACCAGGTACCCAGGCCTGCAAGAGCTTCTCAGTCAGACCAGAAAAGTCTGCAGCCACTTCAGATGGTCATTCCCAGCAAGTGTTCGCCTGGCAGAAATTCAAAGAGAATTCCACCTTCCCAAAAACCGTCTGATCTGTGACATGCCCACCAGGTGGAACTCGACATTGGCAATGCTGCAGCATCTGCACAAGCAGCAGAGGGCCATCAATGAGTACCTGTGTGAGTATGGCACAAGGACAGGTTCAGGTCAACTTGTTTTTTTCCCCCCACAGCGGCTGATGATCAAGGAGGCATGCACTGTACTGTTACCATTTGAGGAGGCAACAAGGATGGTTTGCAGGGACAGTGCATGCATCAGTGACACAATTCCTTTAGTTTTCCTCCTGGAGCGCACTCTGCAGGGAATTATAGATGTGGCACTAGAGGCAGAGCAGTGGGAGGAAGAGGAGGACTTCCCTAGCTCTCAAGGCCCCAGTCTTTACGCCGACAGCATTCCTGCGGGTCCTCAGATCAGACAGGAGGAGGATGAGGAGGAGGAGAAATATTTAAGTTGTGGGGGCATTGAAGGTGGGGATTCCTCATGGGAGGGTTTTGTGTCGCCAGAAACCCAAGGACTAGTACGTGGCTGGGAGGAGATAGTGCACGATACGGTCATCCTCAGCTACCAGAAACACTCTGAAGCTAATGCCACCTCTAACCTACGCTGCATGGGCTCCCTTATCCTGCAAAGCCTGCTAAAGGACCCCAGGATTTGTGCAATCAAGGAGAGGGATCATTACTTGTTGGCAACCCTTCTTGATTCACGATACAAGGGTATGGTTGCAGAGCTCATCCTGCCCTCACAGAGGGAGCACAGGATGAAACAACTTGAGGACGTTCTAAAGCGAAACTTGTGTAACACCTTTCCAGGCACTGGTAGGTTACCACGTGATGACACAGGTGCTTCTGAGGCTGCGAATGATCAGAGGAAGAGCGGTGAAGGCCGGGTCCACTTGACTGATGCCTTTTTAAAAAATTTTAGTCCACGACGCCCTGGGACATCAAATGTAGGCACCCATTGCCAGCGTCATCACCGTATGATGCAGGACTACCTAGGGGCAAGGGCAGACCTGAATACCTTTACAGCAGATGATCCACTGACTTACTGGGTGTTGAGATTGGATCACTGGCCAGAACTTAGCCAATATGCTTTGCAGCTACTAGGTTGCCCTTCATCCAGCGTGCTTTCTGAAAGGACGTTCAGTGCCGCTGGAGGTTTTGTCACAGACAAAAGAGTGCGTCTGTCCACCAACTCTGTAGACCGGCTGACATTTATAAAAATGAATCAGTCCTGGATCAGCAGCTATCACTCCCCTGATGCTGATGTAACTGAATAGATCGGGGATCTCTTCTGCATTCCCAAAACCTCCACCACTGCACTCTTCCACGATACCTCAGAGGGGTTACGATGTGAAGGCAATAGCTGGCACCAAAGGCCCAATATTTGGGTGCACAGCCACTGACGCGTGTACCAGATTCATATCATTGTAATATTTGATGGCAGGGTCCACCCCTGCACTCTTCCACAATACCTCAGAAGGGTTACGGTGTGAAAGCACTAGCTGGCACCAAAGGCCCAATATTTGGGTGCACTGACGCGTGTACCAGATTCCAATCATTTTAATATTTGAATGCATGCAGAGTCCACCCCTGCACTCTTCCACAATACCTCAGAGGGGTTACAGAAGGCACTAACTGGCACCAAAGGCCCAATATTTGGGTCCACTGACGCGTGTACCAGATTCCAATCATTTTAATATTTGAATGCCTGGTCCACCCCTGCACTCTTCTACAATACCTCAGAAGAGGGGTTACGGTGTGAAGGCACTAGCTGGCACCAAAGGCCCAATATTTGGGTGCACTGACGCGTGTACCAGATTCCAATCATTTTAATATTTGAATGCATGCAGGGTCCACCCCTGCACTCTTCCACAATACCTCAGAGGGGTTACAGTGTGAAGGCACTTGCTGCAACCAAAGGCAAAATATTTGGGTGCACTGACGCCTGTACCAGATTCATATTGTTTTACTATTTGACCGCAGGGTCCAACCCTGCACTCTTCCTCAATACCACAGAGGGGTTACTTTGTGACGGCACTGTTGCCAACACTAAAGGCCCAATTTTAAAGCACCTATTATTACTTTAATCTAAAGCCTGCATAAGTTTCACCATAATTTAGCCCAAAAAATCACTAAACTTGTTCTGCGTGTCCTAAAACGTTTCCTCTTTTCATTCAGGCTGCCGCCCCAAGCAGTTGTTTATGAATAGATAAAAGGAAAACCATTTACCGTCATTTGAAATGTAATTTTTTTGTTTTTAAATGTTTCTATACATCCTACAAATCCGCCACTTCACGGGCAGGTTATGGGGACCTCCTAGGCACGATATTTGAAGGAATTTTTAATTTTTATTCTTAAACTTTATATCACGGAAAACTCACTGTTCCTTTAAAAACTTTTTTTTTTTTGTCCTTGTTTCCTGTCCTGTCCTTGTTTCCTGGCACTACCCGGACCCCCATACACCTTTTATAGCAAATATCTAGCATATATGCCCTCTTGGATGGCACTCTTAAAATCAAACGTTTGAATCCCATTGACTTGCATTGAGTTCGGCCAGTTCGCGTCCGAACTCGAACTTTTGAAATTGTTCAAGTTCGAATGCGAACAGAACACGGGGGTGTTCGGCTCATCCCTAGTCAGAATAATGTAGCAAAAGTGATACAAAAATGTAACAAAGATGGACCTGCAACCATCTCAAAGAGACGTCCAGGCCATCCACAGAGGTTAACACTCTGACAGTAGTGTCTTCTGGTAAGAAGGGTTGAAGAAAACCCACATGCAAGTTCACTGCAGTTAGCTAAAGAAGTAGAAAGCCAAACTGGAGTGATTGTTTCCCATGACACAATATGGCATACACTGCAGAGGAATGGTATGCATGGGTGTCGTTCAAGAAGCCTCTACTAAAGCTCATGCTCAAAAAGCCCACCTAGAATTTGCCAGGGCCCTTGCTGAAAAAGAATAAGACTACTGGGACTCTGTACTCTGGAGTAATGAGACCAAGATAAATGTTTTTGAAACTGACGGCTTCAAAACTGTATGGCGATGCAAAGATGAGGAGTACAGAGAAAAATGCATGGTGCCTACAGTGAAACATGGTGGTGGCAGTGTCCTTCTGAGGGGGCTGTATGCTGCTGGTGTCGGGGAGCTGAGTTTCATTGATGGTATCATGAATTCACAGATGCTCTGCTCTATATTGAAAGAGAAGATGCTACCATCACTCCGTGCCCTTGGTTGTTGTGCGCTTTACCATCATGACAATCATCCAGAACACATCTAAGGCCACTGTAGCATTTCTGGAAGGTGAAAACAGGGTGAAAGCGATTCAGTGCTCCCCCCCAAATGTATGATTTTTCACTCTGGTTGCATAAACATCATAAGATAGTGATTGTTAACACAGGAAAATGTAGATGGTGGTACTGGATTTCACTTCCAGGATTGGTTAACCGGAATCAATAATTATTAAGAGGTTTAGAGGGATTAATATGTATGAAGAGGTTTAAGTGATAGCGTCATGTTTTTACAAGTCTGTGTCTCTGTTCTTTCTACAGGAAATAGGAATTACCTGGGAATAACCCACAGCAGTTATGGAGAGCAGGAATCGCAGTACTGTGACCCACTTCATTCTTCTTGGGTTTTCCAGTGACCCCAACGTACAAATTGTATTATTCCTAATCTTCTTGGTTGTCTATGTGGTTCTACTGGTGGCAAATATCCTTCTTATTCTGGCTGTGACCTTTGATCCCCGACTACACAACCCAATGTATTTCTTTCTCATTAACTTGTCCATCATTAATATCTGTGATCCTTCAGTCATTGTTCCCAGGATGCTTGTGGATTTTTTAAGTAGAGATAAAAGTATCGTGTTTAAAGCTTGCGTCACCCAAATGTTTTTTCATCATCTTATAGGTGGTAGTGAAGGCTTCCTTCTGGTCTTCATGGCATTTGATCGCTACGTTGCAATCTGTAAGCCCTTGCGTTACAACGAGATCATGAATCGATCAGTTTGTGCACTGATGATAACTGTCACGTGGACAGTGAGTTTTACCATATCATCACTTAACATCCTCAGTGTATACGGCTTGACATTTTGTGGCCCAAACATGATTAACCATTTCATGTGTTCATATAAATCCCTGACGATCTTGTCCTGCAATGATTCCTCTGGATCTTCCTCCCTTTCATTACTTGGAAGTGCCACCATCCTCCTGGTCCCACTTCTTCTCATTCTTTTCTCTTATTATAAAATTATTTCTTCAATAAAAGGAACCCGCTCAAGACGATACAAGGCAATTTCCAGTTGTACTCCACACCTCATTGTTGTGATCATGTTCTATGGGTTGGCCATGGTCAACTTCATGAAACCAAATGTTTCTGAAGGAAATAACAGCAGCAAAATACTATCTGTAGTCTATCGTATAATCATACCAATGCTGAACCCTATAATCTATAGCTTGAGAAATAAAGATGTGATAAGAGCCTTGAGAAAGTTAGTCAGATTGCAGTAATGATGAGGAACAAATCACTTCATTGTCCCAAAAACTGGAAATTATTAATCCAAGAACGGCCGGAAATCTTCCTGTTGGGCTTCACTGATGCTCAATGCTGAAATAGGTGTTAAAATAATTTAAATTTTGACATTAAGTTACAGGAAGAAGAAGAATTATGAACGTGTCTGTGAAATTTCTCATTTTCAGTTCTCTAAAAGAAAGTTTTTGCATAAAATCAAAAACTTGCACAGACTGCAGAAGCTTGTGTTGGGTAATGTATCTGAATCAGACTCATATGAAACAGTGTTAACAGGGTTTTGACAAAATTTCAATGTTCTGTTGCTGAACCTAGTTTACAAAACTATTCAATGAGCAAGTCATGCATCCTCTCTGCTTGTTTAAGAACATTCATTTATGTCAGAGGATCCAAATTTCATAAATTTAGATGAAAATAATAATTCATAATAAGCTATTTTTATTTGGATTGACCATCATCTTCTGCTAAAGGATAAACCATCTATACTTCCCTTCAACATTCGAGATCTCAGAGATGTACGGAAAAAAACTTGCAAAGTTCTTTTGAGTCCTAATTACAATATATGGACAAAATGAAGAGTGCCACAGGGAGGCCGAGAGTTGGCTATGGAATCTTATGCCGATTAAAAAGCATGCAGAGGTCTGGTCTTACCCTATGCTCACACTCATTTTAATGGACCCAACTGTCTCATTTTAATGGAACCAACTGTCCAGACTACTGGACTGGATGCAGATGAGTTTTTCAAGGCTGTTGGTCGATCTGGACGTTGAGTTGGTTGGGCATCCACCTTGAACCTTGTTGTGGTTTATTCCTGAGGATCTGAAAGACAACTCGTGAAAGCACTCCTTTTGGTAAACCTTCAGTTCCCACATGGAGAGAACGGGTGTCTTGGATGAAATACCTTATGAAAATTGATGGCTTGGTCACGGCCATTGAGGACAACATGGAAGTAGTTGTGAGGGTTATAGTTCAATTGGGATGCCAATATGGCTTCCATGTCATGCCTTCAACGAAGAATGCAGGGAGGAGTGTGATCCCTGCAGGGCATGAAGAAACTGGCAATCATGACTTTTGAGCAGTCCTGTCCTTCTCTAGATATTGTAGAGTGGACTTCTGAGATAAGGGAAACCTCCTGTATGGCTCATTTTCCACAACCTACTGCTTCCCTTTCTTACCTTACCCTTTCATATTTTTTTAATCTTTTCTTTACTCTCAATCTTCCTCCTTCCTCTAGTCTTCACCCCTACTGTTATCTTCTTTTTTCTTAAGTCTCTTTTTACTGTTTCTAGCTATAACTTTCTTTCATACCTAGAGCTGACCCCTCCATGGGCATAATGATGGCAAGCTTGGAAGTCGTGACACCTACTTATTACCCTTAACCCATCTATTTGAAACTCAGAGTCTTATCTGGAGCTAGATGCTTTTTAATTATCTGCTGTGCACCTCCTGATTCTGATGTACCCCGCAACATATTATTCTAAATTTTATTTATTTTCTTACATATATTGCAGTATTGTCAGATATTTGGAAAGATAAATGGTACCCAAGAAGAAAACAACAAAGGGGGAAATGCTGAAATAATGAAGTTACAAAATAAAAGACAGAAAGAACAACAATCCATGTGTATTTTTTACAAGCTTTCTGATCATTTTAATTCATTGCATTTATTTGATGTATAAAACGCAAAAACTTTGATTGTTAAAAAAATAGAAAATGAAGGCTGGTTATAAGTGACCTGGTATTGATTAATGATTTTCTACATTGTTTTGGCGTAATTCTGCTACAAATAAATCTCTGCAGGTTTTTGAACAAAGATTTTAAAAAATTTTTTTTAAAAAAGGGTAAAAAAATTTGATTGCAAATGATTTTTGTTTCATTTTTATTTTATACACCACTTACTTATTAAAACTATTAATTATTCAAACTTATTAAATACCTAGATTAGGATCTCCAATTTCAATTATTTTAAATAATCAATAGTTTTAAAAATATTTTTTTTTAAATTAAATGAAAAATTATACATTTATTTTGAATCAAACCATGTTCGAAATAATTTATATATTTTTTAATTTACTTATAAGTGAGCTGGTATTGATTAATGATTTTCTACATTGTTTTAGCTTCATTCTACTAAATATAAATCTCTGCAGTTTTTTGACCAAGGATTTTACAACAAATTAAAAATAAAAAAGGGTAAAAAACAGTTTGGTAGCAAATAATTTTTGTTTAATTTTATTTTAAACACCACTTAATTACTTATTAAAGCTATTAATTATTCAAGCTTATTAAATTATGTAGATTAGCATCTCCTATTTCAACTAATTTAATTATTTTAAATAATCAATAGTTTTAGTAACAATTTTTTTATAAATTAAAGAGTTATAAATTTATTTGTAATCAATTCATATTTGAAATAATTAATATTTTTTAAAATTTACTTAAGATCCGCATTTACGGTAAAAATGTTCACCCTCCATAATGTAAATTAAGTTCTCGCAAGTCCAGACATTACAAATTACACGCGACTCCGTGAATTAATCTTTTTACTCTTGCAGTATTAAAAGCAAAGTCCGAACATTAACATTTTATTGTCATAATTTCATTCTGCAAGTTACTAATTTAATATTTACAGCCTGCAATTCCCTGCTTTAATGTTTCACTTTTATTGCACAACCTGCACGATCGTACTGCAATCTTTTCACTTTTCAAGTAAAATCTCTCAAGATCGTGATGTACAGTAAAACTCGATTTACTGTAACTCTAATAAGACTCGCATATATGCATGTACATTAAAAAAACACGCATGTCCAGACATACATAGCTGTATACAAACACCCAGACACACACTCAAACATATATAGCTGTATACAAACATCCAGACACACGCTCAGACATACTGTACATAGCTGTAAACAAACTCCCAGACACACACTCATAGACATGCAAAGCTGTAAATATACACCCAGACACACACTCATACATACATAGCTGTATACAAACACCCAGACACACATTCAGACATACATAGCTGTATACAAACACCCAGACACACACACTCATACATAGCTGTATACAAACACCCAGACACACACACTCATATATAGCTATACACGCGCACCCATTCATACACCAAAAACTTACACATACCCAGGTACACACAAACAGGCTTGGAGTACGACACAGCCCAACCAAAACTCCACCAAATCATTCCTTAGGGTTTCGTATATACATTTTAAGGGGGGCAACTGTACATGGATCAGATCATAAGAAGTAGGGATGAGCTGTTCGGTCTTGTCACTGCCAAGCAGTATTTTGGGGGTCAGTAATTTCTACAAAATATTTGGGAATTGAGGTGATCTGTGTCTTGTCACTGCCCCGCAGTATTTTGGGGGTCAGTAATTTCTACAAAATATTTGGGAATTGAGGTGATCTGTGTCTTGTCACTGCCACGCAGTATTTTGGGGGTCAGTCATTTCTACAAAATATTTGGGAATTGTTCTAATCTGTGTCTTGTCACTGCCACCCATCAGGGGGTCTCACTGATTTATAGGAGGTTTCTGGGAATTGTAATCAGTGTCTTGTCACTGACTGCCAGCTATCAGGGTGTCTCACTGAGTTATACCAGAGTTTTGGAAATCTTTAATCTTTATAACAGAGTTGAATCAGAGTTCTATATATATTTAATCTATATATCACTCACCATGTCAGAAAGACCAAAAAGAACAGGCAGACGCTCCCAGACACAAATAAGAGGGCAAGCAGCCTCTGTGTCGGGAGGCTGTGCCTCTGGTCGTGGTGGACGTGGTGCATCCTCTGCAGGGGCACGCTTGTCCTTTCTAACTGGTGCTGGCCATCTTAAGCAGTAGCAACATAAAGAGGATTTGGTGGATTTGCTAACCAGGCCATCCGAGTCCTCCGAGTCCTCTGCCAGCCAGGCTTGTAGTGGTTTACAGTCCACCTCAGCTGCCAAAGCATCTAATGCAGCCTTCATGTCCACAGCTACTCCTGCCATAGCCTCACTATCACACACGGAGGAGTCAGCTGAATTGTTTGACAGCAATGACAGTGACATGCTGCTTGAGGATGCGCAGCAAGTACAGTGCTCTGATTCAATCTCTGAGGGTGAGGAAGGGAGTATAATCAACCTAGAGGAAGGGGTTGCCAGTGATGACACACAAATAACTGGCACTCATGTTGCCCCAACAGCTGCAGCATACTGCCAAGTTGGCTCCAGTGACGAGGAGATAGGGGGTGATGATGACAATCATGATGAGGTCACTGACTCCACCTGGGTGCCTGATCAAACAGAGGAGGCAAGTGAGGAGGAGGAGGCACAACAAACACGAGGCACAACATCCTCTATGACCAACCGTAGAACTAGCCAGTCCAAGGCATCAGATGTCAGAGCTGCTCAGGTGCAGAGCGCTGTTGCCTCGAAGCACACATCCAGGAACTCTGCTGTCTGGGACTTCTTTAAGAAATGTGCAGCAGACCCCACTGTTTCTATTTGTAATCTATGTCAGATGAGGCTCAAGCGTGGGAAAGACACCGGACGCTTGGGTACCACATGCTTGAGGTGACATATGACCACCTGCGACGCATTCCGTTGGTGCAAAACTTTGATTAGGTCCTCCTCCTCCTCATCTGTTTCTACCCCCACTGTATGTCCTGCCATGTCATTGCCTGCTATAACCTCCACTGACAGGGATGATGCAACAGCAATGGATGTACCAGGTCCTTCCTCACAATGTGACAGCATCCCATCAGCTGAAGATTTACGCAGTCAGATTACGTTGCCCCAGCTGCTGCAGCGTAAGAAAAATATAGTCCCAACCATCCCCAAGCACAGCGTCTAAATGCCAGCTTAGCAAAATTACTCGCATTGCAGCTTCTGCCTTTCCAGATGGTGGACTCTGCTCCCTTCCGTGAATTTGCTGAATGTGCTGTACCACAGTGTCAGGTTCCAAAACGCCATTACTTTTCACGGAAGGCAATTCCAGCACTATACCAGCACGTGGAAGACAATGTTATCGAGTCATTGGGAAAGGCAGTCAGCAACAAGGTGCATGTGACTTTAGACACGTGGTCCAGCAAGCATGGAAAGGATCATTACATTTCCTTCATGGCACACTGGGTAACTCACACTGGGATTGCATCTGGGAGGGATCCAAGACGGGGCTCTGTGCAGGAGCTTGTTCTTCCACCACGCCTCCAGAAAGCTGCTTGTATGAGGTCTGTCTGTTCCACCACCACCTCTCTCTCTTCCTCCTCCTCCTTCTGTGTTTCTGGCGAAGTGGCAGTTAAACCGACGCCTGACAGGGGCTATGCAATGGCTCAAGCAAAAAGATGCCATACTGTGCTTGAGCTGGTTTGTTTAGGGGACATGAGCCACACTGGGATAGAAATTCTGTCAGCTCTGCAGGGGCAGGTGCAGAGATGGTAAACACCATGCCAGCTTCAGCTGGGAATGGTCGTCTGTGATAATGGCAACAACCTTCTCTCCGCCCTACGCCTGGGTAAGTTGACGCATGTACCATGCCTAGCACACGTCCTAAATCTGGTGGTACAGCATTTCCTAACCAGGTACCCAGGGCTGGCAGAGCTTCTCAGCCAGGCCAGAAAAGTCTGCAGCCACTTCAGACGGTCATTCCCAGCAAGTGTTCGCCTGGCAGAAATTCAAAGAGAATTCCACCTTCCCACAAACCGTCTGATCTGTGACATGCCCACCAGGTGGAACTCGACATTAGCAATGCTGCAGCATCTGCACAAGCAGCAGAGGGCCATCAACGAGTACCTGTGTGAGTATGGCACAAGGACAGGTTCAGGTCAACTTGGTTTCCGCCCCCTGCAGTGGCTGATGATCAAGGATGCATGCACTGTAATGTCACCATTTGAGGAGGCAACGAGGATGGTGAGCAGGGACAGTGCATGCACCAGTGACACAATTCCTTTAGTGTTCCTGCTGGAGCACACACTGCGGGGAATTATAGATGTGGCTCTACAGGCAGAGCAGCGGGAGGAAGAGGAGGCCTTCCCTAGCTCTGAAGGCCATAGTCTTTCCGCAGACAGCATTCCAGCGGGTCCTCCTCAGATCAGACAGGAGGAGGATGAGGAGGAGGAATATTTGAGTAGTGGAGGCATTGAAGGTGGGGATTCCTCAAGGGAGTTTTTTGTGTGCCCACAAACACAAGGACTAGTACATGGCTGGGAGGAGGAAGTGCACGATGGGGTCATCCTCCTCAATGAGCAGGAGGACTCGGAAGCTAATGCCACCTCCAACCTACGCTGCATGGACTCCCTTATTATGCAAAGCCTGCTAAAGGACCCCAGGATTCGTGCTATCAAGGAGAGGGATCATTACTGGTTGGCAACCCTTCTTGATCCACGTTACAAGGGGAAAGTTGCAGAGCTCAACTTGCCCGCACAGAGGGAGCACAGGATGAAAAAACGTGTAGACGCTCTAAAGCGACACTTGTGTAACTCCTTTCCAGTCACTGGTAGGTTACCAAGTGATGACACAGGTGCTTCTGATGCTGCGGATGATCAGAGGAATAGTGGTGAAGGCCGGGGCCGCTTGACTGATGCCTTTTTAAATTTATTTAGTCCCCGACACCCAGGGACGTCAAATGTAGACACCCATTGCCAGCATCTTCACCATATGGTGCAGGACTACCTAGGGGCAAGGGCAGACCTGGATACCTTTCCAGCAGATGATCCACTGGCTTACTGGGTGTTGAGATTGGATCACTGGCAAGAACTTAGCCAATATGCTATGCAGCTACTAGGTTGCCCTTTATCTAGCGTGCTTTCTGAAAGGATGTTCAGTGCCGCTGGAGGTTTTGTCACAGACAAAAGAGTGCGTCTGTCCACCGACTTTGTAGACCTGCTGACATTTATAAAAATTAATCAGTCCTGGATCAGCAGCTACCAATCCCCTGATGCTGATGTAACGGAATAGATGTCTTCTGTATTCACAAAACCTCCAGCACTGAACTCCTCCACAATACCACAATAGGGGTTACTGTATGAATGCACTTGCTGGCCTGGCACCAAAAGCACAATATCTGGGTGCACTGACACCATTACCAGATTCATATCTTTTTAATATAGGACCGCATGGTCCACCCCTGCACTCTTCCACAATACTACAGAGGGGTTACTGTATGAATGCACTTGCAGGCCTGGCACCAAAAGCACAATATCTGGGTGCAGTGACACCATTACCAGATTCATATCTTTTTAATATAGGACCGCATGGTCCACCCCTGCACTCTTCCACAATACTACAGAGGGGATACTGTATGAATGCACTTGCTGGCCTGGCACCAAAAGCACAATATCTGGGGGCACTGACGCCTTTACCAGATTCATATCTTTTTAATAAAGGACCGCATGGTCCACCCTGCACTCTTCCACAATACCACAGAGGGGTTACTGTATGAATGCACTTGCTGGCCTGGCACCAAAAGCACAATTTCTGGGTGCACTGACGCCTTTACCAGATTCATATCTCTTTAATATTGGACCGCATGGTCCACCCCTGCACTCTTCCACAATACCAAAAAAGGGTTACGGTGTGAAGGCACTTGCTGCCATAAAAGGCACAAAATTTGGCTGCACTGACGCCTGTGCCACATTTATTTCATTTAAACTTTTTTAAACCGCAGGGTCCAACCCTACACTCTTCCACAATACCACAGAGGGGTTACTGTATGCATGTGTTTGCTGGCCTGGCACCAAAAGCACAATATCTGGGTGCACTGACACCTTTAGCAGATTCATATCTTTTTAGTATAGGACCGCATGGCCCACCCCTGCACTCTTCCACAATACTACAGATGGGTTACTGTATGAATGCACTTGCTGGCCTGGCACCAAAAGCACAATATCTGGGGGCACTGACACCTTTACCAGATTCATATCTTTTTAATAAAGGACCGCATGGTCCACCCCTGCACTCTTCCACAATACCACAGAGGGGTTACTGTATGATGGCACTTGTTGGCCTTGCACCAAAAGCACAATATCTGGGTGTACTGACGCCTTTACCAGATTCATATCTTTTTAATATAGGACCGCAAGGTCCACCCCTGCACTCTTCCACAATACCACAGAGGGGTTAATGTACGATGGCACTTGCTTTCCTGGCACCAAAAGCACAATATCTGGGTGCACTGACGCCTTTGCCCGATTCATATCTTTTTAATATAGGACCACATGGTCCACCCCTGCACTCTTCCACAATACCACAGAGGGGTTACTGTATGATTGCACTTGCTGGCCTGGCACCAAAAGCACAATATCTGGGTGCACTGACGCCTTTACCAGATTCATATCTCTTTAATATAGGACCGCATGGTCCACCCCTGCACTCTTCCACAATACTACAGAGGGGTTACTGTATGAATGCACTTGCTGGCCTGGACACCAAAAGCACAATATTTGGCTGCACTGACGTCTTTATCAGATTCAGATCTTTTTAATATTGGACCGCATGGTCCACCCCGGCACTCTTCCACAATACTACAGAGGGGTTACTGTATGATGATACTTACTGGCCTGGCACCAAAGGCACAATATCTGGGTGCACTGACGCCTATTACCAGATAAAAATCTTTTCAATATAGGACCGCAAGGTTCACCCCTGCACTCTTCCACAATACCACAGAGGGGTTACTGTATGATGATACTTGCTGGCCTGGCACCAAAAGCACAATATTTGGGTGCACTGCCACTGACGCCTGTATCAGATTCATATCCTCAGAGGGGTTACGGTGTGACGGCACTGTTGGGGATGCTAAAGGACCAATTTTGAAGCACCTATTGTTACTTTCATCCAAAGCCTGCATACGTTTCACAATAATTTAGCCAAAAAAATCAGTAAACTTTTTCTGCATGTACGAAAATGTCTCCTCTTTTCATACAGACTGCCGCCCCAAGCAGTTGTTTATGGATAGATTAAAGGAAAAGCATTTACTGTCATTTGAAACATCATTTTTTTGTTTTTAAGTGTTTCTATACATCCTAGAAATCCACCACTTCACGGGCAGGTTATGGGGACCTCCTAGGCACGATATTTGAAGGAATTTTTCGTTTTTATTTTTAACCCTTATTTCATGGAAAACTCACTGTTCCTTTAAAAACGTTTTTTTTTTTACTTTTTGACCTTGTTTCCTGTCCCCCAGGGCACTACCTGGACCCCCATACACCTTTTATGGCAAATATCAGCATATATGCCATCTTGGAGGACACTCTAAAAACCGAATTTTCAGCCCCATTGACTTGCATTGAGTTCGAGTTCGGTTTCAGGTTCGGAACCAAACATTTGGGAAGTTCGGGCCCGAACCGAACTCGGGGGGTGTTCGACTCATCCCTAATATCAATATGTGAGCTGGGGCAATATATACATATGTGAGCTGGGGCACTATATATCCATGGGTGAGCTGGGACAATATATTCATATGCGAGCTGGGCAATATATCCATATGTGAGCAGGGGCAATATATATCCATGGGTGAGCTGCTTGGGGCAATATATAATTGTGAGCTGGGTCAATATATCCATATGTGAGCTGGGAGTAATATATCCAGAGCTGCTGGGGGCAATATATATCCATGTGTGCCTTCACTTTAACTGCCTTCGAACAGGCACCGTACTTGCTGGCAGTTTGCCGAAATTTGTGTGTGAGCATATGAGAGAGCTCCACAGCAATAAACCTCACAGTAATGTGCGCTGTGCATGAGCATTCATTGTTGTATAGGAGTACTGATTTATGAGTAAGCGTAGTTAAAAAAATCCGTAAAACTCGGGGGGGTGACACCATAAGTTACCGCACCTGGTGACACCAACCGTAGTGCGCCACTACTTCTACACACATAATCTCACAGACATTGCATGTAAACCATTGTGGAAGAAGCTAAGGAGAGAAATTATTACTGGATTAAAATATTCTTAATTATAATTATTATTAATAATTGGACTTTTAATTATTTAATCGCATTATTTCGTTGTTGACGCCTGAAACCTCAGCGCAATGAAACCATTATCTGTGCTATTAAACCACTGATATAATTAATGAGGTCTCTGAAGTAACAGCAGCTTCTTGATCTATATCTGTAGAACCCGACTGGGGATTCTTTGGCCGATCGGGGAGTTGAGGAGGCTTTATATGGAATATATTTAAAGGTTAATTTCTCACACGCGTGCTTTCAGGTGACATATTGGATGGTTATAATGGGAATCCTCCAGCTCATCATTTATTCTGTTTAATTCATTAAAGACACAAGTGCTATTTTATTTATAAAAGCAGAGGAATATTTCCAGAGTAAAAACCCATCCAGGTTAAACAGATTGATGGGGAACAGGACAGGTGAGGTACATTAATGCAGCATAATAAATGACAGCTGGGCACGTCACGGACAGATTCTGCGCTGCTTTCACAAATCAATTAATGACAAGGTAAGAAATCAAAACGATTAAAACTCCCAATGTGTGTATTAACTGACAGAATCCTTTAAAAAGAGCAAAATCAATTAATTTTTTTATTACAGTTAAACAGTATGTCTAAATTTACAAAAAAAATATATATATAATAAAATTATGATTTATCTAAAAAAAAAAAAATTATGTTGTGGGATTTGGAGATTTAATGGTTATTATATTGTTTCTTACACTTTGATACCTGACACATATAATGCATCATGGGAATACATGTACATTATTGTGAGATGACTAAATAACACCCAACACATATATATGTAGCTTGAGGGATGGCAAGTAACAAGGTACAAACAAGTACAATACAAATTCGTTGCCGTGTCCGGCAGGGAATATCCCCCTCCGCAGGGCGCTGGGCTGGTAGGAGTTGTTGATCACATTCGTTAGTCCTTGCTAACTGTCCCATTTCTCGTCAGCTTTTTTGTCACCTTGTTTTACCCTTCTTGTTATGTTAACCCTTTAGTCTCTGTGTATTACCGTTCTGAAGTCTTTGTAATGAACCTGGCTCTCGTTTACCGACCTTGTCTCTGTATTATCCCTCTAAGTACAGCACATTGTTGTGTTCCTCTGTGTCTCGGATGTGCCTCCTATTTAACGACTTCACCTCTGAATTAATCCTCAAATACTGAACATTGTTGAAATTAAATCTGTTTGTTGCAAACTTATTTCATTTGCTTTTGGGCTCCAGGAGGTGCAGCCACAGCTTTAGCACCGGCATGATACCTAAAGCGCTGAAACTGTTTACAATCAGTTAGGCGAAAACAACACTCGCAGGGTGTACCGAGATGCGTGTAGGAAGCAATTTATTGAACAGAGAAAAAAGGCTTTGCCACTGTTGGTGACGGGAGCGTAGCCCCAATTTAAGAATTGAAAAAGATAGTGGATATAGCCAGAGAATAAAATAAAACTTAGCTTTTAATCAGAAATGCAGTAAAAGATGCTTTCAAAGCTGTATTGCGGCAGGCAGACAGACACAGTCGCAGTGCTTACCTAGGACAAACATAACATATACATGTCTCAGAATTTTTTAAGCGTTTTTCGTGATTTTTTCTGCACTTCTTTTTTAACCCTTTCGCTGCTGAGGCATTTCACCGCTGTGCGCTGAGCTCATTTTTACCGGTTTCGCTCATCATGTTTAAACGCGATTTGAAGTCACATTTTATTATATGACCCAGACATATTATATATCGTTCTTTCCGGCAGACGCCGCAGATTCATATTATGTCATTATTATATGTACATATCACGTCCTGTCTGAATATTATAACAAAAAAATGCAATACAATTTGAATTTTTAATCATCTACAGTGCGTAAAGTGTTTTTTTTTTTACATTTTATCATGCGAGCCTTTGCAGGTAATATATTTTCTAAGGGTTGAGCTTGTTAAAAAAATAGAAATGGGGAATTTTTTGGTGGAAAATTGCGTGATATTTAGCAAACGCACCCATAGGAAAAATCGTTAGTGCCGCATCATTGTTCACATTATAATTGAAATGGAACAATATTGCTGCATTAATAAAACAAAACAAAAAAACATTTTTTTTAACTTTTGTTTTATTTTTTTAATATTATTTTTTTTTATTTTTTTTTTACATTTAACATGGTAATTTTTGGTATCATTGGAAAAGCCATGCTCTGGTTGTTCCAATGATACCTACCATGAACACCTAGCTGCCAGATATTGGGAGATAGGGGGTTCATTGAAACCATAGGTGGCAGCTAGGGGTTAACTCCCGAACTGACGCGATCCAGCCCCCAAGGGGTTAAAAGCAGCCACCGCTTGGAAGGGCAGGCTGTGCCTGAATTTTGTGCGTGCCCCAAGAAGATTGGGAGGGAGAGAGGTCCAAAGGACCCCCCTCCCCTTCAGGCACCTTCCCCACACTGGGGGGGTGCCTGGAATAGACGTCATCGTGCCCAGCGCGATGACGCTATTCACTCGGGTGGGGTCCCCGGAGGCTGCAGCGATCGGCCGGTTGCAGCTGCAAAGGGAGGACGCCTTCAGTGCGTCCTCCGCAGCCAAGTGTACATGCATCCTCCGCATGGAAGGAGTTAAATAGTGGCATTTTCTTTTCTATAACAGACCTTTTAAATATTATCCATAGGACCTCATTCATAACGTTCAGACATTTTCGCTCAGTAGTTATTTGTTAAACACATTTTTAAAGTTTCAGGGTTTTTTTGTTTTTTTTATCTGCCTGGGGGCTTGTCGGCTTTTTTCTTCAGCGTCCGGCGGTCAGTTCAGCAGCTTGTCGGCTGCATTAGGCGGTCTGTTTGGTGGGTCGTTAGCTTCTTGCGGGTGCATTTGGCAGGTGTCCGGTGGGTTTGCGGCGTCTGTTCGGGTTGGCGTCGTCTTTCGTTGGGTTTGTGGCAGCTGGTCAGCGGGTTTACGGCATTGGACGGTGGGTTTGCGATGGCTGTCGGGCGGATTGGTGGCAGTTTTCAGCAGCCAATTCGCCGCACTTTGGGGATCCTGCGGTGAATGCTGAATTAGCTGCAGGATCAGAGAATCGTACTCACCGACGTGTGGTGAGTCAGAGAGCACCGAAATGTCAGCATTTCCGTGCCTACTGAATAACCCTGTATGTATATAATTAAATTGCAAAATTGTGTTGTGTTTTTTTTGTACTTTCTGGGGGAGCTTTTTCTGTTTATATGTATAAAGAATACACTCTTTTATAGAAACATAGAAACAAAGAAAAATGTCGGCAGATAAGAACCTTTCGGCCCATCTAGTCTGCCCAATTACATGGATACTTTATCTTCTAAATGTCAGTAATACGATCATATACAGATTTATGATCACAATATAAAAAGGAGATTCTAACTATTTATATTTTAGTAGATGGTTAAAGAAGATATTAGGTTTTATTTAAATGGAGTGTTTATAAATATATATATATATATATATATATATATTTATATATGATTAAATATGTATGTTTCCAGTTTATGTGATAGTAATAATTTATGGTTATATAGATAGGGGTATATTATTGGCAGATAAAGATAAAATTAAATTTACAGCGTGATAATTATTATGTCTTTATGCATCAATAAAATGTTTAAAACCCAAAAATCAATTACTTAAAGCTTATCATCGTGCTGATTTAGTCCTTCAACTGCTGGCCTTGAGTGTATTTTGGAGGAAAGAATCCCCTATATTTGTGGACAATGGGGTTCCGGAGGGAGGACTTCCGGCCAGCCAAAAATTACAAACGGAACTTTTTGACCATATACAGTCATGGCCGAAATTATTGGCACCCCAGCAATTTTTCCAGAAAATCAACTATTTCTCACAGAAAAGTATTGCAGTAACACATGTTTTGCTATACACATGTTTATTCCCTTTGTGTGTATTGGAAGAAAACAAAAAAAGGAGGAAAAAAAGCAAATTGGACATAATGTCACACAAAACTCCAAAAATGGTCCGGACAAAATTCTTGTCACCCTTTCAAAATTGTGGATAAATAAGATTGTTTCAAGCATGTGATGATCCTGTAAACTCACCTGGGGCAAGTAACCGGTGTGGACAATCTAAAAATCATACCTGAAAGCAGATTAAAAGGAGAGAAGTTCACTTAGTCTTTATATTGTGTGTCTGTGTGTGCCACACTAAGCATGGACAGCAGAAAGAGGAGAAGAGAACTGTCTGAGGACTTGAGAACCAAATTTGTGGAAAAATATCAACAATATCAAGATTACAAGTCCATCTCCAGAGATCTAGATTTGCCTTTGTCTACAATGCACAACATTATCAAGAAGTTTGCAACCCAAGGCACTGTAGCTAATCTCTCTGTGGGTGGACGGAAGAGATAAATTGATGAAAGGTTGCAACGCAGGATAGTCCGGATGGTGGATAAACTGCAGCAAACAAGTTCCAAAGAAATTCAAGCTGTCCTGCAGGCTCAGGGAGCATCAGTGTCAGCGCAAACTATTAGGCTTGTGCACCGATTTTTTTTTCGGTTTGATTAGATTTTTCGGATATTTAAACTTTTCGATTCGGCTCGTTTCAACCGATTTCTGTTTCGATTCGGTTCGGCTCGACTCGTTTTTCGTGTACATTTTTTTTTCGGAACATCGACCATTTTTCGTATTTTCGTGTCACTTTGCTCGTTTTTTGTATCGACTTTTCGTGATTTCGGAAATTTTCGTTTTTTCGGAACGTCTGTTCTCCTCGTTTCAAAGCAATAAATTTCGATTTGACACATTTCAAGCAGATTCGAAAATTCCGAAAATATTTCGTTTCGGCTCGGAAAACTTTTTGGATCTGCCGTTTTCGGATCTAAAAATTTTCGGAAAATCGGCCGCATCCGAAAACACGAATCGGGAAATTTCGTGAAAATTCCAAAATTCCGAAACCCGAAGCACACATCCCTACAAAATATCCGTTGACATTTAAATGACATGAAACGCTATGGCAGGAGACCCAGGAGGACTCCACTGCTGACACAGAGACCTAAAAAAGCAAGACTACAGTTTGCCAAAATGTACTTGAGTAAGCCAAAATCCTTCTGGGAAAACATCTTGTGGACAGATGAGACAAAGATAGAGCTTTTTGGTAAAGCACATTATTCTACTGTTTACTGAAAATGGAATGAGGCCTACAAAGAAAAGAACACAGTACCTACAGTGAAATATGGTGGAGGTTCAATGATGTTTTGGGGTTGTTTTGCTGCCTCTGGCACTGGGTGCCTTGAATGTGTGCAAGGCATCATGAAATCTGAGGATTACCAAAGGATTTTGGGTCGCACTGTAGAACCCGGTGTCAGGAAGCTGGGTTTGCATCTGAGATCTTGGGTCTTCCAGCAGGACAATGACCCCAAACATACGTCAAAAAGCTCACAGAAATGGATGGCAACAAAGTGCTCGAGAGTTCTGAAGTGGCCAGCAATGAGTCCAGATCTAAATCCCATTGAACACCTGTGGAGAGATCTTAAAATTGCTGTTGGGAAAAGGTGCCCTTCCAATAAGAGAGACCTGGAGCAGTTCGCAAAGGAAGAGTGGTCCAAAATTCAGGGTGAGAGGTGTAAGAAGCTTATTGATGGTTACGGGAAGCGACTGATTTCAGTTATTTTTTCCACAGGGTGTGCAACCAAATATTAAGTTGAGGGTGCCAAGAATTTTGTCCAGACCATTTTTGGAGTTTTGTGTGACATTATGTCCAATTTGCTTTTTTCCTCCCTTTTTTTGTTTTATTCCAATACACACAAAGGGAATAAACATGTGTATAGCAAAACATGTGTTACTGCAATACTTTTCTGTGAGAAATACTTGATTTTCTGAAAAAAATTCTGGGGTGCCAACAATTTTGGCCACGACTGTACCTATCAAGAAACAAATGTGTAGAAGAGGCCGTATTGGCTGAACTGTGAATTGGCTGGACTGTCCCCACACCCCGAAAAGTACGATGCTCCATCCAGGTTGCAGAAATATCATACGATAGTGATTGGTAACCCAGGAAAATGCAGATTGCGGTAATGGGTTTAACTGCCAGGATTAGTTTACAATGATTAATGTTTATTAAGATTAGTAATGGATCGAACACCCTGTGTTTGATTCGCATTTGAACTCGAACACCTGAAAAAGTTCGACTGTGAACTCGAGCACAATGCGAACACCATTAAAGTCAATGGGGCTCGAACGTTCGAAAATGAAGGTCCCCTCCAAGAGGGCATATATGCAAGATATTGGCCATAAAAGGTGTGTGGGGGTCCGTGTACTGCCCTGGGGAACAGGAAACAAAGAAAAAAAAAGTTTTTTAAAAAATGTTTTTAACCCTTTCACCGCTGTGCGCTGAGCTCATTTTTACCACTTTTGCTCATGTTTAAACGTTATTTGAAGCCATGGGAAATGTTTTAGCACCAACAAGTGGGAAATGTTTGATCAACAATGAGTGGGAAATGTTTGATCAACAATGAATGGGAAATGTTTGACCAACAATGAGTGGGAAATTTTTGACCAATAATGAGTGAGAAGTGTTTGACCAACAAGGAGTGGGAAATCTTTGACCAACAATCAGTGGAAAATCTTTGACCAACAACGAGTGTGAAATGATTGACCAACAATGAGTTTTTTGAGAATCCCATAGGATTCAATGTTAAAAATATTCCCGTTTTAATTCAATATCTAATAAACCATTTATTATTATATTCTGCAGTAAAGAGCCTCTGTATTTTTCGGGGTTTTTTTAGGATCTTTTAAGCATTTTTTTAAAAAAATGTGAATTTGTTTTTTTTAGAACGTCCCGAAAAGTTCGAAGTTCGCGAATTTTCGAACAGCCGATGTTCGAATCAAACTTCGAACTGATTTGAACCGGCAGCCCATCCCTAGTTAAGATATTTAAGTGAAAACTGTCATACTTTAACCTTTCTGCGTCTCTGTTCTTTCTACAGGAAATAGGAATTATCTGGGAATAAACCATGGCATTCATGGAAAGCAGGAATCGCAGTACTGTGAACCACTTCATTCTTCTTGGGTTTTCCAGTCACCCCAACACACAAATTGTATTATTCCTCATCTTCTTGGCTGTCTATGTGGTCCTACTTTTGGCAAATATCATCCTTATTCTGGCTGTGACCTTCGATTCCCGGCTACACAACCCAATGTATTTCTTTCTCATTAACTTGTCCATCGTTAATATTTGTGATCCTTCAGTCACTGTTCCCAGGATGCTTGTGGATTTCTTAAGTGGAGATAAAAGTATTGTGTTTGCAGCTTGTGTCACACAGATAATTTTTCATTTTCTTATGGGAGGAAGTGAATGTGTCCTTCTACTCTTCATGGCATATGATCGATACGTTGCAATCTGTAAGCCCTTGCGTTACAACGAGATCATGAATCAATCAGTTTGTGCACTGATGATTATAGTTACATGGGCAGTGAGTTCTGGCATATCATCAGTTAACATCTGCCTTGTATATAGCTTGACATTTTGTGGTCCAAACATCATTAACCATTTCACATGCTCATTTAAATACCTGATGATGTTGTCCTGCAGTGATACCTCTGTAGCTAACTCTCTGACATTTCTTGGAAGTGCCACCATCCTCCTGGTCCCACTTCTTCTCATTCTTTTCTCTTATTATAAAATCCTTTCTTCAATAAAAGGAATCCGCGGTGGACGATACAAGGCTTTTTCCAGTTGTACACCACACCTCATCGTTGTGACCATGTTTTTTGGGTTGGCCATGGTCAACTTCATGAGACCAAATGCTTTTGTAGGCGATGACAGCAGCAAAATAATATCTGTATTCTATCTTATTCTCACACCAATGGTGAACCCTATGATCTATAGCTTGAGAAATAAAGACGTGATTAGAGCATTGAGAAAGCTTATCAGATTGTAGTAATGATGGCCAACAAATAACTTCATTGTCCCAAAAAGTGGAAATGATTAATCCAAGAACTGCCTGAAATCTGCCTGTCGGGCTTCACTGATGCTCAATACTGAAACAGGTTTAACCACTTCGCTGCTGAGGACGCGCTCAGCACGTCCTCAGCAGCCCGGCATCCGGACCAGCAGCCGCCAGAATTAGGTGTCATCGCGGGGGCGCGATGACACCTAATTCAGGCGCCCCCCCCCGCATGTGCGGAGGAGGCGCCTGAAAGGGAGGGGGGGGAGGTCCTTCGGACCTCTCTCCCTCCCGATCGGCGGCGCACAGGGGGTTAACCCAGGCATCATTTGGAAGGGCACAGCCTGCCCTTCCAAATGATGCCTGGCATTAACCCCTGGGGAGCTGGATCGCGAATCGGCGCTGAAAAGCGCCGGTTCGCGATCCTTTCCCGGAGCTGGCCGACATCTTGGATGTCGGCCAAGCCTCCGGGAACTCCCCCAGAGGACTGGCGTCATCGTGCGTAGCAGCCAGTCCTAGAGTTAACCCCTAACTGCCACCAACTGTGGAGATAGGGAGTTCCAATGAACTCCCTATCTCCCGATCTGTGGCAGCTAGGGGTTAAATTTTGGTATCGTTGGATCGGCCAGAGCATGGCCGTTCCAACGATACCAAACACTACAGTGAAAAATTTTGTAAAAAAAAAAAAAAATTAAAAATAAAAATAAAAAATTAAAAAAAAAAAAAAAAAAAAAAATTAAACACTTTTTTTTTATTTTTTTGGGTTTGTTAATGCAGCAATATTGTTCCCATTTCAATTATAATGTGAACAATGATGCTGCACTAACGATTTTTGTATGCGGTGCGTTTGTTAAAAATAGTGTCATTTTCCCCAAAAAAAAATGTAACGAGACCCCATCTCTAATTTTTTTAACAAGCGCACCCCATACAAAATATAACCGCAATTGCTCGCATGTTAAAATGTGGAAAAAAACACTTTACACATTGTAAATTATTGAAAATACATATTTTATTGCATTTTTTGTTATAATATACAGACATGACATAACGTATACATATAATAATGACATATTATGAATCTACCGAGTCTGACGGAAAGAACAATATATAATATGTCTGGGTCATATACTAAAATAAGCCTTCAAAACACATTTAAACATGATGCGCAAAACAGGTAAAAATGACCTCAGCATAGGGGCGGGAAAAGCCTCAGCAGCGAAAGGGTTAAAATGCTTTCAGTTTTGACATTGTGACATTTTGACATTTGACATTAAGTCATTGGAAAAAGAATCATTATGAAGGTGTCCATGAAAATTTTCATTGTCAGTTCTCCAAAAAAAATGGTTTTCATAAAATTAAACACATACAAATATTGCTGGAGCTTGTGTCGGGTGAAGTGTCTAAATCTGACTCTCTTTTTTGACACGGTATTTTTATTTTTTTTGTGAAAGGATTTTACCAGGAAGGATACATTGAGATTTCTCTCGTTTTCAAGTATGTCCTGGGTGGCGAGTATGTACCGTTAGGTGTCTTGCCAAGGACACTTACTGGAGAGGTTGCTCGCTGGGATTGAACCCATGTCTCCACAGGCTTTCTCCATGCAGAGCGGTGACATTACCTCTACTCCACCCAGCCGGTATTAACAGGGTATTGACTAAATTTCAATGACTTTATGTTGATGACCATAGGTCTTCATACCAGACCATTCAATAAGAAAGTCATGAATCCACTCTGCTTATTTAAAACATTTATTTACCTTCGAAACGTATGATTTTTTAAAAAAAATTGTTATTGTAAATTTTAATACAGAGAAAATTATAAACAAATAATGAAGAGTGTCCAGGGGAGGCCGAGAGCCAGCTGAAGTATCTTCATGACGATCCAAGGCATGTGGAAGTCTTGTTTCTCCTTGCTCAGACTTATTTTAATGCACTCCAAATGTCCTGACTATAGGGCTGGATGCAGATGACTTCTTAAATGTAGTTGGTTGATCTGGAGGCAGAGTTGGTCAGGCGTCCACTTTGGACCATGCTATAGTTGAATCTTGTGGATCCCTCTTCCTTTGACAAACCTTCTTTGTCCAGACAGAGGGTGTTAGTGTCTTTGCTGAGATCCTTTAGGTAGATTGATGGTTTGGTCATGCAGCTCAGGAAAATATTGAGTCATGGAACAACTTGGATGCCCATACGGCTTTCATGTCACACTGATCTATCATCACAGCTTCAGGGGTGGAGTATGGTCCCTGCAGGGAATGACGTGCCGGGGACCATGGCTCTTGAACAGTCCTGCCCTTCTCCTGATATTGGGAAACAGACATTTAAGATGAGGGACATTTCCTGGATGACTCATGTGGCAAGACCTCCCTCCTTCTCTTTCATTCTCTTTTTTTTATTTTCCTTACTCTAACTTTCCCTCCTTCTTTTTTCACCTCTTTTTCAACCTTTCTCTTTTTTCTTATGCCTTTTTGACATTGTTTCTAGTTATAAGAAAAATCTGAAGTCCTGTCGATACTTCCTTTATTTTAATACTACTCCCCACAATAAACCAAAACCTAATAAAAATCCTCTCAAATGAAGTGTAAGAATATTATTTAGTGTTTAACAGAGTAAACAAGAGACACATGTCCCTTGAAGACAACTGCAATAACAGAGTCACAACGTGACATAACAATATGAATGCCAGACAGTGTCTCAGACAGTAGCCAGCTGAGGAAGTGGTTTTAAGCTGCGAAACGCGTTTTACTGTATCTTATTGGAGATTTTATAACAATAAATTTCATTAATTTATCTTTTCTCACTACTGCTGGCTGCTGAATCTATTTCCAGTCATCTCTTCAACCAAAAGAGTTGGGGGATCCGGAGCCCCCTTGCAACTTCGGGTGCACAAACTCCATTTGTCTTTACCTGCTGTGTAGGTGGTAAATGATCCTTCACATGTCCTCCCCTCTCTTTTCATTGGAGGAACAAGGAGGTTGCTGACAAGCACATTGGGGGATTTACAGACCACTATAAAAGGGAAGAACGTCCCTATATGCCCCATTATTCAAGCCAATTTATTGAAGGCCCATGAACCAGTCATTGGAAGGAAGCGCTATCCTACGAGCACATTTTGGATTCCAATTACACATTGGTCCATCTACAGCACAAGATTTTTCACCACTGCAAAGAAAGTGGGGGTACTTTGAACCCCTGTATTTCCATTTGTTACGTGTCACACAATGTCATCTTAGGTGTTACTAGACTGGTCAGAGTCTGGCCTTTCTAATGATACCAAACATGACCATGTAGAATGTCATGTAAAAAGAAAAAAATCACAAACATAAAATATGTTTTTTTATTTTTTTTATTTTCTTCTTTATTTTGTTTACAAAGTAATGGCATTACATGCTGTAAAAAATGAAATCTGAAAACAAATCTACTTTTTTAAAAAAAAAAAATAATAATTGTTATAGCATTCTGACTAGACATGATGTATACACATAACTATCAGGTCTTTTCAAAGAACGGTGAAAATCAGGAGAATTGGCAGGAGAAGAGAACAATCTAGACCAAATAGCTGATTTGGAAAGTGAGCTAAATGGGAGAATTTTTCTAGTTTGGCTATTTTGACCTATAATTTTCATTTCTCCTGCCAATTCTCCTGAGTTTCACCTTTCTTTGAATAGACCTTAATGACATATTTTAAATCTACAGAGTCTGCTGAAAATAAGGCTATATAATTTGCCAAAGTCTTATAGTAAAACATGACTTCAAGACACGTCACGTATAAACATGATGAGCACAAAACGATCAGAATGAGAGCCATAGAAACATAGAAAACATAGAAACATAGAAAATGTCGGCAGAGAATAACCGTTTGACCCATCTAGTCTGCCCAATTACATGGATACTTTACCTGGATTTATCTTTTGTTTAGGATAGCCTTATGCCTATCCCATGCTTGCTTAAATTCAATTACTGTTTTGGCCTCTACCACTTCAACTGGAAGGATGTTCCATGTATCCACCACCCTCTCAGTAAAATAATGCTTCCTGATGTTACTTTTAAACCTTTGCCCCTCTAATCTAAGACTATGTCCTCTTGTTTTGCTATTTTGTTTCCTTTTAAATATACTCCCTTCCTCTACCTTGTGGATTCCCTTTACGTATTTAAATGTTTCTATCATATCTCCTCTGTCTCGTCTTTTTTCCAAGCTGTACAAAAAAAAAGATGAACATGCATGGCTTTAAAATATCAACACATGGGGTGAACTAGCTCAGCATCAAAAGGGTTAATTTTTTATTTTTACAGATATCCTGCTCATGTTTGATACCAATTATTTATTTATAAAGTATTTTAGCAGGAAGGACACATTGAGATTTCTCTCGTTTTCAGTATGTCCTGGGTTCAAGAACATTGAATTGTTACAGTCGTTCCAGAAATACAAAGTAATAAAATGCAAGATATTAAAAAAAACACAAATATACAGATTAACCCATAAAATAAATATGCAGGAAATATAGTCACTATGTTACATGTTTACAGGTGCATTCTGTATCGAGGTATGTTAATTGAAATTTCCTAAATGACATTAGACTGGGGGAAGATTTGATGGCGTCTGGGAGGTTATTCTATATTTGTGGTGCTCTGTAGGAAAATGAGGATCGAGACACTTTCTTTTTGCATTGTGAATGAAAGTAAGGTGCTGGTCCTGGATCTGAGGTTACAGGATGAGGGAACTGATTTCATCTGGCCTTTCCAATGACTCCCCATCTGACCTCCTATGCTGCATGGTTCTGGAGATACAGAGATCCAGAATACCCCTACATCTCTTTTATTGTTATTCCCCTGCCGAGCAGGAGGACTCCCACCTTATGACATCATCTCTCGCATGCACAATGACTCCAGCAGCGATGGGGCAGTCCCACAGTGAGAGCTGACATTTTGAAAAAATATATTTGCCAGTAATTAATAATATAGAAAATTGAAACCAAACGAATGAGTCATGTGAGTATATATGATACAAAGTATCTAATGCACATACATGTATTCTGGCCATGATAATGGTCGCTTCTGCCATCATAGAATTGTCTATGTCACAGTAAAGCTCCTCCTTTTCCATGTGAATTTTGGAGTGCCTGACCTACATTACTTTTTTCTCTGAATGACTCTTAGGGTGGCTACCCGGGAAGCAGTGGTCCCTCAGGATTGTTCCTTATCCAGCGATTTTTATAGCCAAGTGCACAATTTTTCCCTTTTTTTGTGGTATAAAACACTGCATGCCGACAAATGACTCAGTGAATCCCAATTTATTTATTTATTTATTTATAAAGGATTTTACCAGGAAGGATACATTGAGATTTCTCTCGTTTTCAAGTATGTACTGGGTTCAAGTACATTGAAGTGTTACATTTACAGAAATACAAAGTAATACAATGTAAGATAACAATCTATATTTTAAAAGATGGAGAAATTTTACACTTAGCACATGATACATTGAACTATATTGATATATTTAACCCCTTAGTGACTGGGCGGTTTTACACAAATCCGTCCTTTAGTGACCGCTGCTGTTTTTACGTTTCTGCGCTGTTAGGGTTTAGGTCAAATTTTCCTCTTACTCGTTTATTCAACCCACACATATTATACACCCTTTTTCCCGCCATTAAATGGACTTTCTAGAAATACCATTATTTACATCATATCCAATAATTTAATATAAAAAAAATATGAAATATGATGAAAAAAATTGTAAAAACACACTTTTTCGTAATTTAATCTCCTAAAGCTATAACCACCAATAAAGACCCCGGCTAAATAGTTTCCAAATTTTATCCCGAGAATAGAAATACCCAATTTTTACATGTTTTTACCTTTTAGCCTTTCACTGCTGAGCCAGTTCACCTATGAGCGCTGCGCTCATTCTGACCATTTTGTGCTAATTATTTTGAGATGTCAGCCTAGGTCCTATTTAATTAAACCCCCCCAGACAAATTTTTTTTTAAAAAAAACACATTTTTTTATTTTATTTAATTTTTTTATTATTATTTTTTTTTATTTTTATTTTTTTAAAAAAAAATTTTTAAACCAAACCTGGTCATGTTTGGTATCATTTGAAAGGCAATGATCAGGCCTTTCAAATGATGTCAAATATGACCATCTAGCTGCCATGGATCGGGAGATAAAGGTATCCTTAGGATCCCCTTATCTCTACATGGCAGCTAGAGTGTTAACTGGCCCACTGACATCCTCACACATATGGTGAGGTTGTCAGTGGGTGGGGGGGGACCTGGAGGCTAGGCTGACAGCCAAGATGTCAGCCCCCCTCCAGGTTCGAATCGCGTTTTGGCGCCAATTCGCGCTAAAACGCGATCCGGCGGCGAAACGGTTAATGCTATACACCGTTGAAAAGGGGAGACTCTCCCCTTTTCAGCGGTGCAAAAAGAATTTTGATAGCATCAATGGTTGGGGAGATAGAGGGCTCCGAAGGAGCCCACTTCCCCTCCATTGAATTACATGGGGGCACCTTCTGATGACGTCACCACGCAGCGTGGCGACGTCATCAGCCTCGCCTGCCCATGTAAATCACATGGGCAGGCTTCCTTCCTGCCAGATCGCCGTGGGATCCGACGAGGGAGCTGAGTATCGGGCGGGAGGGGGATTTGGCACCGCTGACGTACCCTGTACGTCCGCGGGTCGAAGGGAGACCCGAGGACAGGACGTACAGGGTACGTCAGGGGTCATTAAGGGGTTAAAACTGGATTGGGCTTTTTTACCGAGTCTAAAATCCATGATTTTCGTATACCCTTTGTGTTTCAGGATATTGTTATCTGGCTTTAGGTCTCTGGAAGAACATGAGATATTGTAACGGTAGCGGTAACGCTGCCACACGAATAGCGGAGTTGAGATCCTTGAGGACAATAATATCTGCTTAAAAAACACAAATGGTTCATAAACAACAGACTGCAACTTAATAGCCAAGGAGACACAAGGGTTAACTGAATTGCCTCTAGGCTCTGGAGGCTTTGAGACCAACAGGTTACCTAGGACACGCTCAGAAACATGATACGTGGGACATGAGTCTGTGAAGTATTCAAGGTGCAGGGCAGTCAAAGCAAATGGCAAAAATAAACAATCTTTCTGAATTGCAGTTTTCACATGAATAAGGACAGGAGTAGTACGTTGAGTAACTGTACCTCGAAAGGTTACAAGCGATACCCTAAGACAAGATGGGACAGAACCCAGACATTAAGCAATAAACCCGGCTGCAAGCATAGGGTTAATTGCCAATGCTCACAAACAGCAATATTCAAACGTTCAGGTAGAGTGGTCAAAGTACAAGCCGGGTCAGTCAACAGGAGAAGGATTCGCATACAGAAATGGGTCGGTAACAGTGATCAATAAGGAATAAACTTAGCACTGCTAGAAACAAACTCCACGTCAGGGCAATGAGGCCATTCCTCCTTTCCTCTTTTAAACCCGGCGGCTCCTTGTGACTACACCAGACCCCGTCCCCTCAGATGCCAGTCTGCCATCAGGAAGTGCTGGCAACCGACCAGCCAGCGGCACACCACCCTGCCCAGAACCCCCAGGGAGCACAACAGGGGCTGAGGATGTAACAGAAACCCCCCGTCTATGGTCGGACGCAGAACGACCTCCAGGCGCCGAAGGATGAGCCGCATGGAATTGGCGAACCAGACTGTCACGGTTCCCGGATCCCACCACGCAGTCCTTAAAGCCCAACACTCCACAGAGCCCAAAAGCCACCAACAGGGTAGCCGTTGAAGAATCCCTAACTGTCTGGTCTTTAGAATTGGCCAGGTATACTAGCTAGACAGAAAGGGTTAATCAAAGACAATGTCGTAATACAAAACCAGATCAGCAACACGGGGGTAGTCAGACGAGTCAGAATCAGGAATACAGAGTATAGAATAGTCAAAGGGAATAGCCAGGTCGATATCAGTGCAGGAGCGTAGTACAAGAAAATAGTCTAGGGCAACGGAAGGCAGAATAGTCAGAAAACAAGCAGAGGTCAATAACAGGTTAAATCATGAGAGAATTCAGGTACAAGGAGCTCAGGTATGGATAACCACAATCTGGCACTGCTTAGAAGGAACTGATGGTTTTTAAAAGACCTTCACCAGACCGCGCCACCCTCTCAAGCCGCACCTTATGCAGCCACCTCCCTGCCTGTTTCAATTTAAACCGGGCTTTGGTGAGCAGGCAGCATCAGACATGCTGCCGTCAAGCACACCAGAAAGGCTGGAAGCCCCCAACGTTACAGTACCCCCCTCTCCACGGGAGGCCACCGGACAACCAACACGACAAGTGGCAGGACGACCACCGGGGCGAGTGGCAGCACAACCACCAGGGCAATCGGGGTGCGAGGCATGAAACGCCCTGATCAACCTAGAGGCAGACATGTTGGAAGCCGGAATCCAGGACCGGTCCTCCGGACCATAACCCACCCGATCGACCAGGTACTGTAGAGCACCCCTGAACAGCCTGGAATCCAGAACTTTCCTAACCTCATACTCCGTCTCTCCATCAACCTGAACTGGTGGAGGAGGAGGAACGACCCGTGTGTACCTGTTACACAACAAAGGCTTCAGTAGGGAGGTGTGGAAGATGTTGTGCAAGCGAAGATGTCTAGGAAGGGCAAGAGCTTAAGCCACAGGGTTAACGCGGCGAATGATCTTGTATGGACCGATAAACCGAGGTGCCATTTTCATAGAAGGCACCCGCAACTTCACATTCCTAGTGGACAACCAAACTCTATCCCCCACGTTGTAGGAAGGAGTTTGTAACCTATGCCTGTCAGCCTTGCATTTCTGGACAGCAACATTGCGCTCCATGTTTTCACTAATCTGTCTCCAAATATCCTGTAGTTGTGTGAGATGTTCATCGAGAGCCGGGATGGCCTGTTCAGCAAACTGAAGCGGTAGAGCCGGAGGGAAAAAAACATAGATAGCAGAAAAAGGAGAGTGGCCAGTGGTCTCGTTAACGGCGTTATTACGTGCATACTCAGCCCAGGGAAACAACTCCGACCAATTGTCTTGTTGTTGTGTGGTAAAGCAACATTTGTACTGCTCGAGACCCTGATTTGCCCTCTCTGCTGCCCCATTGGTTTGTGGATGATATGCCAAAGAGAAGGCCAATTGCACCCCCATCTCCGCACAGAAATCCCTCCAGAAATGAGAGACGAACTGAGCTCCTCTGTCAGAGACTATTTCAGATGGAACCCCATGTATTCGTACAATCTCTCTAGCAAAGACGACCGCCAGTTCTTTGGCTGTAGGAAGCTTAGGTAAAGAAATAAAATGAGCCATTTTGGAGAAGCGGTCTACAACCGTCAGAACCACAGTATGACCCTTGGACTTCGGCAAGTCCACAATAAAATCCATGGATAGATGAGACCAAGGCCTATTAGGAATGGGTAAAGGCTGCAATAGACCGACAGGCAAGGTTTTACTGGTTTTGCTTCTGGCACAGACTTGACAAGCCAAAACAAACAGACGTACGTCCTGTCGCATGGTGGGCCATCAGAACTGTCTGGAGATACTGGTAAGAGTCTTAGTAATACCAGGATGACCTGCTGGTTTTGAATCATGAAACATTATGAGTAATTCTTGTCTTTCCTTTTCAGGCACAAACAACATATCTGGAGGCTTCTTAGATGGAGCCCCCATTTGAGCTGCTTGGAGGCGTTCCAGAAAAGGTGAGGAAACAGACAAGACCGTGGAAGCCACAATACATTCAGGAGGAACTATAGGATTGTGGTCTTGTGTATTTGATTCATACGGGTCATATTGACGAGATAAGGCATCAGCCTTTACATTGTGGTCACCTGGTCTGTAAGTCAACACAAAATTAAACCGAGACAGTAGTAATGACCACCTGGCCTGTCTCGAGTTCAGACATTTAGCATCCCCGATGTACGTAAGGTTCTTATGATCAGTGATTATCAACAAAGGGTCAAGAGTACCTTCCAACAAATGTCTCCACTCTAACAGGGCAGACACAATAGCAAGCAATTCTCTGTTACCGATATCACAATTGCGTTCTGCTGGTGATAATTTTCTTGAAAAGAACCCACAAGGATGTACAGGCTGCCCTGGAGACTCTCTTTGAGATAGGACAGCCCCAATGCCTATCTCGGAAGCATCAACCTCAAGAACAAATGGAATTCTGGGATCAGGATGCCGTAACACGGGAGCGGAAGTGAAAGCCTGTTTGAGAGCTTCGAATGCCTGTTTGGATTGTGAAGACCAGACCTGGTTCTTCAGACCTTTACGTGTCATATTAATGATAGGAGAAGCTACAGCAGTATAATTCTTGATAAATCTCCTATAATAGTTGGAAACCCCCAGAAACCTCTGTATGGCTTTGAGGCCTTGAGGGAGAGGCCATTCTGAGATATCCGTGAGTTTGGAAGGATCCAACTCAAAACCTTCTGGAG
Source organism: Leptobrachium leishanense (assembly GCA_009667805.1). Lineage (NCBI taxonomy): Eukaryota > Metazoa > Chordata > Amphibia > Anura > Megophryidae > Leptobrachium > Leptobrachium leishanense. The sequence continues at coordinate 38,733,816 of CM019066.1, read as the reverse complement.
TGATAATGTACCCAAGAAATTTTACAGTAGTAATGTCGAATAAACACTTCTCCAGTTTGCAATAAAGACCATTGTCTAGTAATTTTGCTAATACCTGTCTGACATGTTCATGGTGGGTTTTCAGATCAGGAGAGTAAACCAGTATATTGTCTAAGTATACGATAACAAAGGATTGTAAAAAATCTCTGAGCACATCATTAATGAAATCTTGGAATACAGCTGGAGCATTACAGAGACCGAACGGCATGACCAGATATTCATAATGCCCACTCCTGGTGTTAAATGCTGTTTTCCACTCATGCCCATCTTTTATATGTATCAGGTTGTAAGCCCCTCTCAAATCGAGTTTTGTGTATACTGCTGATCCCCTTAACATGTCGAACAGTTCTGATATAAGAGGGATAAGGTACACATTCTTGATGGTGATCTTGTTAAGCCCCCTATAATCGATACACGGGCGTAAATCTCCTTCTTTTTTAGATACAAAAAAAGAATCCAGCCCCTGCTGGAGAAGAGGAACGTCTGATAAAACCTCTCTCCAAATTCTCCTTTATGTACTCCTCCATGATTTGGTTCTCTTTTATGGATAACAGATATACTTTGCCTTCGAGGAGGCATGGTACCTGGATGAATATCTATGGCGCAATCATACGGTCTATGTGGAGGTAGTTTCTCTGCCTCTCTTTTATCGAATACAGCCCTGAGGTCGGCATACCAGTCAGGAACCTCTGTAGACAATGGAGGAGCTGTAGGTGTGTTCAGGGCAACAATATGCTGAATGGGTATTAAACAAGTCCCAAAACAAGCAACACTCCAAGACAGTATCTCTCCCTTAGCCCAATCAATAACAGGATTATGTTCCACCAACCAAGGGAAACCAAGCACGACAGGATTGGAAGGTGAACGGATAACCTGAAATATGATCTCTTCTTTATGCAAGAGACAACTGGTAATAACCACTGTAACAGTATCGTGAGTAATTCTGGGGCAGGATAACGGCCTACCGTCTATGGCTTCAACGGCCAAGGGTGTCTCTCTTACAACCAGAGGGAGAGAAATGGAGGAAGCATATTCAACCTCAATGAAATTACCAGCAGCCCCAGAGTCAACAAAAGCGGTAGTATGCGTGGTCTTGGTCTCCCAAGCCACAGATACTGGTAACAAGAGTCTAGTGTCTTTGACAGGAGACATGAACGTCACACCCAAGGCCTGTCTCCTCAGCTGCCTTAGGTGTGGTAGTTTTCCGACGTATCATGCATTCTAGGGTGAGTGGGACATTGAAGTCGTAAATGTCCTTTTAAACCACAATACAGGCACGATCCCTCACGAAGACGCCTTGTTCTCTCTTCCTCTGTAAGCCTAGTATGGCCTAGTTGCATAGGCTCAGAGGGAGGGGATAACTCACTTGGTGGTGCCTGAAAGACAGGGGCCAACCTTGGTAACGGTCTCTTAGGTTTCTCTCTTGGAGTTCTTCTGTCCCTTATCTGATCATCCAGATCTATACAATAATCTATAAATTCACTCAACACCTGAGGTAATTTACGAGGGGCCAACTCATGCATTAATGACTCTGATAACCCCTCCAGAAAAGCCAGAACCAGAGCCTCATTAGTCCAGTTCACGTCAGAAACCAACGTTTTAAATTCTATAGCATAATCAGACACAGTCCTGTTCCCTTGACGTATGCGGAACAAGGATTTGCCAGCTACCTTGGCCTTTCTGGTAGGATTAAACGTACGTTTTAACTCGGCTATAAATTCTTTATAGTTTAGTACGATAGGCTTCTCTGCCGCCCATAAAGGATTCGCCAATGTCAACGCTCTGCCAGACAGATGGTTAATAATGAACCCCACTTTGGCTATTCCAGTGATAAACATTTGTGGATTTAATTTAAAATGAATATCCACCTGGACCAAAAATCCCCGGCACTCCGAGGGAGTGTACCTGGGATGTCTGAACAACAGGGGACACAGGTATAGCAGGTGGAGGTGCAACCCCAGCTGGTTCCAGGTTGAGCCGTACGAGTCAGGATAGTTTGTAAGGCGAGAGCAAACTGATCCATCCTATGGTCCTGCTCGTCCTGTCTGGATACAAAGTTACTCAAATGCTGTGTTAAGTCTGTGGAATCCGATTGGCCAGATCGTAATGTCACGGTTCCCAGATCCCACCACACAGTACTTAAAGCCCAACACTCCACAGAGCCCAAAAGCCACCAACAGGGTAGCCGTAGAAGAATCCCTAACTGTCTGGTCCTTAGAATTGGCCAGGTATACTAGCTAGACAGAAAGGGTTAATCAAAGACAATGTCGTAATACAAAATCAGGTCAGCAACACGGGGGTAGTCAGATGAGCCAGAATCAGGAATACAGAGTATAGAATAGTCAAAGGGAATAGCCGGATCGATATCAGTGCAGGAGCGTAGTACAAGAAAATAGTCTAGGGCAACGGAAGGCAGAATAGTCAGAAAACAAGCAGAGGTCAATAACAGGTTAAATCACGAGAGAATTCAGGTACAAGGAGCTCAGGTATGGATAACCACGATCTGGCACTGCTTAGAAGGAACTGATGGTTTTTAAACAACCTTTACCAGACCGCGCCCCCCTCTCAAGCAGCACCTCATGCAGCCACCTCCCTGCCTGTTTCAATTTAAACCGGGCGTGGTGAGCGAGCAGCATCAGACATGCTGCCGTCAAGCACACCAGAAAGGCTGGAAGCCTCCAACGTTACACAGACGAGGCGCATGGACTTCGCTGGCAGGCAGCCAAGAACGATCCTCAGGACCATAACCCTCCCAGTCCACCAGATATTGAAGGACACCCCTGACCAGACTGGACATTAGGATGGCATGGACCTCGTATTCCTCCTCACCCTGGGACGTGATAGGCGGAGGTGGAACAGTGACTCAAGTGTACCTATTACAGGTAAGAGGCTTCAGGAGGCTCACATGAAATACATTGTGGATACGTAAATACGGGGGTAAAGCCAGTGCATAAGAGACAGGATTAACACGTTTTAACACTTTATAAGGCCCAATAAACCTGGGAGCCATCTTCATGGATGGCACCAACAATTTGATGTTTCTGGTAGACAGCCATACCTTGTCCCCAACCGTATATACTGGTGCAGGACCTCTGCGTCTGTCTGCTTTTATTTTTTGTTTCTCAATATTGGCCTTCATGATCTCTTTTACTTTCTCCCATGTCCCTTTCAGGTCATTCAGATGTTCGTCCAAGGCTGGCAAAGCAGTCGCTTGGAATTCAGAAGGGAGCATGGGAGGGTCATACCCATAGACTGCATGGAAAGGTGAGTGGCCTGTGGTTTCACTTACTAAGTTGTTTAACGCAACCTCAGCCCAGGGTAACAGGTCTGCCCACTCATTTTGTCTTTCAGACACAAAGCAACACAAGTACTGCTCAACACTTTGGTTGGCTCTCTCTGCGGCCCCATTAGTTTGTGGGTGATAAGCAGAGGAGAAGCTCAACTCAATACCTAGGTTTTCACAAAATCCTCGCTGGAAACGAGACACGAACTGAGTTCCTCTGTCAGATACTATTCCCAGAGGAACCCCATGAAGTCACACAATATTTTGTATGAATACTGGTACCAGCTCACTGGCTGAAGGAAGCTTTACCAGTGATATGAAGTGCACCATCTTGGAGAACCTATCTACCACTGTAAGGATTACAGTATGGCCTTTGGAAGGTGGTAGATCTGTGATAAAGTCCATCGAGAGTGGGGACCAAGGTCTCTCTGACACTGGTAAAGGCTGCAGGAGACCAACAGGTAAGGACCAGGGATTTTTACTTCTACAGCACACGTCACATGTGGCTATATAGTCCTTAATATCCCTTCGCATACCAACCCACCAGAACTGTTTCTCAATCGTGGCCACTGTTTTATTTATTCCTATATCCCCATAGGGCTTGAAATCATGAAAAGTCATCATCATCTGTAGTCTCTCCTCCTCTGGTACAAACCTTTTCCCAGGGTTTTTTTTCAAGAGGAGCAAACACCCTGACCAGCCTGGATTCTCTCCAGCAAAGGAGAAGACACTGTCAAGAAAGTGGTACCCAAAATCCTCTCGTGAGGAATGATTGGACTGTGGTCAAACGTGTGCTGTTCATATGACTCGAACTGTCTAGATAAAGCGTCAGCTTTTGTGTTTTTAGACCCAGGAAGATAAGTTAACAAAAAGTTGAAACTTGACAAGAACAGTGACCACCTGGCTTGCCTGGAATTCAAGCGTTTGGCATCTCCCATGTACACTAGATTCTTATGGTCTGTGATAATCATCACGGGATCTTTAGTGCATTCTAACAAATAGCTCCATTCTTTGAGGGCCGCTATAACTGCTAGTAATTCTCTGTTCCCTATGTCATAGTTTTTCTCACCAGGTGTCATCTTTCTAGAGAAAAACCCACAAGGATGTACAGGTCCCTCAGGACTCTCTCTTTGAGACAGAATTGCATCAATCCCTATTTCAGATGCATCAACCTCAAGCTGAAATGGAAGGCCTGGTACTGGATGCCTTAGGATAGGTGCAGAGACAAACGCTTCTTTAAGTGACTAGAATGCCTGCTTGGCCTGGTCACTCCAAACCTGATTCTGAGTACCCTTCTTAGTCATGGCCGTGATGGGAGACACCACAGAAGAGAACCCTTTGATAAACCTCCTATAATAGTTCGTGAAATCAAGAAATCTTTGTATGGCTTTCAGACCTTGAGGTAGTGGCCATTCTCTGATGGCAGATAGCTTTTTTGGATCCATCTCAAACCCATTTGGTGTGATGATGTAACCCAGGAATTGTACTGAAGTTATGTCACACAGACACTTCTCTAACTTACAGTATAATTTATTCTCCAGTAACCTTTGCAACACTGTCCTTACATAGACATGGTGTGTTTCAACATCAGGAGAATATATCAGAATATCATCTAAATAGACGATTACAAAGACTTGCAAAAAATCCCTCAGGACATCATTTATAAAGTCTTGGAAGACTGCAGGCGCATTGCATAGGCCAAAAGGCATAACTAAATACTCATAATGACCACTGCGAGTATTAAAGGCAGTCTTCCACTCGTGGTCCTCCTTGATTCTCACCAAATTGTACACGCCACGAAGATCCAATTTCGTGTACAGTTTGGCATCTCTTAAGCGGTCGAACAACTCAGATATTAAAGGGATGGGGTAGGCATTACGTATAGTGATTCTGTTTAACCCTCTATAGTCAATGCATGGCCTTAAGTCCCCCTCCTTTTTGGACACAAAGAAAAACCCCATTCCCGCAGGAGAAGAAGAACGACGTATGAACCCTTTGGCTAGGTTTTCACGTATATATTCTTCCATAATATCATTTTCTTTCTGAGAAAGTGGATACACATGACCCCTTGGAGGCGTGGTGCCTGGTAACATGTCTATGGCACAATCATACGGCCTGTGAGGTGGCAAGATCTCGGATTTACCCTTATCGAACACCTCCTTTAAGTCTTTGTACCACTTGGGTACTACAGTACAGAGTGGAGGAGCAGTGGCTACATTCAAGCTACCAACTGTAGCAGTCATACCCAGACACCTGGACCAGCATTTTGATCCCCACGATTTCAACTCCCCTCTTCCCCAGTTCACCACTGGGTTGTGTTTAGCTAACCATGGATAGCCCAATACGATAGGCACGGTAGGAGACTCAATGATTTGTAACTGTATTTTCTCTTTATGCAGAACACCAGTGCTAAATGATACAGGAACAGTTCGATGTGTGACATGAGGTCTTGTCAACCTTCTGCCGTCAATACTCTCAATGGGAAGTGGTACCTCTCTCTCAACCAGAGGCACTTGGTGAATGGCAGCAAACCCAGAGTCTAGAAAATTTCCTGCAGACCCAGAATCCAATAATGCCTCAGTGTCAAATTTGACCTTTTCTCAACCAATGGTTACAGGCATTACCACTCAAGATTTTTTCTTTCTTTTCTTATTAGATACGAGAGACACGACAGTGGTACCTAGAACATGTCTCTCAGGCGATACCAGGTTTGCTTGTGAAACAGTAGACCTCTCGGGTCTTTTGGGGCATTGTAACTGAAAATGCACTCTATCAGCACAATAAAAACAGAGGCCCTCCTTGAGGCAATGTTGTCTCTCCTCTCCTGATATGCCAGAACGACCTAGTTGCATAGGCTCTGGTTCAGCAGGCATGGGTCTGGGAGGAGATACAGCAGGAACAGACCTGGGAATAGAACATGTACCGTAAGGCTGTGTCTGTGCCTTGCTACGACCAGACCTTCTGTCTCGCATCTGATCATCAAGAGCAATACAATCATCGATCAGATTTTCTAAGTCTTCAGTCAAAGACAAAGGTGCTAATTCATTCATAACATTCTCGGACAGGCCTTCGAGAAATGCTGTAACAAGCCCTTTATTTTGCCACTGTAATTCTGCTGCTATTGTCTTGAATTCTATGGCATAGTCAGTAACTGGGCGGTTGCCCTGGGAAATACGCCACAAGGCTCTAGCTGCCCCTGTATCCCTTCGAGAAGGGTCAAATGTACGTCTCAAGTCAATCATAAATGCAGCATAATTATAAATCACTGGTTTCTTTAATTCTCATAAAGGGGTTGCCCACAGTAGAGCTTTCTCAGTCAGGTGGTTGATCACATAACCCAGTTTAGCTCTATCTGTGGGACACATACCTGGATTTCTACTCAAACATGATATCAATTTGGGTTATGAACCCACTGCATAAACCAGAATTCCCACTGAAACACCTAGGTGTCTTTAAACTCACATACTTCAGTAGCAATCACAGTTTGGGGAGCCTCATTAACTGCAGGAATAAAGGGTGGCGTCGCCTGACCTAACTCCTTAGGTTGATTCAGGAGTAGGCCCAAAGCCTGAGCAAATTGATCCATCCTATGATCCTGCTTCTCTAGTCTACGATCTTGCACCTCCTGTCTATGGAGTTGTTCCTCCTGTTTACTAATCAAGTCGCCTAATTTGGACATGAGTTCAGATAATATTGCTGTATCCATTGGCCCTGATGTAATGTAACGGTAGCGGTAATGCTGCCACACGAGTAGCGGAGTTGAGATCCTTGAGGACAATAATATCTGCTTAAAAAACACAAATGGTTCATAAACAACCAACTGCAACTTAATAGCCAAGGAGACACAAGGGTTAACTGAATTGCCTCTAGGCTCTGAAGGTTTCGAGACCAACAGGTTACCTAGGACACGCTCAGAAACATGATACCTGGGACGTGAGTCCGTGAAGTATTCAAGGTGCAGGGCAGTCAAAGCAAATGGCAAAAATAAACAATCTTTCTGAATTGCAATTTTCACATGAAGAAGGACAGGAGTAGTACGTTGAGTAACTGTACCTCAAAAGGTTACAAGCGATACCCTAAGACAAGAAGGGACAGAACCCAGACAGCGAGCAATAAACCCAGCTGCAAGCATAGGGTTAATTGCCAATGCTCACAAACAGCAATATTAAAACGTTCAGGTAGAGTGGTCAAAGTACAAGCTGGGTCAGTCAACAGGAGAAGGATTCGCATACTGAATGGGTCGGTAACATTGATCAATAAGGAATAGACTTAGCGCTGCTGGAAACAAACTCCACTTCAGGGCAATGAGGCCATTCCTCCTTTCCTCTTTTAAACCCGGCGGCTCCTTGTGACTACACTAGACCCTGCCCCCTCAGATGCTAGTCTGCCATCAGGAAGTGCTGGCAACAGACCAGCCAGCGGCGCACCACCCTGCCCAGACCCCCCAGGGAGCACAACAGGGGCTGAGGATGTAACAGATATTTAGAAAAGCTTTGTTACATTTGTGCACTTGCCTATCTTCTGCTATATTACTTATTGTGGACATCAGACCTGAACTCACTTGTGGATTATCTTTGTCAGTTGGAGGAATTTCAGCCCTAAGAGAAGACATGCTGTATAAAACTGGACACAGGGCTCAAAGAAAAATCCCTAGAATTTCAGTATAGGGTGAAGGTTGGCAGTGTACTCCATGACAAAAAAATTCTCAGTCAGTGTTGTGGGATGACAGAGATACAGAGAAAAAAGAACCACTCACGCCATGGTCCAAATGCAAATGGAGCCAAGTTTAATTAGAACAAATCTCAGTTCCTAACGGAACCTTTGTAAAGCATGACAAAGCAAGTCACTGATATTTGGACGAAAATCATGTCAATCCAAATTGTGCAAGTCTAGAAATGAAAAAAACATAAGGAGAGCTGCAATACTGTATCTATTCCAGTGCCTCCCATTCATTCCGATGAGGGCACCAAAGGAAAGAATATTTTGAAAAGCCGTATTATAAAAAAGAATCGTACTATGTTAGTCAAATGAGATGAATGTGGAGGTTTTGTTAAAGATCTGGATGAGTGACACCTTTACAAACAAAATAACATTGACAAAAATGACTCAGGTTTTATTACCTTCTTGTAAAGTTCAGGGGTCAGTGCATTGCTACTGTGAAAACACCTCCTTAGGTATCTGTTTAATATTAATTAGTCTAAGTGTTTGATACACAAAGTCTATCTGCTAGCTTCTATAAGCCTATCACGCTAAGTATAAGCCCAGAAGTGACCTAGAAATACTCTTTTTATTAATGAGAATGTGTTTATTACCAATAATTTGGTGGTAAAAGCTGAATTTGGGTGTATGCTATTGAAGGAATAGCAGCAGTCACCTCAAAGATTTCTAAGAATGCTATATCTGATCAAAGTGTGAAAAAACACAATATAAATATTGATATTAAAATGGAGATTAAAAAAATACTATTATTATACTTATTATTAAGCACTTAAAATGGAAGAAAATAATCTCAAACTGTATAAGCTGTGTTTTTTTATTGATTGTATTAAGCTTCACCTTAACAAAGTGTTCAGCATCCTTTTATAAATTAATATGATTTAATATTCAAATTAACCATTAAAATATGTGTGCCGTAATCTCTCATCTTATTTTGAACATGTATTACTCTTCTTACCCTTTTGTGTCCTTGTTTTATTCTTCCCATCCCAATGTGTCTTTGCCCTGTTCTGCTCACTTTATTGTGTCAATGTTCTATTCTTTTTACGTCATTGTGACTTGGTTTGATTGATTTCATTTCACTGTGTCTCTGTCCTTTTTTATCACTCCATTGCAACCTTGTTCTAATCTTCACACCTCAAGCACCCCATCTCATTCTTCTCGCTCAGTTGTGTTCTTGTCTCTGTTTTCTCAGCTTCATATATTTTTGTCCGTTTCTTTTCACCCCATTCTCCCAGTGTCCTAAATTCCTCACACCAATGTTTCAATGCTTTTTTTCACTCACCCAGTTGTGCTTTTATTCTGTTACCCTTACCTCATTGTGCCATTGTTCTAACTTTTCTGCAATGGGAGAAGTTGGTGCCATGGGAATTAACTCTCTTTTAGGCATGTTTGAGGAAATGGTCATAGATCTGCAGCACCAATAACCCATAAATTATTCTGGCCCTGATGTAAGAGCCCTGTATAAGGTACAGAAGAAACAATATTCTTCCACATCAATTATGTTTCAGTCATGGACATGAGGAAATACATTTGGTCAACTACAAACTAAACCTGCAGAGCATTAAATGCAAAATCTGGAAATATGGTCTTTTCTCAATGAGACCTGTGATATTTTCTCCTTACGTAATCTCATACACATATTATGGAAACCATTATGTAAGAAAGTAATGAGAGAGATAAAATGATTACTGTATTATATACATATATAATAATTGTAGATGTCATATTAATAATTGCACTATTCTATTTCCTTGTTGTGGCCTGCAAAAATCAGTGTAATTAAAACATTGTTTGAGCTAATAAACCCATGATATATTTAATGAGGTCTCTGAAGTAACAGCAGCTCCTTGATCTATATCTGTAGAACCCGACTGGGGATTCTTTGGCCGATCGGGGAGTTGAGGAGGCTTTATATGGAATATATTTAAAGGTTAATTTCTCACACGCGTGCTTTCAGGTGACATATTGGATGGTTATAATGGGAATCCTCCAGCTCATCATTTATTCTGTTTAATTCATTAAAGACACAAGTGCTATTTTATTTATAAAAGCAGAGGAATATTTCCAGAGTAAAAACCCATCCAGGTTAAAGAGATTGATGGGGAACAGGACAGGTGAGGTACATTAATGCAGCATAATAAATGACAGCTGGGCACATCACGCCGAGATTCTGCGCTGGTTTCACAAATCAATTAATGACAAGGTAAGAAAGCAAAACTATTAAAATTACCTATGTATGTATTTATCCCCTTCAATACTGTGATCGTGCATATGCTGTCAGCAGCAGCAGACTAAGCAGTCTAGGATTGATTTAATGTGTACTGGTGCCCGTGCTTTATCAATGCCAATGAAGTCTGTTTGTTGCAAACTAATTTCAATTGCTTTTGGGTTCCAGAAGGTTCAGACAAAGTTTTCACACCATGGGCATGATACTTAAAGCGCTAAAACTGGTTACAGTCAGTTAGGGAATGTCTTTATCTGACATTTCTCAGCTGATGCATGGAGCCACGAGATGAAGTAGCTCCGTTTGGCCAGTAGATGACATCTGCCCTTCAAATAGATTATTATGCAAGGAATTCATTGGGAATATTCCCAAATAGTTCTTACAGTATAAGTAACCTAAAAGTAGCCCCCCCCCCAAAAAAAACCACTGGTTCCAGACAATGGATTTTTGGAAAATCACTTGGCAATGAAGAGGTTAACTAACGGAATCTTGTGTAAAGAGCAATATAAAGAAGTTTTTGTGAAAAATAAAATTATGTTTTGGGATTTAGAGATTTAATGTACATTATATTGTTTATCGTACTCTGATACCCGGCACATATAATGCATCATGGAAATAAAACACAATATTATAAGATCACATGTAACAGTGTAGGGGAATGACTGTAAATTTGTGCGAGATGTTCACAGTGTGTGTGTGTGTGTTAGTGTGTGTGTGTGTGTGTTAATAAAATTATTATTGATTAAAATTATTATGTATTTAATTCCGTCACATCATTTTGATTTTGTTTTGCGCTTTCTGGGGAATCATTTTTTTTGTTTCTATTTATATAAAATAGATATATAATATAATATAATTTTCTAAACTTCCTTACTACGGATCATATACAGAATTCTAATTATATTATAAAAAGGAGATTTTAAATATTTATATTGTAGTAGATGGTGTGCAAAAGATTTTATCAGTAATATTAGGTTTTATTTAAAAGGAATGTAATATATATATATTACACAAGGAGGGTAGCACTCAACCTTTTACTAACCACGGAGTGTTGGTGCTTGTCGAGACAATGTAATACAACAATCCAGGAAGAAGACCAATCCATTAACACATTCAAACACTTCAACAGCAGCTTATTCATTTAAACAATTAAAGATTTTGCCAACTTTTAACCCTTCAAAGCTTCCAAAAACTCTTAACCCTTTCAGGATTACAACAGTTCTTAACCCATTCAAGACTTTCTACAAGGTTTTTATCCCAAAGCTCGTATAAAAATTATGGGAATTTAGTTCACAACATATGGCCATAAATTGCTTAAGCCTGTCAACAGCGCCAATGTATCCCACCTTTTGACAGGTCCTATCCTTATTACCTAATGACTGTTATTATGGGATCAACTCACTTATGGGAATACTAATAAACCTTGAACTGCAGGGAGCTCCAGAAAGGAATCAGTCCTCGGTAAGTGAGTTGGTATAATTTGATTTGCATCCTGTTAATTGTTATTTTTTTATGCATGAATGTTTAAAACCTAAAAGAAATCTATAATTTAAAGCTTATCATCGTGCCGCAAAGCTCAGAGCTCAAATAGAAATCGGCATTTGGTTTTGGATTAATTGAGATTAGTCAAATTTTGGTTGATTTGTTGATTTGTGAATGAATTTAACACTAATCACACAGGATTGACTTTCTTTCTATTCAGTTCATTTACGCTATGTATGCCTACAGGCCACCCATATCCCCACACACCTAGCTGACAGGTGAGGATTTAAAGAAGAGCAGGTGGGCTCATTGACTGCCTTTGATTCAGTCGCTCAACTGCTGGACTTTGTATTTTGGAGGAAAGAACCCATATATTTGTGGACAATGGGGTCCTGGGCTTCATGGCAGCCAACTCGCTTTCCTGATTAACCCCTCACCTGCTGCCAATGAATGAGGGTTTAATAAAAAAATTAATTAGTTGTATGTTAGTAAACCTACTCGGATGCTCACAGTCTCACAGCAAATCATTTTAATTAAACAAAATAATGTCTCCAAATTTGTCCAAATTTCAAAAGAATGAAATCAATGGCCCAATGAAATCCAGATCTTTATGACCATGTACCTGTCAAGAAACAAATGTTTAGAAGAAGCCACATTGGCTGGAGAATCTGAACTTCCCACCTCCCCAAAAGTATGATGATCCACCCAGGTTGCATAAATATCATAAGATAGTGATTGGTATCCAGGAAAATGCAAATTGTGGTAATGTGTTTAACTGCCGGGATTTGTTTACAATGATTAATGTTTATTAAGAGGTTTACATGATAACTGTCATGCTTTTACATTTCTATGTGTCTGGTCCTTCAATAGGAAATAGGAATTACCTCGGAAAAAAAGCAGCATTTATGGAAAGCAGGAATCGCAGTATTGTGACCCACTTCATTCTTCTTGGTTTTTCCAGTGACCCCAACACACAAATTGTATTATTTCTCATTTTCTTGGTTGTCTATGTGGTTCTACTGTTGGCAAATATCCTTCTTATTCTGGCTGTGACCTTTGATCATCGACTACACAACCCAATGTATTTCTTTCTCATTAACTTGTCCATCATTAATATCTGTGGTCCTTCGGCCATTGTTCCCGGGATGCTTGTGGATTTCTTAAGTGGAGATAAAAGTATTGTGTTTGCCGCTTGTGTCACACAGATAATTTTTCATTTTCTTATGGGAGGAAGTGAATGTGTCCTTCTACTCTTCATGGCATATGATCGATACGTTGCAATCTGTAAGCCCTTGCATTACAACGAGATCATGAAACGATCAGTGTGTGTGCTGATGATTACAGTTGCATGGACAGTGAGCTCTGGCATAGCATCACTTAGTATCTTCATTGTAAATAACTTGACATTTTGTGGCCCAAACGTCATTAACCATTTTGTGTGCTCAGTAAAATACCTGACCTCTTTGTCCTGCAGTGATACCTCTGGATCTGACTACATTTCATTTCTTGGAGGTGCCACCATCCTCCTGGTTCCACTTCTTCTCATTCTTTTCTCTTATTATAAAATAATTTCTTCAATAAAAGGAATCCGTGGTGGACGATACAAGGCTTTTTCCAGTTGTACTCCACACCTCATTATTGTGACCATGTTCTTTGGGTTGACCATGGTCAACGTCACAAGACCAAATGTTTTAGTAGGCGATAACAGCAGCAAAATACTATCTGTATTCTATCTTATTCTCACACCAATGGTGAACCCTATGATATATAGCTTGAGAAATAAAGATGTGCACAGAGCCTTGAGAAAGCTAATCAGATTGCAATAATGATGGGCAACAAATCACTTCATTGTTCCAAAAAGTGGAAATTATTAATTCAAGAACTGCCATAAATCTTCCTGTTGGGCTTCACTGCTGCTCAATGCAGAAAAAGGTGTTAAAATCATTTCAGTTTTAACATTAAGTCACTGGAAGAAGAATCATTATGAAGGTGTCCGTGAAATGGTTTTCATAAAATAAAACACATGCAAATATTGCTGGAGCTTGTGTCGGGTAAAATGTCTGAATCAGACTCTCTTTATGACACGGTATTAACAAGGTATTGACTAAATTTCAATGGCTTTATGTCGATGACCCTACTGTTACCAGAATCTGCTAGGTTCACTCGGGATGAGGCCGGACCGGACACGAGCAAGGATTGTCTGAACACGAGTCTCTTCAGGAAAGGCAAACTTTATTTGTGACGTCACACAATGCTCACACAGGATTAAATCGCAAAGAGTGAGCCCCGATCTCACCCCGATGAGGGGTTTTATACCCCAAATACATAATTAGGAACATCCCAATTAGCCCACCTCCCGGTGACACTTATCCCACCCCACGTGGGTTAGTACCTCCGTTGGTTAATAACAAAGGCATTCCATACATTGGCTGTAAATTGGCAAACTTCATGTTAGTCTGACAGTTCGTGATTTGCTGCGGCACTCAATCCGGGCCATGCCCACCTCCCTAGAGGCTATGTTTATTTGTCACAGATTAGGCATGGTCTGGTTTCTACGCTCTCTTTGTCTCTCTGCAGGCCTTTGTGACCTTGATGTATCCATTCATCATCCTGTCTATCTGTGCCAAGAGCGGACCGGATCTTCCTCCATCTTAATTGCTTCTCTGTTAATCTAACACACATTCCTAAAATTCTATGTAAATTTCATTCTAGTTTCTACTAAAATCTACCTAGTTATATTCAAGTGAACCAATATTCTGAACAAGATGGCCGCCTGGCTCATAATGGCGATCATCTTCCAGCCTGATTCCACTTCATTCCCCCCTTGGCTCAAGCCTGAGGTTCTTTTCCTGATGCTTGTAGCCATCACACCCCACTAGTATTATTCTTGAGTTCCTCATACTTTAGGGGACCTATTTTCATTGGGAACATGTCTTGTGGGATCATCAGTGGTATCTTTTGTGTCTGTGTGGGTGTCAGTACTCTCTTGCACAGTGGCCATAGACATAGCCCTATGCGGTACGTCAGTGTCCCTACGACCAAGATCACCACTATCATCAGAATCATGGATCCAATCTGTGAGATGAATCTCAGGATGGATCCGAACCACTCTCCGATTGCTCCGAACCCACGGAGTGGATTCCAGCCTTCAGCAGTGATCCTCCTTGCTGTGTTCTGCAACTGTGCTACCTTCTCCTGGTGATCTTGGATTACCAGGTAACAGTCAGGGACGTCATGTGTGGTTTTTCCTGATGAAGGTGCAACATTCGTAATGCATTGTCATTTCACACAATCCATTCAAGGCCGCACTGATCTGTTCTAGTGCTATATCATGTATCATCTGCACCTTTGCGTATCTCACGCACCTCCAGATTCAGCAACTGAATATCCATACTAGTCTTATTCAAAATTTCATCCATCAGATTGGCATAACTGTTCATTCTTACCATCAACTCCCTTCCCCATCCAGTTCATGCCGGCAACCATGACCATATTCGATCCACCTTTTTGAACAACTCTCTCTTCTGTCTTTCAAACACCAGTGGGTACCTAGGGTGGAGTGCTGTGTCTGTATTAGTGTCTTCTCCCCTTACCCTCTGGATTGGGATCAATTTAGCCAGATAACACATTCCCGTAATTGTTGGTGGTACCCATGTGTAACACACCTTTCCACAACACACCTGGTACCCCCTCTCAATATAAATGGTGACAAATGTAGTGTTCCCTTTGCTATCTCTATTGTCAGTTGTCTCAGTCGTTTCATCATATCCAGTGCACTCTGCCTTCCATCTGTCACCTTTGCAATCACCTCCTCTTGTTCACTCATGAGTTTTCTACATCGAATGTATAGAAAGTTTGACTGCTCCTTTGTGTTAAATGTATAAATGTATGATGTCCAGTTGAACTTGCTTGAATAGCACCCTCCACCCTCATTATTTGTTCCTCTATCTGGTCCTAGTTGAAAACACCATTCTGGTGGGTATACTGGCCCTATTATGGGGTACCCGGGACTGAATGACTCTGGTTTTTCCCTTGGTGCATCAAAAGCATGTATTGTGACATTTCCTGACGCAAACATACTCAAATTCATTGGAACAGAGGCAAATGGTATGTCGATTGTCTCTGGGTGCAACCTACTACACACCCAGCATGCGGTTTGCCCAGACTTTTTAGCATAGTCATATTTAAATTGCACAAGTAAGTGTCCTCTTGGAAAAATTTCAGATGTCGCCTCTCGCTTTTGTCTCCACATAGTACGATTCTCCATCACCGGGTGCGTACCATTCCAGATATGGGAAATATCCACTTTCTTGGCGGTGCTTGGGCACCTGGGGCATGCTCCATGCGAGAGTCCATAAATCAAGTTTGCAAGGTACAAAATCAGTACCACAAATGCCCCAAATGTCAAAATCCCTTGGGCAATTCTTTTCACAGTCACATAAACCCAATCCCTCCCCACCGGAATTTCAAAAAATAAAAGACATTTCCGGATGATCAAGGGTGGGGGCTGGGCCCCTAAAAAACCCCCTTGGGGTATCCCCGGGGGATCCCTTTGTTCCCCTGTTGGTGGATGGTCAGGCCTTATTGTGTCCATCAAGACACCCACTTGTGAAATCATTTGGGTGCTTTCAGTTGGATCATTCAGGTGCTCACGGCTGTGGTCTTTGTCAGCTTTAGCCTCAGTGGATTGGTCTCGTTGGTGCCGACCTTCCATGCTGGTTCAGGACTGGCTGCAGCTTCTTTCAGTCTGGAGTGATGTATCCACGGGACCACCTCGGCAACCTTTACTGCTGTAGGGGTTGATAACAGGACAAGGTAAGGACCTCTCCACTTTGGGCCTAGTGGGTCATTTTTCCATTCTTTCACCCATACTGAATCACCTGGAAAATACTTATGCAGTGGGGATATAAAAAGTGAGGTATATTATCTCCCACCCAAGTATTCAGTTTCTGCATTGATTTACCCAACAATACAGCCTGATCATTTAGTTTAGTTTCTCCCAATGCCCGAAGGTCCCCCCTTAGTCCAGTAATCAGAGGGGTAGGCCATCCAAACATGAGTTCGTACGGACTTAGCTTCAATTGGGGGGTTGGCCTGCACCTAATGTGCAAGAGGACTATCGGCAGCACATCCAACCAGCCTAGCGACGTCTCTTGACACAATTTGGACATCAAAGTCTTTAGGGTGCGGTTCATTCTCTCGACTTTTCCCGAGCTTTGGGGCCTGTAGGCAGTATGTAGCTTCCAGGTGATGCCCAACAGGTGGGCAAGCTGTTGTAAACAGTTCTGTATGAATGCAGGGCCATTGTCTGACCCTATCGGAGGAAGTCCATAGCGTGGTATTATTTCTTTCATCAGATTCTTCACCACTTCCACAGTCTTTTCTGTTCTTGTTGGGAAGGCTTCCACCCATCCTGTCAGAGTACACACCATTACCAGTAGGTATTTGTATCCCTTGCAGGGCAGCAGCACTGTGAAGTCTATCTGTAACGATGCCATTGGAGATAGCCCGATTGGCTGCTTCCCTGGAGGTTGAGATGGGCCTGTTCTTGGGTTATTTTTGGCACATGTCACGCACTGCTGGGCTATTGCTTTGCAGACTACTGACAGTCCTGGTACGTAGAAGTGTGGCTCTAATTGCTGTTCCATCATTTCTCTTCCTCCATGGGTGCTTACGTGGAGCGTTCTTACAATCTCAGGAGCCAATGTTGCTGGTAGGACTATTTGTCCATTCTTCAACTGGAACCATCCGTCTTCTCCATATCTGCCTTGTTCTTCTGACAGCCACTTCTTTTCTTTCTCTGAATATACGGGTGTCCATTCGCTCAGTGGCACTGGTAGGAGTGCAGCCACCACTGGTTTTGCTTTGTATCGTGCCAATTCTCTGTGGTTTCCCCAGACAAATTCTTCTTTCGGGAAATAATATCGCCATGCGAAGAACAGCAGATCTTGTGTGTCTTGTGAATCTCTTACTGCTGGTATGAAAAAGTTCATTGCACTTTTCTTCATTCTTGGCAGCTTGTTTTTGATAAGGATCTCCTTGAGGAAGAACCTCACCAACGGGGCTTGGTATTCTTCTGCTCCCAATTCTCCCAGACTTAGCAGTATTCGTGTAATCCGTAGATTATTATGAGGGTTGGTTGTTAAATTTTCAAAACGTTCGGCGAAATCTTCTGCTCGTTCAACTTCTGTTACTTTTGTATCTTCTTCACACTCCCCCATTAATTTTACGCCGAAGAATTTCTGCATCATTTTGTATACTTTCTATACTGCGTAGTCTTTGCTGAACTTCTGAGGTGTTAATCATTAAGCGTGTTTCTTGAGGATTCAGAGGAGTGGAGTAGAAATTTCGTCCTTGAGACTGGGTTGGGAAAAGCCATTGGATATAATCATGATTGAGTTCTAATAGTTCGTAATCATCTTGCCATGTGTGCAATATAATTTCAATGAACTCGCCTTTGGGTTCAAATTTTCTCCAATTCATGTAGAATTCGTAGTTTGGCATGGGAGGTTGAGGCTCTTGCTTGCAGAGCAGGACTTTGGCTTGATCAATTGTTAGCAATGGTTTTGCTGCTGCTTTTGCGGCCTGGTCAGCACGCCTGTTGCCTTTTGGGATTTCATCATGACCTTTCTGGTGGCCACGACAGTGCATGATACTGACAGCACTTGGTTTCCATACAGCTTCTATGAGAGCCGCGATTTCAGTCGCATACTTCATTTGTTGTCCTGTTGAAGTAAGTAGGCCTCTTTCTTTGTAGAGTGCACCATGTGCATGGACTGTCATGAAGGCGTACTTGGAATCAGTGTAGATATTCACCCTCTTGCCTTCGGAGATTTCTAGAGCTCTGGTTAGGGCTGTTATCTCAGCCAGTTGTGCAGATGTATGGCCTGGTAGTGGATTTGCTTCAATAATCTCTTCTGCTGAGACGACTTCATAGCCGGAGACTTTCTTCCCATCATCCATGTAGCTGCTACCATCAGTAAACAACTGTAGATTGTATTTGTCTAGGGGTACGTCTTTCAAATCTGGCCTGCTACTGAACACTTCTACCATGACTTGGAGGCATTCATGATCTGGATCATCTTTGCAGTCAGGCAGTAACATAGCAGGGTTCAAGGTAGCGATGAGGTTCAAATGAACACGTTTATTCTCACACATCATAGCTTGGTACTTTGTCATCCGGCTGTTGCTGAACCAGTAGCTTCCTTTTACATCTAGCAGGGCTTTGACAGCATGGGGCACCTTGACATGGAGAACCTGTCCAAGGGTCAGCTTGTCTGCTTCTGTTATCAGCATTGCGGTGGCTGCCACGGCTTTCAGGCATGGGGGTAGGCCACAGGCCACTGGGTCGAGTTGCTTGGAGAGATAGGCCACAGGCCTTAGCCAAGAGCCAAAACTTTGAATCAGCACTCCTGTTGCTGTTTGATTGTGTTCATGCATGTACAGCTGGAAGGGCTTGCTGTGATCTGGTAGTCCCGGTGCAGGAGCTTCCATTAACAGAGTCTTTAACTTTAGGAATGCTGCTGTTTGCTCTTCTTCCCAGAGAAAGGGGTCCTGTTCTCCCCCCTTTGTGGCCTGATGAAGGGGCTTGGCAATATCTGCGAAGTTGGGGATCCACAGGAGGCAGAAGCCTGCAGCTCCCAGAAACTCACGACTTGTCTTCTGGTCTTTGATTGGGGTATTCGGCATACTGCTTCTTTTCTCTCAGCCCCCAATGCGCGCTTGGTACCTGTTAATTGGAAACCTAAGTACTTTACACTTTGCATATTTGTGCTTTCTTTCTTGACACTCTGTATCCTGCTTGGCATAGTAGATGTAGCAAGGCTTTTGTGGCAGATAAACAGTCTTTTTCTGGGGGAGAAGCCAGTAATAAATCATCTACATATTGTAGTAAAACAATTCTGTCTGGCTGAGCATTGAAGGAGAGGAGGTCTTGGCTGAGCGCACGTCCGAAGATCGTGGGCGTGTTTTTGAAACCTTGAGGGAGGCGTGTCCAGGTCATTTGATGGCGCACTCCCGTGGTAGATTCCTCCCACTGAAATGCAAAAAGGGGCTGGCTTGCTGGAGCCAGACGGATGCAAAAGAAAGCGTCTTTTAAATCAAGCACCGTGTAATATTTTGTGTCTCCGGGAATTAGTGCCAATAAATTGTACGGATTGGGGACCACAGGGTGTAGGGTTACTGTGGCTTCGTTAACGGCTCGTAAATCTTGGACTGGGCGGTACTCTTGTGTGCCCTCTTTCAGTACTGGCAACAGAGGTGTGTTCCACGGTGACAGGCAGAATTTCAATATGCCGTGGTCTTTAAGTCTCTGTAAATGTGTCTGGATATTCTGCTTGGCTTTTTGTGGGATATGATATTGTCTTAGAGCCACAGGCATTGCACCCGGTTTTAAATCGACGTAAACTGGGGGGAATATTTACAGCTAGTCCGGGCGGGTTTTCCTCCGCCCACACCCCAGGAATTCCGAGCAGTAGTGTGTGCGGGTCCGGGCTCACCAGCAGAGTTGGTGCTGTGCGCCATTCTTCCTCTCTCGGCATAATCACCGCAATTTTTACAGATTGGGGGTGCTGGCTGGCTGGCTTGTACTGCCGTGTAGAGCTGCCACTCTCAGGCAGGTCTAATTGAGCATGTCCCCCAGGAAGGAATGTAATTTGGGCTTGCAATTTGCAAAGGATATCCCGCCCCAGGAGCTGGATGGGACATTCGGGCAAATACAAAAATTCATGTTCAACATTATGCCCACCCACACTACATTTACGAGAAGCAAGGAAGGGGTACTTGGCAGACACCCCCATTGCTCCCATAATATCAACTTCATTTCCCATAGGGGGTGCAATTTGCTGTGTTACAACAGAATATTCGGCACTGATGTCAACCATAAAAATTTCATCTTTATTTCCCACTCTCATAGTGACCGTGGGCTCGTGATTACCGAGCGGGATGGGCTCAGGTCCTTGTCAATATGTACCCTGGCCTTCAAATGATGTTCCCGCCAAACCCACAAACCCTGCACCGGCACCCTCACTCCTCTCATATCTGCCGTTTGTTACCTGACCTTTGGAGGCTTGACCTCCCGATTCCCCAACCTCACCCTGTCCCCCAAATTTAGCCAAAAATGCAGGACAATCATTTTTCCAGTGACCTTCACCCCGGCACAAGGTGCACTGGTTGGGTCCCAGGGGTTCCCTATGGGCTCCCCTACCTCTAGCTCCCCGACCCCTTGCTCTCCCTCTTTCCGGGGCACCTCTGCCTCCACCATTTCCCATATAACCGACAACACCTGTGTGCCCTCTCTGTCTCTTTATCTCTTCCCACTTCTCCTCTAGATCCCGGTTATGAAACACCTTATTAGCAATTTCTACCAATTCGCTAATACCTTTTCCTAAGAACCCATCTAGTCTCTGTATTTTATTCCATATGTCTCTCTGTGACTGACACACAAAAGAAGAATTAATTAACCTCTGGTTCTCCACTGCCTCAGGGTCAATGGGACTATACATCCTGTACGCATCCAGCAACCTTTCTAGAAAAGCACTTGGGGATTCTTTATGCTCTTGTACAATATCCGCTATTTTCCCCATGTTTGTAGGTTTCTTCCCTCCCGCTTTAACACCCATTATCACCACTGTCCGGTATGTCTGTAGGTGAGCTCTTCCTGCAGTGGTATTGTATGGCCACCTGGGATCTGTTTTGGGGTAATGCTCCTCTGCCCATGCTTCTGGCTGGGGCTTAGCATCTTCTACGGCTTGGGCAAGTAAAATCTTCCGCGCGCTACTATTTATTCGGGCTCTTTCCTTGGTAGTGAACATTGTAAACATTAACTGTTGACAATCTGCCCATGTGGGGTTATGTGTAAGCATAACTGACTCTATCATGCTGGCCACTGCCGCGGGATTGGTGGAGTACAGTGGTGTGTGTGTTTTCCAGTTAAAGAGGTCTGTTGTCGTGAATGGGACATATGTGTATTGCACTGGCCCAGGTGCTCCATTTTCCAGTAAAGGGCCTGGCACTTCCCGTAGGGGCAGTTGCATCTTACTTTTGTTGGGATTGTGCTGATATGGTTCTCGGGGTTTATATATATTGTTCGCAGCGCGAGTGGTGACCCCTTCTTTCTCATCTTCACTCTCACCATTGCTATCCTCCCGGGATACTAATTTATATACGGTCCCATCGGACATCTCAATTTTTCCCGGTGGGACCTCTCTGTCTCCTTCACCGCTGCCCCCTGGTCTTCTTCCGCAATACCGCGTGGCGGAGCGAAGGGAGCTGGCCGGGAAGTAGCAGCTGCCTGCTCCCCCCTCTCCGCCTGCGCAACCACGGCACTCAAAGCTTCTCTAGCTGCCCCATAACATGATGGATAAGGCGGGGGCAGAGAATCAATCTCCACCAGTTGTTCTATTAACACCGGTCTCCCTTTCTCTTCATTATTTGGGGGTACCTGCTTCTTATTTTGTCCCGCCATCATTATAAAATGACTTTTATCTTTTACACAATACCTCCATATATCTATATACGGGTACTGTTCAGGATGTCCGCATTTCCCAGTAACTTGGGAATGCACTCTCTGTATTAACTCCGGGTCCATTGACCCCTGCTCTGGCCATTCTGGAACTAACAATGGCCATACAATTGTACACATTAATGTTAGTTACTCCTTAGTTAACTCTACACCATAATAATGCGTTTCATATAATACTTCAAAATTCCGCACCATAAACCCTAAGGGCGTCTCACCCTTCTTTACCTTCTTAGGCTTGGATGACCCATTACCCATTGTTGCTCTTTTAAGAGCAGTAACTTTTCACAATACGGATATTACTTTTTAGCAAAAACACTTGAAATTCACTGTCTGGTACTTCAGTCAACAATTCGTTTGTGTCGGATTCGCTTCCTCCGTCAGTAGCCGGACTGCAGTCGTCTGAGCCAGAAATGTACCTTGGGAGTCCACCTTCAAGTTTGCTTTCTCGCTAGGCGAGTAGGTGCTCGATGACTCACAGCACTCAAATCACTCACAGCACGTACTGTACCAGATACATTCAGCACAAAACAATACATAGACAATTCAACTCTTTCTACTAGCCGAAGGCACACCGTCCCTCCTTTTGACTCCTTATACCCTGTTAATTGAACTCTAACTCTTGACTGCTTGTGACTATGTGCACCCCGTTCTATAACAACACTCCCGTCTGCGATTCCAATTTGCCTATGGGTAATCTACCCACCCAGCACCACTATCTCTGCAGCTACCGCTGACCTCAATTGGCCCCCTTCACTACACGACATACACACTAGCACTGACTCAGGGCTCTCAGCCCAGTCACAGAAATCCCTCCTCCTTTCCTTGTCCACGTGCAGAAGCTCTGTTTACAAACACTGACTATGACTATGCAACTCCACGTGGCTACTCTCTCCCTCTCTTACAGAACTACCATTTGGTTGGCATCCGATCCCCCGGGTCCAGACACGTGCTAGCCACTCTGTCTCCTTTGCTTGTCCATGCTATATGCGGCGGGTTCGGTATGTCAACGAGACCGTGGCCGCGGGTCTCCTTATCCGACTATGGTCGGACGTTTCCCTTTATACCGGTATCTCTGATACACACACAAACATAGAAGATACTTTACCTATCGCTGCGCTGCTCGCTGTTTCTTCAGACTCGGTGGTGTCCCAGATTCCCTGGGCTGGGGGTACGTTTGGGACGAGACGAGGTCCACTGAACAGGAAATCCTGCTTGGCGCCTGCAGATGTCAGCTCACCTTCAACGGACGCCCAACCGACGGGATCACTCGCACCTGCAGTCAACCGCCACAGTGTTCAGCAGTCGTTGCCGTGCCGGCAAGGGCCCGTATCCCGGCTCACGAGCCCCCAAGAAATGTTACCGGAATCTGCTAGGTTCACTCGGGACGAAGCCGGACCGGACACGAGCAAGGATTGTCTGAACACGAGTCTCTTCAGGAAAGGCAAACTTTATTTGTGACGTCACACAATGCTCACACAGGATTAAATCGCAAAGAGTGAGCCCCGATCTCACCACGACGAGGGGTTTTATACCCTGAATACATAATTAGGTACATCCCAATTAGCCCACCTCCCGGTGACACTTATCCCACCCCACGTAGGTTAGTACCTCCCTTGGTTAATAACAAATGCATTCCATACATTGGCCGTAAATTGGCAAACTTCATGTTAGTCTGACAGTTCGTGATTTGCTGCGGCACTCAATCCGGGCCATGCCCACCTCCCTAGAGGCTATGTTTATTTGTCACAGATTAGGCATGGTCTGGTTTCTACGCTCTCTTTGTCTCTCTGCAGGCCTTTGTGACCTTGATGTATCCATTCATCATCCTGTCTCTCTGTGCCAAGAGCGGCCCGGATCTTCCTCCATCTTAATTGCTTCTCTGTTAATCTAACACACATTCCTAAAATTCTATGTAAGTTTCATTCTAGTTTCTACTGAAATCTACCTAGTTATATTCAAGTGAACCAATATTCTGAACAAGATGGCCGCCTGGCTCATAATGGCGATCATCTTCCAGCCTGATTCCACTTCACTACTTCATCATACAAGACCATTCAATGAATAAGGAATAAAAAACGGCAGAGCCTCCAATGGAGTGTAGTGAGGGAAATTTATTCGGGTGCAGCAAGCCCCAACAGCAAAATCAGTGACGTTTCACCCCGAAGGTCTTAATCATGTATGATTAAGACCTTTGGGTCGAAACGTCACTGATTTTTCTGTTGGGGCTTGTTGCACCCAAATAAATTTCCCTCACTACACTCCATTGGAGACTCTGCTGTTTTTTCTTCCTGGCGATATTTGGGGCTGGCGGCATCCCTCTCCTGGTGGTTGCCTTGTGGAGATGGGTTGGTTGGGGCTCCCTCCCAGTGGAGATCACGGTGCTTTCGTTCTACATTCAATGAACAAGTCATGCATTCACTCTGCTTATTTAAAATATTTAATTTAATAGAAAGTTGGAAAAAATTGCACATTTTTTATGAGTATTAATTTTAATACAGAGCAAAATATAAACAAATCATACAGCGTGTCCTGGGGAGGCCGAGAGTCAGCTGAAGTATCTTATAACGATCCAAAACATATGGAAGTCTAGTTTTACCCAAGGCGCAGGCTTATTTTAATGCGACCCAACTGTCTTGACTATTGGACAGGATGCAGATGAGTTCTTCAAGGTCATTGGTTGATCTGGAGGTAGCGATTGTTGGACGTTCACCTTGGACTATGCTATGATTACTTCCTGTGGATGCCGCTTCCCTTGACAAGACTTCTTTGCCCACACTGAGGGTGTTAGTGGTTCTGGTGAGATTCCTTAGGGAGATTGATGATTTTCATTGCAGTTCTGGAGAAAATTTAGTCTTTTTGAGGGTCATGCAAGAACTAGAGTGCCCATACGGCTTTCATGTCATACCAATCTACTATCATGACTTCAGTGGAAAATGAGTATTGTGGCCCCTGCAGGGGCATGACATTCCGGGGACCAATACTCTTGAACAGTCGTGCCCTTTTCTGGATATTGGGAAGCAGACATTTAAGATGAGAGATGTTTGCTGGATGGCTTTTCTGGTATGACCTCCCTCCTTTCCTTTCATTCACATTTTATATTTTCCTATATTTGGAAATGAGAGCTGGGCACATCACGCCGAGATTCTGTGCTGGTTTCACAAATCAATTAACGACAAGGTAAGAAAGCAAAACATTTAAAACTCTCAAGGTATGTATTTAATCCCTTCGCTACTGTGATCGTGTATACACGGTAAGCAGCGGGAGACTCAGCAGTCTAGGATTGATTTAATGTGTACTGGTGCCTGTGCTGTATCAATACAAATGAAGTCTGTTTGTTGCAAACTAATTTAATTTGCTTTTGAGTTCCAGAAGGTGCAGCCAATGTTTTTGCACCATGGGCATGATACCTAAGCAGCTAAAACTGTTTACAATCAGATAGGGAATGTCTTTATCGGACTTTCCCCGGCCGAAGGATGGAGCCACGAGCTGCAGTAGCTCCATTTGGCCAGTAGATGACATATGCCTATCAACTAGGTTATTACGTAAGGAATTCATTGGGAATATTCCCAAATAGTTCTTACTGTATAATTAACTTAAATTGAGTTTCCAAAAAAAAAAAAAAACACTGGTTCCTGGAAGGGGATTTTTAAAAAAATACTTGGCAGTGAAGGGGTTAACTTACGGAATCTTGTATAAAGAGCAATGTAAAGAAATATTTTTACAGTTAAAAAAAAGTCATTCTAAATTTTTGATTTGTTAAAAATAAAATTGTGTTTTGGGATTTAGAGATTTAATGGATATTATATTGTTTATCTCGCTCAGATACCCGGCACATCTAATACATCATGGAAATAAAAGTGCAATATTATTAGATCACATTTAACAGTGTAGGGTAATGACTGTAAATTTGTGTCAGGTATTCACAATGTGTGTGTGTGTGGAGGGGGGGTGTTTGTGTGTGTATGTTAATAAAATTATTATTGAATAAAATTATTATAATGTATTTAATTCCATCACATAATTTAGAAAAAAAAAATTGCGCTTTCCGGGGAGTCTTTTTTTTTTCTGTTTGTAATAATATAAAATAGATAATTTTTAATTTCCTAAACTTTCCTAATACGGATCATATAAAGAATTATAATTATATTATAAAAAACAAGATTCCAAATATTTGTATTGTAGTAGATGGTGTACAGACGATATTATCAGTAGTATTAGGTTCTATTTAAAAGGAGTGCATATATAGATATACAGTACCTGTAAACATGTAACATAGTGACTATATACAGAATGCACCTGTAAACATGTAACACAGTGACTATATACAGAATGTGCCTGTAAACATGTAACACAGTGACTATATACAGATTGCACCTGTAAACATGTAGCACAGTGACTATATACAGAATGCACCTGTAAACATGTAGCACAGTGACTATATACAGAATGCACCTGTAAACATGTAACATAGTGACTATATTCAGAATGGGCCTGTAAACATGTAACACAGTGACTATATACAGATTGCACCTGTAAACATGTAGCACAGTGACTATATACAGAATGCACCTGTAAACATGTAGCACAGTGACTATATACATAATGCACCTGTAAACATGTAACATGGTGACTATATACAGAATGGGCCTGTAAACATGTAACATAGTGACTATATACAGAATGGGCCTGTAACATGTAACATAGTGACTATATACAGAATGCACCTGTAAACATGTAACATAGTGACTATATACAGAATGGGCCTGTAAACATGTAACATAGTGACTATATACAGAATGCACCTGTAAACATGTAACATAGTGACTATATACAGAATGCACCTGTAAACATGTACCATAGTGACTATATACAGAATGCACCTGTAAACATGTAACATAGTGACCATATACAGAATGCACCTGTAAACATGTACCATAGTGACTATATACAGAATGCACCTGTAAACATGTAACACAGTGACTATATACAGAATGCACCTGTAAACATGTAACATAGAGACTATATACAGAATGGGCCTGTAAACATGTAACATAGTGACTATATACAGAATGCACCTGTAAACATGTAACATAGTGACTATATACAGAATGGGCCTGTAAACATGTAACATAGTGACTATATACAGAATGCACCTGTAAACATGTAACATTGTGACTATATACAGAATGCACCTGTAAACATGTAACACAGTGACTATATACAGAATGCACCTGTAAACATGTAACATAGTGACTATATACAGAATGGGCATGTAAACATGTAACATAGTGACTATATACAGAATGCACCTGTAAACATGTAACACAGTGACTATATACAGAATGCACCTGTAAACATGTAACATAGTGACTATATACAGAATGGGCCTGTAAACATGTAACATAGTGACTATATACAGAATGGGCCTGTAAACATGTAACATAGTGACTATATACAGAATGCACCTGTAAACATGTAACATAGTGACTATATACAGAATGGGCCTGTAAACATGTAACATAGTGACTATATACAGAATGCACCTGTAAACATGTAACATAGTGACTATATACAGAATGGGCCTGTAAACATGTAACATAGTGACTATATACAGAATGCACCTGTAAACATGTAACATAGTGACTATATACAGAATGGGCCTGTAAACATGTAACATAGTGACTATATACAGAATGCACCTGTAAACATGTAACATAGTGACTATATACAGAATGCACCTGTAAACATGTAACACAGTGACTATATACAGAATGCGCCTGTAAACATGTAACATAGTGACTATATACAGAATGAGCCTGTAAACATGTAACATAGTGACTATATACAGAATGCACCTGTAAACATGTAACACAGTGACCATATACAGAATGCACCTGTAAACATGTACCATAGTGACTATATACAGAATGCACCTGTAAACATGTAACACAGTGACTATATACATAATGCACTTGTAAACATGTAACATAGTGACTATATACAGAATGGGCCTGTAAACATGTAACATAGTGACTATATACAGAATGCACCTGTAAACATGTAACATAGTGACTATTTACAGAATGCACCTGTAAACATGTAACATAGTGACTATATACAGAATGCACCTGTAAACATGTAACATAGTGACTATATACAGAATGGGCCTGTAAACATGTAACATAGTGACTATATACAGAATGCACCTGTAAACATGTACCATAGTGACTATATACAGAATGCACATGTAAACATGTAACATAGTGACTATATTTCCTACATATTCATTTTCTGGGTTAATCTGTGTATTTGTGTTTTTAATATCTTGCATTTATTACTTTTTATTTCTGTAACAACTGTAACAATTCAATGTTCTTGAATCCGGGACATACTTGAAAACGAAAGAAATCTCAATGTATCCTTCCTGCTAAAATACTTTGGCCCCCTATTACATTCCTCGCGCAGCACATTTGCGTGCATGCAAATGCGCATTTGCGCGAGGAAAAAAACATTAGCCCATAACGTCGTATTACGGCGTTCACGCAAACGATGCACGTTAACGTCCAACGCGAGTGACCCTGCGCGAACCCAGCGTGAGCGCAAGTTCCTGCGCGCATCCTATACTTAACGTTGTAAGCGCCAATGCGTTAGTACGCGTATGCGCGCATGGTATTACAATCTTAGCGCAAAATATAACGCACGACGTTTGAACGCATCATTTTAACGTCTTTGAAAACCTGGTGTTAATTTACAATCTGAACGTTCTGGCCGAAACGAAATGAACCTGCACAAAAAAAAATACAGCACAGTACAGTTACACATTCTACACATACCCAAACAATAAAATTAGTAAATTGTTTCATTTTTTATTTTTGTTGCAGCACATATACGCAGATCAACTTTGACAGGCGCAACAACCGAAACCTAGCAAACGGTGGTTCTTAATTATGATTGGCTGAATTCCGTGAAAAAACAGTCTGCCCACCGATTCTTGCGTGTCGGATTTGCGCTTTGAAAAAGTTGAAGGCTGAAAAAATGCGCTCTGATCGTAATACCGTGTTAATTTGCGCACGCTAATGTTTTTTTGCGTGCGCAAAAAAAATTGTGCGAGCGCATTTGCGCGAAGAGTGTAGTAGGGGCCTTTGTAAATAAATAAATAAGTGTGTACACCCCTCACATTTTTGTTAATAGTTTATTATATCTTTTCATGTGACAACACTGAAGAAATGACACTGTTACAATGTAAAGTAGTGAATGCACAGCTTGTGTAACAGTGTCAATTTGCTGTCCCCTCAAAATAACTCGACACACACAGCCACTAATGTCTAAACCGCTGGCAACAAAAGTGACTACACCCCTAAGTGTATATATAATACAGAAGGAGGGTAGCACTCAGGGGTCAAGTCCTGGGAAAAAAAGTGAGGGAACTCACCCACGAATTCCACAACCCCTATTACCTGAAGAAAAAATATATATAATCACGAGTATAGCCGGACGAGCCGGTGATACCATTTTTATTGGGTTAACTTTACATTTAAAAGACAAGCTTTCAAGAGTGTAAACTGGAAACTATACTGATCAGTGAAAGGTATCACTACGTACAGGTATACTCGGGATTTTGGCAACTGGACTAACGCGTTTTATATATAATCTATATATATATATCCAGGCACAGACCCCCCAGAATTATATACACAGCACTGGTTATATGGATATATTTTCCCAGTTCACATGGATAGAATTGCCCCAGCTCTCATGGATAATGCCCCAGCTCTCATGGATAATGCCCCCAGGTCTCATGGATACTGCCCCCAGCTCTCATGGATAATGCCCCAGGTCTCATGGATATTGCCCCCAGGTCTCATGGATATTGCCCCCAGGTCTCATGGATATTGCCCCCAGGTCTCATGGATATTGCCCCCAGGTCTCATGGATAATGCCCCCAGGTATCATGGATATATGCTCCCAGGTCTCATGGATATTGCCCCCAGGTCTCATGGATAATGCCCCCAAGGTCTCATGGATAATGCCCCCAGGTCTCATGGATAATGCCCCAGGTCTCATGGATAATGCCCCCGGTCTCATGGATAATGCCCCCAGGTCTCATGGATAATGCCCCCAGGTCTCATGGATATTGCCCCCAGGTCTCATGGATATTGCCCCCCGGTCTCATGGATATTGCCCCCAGGTCTCATGGATACTGCCCCAGCTCATGGATATTGCTCCCAGCTCATGGATATGCCCCCCAGCTCATGGATTTGCCCCCCAGCTCATGGATTTGCCCCCCAGCTCATGGATATGCCCCCCAGCTCATGGAAATGCCCCCCAGCTCATGGAAATGCCCCCCAGCTCATGGAAATGACCCCCAGCTCATGGAAATGACCCCCAGCTCATGGAAATGCCCCCCAGCTCATGGATATGCCCCCCAGCTGATGGATTTGCCCCCCAGCTCATGGAAATGTCCCCCAGCTCATGGATATGCCCCCAGCTCATGGATATGCCCCCAGCTCATGAATATGCCCCCCAGCTCATGAAAATGCCCCAGCTCATGGATATGCCCCCCAGCTCATGGATATGCCCCCAGCTCATGGAAATGCCCCAGCTCATGGATATGCCCCCCAGCTGATGGATTTGCCCCCCAGCTCATGGAAATGTCCCCCAGCTCATGGATATGCCCCCCAGCTCATGGATATGCCCCCCAGCTCATAGATATGCCCCCCAGCTCATGGATTTGCCCCCCAGCTCATGGATATGCCCCCCAGCTCATGGATATGCCCCCCAGCTCATGAATATGCCCCCCAGCTCATGAAAATGCCCCAGCTCATGGATATGCCCCCCAGCTCATGGATATGCCCCCAGCTCATGGAAATGCCCCAGCTCATGGATATGCCCCCCAGCTGATGGATTTGCCCCCCAGCTCATGGAAATGTCCCCCAGCTCATGGATATGCCCCCCAGCTCATGGATTTGCCCCCCAGCTCATGGATATGCCCCCCAGCTCATGGAAATGCCCCCCAGCTCATGGATATGACCCCCAGCTCATGGAAATGACCCCCAGCTCATGGAAATGACCCCCAGCTCATGGAAATGCCCCCCAGCTCATGGAAATGCCCCCCAGCTCATAGATATGCCCCCCAGCTCATAGATATGCCCCCCAGCTCATGGATTTGCCCCCCAGCTCATGGATATGCCCCCCAGCTCATGAATATGCCCCCCAGCTCATGAAAATGCCCCAGCTCATGGATATGCCCCCCAGCTCATGGATATGCCCCCAGCTCATGGAAATGCCCCAGCTCATGGATATGCCCCCCAGCTGATGGATTTGCCCCCCAGCTGATGGAAATGTCCCCCAGCTCATGGATATGCCCCCCAGCTGATGGATTTGCCCCCCAGCTCATGGAAATGTCCCCAGCTCATGGATACTGCCCCCCAGCTCAGCTCATGGATAGTGCCCCCAGCTCACCTCTCTGCGGCGTCTGCGCCCGGCGGCCGCGTCCTTCCTGTTAGAACGGCCGCAGACAGGAAGTGGAGCCGCTCGCCTGGGATGAAACAGCCAGGCGAGCGGCTCCACTTCCTGTCTGCGGCCGTTCTAACAGGAAGCACGCGGCCGCCGGCTAAGTACGGCGGCCGCCTGCTCCAGCCTTTCGGGCTCGGGCCACAGCGGGAACGCTGCGTTCCCGCAGCGTTCCCGCTGTGGGAGAAGTGCGGGAACGCCGTTCCCGCGCGTTCCCGCTCGACTCGAGCCCTGGTAGCACTCAACTTTTTCCTAAGCACAGAGTGTTGGTGCTTCTCAAGACAATGTAATACAACAATCCAGGAAGAGACCAATCCATTAACACATTCAAACACTTCAACAGCAGCTTATTCATTTAAACAATTAAAGATTTTGACAACTTTTAACCCTTCAAAGCTTCCAACAACTCTTACCCCTTTCAGGATTACAACAGTTCTTAACCCATTCAAGACTTTCTACAAGGTTTTTATCCCAAAGCTCTTTTAAAAATGAATGGGAATTTAGTTCACAACATATGGCCATAAATTGCTTAAGCCTGTCAACAGCGCCAATGTATCCCACCTTTTGACAGGTCCTATCCTTATTACCTAATGACTGCTATTATGGGATCAACTCATTTATGGGAATACTAATAAACCTTGAACTGCAGGGAGCTCCAGAAAGAATCAGTCCTCGATAAGTGAGTTGGTATAATTTGATTTGCATCCTGTTAATTATTATTTTTTTATGCATGAATGTTTAAAACCTAAAAGAAATCTATTATTTAAAGCTTATCATCGTGCCGCAAAGCTCAGAGCTCAAATAGAAATCGGCATTTGGTTTTGGATTAGTTGAGATTAGTCAAATTTTGGTTGATTTGTTGATTTGTGAATGAATTTAACACTAATCACACAGGATTGACTTTCTTTCTATTCAGTTCATTTACGCTATGTATGCCTACAGGCCACCCATATCCCCACACACCTAGCTGACAGGTGAGGATTGAAATCAGAGCAGGTGGGCTCATTGACTGCCTTTGATTCAGTCCCTCAACTGCTGGACTTTAGTGTATTTTGGAGGAAAGAACCCATATATTTGTGGATAATGAGGTCCTGGAGGAAGGGCTTCATGGCAGCCAACTCGATCTCCTGATTAACCCCTTACCTGCTGCAAATGAATGAGGGTTTAAGAAAAAAATTAATTAGTTGTAAGTTAGTAATCCTACTCGGATGCTCACAGTCTCACAGCAAATCATTTTAATTAAACAAAATAATGTCTCCAAATTTGTCCAAATTTCAAAAGAATGAAATCAATGGCCCAGTGAAATCCAGATAACCAAAGCGATTGAAAACAAAGTTCAGACAAGCCAAAAATTACAAACTGAACTTTATGACCATGTACCTGTCAAGAAACAAATGTTTAGAAGAAGCCACATTGGCTGGAGAATCTGAACTTCCCACCTCCACAAAAGTATGATGATCCACCCAGGTTGCATAAATATCATAAGATAGTGATTGGTATCCAGGAAAATGCAAATTGTGGTAATGTGTTTAACTGTCGGGATTTGTTTACAATGATTAATGTTTATTAAGAGGTTTACATGATAACTGTCATGCTTTTACATTTCTATGTGTCTGGTCCTTCAATAGGAAATAGGAATTACCTCGGAAAAAAAGCAGCATTTATGGAAAGCAGGAATCGCAGTACTGTGACCCACTTCATTCTTCTTGGGTTTTCCAGTGACCCCAACACACAAATTGTATTATTCATCATCTTCTTGGTTGTCTATGTGGTCCTACTGATGGCAAATATCATTCTTATTCTGGCTGTGACCTTTGATCATCGACTACACACCCCAATGTATTTCTTTCTCATTAACTTGTCCATCATTAATATCTGTGGTCCTTCAGCCATTGTTCCAGGGATGCTTGTGGATTTCTTAAGAGGAGTTAAAAGTATTGCGTTTGCAGCTTGTGTCACCCAAATCATTTGTCATTTTCTAATGGGAGGAAGTGAATGCCTCCTTCTAGTCTTCATGGCATATGATCGATACGTTGCAATCTGTAAGCCCTTGCGTTATAACGAGATCATGAAACGATCAGTGTGTGTGCTGATGATTACAGTTGCTTGGACAGTGAGTTCTGGTATATCATCACTTAACATCTTCATTGTAAATAGCTTGACATTTTGTGGCCCAAACGTCATTAACCATTTTGCGTGCTCATTTAAATACCTGACCTCTTTGTCCTGCGGTGATACCTCTGGATCTGACTACATTTCATTTCTTGGAGGTGCCACCATCCTCCTTGTCCCACTTTTTCTCATTCTTTTCTCTTATTATAAAATAATTTCTTCAATAAAAGGAATCCACTCTAGACGATACAAGGCTTTTTCCAGTTGTACTCCACACCTCATCATTGTGACCATGTTCTTTGGGTTTACCATTGTCAACTTCATGAGACCAAATGTTTTTGTAGGCGATAACAGCAGCAAAATACTATCTGTATTCTACCTTATACTTACACCAATGGTGAACCCTGTGATATATAGCTTGAGAAATAAAGATGTGCACAGAGGCTTGAGAAAGTTAATCAGATTGCAGTAATGATTGTGTAACAAATCACTTCCATGTCCCAAGAAGTGGAAATTATTAATTCAAGAACTACCGGAAATCTTCCTTTTGGGCTTCACTGATGCTCAATGCAGAAACAGGTGTTAAAATCATTTCAGTTTTATCATTGAGTCACTGGAAGAAGAATCATTATAAAGGTGTCTGTGAAATTTCTCATTGTCAGTTCCCTAAAAGAAATGGCTTTCATAAAATCAAACACGAGGGGCAGAGCTGACTACTGACTGGAGTGGATGCACTCTGCTGAACTCTCTGGTTGACTTCTTTAATACTGCATAATTTAGCATCGCTTCATCTGATTTGAGCCCTCCACTCAACAGCTGATACTTCCTGGAGGTCAGGACCGAGTGAAACAACGGCTAACGGGTCCTGTGGTCGAAGATTGAGCTGTGTTTGGCCTCCGGGCCTGCTGTTACGGCCTACCCAGATTGCCATCTTGCAACCTATTTTGCTGGTTCCTTCCCGTTCGTTACCCACTCTGAGTCGCCCTACTTCCTCGACCCGATGGCTGACCTGATGGCTGAGCGGGATGCTAGCGGAGCTGCTGGGTGAATTCTGGGCCTTATGGCTCCTCACCTGGCAGGAAATGGTATGGAGCTGCGCTGTTGACCCAGGCTTGGTGGCTGTTGGAGGGCCTGCAGCGGAGTCACCGGAGATGCAGTCCTCTAGTGCTCCTGATGTGTGCAGACGGAGCCCCAGCGGCCCGGGGAGAGTCACTCCTTCCCTGGTTGGGCTTGCTACGTCTGGATCCCCTGAGTCCCTGGAGATCTTACCTGTCACAGAAAGGGAGGGTTGGATCGAGGGCTGCTGTGGTCCGATGGTGTTTCCTGAGCCGTTATCCTCTCCCGCAACACTGGAGCTGTCTGATGGCTACAGGCAGGCCCCAGTATTCTGGTGGAGTGGGGACCACTCTACCGCTGCCGCAGTTGCGGATCCGATGCCGGGTCTGCCCTGCGGTCAAATTTTTGCTCCCACTACGAAGGTCTCTCTGGTTGGCCTGTCACCTGCCCTGCTGACACCTCATCTCGTACCGAGTGTGGCCCTGGCTGTCACCTTGTTATTGGACACGGGCTGACTCTATCCCTTTTCCGCGCCTCTTGGAAGCCGGCCTCGCACCAAGATTGCTGTATGCGCTGATTGGGAGCTGATGACCCCCTCTTCACATTTGAGACGCTTTTTCAGGGGACATTTTTGACTCTCTGCTGACCATTCTGTAGTGTTGTCCCCCTTGTACCTTGTAAGACTTTATGCTTGTCGCTTTTCTAGAGGTCATTTTTGTGCATGTTTGTTCTGTGTTCCCATCCTTTTCATTTTTGTTTCCCCCTTTTTTATGTACTCCTGAACGATTTTATGGTGCTGCCTGCTGAATTTTTGGGTTTAATGTTGTTCGTCTGTTGGAACACTGGGCTCCCCATCCCCACCTTTTTTTTGTGTGTGGGACATTGGGAAGTAGCCTGGGCGAGCCGCTAGGGTGGCTACCTAGGCTGTGTCCATCCTTTTGGCCCCAGGTCTCCCGGCTGCGCAACCCCTTCCATGGCCCCCGGTTCCCTTAAGGTTGCCGGGGTGAGCCAGGAATGCCACGATATATTTGGCAGTCCCTCACTACCCTTTCTCCCCTTTTTATTATATTTTTTTATTATATGTTTTTTTTATTTTATTTTATTTTAATGTTTCCCTGGTGCCCCCTCAGCGAACTCCATCGCTCTCTTTTGTTCTTGCTGGATCAACCCTCCCGACGAGTTTCTGCACCACCTTGTTATTGTATCCCCCTCCCCCAATTTTCGATATTCTGCAGTTTCCTATGAGATCCCCTCCTTATATTTAATGTGATTTCTCTGCGAGTGTCTTATCTGGCCCTGTGAGGCCACCTGGCTGGTCGGTCTGTGACCCGTTGTTTATGGCAAAATAAAATTTTGAAATTAAAAAAAAAAAATCAAACACGTGCAAATATTGCTGGAGCTTGTGTCGGGTAAAATGTCTGAATCAGACTCTCTTTATGACACGGTATTAACAAGGTATTGACTAAATTTCAATGACTTTACGTTGATGACCCTAGTTCTTCATACAAGAACATTCAATGAACAAGTCATCTATTCACTCTACTAATTTAATATAATTAATTTAATAGAAATTTTGAAAAAATTTCACATTTTCTATGAGTATTAATTTTAATACAGAGGAAATTATAAACAAATAAATGAAGAGTGCCCTGGGGAGGCCAAGAGTCATCTGAAGTATCTTATGATGATCCAAAACATATGGAAGTCTGGTTTTACCCAATGTTCAGGCTTATTTTAATGCGATCCTACTGTCCTGACTATTGGACAGGATGCAGATGACTTCTTCAAGGTCGTTGGTTGTTCTGGAGGTAGAGATGGTGGGACTTTCACGTTGGACTATGCTATGGTTACTTCCTGTGGATCCCTCTTCCCTTGACAAGACGTCTTTGCCCACACTGCGGGTGTTAGTGGTTCTGGTGAGATTCCTTAAGGAGATTGATGATTTTCATTGCAGTTCTGAAGAAAATGAAGTCTTTTGAGGGTCATGCTAGAACTAGAGTGCCCATACGGCTTTCATGTCAAACCAATCTACCATCATGACTTCAGTGGAAAATGAGGAGTGTGGACCCTGCAGGGGAATGACATTCCAGGGACCATGACTCTTGAATGGTCGTGCCCTTCTCTTGATATTGGGAAGCAGACATTTAAGATGAGGGATGTTTCCTGGATGACTCATCTGACATGACCTCCCTCCTTTCCTTTCATTCCCTTTTTAGATTTTCCTTACTCTAATCTTCCCTCCTTCCTCTTCACCTTTTTAACCCTTTCTATTTTTCTCTTCTGCCTCTTTGTTATTTGTTTCTAGTTTTAAGAAAAATGTGTCTTTTGTATATTTTTTACATGTTATCTGCTCCTTTCATTTCATTGTAATTAAGTGATGAGCAGAATTCAATAACTCCTGATTGTGATAAAACAAATCAATAAAAATTAAGTTTATGTGACATCGTCTAGGTCGCTGAGGAATGGTATGAATGGATGTTGTGTCTTCTTTGCCAGTAATTCTCTCTACTTTATTTCCTGTTAAATTAAAAGTTGATCACAGTGAGCAGATAACTTACATATGTAAGCCTTGTATAAACAAAAAACATATTACATGATAAATACCAAAAGACCTACCAAAAAGTCACATTGATTTCACTAAAGACCAATGATATAATTTTTCACATTACATTATGGTCCAGAAACACCTGCTAACCCCAACATTAAGTCCTATCCAAAATACTAAACACTCCAAAACATAACCTGGAGTCCTGTCGATACTTTATTAATTTTAATACAACTCCCCACAATCTCTACAAAAACTAACATAAATCTTCTCTGATGTGTTTTACAGAAAGTATTCAAGAGAGGCACATCCCATGAAAACAACAGCAATGAGAGAGTCACAACGTGACGTAACAATAGTGAGTGTATTCAGGGCGGGGTCTCAAATAGAAAACTGCTTAAATTCAATTTACTATTAATGCAAAGTGATATTCATTAAACATCTAAAGAAACAACGATAACAAGAGCTACACACATTGAAAAGAGCAAAAAGAAGGCAAACTCATCATGTAAAAATACCCAAGCAGGAAAAGTAATCAGGAACAATAAGGCTAAAACTCATCCCTGGCCCCACAAGTCCACTACTTCCCTCTCATTATATCTCCCACACACCTAACACAACTCTCCGCAATCCCAGCAAACTCATTCTTATAAACCCTTAGCACCTGTTTTCTTTCTCCTGTGCCCTCTGGAACGATCGCTCTGCATTCAATAAACTCACAGCTATCCACGACCTTTTCATCTCCAACTCCTTCAACCTCCTAGCTCTTACTGAAACCTGGCTGTCTCCCTCTGACACTGCTTCCATTGCTGCTCTCATTCATGGCTGGCTACACTTCAACTATTCCCCCAGACCGGTCGAGAGGCATGGAGGCGAGGTTGGAATTTTGCTCTCTTCCACCTGCACCTACTAGCACCTCCTTATACCCTAATCTCTGTCCCTCTCCTCCTTTGAAGCACAATGCATCTGCCTGTTTTCTCCCCTGGCTCTCAGGGTGGAAGTCATGTATCACCCACTGGGACCAACCTCCCAATTCCTGGACCACTTTGCTTCCTGGCTCTGATCCATTTCAAGTTCATTCTGCTGTCATACAACTCTGCCCTTCACTTGGCCAAACAAGCCTTCTTCTCATCTCTTGTATCTACTCTGTCCTCCAACTCTAAATGACTCTGGTCCACTTTTAACTACCTCCTCTACTCACCAGCACCTCCCCTCTCATCTGCCTTTAATGCTCAGGACCTGACAGAGTACTTCTTAAATAAAACTCTGACTATCAGAAACAACATCCTGACACAAACCATTAATCCACCACCTCCACTCCTAGAGACCCCCTCTGCTACCCTCTGCCGCTTCCTCCCAGCCACTGAGGAGAAAGTCAGTTCCTTGCCGTCCTCCTCACATCTCACATATAGCGTAGCTCTGTATAAATTATTTCATATATTATGATGTGTAGCTTAACAACTCCCATTCTCTTGAGCGATAACGCTCAGGTGTATTCACAAGTGGCTATTTATTAGGGCATACCCGTCAGCTCCAACTTCGTCGATATCCAGATGTTTTCTCATAGAAAATAGAAAAATAGGATAGTGCAGATGGTATCCATTATACTGGTGATAAAATAATAAAGAATGCAATCACCCCTCTGGAGCCTCAAGCCCTCTTTCAGGTGCTGTAGCTTCTGGGTAAGAGGACACCCTCCTTATGACGTGATCGCTCGCATGCACGATGACTCCCACAGCGGTGGGGTTAGTCCCACAGCGAGAGCTGACATTTTAAAAACTTTATTTACCAATAATTAATAATATAGAAAATGAAAACCCAAAAAATGAGTCACGTGAGTATATATACGATACAAAGTATCTAATGCACATACATATATTTTGGCCTTGATAATGGTCGCCTCTGCCACCATAGAATTGCCTATATCACATTAAAGCTTCTCCTTTTCCCTGTGAATTTTGGAGTGGCTGACCTCCATTACTATTTTCTTGTGGTGACTACCCGTACCCAAGAAGATTGTGCTTGTAGCTGCTCCTTATCCAGTGATTTTTATAGCCAAGTGGGCTGTTTTTTTCCCTTTTTATGGTACAAAACACTGGGGGCCAAATTACACTATTCACGCAAAAATGCACGCTCAGCGCGGGAATTTGTGAGCCAAGCGTTAAACATTAACGCACATAAATCAACGCTGGAATTACAATCCTCGCACATTTTTTCATCCATCGAGCAATAACGCACGTCAAACGGTTGCGCACAAACGCACGTGCAGTAACGTTGAGCGCAGAAATCAGTGTGTGCACTGCTTTTTTCACGCGATTCAGCCAATCAGAATTAAGAACAACAATTATCTCACGTTAAGTTTTTGCGTCTGTCAAAGTCAATCTGCGCATATATGCTGCAGCAATAATAAATTCACACACAACTTCTCCATTTTATTGGTTTGGTATGAGTAGAATGTGTAACTATACTTTGCTGCATTTTTTTTTGGGCTGGTGTATTTGGTTTCGACCAGGTTGTTCAGATTTGCCGTTACCACCAGCTTTTAGGAGTTGCTAAAATTATGTGCACAAAGGCTGTGCGTTAAATCCTGCGCATGGATTGTAATACCATCCGCGTACCAGCGCACGTTCGCATTTGCGCTCAGAATGTTAAGTATAGTACGCGCACAGTAAAGTACGCTCACTCAGGGTTCACACAGGTTCACCCGCGGTAGACGATTACGTGCATTTGTTGCGCTGGCAATGTAATACGACGTTAAGCGCAAAGGGTGTTTTATGAACCCTTTGTGATTCAGGAAATTGTTATCTGGCTTCAAGTCTCTGGAAGAACAAGAGATATTTAAAAAAGCTTTGTTACATTTGTGCACTTGCCATACGAGTGTCCTATCTTCTGCTATATTACTTATTGTGGATGTAAGATCTGCCCTTACCTAAGGATTATCTTTGTCAGGTGGAGGAATTTCAGCCCTTAGACAAGACATGCCGTATAAAACTGAACACACGTCTCCAAGGAAAATCCCTAGAAATCCGGTCTAGTGTCAAGATTCCCATTGGCAGTGTACTACAGAACAAAAAATTCTCGGTCAGCGGTGTGGAATGACAGAGATACAGAGAATGAAGAACCAGTCACACCATGGTCCAAAAGCAAATGAAGCCAATTTTATTTAGAACATATCTCAGTTCCACTAGGAACCTTTGTCAAGCATGACAAAGCAAGCCACTGATATTTGGACAAAAATCATGTTGATCGAATTGCACGAGTCTAAAAAAATGAAAAATACATAAGGAGAGCTGCAATACTGTATCTAATTCAGCGCCTCCTATTCATTTTTATGAGGAAACCAAAGGAAAAAATATTTTGAAAATTCACATAATAGAAAATCGTACTATGTCAAAGGAGATGAAAGTGGAGGTTTTGTTAAAGATCTGAATGAGTGACATCTTTACCAACAAAATAACATTGACAATAAATGCCTCAAGTTTTATGAGCTTCCTATACAGATCAGGGGTTAGTGCATTGCTACTGTGAAAACACCTCCTTAGGTATCTGTTTAATATTAATTAGTCTACATTTTTGATACACAAAGTCTCTGTTCTGTGGTTTGTTGTGGTTTTTGATTGTTAACCTGAAACTTAATGCAATCAAAGTGTCCAGAATCCTTTTGTAAATACAACATGATTTAATTTTCAATTGAACCATTAAAATATTTTTTGATAATGTGAAGTAATCTCTCATCTCAGTGTGAACATGTATTATTCTTCTCACCCCTTTGTGTCCTTGTTTTATTCTTCCCATCCTAATGTATATTTGCCCTGTTCTACTCACTTTATTGTGTTGATGTTCTATTCTTTTCACCTCATTGGTTTGATTGATTTCACTTCACTGTATCTCTGTTTTTTTTGTCACTCCATTGCCTCCTTGTTCTACTCTTCGCACCTCAGTTACCCCATCTCATTCTTCTCACTCTAGACTAAGCCCGGTACGGGCGAAACGTGTTGAGTTATGCCCTTTGGTTGTTTTTAACAGTTTCTTGTGTCTTATCTTCTTTTGGTCTCCTATATGGCTGTACATGTTTGAAGTTTTCCTCAGCTCTCTTTCCTTGGTTATGTAGGTGGCTTGAACCACCGAGGTATAGGTAGCGCTTAACCCCCTACCAATTTATGCCCTTTGGGCCCTTGTTGGTTGACGGTTAACCCTTCGCCTTGCTAATTGTTGAGACCATGTCTACTTGATTCCTCCTCACTCATTGTCTTTGTTGTGACCATTTTAGTATTAATAAAGTTAACCCTTCCTTGGCCACTCCTATTGCACCTAGTGTGCACTATTGTTTAATCTACAAACTAACCCTACAGAGTATTTGTTGCAAAATATGGAAAAAATTGACTTTACTCAATGCGCACTGTGATATTTTCCCCATACATAATCTCATACACATCTTATGGAAACCATGATGTAAGTGGCCTCTTGGGCCATCGTGGTGGCTTGGAACATGGAGTTTAACCCTTAAGGCAGGTGAGCTACTGACTGGACACTGGACAGATCAATAAAACATACTTGTTTCTCCAAAAGCAAGGAGCACAAAAGTAGGACTGAATTGCCACTAAGCTCCGAAGGTTTCAAAACTGACAGATAACCCAGGACACGCTCAGAAATACAAACAATGA
Source organism: Leptobrachium leishanense (assembly GCA_009667805.1). Taxonomy (NCBI): domain Eukaryota; kingdom Metazoa; phylum Chordata; class Amphibia; order Anura; family Megophryidae; genus Leptobrachium; species Leptobrachium leishanense. Next base: position 38,691,657 of record CM019066.1, on the reverse strand, counting down.
ATGACATTAGATGAATTATGCAGGCTGCAGGGCAGTCAACAAACTGACAGACTTGGCGAAACAGGACCTGAACTGAACACCACTTCAGCATGATACAGGAACCAGACAGTGACACATGGAACAGGAGGGCCAGGAGAAAACTAAAGGAATCCCTATGCTGGGAATACTTCTAAGAAAAACCCTCACAAAGAATTAACAGATAAATATAAATAAGAAGGGCAAGGGATAAACAAGACAGACAAAAAACCTTGCACGGAGGAGGTCCTTTTAATGGCCTTGGAGACTATACTAAACTAGGACAAACAAAATACATGAAATGTGAAACACGTAAGAATGGTCGTTCAGGCAAGGTTGGCAACAGATCAGCATACAGAGTACCAGGAGTCAGCAGAAAAGGATTGTCAGGAAACACAGCCGAGGTCAAAACCAGAATACCATTAGACAGAAATGCTTTGCAGCAACACAGGGAACTAGCAGGACACAACCACCATCAAACTCCACAAACCGTCAATGAGGCTCTGTGCTGCTGGGATATTTATAGGGAGTGGGTCTGTGTGATTGGGCCATGTGACCCCAGACCAGGAGATCACATCAGTACCCCAGAACAGTCCCAAACAGCACGGCCAAACACACCACAGGGGAAAAACAGACATGAAGACCCTTCACCACCAGGGGCGCAGCCAAAACCAGGGAAAATGTAACAGTAAGAGAGTAAGCAGAGAAATATGATTATTACTGGATTATAAAAATATATCATTAATTGTAGATGTTATATTAATACTTGGAATTATAATCACATTATTTCCTTGTTGAGGCCTGAAACATCAGCTCAATGAAAACATTATCTGCCTAATAAACCCCTGATATAATTAATGAGGTCTCTGAAGTAACAGCAGCTCCTTGATCTATATCTGTAGAACCCGACTGGGGATTCTTTGGCCGATCGGGGAGTTGAGGAGGCTTTATATGGAATATATTTAAAGGTTAATTTCTCACACGCGTGCTTTCAGGTGACATATTGGATGGTTATAATGGGAATCCTCCAGCTCATCATTTATTCTGTTTAATTCATTAAAGACACAAGTGCTATTTTATTTATAAAAGCAGAGGAATATTTCCAGAGTAAAAACCCATCCAGGTTAAAGAGATTGATGGGGAACAGGACAGGTGAGGTACATTAATGCAGCATAATAAATGACAGCTGGGCACGTCACGCCGAGATTCTGCGCTGGTTTCACAAATCAATTAATGACAAGGTAAAAAAGCAAAATAGTTACAGTAAAACTCCCAATGTATCAGGGTTATTCAGAGAAAGGTGGTACTCTGGATGAACTTTTGGAGAAGTGAAAATTCTAGGTCAAAATAGCTAATTTGGAAAGTGAGATAAATGGGAGAATGTTTCTGAATTGGCTATTTTGACCTAGAATTTTAACTTCTCCAAAAGTTCTCCAGAGTTTCACCTTCCTCTGAATAACCCTGTATGTATTTAACCCCTTTGCTACTGTGATCGTGTATACATGATTATATCAGCAGCGGACACAGCAGTCTAAGATTGTGTTTATGTTTACTGGTGCCGTGTCAATGCAAATGATATCTGTTTATACGGATTATATACTTGATTATAATTACATTATGAAAAGATAATTCAAAATATTTACATTGTAGTAGATGGTGTACAGAAGCTATTATCAGTAATATTACATTTTTTACAAAAAATTGTTTTTATATATATAGGATTAAATATGTATTTTCTCCAGTTTATGTGATAATAATAATATATGGTTATATAGATAGGGGTATATTACTGGTAGATAAAAATAAAAATTCATTTACAGCCTGATCATTATTATGTCTTTATGCATCAATAAAATGTTTAAAACCCCAAAATCAATCATCAATTATCAAGCTTATCATCGTGCTGCCAAAGCTCAGAGCTCAAATAGACATGAGCATTTGGTTTTGGATGAATTGAGATTAGTCAAATTTTGGTTGATTTGTTAATTTGTCCAAAACATGAACCAACAAAAGGACAATGAATGAAGCGGAAACTAATCACACGGTACCGACTTTCTTTCTATTCAATTAATTCACGGTATGTGTGCCTAGCAGACCACCCATATCCCCACACACTTAGCTGACAGGTGAGGATTTAAATCAGAGCAGGTGGGCTCTTTGACTGTCTCTCATTTAGTTCCTCATCTGCTGGACTTTACTGTATTTTGGAGGAAATAACCCATATATTTGTGGGCAATGGGGTTCCGGAGAGAGAGCTTCATGGCAGCCAACACACTCTCCTGATTAACCCCTCACCTGCTGCCAATGGATGAGGGTTTAATAAAAAAAGTTATTAGTTGTATGTTAATAATCCTATGCGCATGCACACAGTCTCAGAGCATTTACTTTTATTTAAACAAAATAATGTGTCCAAATTTTTTTCCAAATTTTAGAAGAACCGAGTCAATGACCCATTGAAATCCAGATAACCAAAGCGATAATAATTTTATTCAGACAAGCAAAAAATTACAAACGGAACTTTTTTTACCATGTACCAATAAAGAAATAAATGCGTAGAAGAGGCCATATTGGCTGGACTGTGAATCTGAACTTCCCACACCCAGATAGTGATTGGTAACCCAGGAAAATGCAGATTGTGGAAACGGGTTTAACTGCCTGGATTTGTTTACGATGATTAATGTTTATTAAGATGTTTAAGTAATATCTGTTATGCTTTCACATTTCTGTGTCTCTGTTCTTTCTACAGGAAATAGGAATTACCTGGGAATAATCCATGGCATTTATGGAAAGTAGGAATCACAGTACTGTGACCCACTTCATTCTTCTTGGGTTTTCCAGTGACCCCAACATACAAATTGTATTATTCCTCATCTTCTTGGTTGTCTATGTGGTCCTACTGATGGCAAATTTCCTTCTTATTCTGGCTGTGACCTTTGATCCCCGACTACACAACCCAATGTATTTCTTTCTCATTATCCTGTCTATCGTTAATATCTGTGGTCCTTCAGCCATTGTTCCCAGGATGCTTGTGGATTTCTTAAGTGGAGATAAAAGTATTGTGTTTGCAGCTTGTGCCACCCAGATCTTTTTTAATTTTCTTATGGGAGGATGTGAATGCCTCCTTCTGGTCTTCATGGCATATGATCGATACGTTGCAATCTGTAAGCCCTTGCTTTACAATGAGATCATGAACCGATCAGTTTGCTCGCGGATGATTACTGTTTCATGGGCAGTGAGTTCTGGCATATCATCAGTTAACATCTATATTGTATATAGCTTGACATTTTGTGGCCCAAACATGATTAACCATTTCATGTGCTCATATAAATACCTGATTATGTTGTCCTGCAGTGATACCTCTGTATCGATCACCCTGATATTTCTTGGAGGTGTCGCTGTCCTCCTGGTCCCACTTCTTCTCACTCTGTTCTCTTATTATGAAATAATTTCTTCAATAAAAGGAATCCGTGGTGGACGAAACAAGGCTTTTTCCAGTTGTACTCCACACCTCATCGTTGTGACCATGTTCTTTGGTTTGTCCATGGTCAACTTCATGAGACCAAATGTTTTTGTAGGCAATGACAGCAACAAAATACTATCTGTATTCTACCTTATACTTACACCAATGGTGAACCCTATGATCTATAGCTTGAGAAATAAAGATGTGCACAGAGCCTTGAGAAAGCTAATCAGATTGCAGTAATGATGGGCAACAAATCACTTCCATTCCCCTAAAGGTGGAAATTATTATCTCAAGAACTACCAGAAATCTTTCGGTTGGGCTTCACTGATGCTCAATGCAGAAAGAGGTATTAAAATCATTTCAGTTTTGACATTAAGTCACTGGAAGAAGAATCATTATGAAGGTGTCCGTTACATTTCTCATTGTCAGTTCTCTAAAAAAAATGTTTTTTTATAAAATCAAACACATGCAAATATTGCTGGAGCTTGTGTCGGGTAAAATGTCTGAATCAGACTCTCTTTATGACACGGTATTAACAAGGTATTGACTAAATTTCAATGACTTTATGTTGATGACTAGGGATGAGCAGTTCGGGTTCGGACGGTTTGGCCCGAACTTAGCCTGTTCGAGTAGATCGCGAACTCCGACCATTTTGCCGTGTTCGGTTCGGGTTCAGGGAAAAAAAGAAATTTTGAAAAAAGTATAAAAAATGCTTAAAAATTACTAAAAAATCGAGAAATAAAGAGACTCTTTACTGCAGAATATTATAAGCAACGTTTATTAGATATTGAATTAAAAACTAATGTCTAGGTGCAACAATTTTCAACTTTAAATGACCTTTTTTTTTTCAAACATAACAGCAACAGATGTTTTTGTCTGGTCTAATCAATTTGATACATTTTATGTAGAATGAAGGTGTGGTGTCTGCTTCTGTTCTGAGTGAGTAATTTCCCTCCTAAAACGTCCTAATATGCGGCATTTAACTGCTGTGTGAAAAAATACAAAATTTCCTCATTGCCTGATTTTAACATCTAAAGCAATGTTATTTTTCACTTCGGGATTAAACATTCACAGGGTTATTCAGAGAGCGGTGAAAATCAGGAGAATAACTGGAGAAGTGAAAATTCGAGGTCAAAATAGCCAAACCAGAAAAATTCTCCCATTTAACTCACCTTCCAAACTGGCTATTTGGTCTAGATTGTTCTCTTCTCCTGCCAGTTCTCCTGGCTTTCACCTCTCTCTCGGGGTTGTTCAGAGAAAGGTGAAAACCAGGAGAATGGCAGGAAAAGAGAACAATCTGGACCAAATAGCCGATTTGGAAAGTGAGATAAGGCTAGGGTCAGACTAACGCATTTTTCACAGCGACCGTCAAAAAGTGCGTCCGAACACATTGAGGTGTTTTTTCACGGAAAGCGCTTAAACGGTCATACGATGCACATTTTTGGGGTGATTTTTTACAGATCCAAACCAGGAAACTTTGGGTGTCTGGACGTTATGTTGGCCGGACATGAGCAGGGTCTGACGTCTCCAAATCACGCACACACGCCGCTAGTGGACGCAGCGCACTCTGTACGTCCGTACTAGCAGTTCTGCGTTCTCGAAAAAATTAGTTCATTTTCCACTTGCGTTGCGCAGCCGGACTATCGTGCGACCGTACTTCGTATATTGGCCATCATTGCCCGTCATTTGCTGCTAGTGCGGCCGTGATTAAGTGCGCCTAAACGCACGTTCAAAATTCGCTAGTCTGACCCTAGCCTAAATGGGAGAATTTTTCTGGTTTGGCTATTTTGACCTAGAATTTTCCATTCTCCAGTCATTCTCCTGCTCTTCACCGCTCTCTGAATAACCCTGACAGGGTTATTCAGAGAAAGGTGAAACTCAGGAGAATGACTGAAGAGAAAATTCTAGGTCAAGATAGCCGAACCAGAAAAATTCTCCCATTTATCTCACTTTCCAAATCGGCTATTTTGTCTAGAATTTTCCATTCTCCTGCTTTTCACTGCCAAAAAATCAGTTAACTTTTTCTGCGTGTCCGAAAATGTCTCCTCTTTTCATACAGACTGCCGCCCAAGCAGTTGTTTATGGATAGATTAAAGGAAAACTGTTTACCATAATTTGAAACGTCATTTATTTATTTTAAAGTGTTTCTATACATCCTAGAAATCCGCCACTTCAGGGGCAGGTTATGGGGACCTCCAAGGCACGATATTTGAAGGAATTTTTTGTTTTTATTTTTAACCCTTATTTCATGGAAAATTCACTGTTCCTTTAAAAACTTTTTTTTTTTACTTTTTGTCCTTGTTTCCTGTCCCCCAGGGCACTACCCAGACCCCCATACACCTTTTATGGCAAATATCTAGCATATATGCCCTCATTGACTTGTATGGGGTTCGAGTTCGGGTTCGGGTTCAGACCCGAACATTTGGAAAAATTCGGGTTCGGCCCCGAACCGAACTCGGGGGTCGTTCGGCTCATCCCTATTGATGACCCTAGTTCTTCATACAAGACCATTCAATGAGCAAGTCATGCATTCACTCTATTTATTTAAATATAATTAATTTACCATAGAAAGTATGAACAAATCACACATTTTTTATGAGTATTACTTTTAATACAGAGCAAATTATAAACAAATCATGCAGAGTGCCCTGGGGAGGCCGAGAGCCAGCTGAAGTATTTTATGATGATCCAAAGCATATGGAAGTCTTGTTTTACCCCATGTTCAGACTTATTTTAATGCAGTCCAACTGTCTTTACTATGGGACTGGATGCAGATGATTTATTCAATGTCGCTGGTTGATCTGGAGGTAGAGATGGTGGGACATTCACCTTAGACCATGCTATGGTTACTTCCTGTCAAACCCTCTTCCCTTGACAAGACTTCTTTGCCCACACTGAGGGTGTTAGTGGTTCTGGTGAGATTCCTTAGGGAGATTGATGACTTTCATTGCAGTCCTGGAGAAAATTGAGTCTTTTTGAGGGTCATGCTAGAACTAGAGTGCCCATACGGCTTTCATGTCATACCAATCTACCATCATGACTTCAGTGGAAAATGAGGAGTGTGGTCCCTGCAGGGGAATGACATTCCGGGGACCATGACTCTTGAATGGTCGTGCCCTTCTCTTGATATTGGGAAGCAGACATTTAAGATGAGGGATGTTTCTTGGATGGCTCATCTGACATGACCTCCCTACTTTCCTTTCATTCCCTTTTTAGATTTTCCTTACTTTAATTTTCCCTCCTTTCTTTTCTCTTCTGCCTCTTTTTTACTGTTTCTAGTTATAAGAATAATGTGGCTTTTATATCTTTTTTACATGTTATCTGCTCCTTTTATTTCATTGCGCTTAAGTAATGAGCAGAATTCAATAACCCCTGATTGTGATAAGATAAAAAATAAAAACTAAGTTTATGAGACATCATCCAGCCCGCTGACGAATGGTATGAATGGATGCCGTGTCTTTGCCAGTAATTCTGTTCAATATATTTCCTATTCAGTGAAAGTTTATCACAGTGAGCAGATAACTTACATATGTAAGCCTTGTATAAACAAAAAATATATGATACATACCAATAGACCTGTCCAAAAAGTCACATTGATTTCACTAAAGACCAATGATATAATTTTTCACATTACGTTATGTTGCAGAAACACCTGCTAACCCCAATATTAAGTCCTATCCAAAATACTAAACACTCCAAAACCTAACCTGGAGTCCTGTCGATACTAACAGGGTTATCCAAGGAGATTCGAAAAGTCACCGCACGTTTGGTGACTTTTCGTTCTCTTTAATTCGGTTCGTGTTGCTGATCCCATTTCGGTGACCCTGCGGTGTATTCAGCAAACACCACAGGGTCCCCGAATTGCAGGGAAAAGCTACCGCAAACCTGGCGAAAACTATCCGCAAAACCTGCCGAATGCACGCTGAAAACACGCAAAAAACATCTGGATTAACCCGTCGAAGACGCCGGAAAAACCCGAGCAGGAGCCGATCCCACGCAGCGAAGCCGCCAGAAAAAGCCGAGAAAAAGCCGAGACCGCAGACAGAGGGAGGTGAATAAATTAGCAAAACAGTTTGTATGAATGTGAAAGTAAAAAGCTGTTTGCAAAGAAACTACTGAGCGAAAATGTCTGAAATTTGCATATGAGGTCCAGGGAATGATAATAAAGAGGTCTGTTACAGAAAAAAGAAGTAAACTTAAAAAAAACAAAAAACGGACTTTTTAAAAAAAATTAAAAAATCTGAAAAATGCTTAAAGTATCCTAATATCTAAAAGTAAAGAAACTCTTTACTGCAGAATTTATAATGAACGGTTTATTAGATATTGAATTAAAACGGGAATATTTTTAACATTGAAGCCTATGGGATTCTCCTGAATTAACTTGCCGAATTAAACCACCGAATGGCAGGGCATTAGGGGAACCTTTCACTGCTGGTTTGTGTTCTCTGAATAGCCAAAGCAGTGCTTTTTCATGGGGATTTCACTGCCCTCGAACAGGCACCGAACAGGCACCGTATGTGCAGGCAATTCGCCAGGATTTGCCGAATTGCCTGCTCTCTGGATAGCTTAATGGCCAGGAAAGGTAACCGAACGCTGATTTTCAGCGTTCAGTTACCTTTCTCAAGCAATTCGGATCTCTTTGGATAACCCTATAAGTCCCCACGGGACAAAAATTGTTAGGTCTGAGGGACAGATGAAGGAAGGAGTGAGCTTTCAACGCGCGTTTCGCGTGATTTGCTCCTCAGGAATGTCAGCATTAACAATTTTTGTCTCGTGGGGAATTAGGGTATGACTGGTCTTATTTGGCAAGCGCAATCTTCAATACGCTGCAGCTTAGGTAGATAACTGCCGTCTAAAAACCAATGATTGAGACTGCAATAATCCTTTGAAAACTAAGGGTAATTTAAATATCGTATGAATTAATCTATTATCAAGATGACACTCTGTTTAAAAATCGATGTTCAATATTGTTATTGCTAAAGTCTGATATTGCAATATTTGTGCGCACATTGGGTTGACTTCTATTTTGTATGCATAAATATGTTATCTGGCTGGCCATCTGCGTTAGCCATTTAAATCCAAATCCAATTTTGCAATAGCCTCTTCATCAAGTAAGGGCAACCTTTATACGCAAGAAATTGGCGATTTATCCTGCTGAACTGTGCATATCGTTTATGTCGAACATCTAGACCAACGTTTTTTTCCAAATACTATCGGATCACCCGTTGAGTACTCCAGCTGTACAAAACTGCATACTGGAACTACGGCGTCGTGCACAATTTTCCTACTGCTTCCGTTGTAATCAATAAGTCATATTATATGTTGATGACATTGAACGATTGGATTAACTATTTAAACACGAAGCACCAGCTGAACTATATATGGTTGGTCCGCACTGCAGTGGTAATTCAATTATATGCAAAATAGACATGGTCGTTGTAGAAGTTCTGGTGAATAAAATCTAACCATGCAAGTATGAACTAACGTTGTTTGCCAATATTTGTATTATAAGATCGTTTTCAGGATAAGCATTGTTTAGAATCCACCTCATAGCAATACAGTATTGTACTTCGAATCATTTTGCTGGGAGGAATCATTCCTCAGCCTTCTTAGCAACAATTAGCACTAGTAGCTCTATCTCTTGATGACGATATGATCTCATAATTGATGATAGAACATCAAAAATTTTCAAGTTTATCATCCTCACTAGGATAAATCGGCAACTGCACTATTATTGTCATGGCAGCCAATTTGCATTAATTCCACTTGACAGTCGGTGTTATTTATACAATTCATTTACCCAGAGTCTGTTAACCATTTAGCTTCAATGCTTATAGGGTCTGATGTTAAGGAAAACTATTTAATTATGCTAATTGAGCAAAACTATAATGTTAATCTTATAATTCTGATTTAACTGGACATTAAATTGATATCCAGTGGGATAGCCAGTTATTATACCTATATCAGATCTATTTGTTTGTTCTAATTTTGTCTCGCATATGTTTATATATTTTTTATAACTAGCAACAATAAGAGTTAGGTTTTAAACAAGCTCTAATTAATACAGCCACCTCGGTGACTATTTCAACTAACATAAATCTTCTCTGATGTGTTTTACAGAGAGTATTCAAGAGATGCACATCCCATGAAAACAACAGCAATGAGAGAGTCACAACGTGACATGAAATTGAAAACTTTGCTTAAATTCAATTTACTATTAATACAAAGTGATATTCATTAAACATCTAAAGAAACAACGATAACAAGAGCTACACAAATTGAAAAGAGCAAAAATCATCATCATGTAAAATACAAACTCATCATGTAAAAATGCCCAAGCAGGAAAAGTAATCAGAAGCAATAAGCCTAAAACTCATCCCTGGCCCCTCAAGTCCACTACTTCCCTCTCATTCTATCTCCCACACACCTAGCACAACTCTCCGCAATCCCAGAAAACTCATTCCTATAAACCATCATCGCCTGTGCTCTTTCTCCTGTGCCCTCTGGAACGATCGCTCTGCATTCAATAAACTCACAGCTATCCACGATCTTTTCATCTCCAACTCCTTCTACCGCCTAGCTCTTACTGAAACCTGGCTGTCTCCCTCTGACACTGCTTCCATTGCTGCTCTCACGCATGGCTGGCTACACTCATGGCTGGCCCCGGACCAGGCAAGAGACATGGTTGCGGGTTGGATTTTGCTCTCTCCCACCTGAACCTACCAGCACCTCCTTTCTCCCTCATCTCTCTCCTTCTCCTCCTTTGAAGCACAATGCATCTGCCTGTTTTCTCCCCTGGTTCTCAGAGTGGTACTCATCTATCGCCCACTGAGATCAACCTTCCAATTCCTTGACCACTTTGCTTCCTGGCTCTTCCCCTTTCTGTCTACTAACCTTCCATGCCTAATTCTTGGGGACTTCAACATTCCCACTGATGATCCGTCTGCCCCTGCTGTCTCCAAACTTCTTATACTCACATCCTCCCTTGGACTTACGCAATCATCCCTCCTCCCTATCCACCGTGAAGGTCACTATATTGACCTTGTTATTTTCCAACCTCTGCTCCACTTCTATCTCTGATCAATACCTTCTCCCCTTCAACCTATCTGGATTACCTGAACTCCCTTCTCCCCCATAACGCACATGCACTCGAAGAAATCTACATGCTATGGATCCCCATCAATGCTGCAAGCTCCTTCATCATCTCCCACACACTTCAGTCTTCACCTGCCCTGATGCTGCCACTGACCACTATAACGCTACTCTTATCTCTGCTTTAGACACACTTGCTCCTCCTCAACTCTGTAAAGCCCCATGACGCCAGCTTCAGCCCTGTCACACACTCCATACACGCTACATGCAAAGATGTTCTCACACTGCAGACTGCGCCTGGAAGAAATCCCACTCTGAAGCTGATTTCATTCATTTCAAGTTCATTCTGCAGTCATACACCTCGGCCCTTCATTTGGCCAAACAAGCCTTCTTCTCATCTCTTTCTTATATCTACTCTGTCCTCCAACCCTAAACGACTCTGGTCCACTTTTAACTCCTTCTTCTACTCACCCGCACCTCCCCCTCATCTACCTTTATCGCTCAGGACATGTCAGATTATTTCTTAAATGAAACTCTGACTATCAGAAACAACATCCCAACACAAACCATTAATCTACCACCTCCACTCTAAGAGATCCCCTCTGCTACCCTCTGCTGCTTCCTCCCAGCCACTGAGGAGGAAGTTAATTCCTTGCTGTCCTCCTCACATCTCGCTACCTTTCTCCGATGCATCTCACTACGCGTCTGCTTGACCCCATTAGCTCACATCTGATACCTGCAATATCCTCCTCCCTCACCCCTGCTCTCACACACATCTTCAACCTATCTCTCTCCACCGGCTCCTTCCCATCTGCCTTCAAACACGAACAGGTTACCCCTTCACTAAAAAGCACTCCCACGATCCTAACTCTCAATCCAACTACCATCCTGTATCCCTGCTTCCGTTTACCTCTCTGCTCTTGGAAAAACTATTTTTCAACTGTCTCTCCCCCTTCCTGTCCTCTAATTCCCTACTTGACCCTCTGCAATCAGACTTCTGTTACCTACACTCTACCAAAACTGCCCTCAACAAAGTCACCAATGACCTCCTAACTGCTAAAAGCCACAGCCACTATTCCATTCTCATCCTGCTTGACCTCTTGGCTGCTTTTGACACTGTGTGTCACCCCCTTCTTGTACAGAGTCTAAGCCCACTTGGCCCCTTTGACACTGCACTCTCTTGGATTCACTTTTATCTGTCTAACAGGTTCTTCTATGTGTCATTTTCTGGTAACTACTCCTTTCAATGCCTTCATCACTTGATGTTAAATTCTAGATTTCCATTATAATTACCATAAACCTTTTTCAAGTTTCTTCTTATATATCAAAACCGAAGTAAGGCGCTGCGCGACTCTGATCAGAGGAGACGATAGACACAACCACACCGAGATATGGCAGATTATCATCTGATCAGTCTGTGGTCTGTCAGGTTCGTTTATTGTTTCAGCATCCAATAGAAATGTTCGTTATATATAAAAACTTCCTGCAGTGTTCACTCCCAACATAGGAATGTGATACAACAACCAATCAGAGCAGATACATTTCTACATCATGTAACAAAGATTTCACGGGCATTTCTAAGTTAACACAGGATATCTATTTCCATCACCCCGCTGACTAGCCTCGAGAGGAAATGAAATTGAACAGACACCGTGCTGGAACAAGGAGGGGGGGATTTCACACTAATGCAAAAATTAAAAAACTACCTATCATATTAAAATACCTTTCAATCGTCTCATTGATCACATATACAATCGTGATCACTAAAATGGATAAAACAAACTAGACAATTAAACTAATTATACCTGGGGCCATAGTATCCTCACCTAATACCTTTACGATATACGAAAGGGATTCCCCAAGGAGGCCCTTTATGAGCATAAAATATACTTATCTATCTAGATTCACTCTATCAGCGAACCACACTTGGAGTTTGGGCCAAAATACCTAATCTAGACATTGAATAACTATTTATTCCCATTTCCCAAAATGTACTTCACCGAACAAGAAAAATATAATAACTTGAATGTAAAAGGTTATTTATCTAATAATCAACATGAGTCAGATCTATATCTGTGTGTTTTCCTATGTTCAGCTTCACTCCACAGACCGCATACACACCTGCATTCATACACACTCTCAAGAAATACATTCTCATTTTCCCAAATCCATTCCTTTCTCACACTTATCTAGGGGATTAAATAAAAAAAATTATATTCCATAATCTAATACCGTAGTCCACAGTGCGAGATCAAGGTCTGGTCTTTTTCAACATCCCAGCTTGAGACGCATAATCATTAAATGTCATCAGAGCTCCCACCATAGGGACTCCTGAACAAGCTGTCTCTTTGCGCTGGTTGCTTATTACCTGTGACCTTTGACCTTGACACAAAATGTCCATGATTCGTTCCATATGCAGTCATTGTGACTGTCAGGTTTCTTGATGATGCGATACGATATTGTAGCAACAATAAAGAAAAAAAGAAAAGAAAATATGGTATACCCCGCTAATCATATACATCCATTCATTCATTGTCACTCTCAAGTGCATGAAAGCAAAAAAAAGGTTAATTTACACAAGAAGAGACACAGATAATAAAGTTTAAAATTTCCCCTCAAAGAAAATTATACTACTTCTGACCCATTGTTAGAGAAAAAAAAATATATGCAACTTTGGCTCAAAAGGGAAATAGCCGAAGTGCATACTCCACCCATTCTAAATAACAAAAAAATATGTAACTACTATCCTATTCGGTCTTGTTCGGTGTTTTGAAACAAACCTGGTGTTTATAAAACACACCAATCCTCAAATAAAATCCAAAAAATAAAAACAACTTTACCGAATTAAAACTTTCCATTTACCACTATATATGTCATGAAAAGAATTTATGCAAATGCATTAAATTATATGTTCCTAAATACATTAATTAACTCTAATTTTAATTGGATGTGATCTTCAATAATCCTAAATGTGTCAGGGAATTTTGAACAATATTGATTGTAACCGAACAACAAAAATAATAAAATATAAAATAATAAAAGACACAAAATAATTATCACTTAGATGACAACACAAAGATAATCCATCAGCATATAAAAATACATTATCTTCTTTCTTTGTCTTCTGTCTTATTGGTTGAAAATAACAGTTTTGTAAAACTGACATGTCTTAAGTTTTATTTCCAAATCAATAATCTTCTTTAATCGCATGATTTATTGATGAGTTGTCGATAAACTAGAATGTTTTATTGCCTGGTGTCTGATAATTCCTTATTATCCAGTTGATGTAACATTGCAATGTGAAATGATAATGTGTTTGAGTAAATTTCCTTCAATTCCAACAGCTTTATCAATATTGGTATCACATAATCTTCAATCTAGCTTGATCAAGGTTGGCATGCATGGGTAATTTTCACCTAAAGTAAAAACTTGGGAAAAAAATGTATTATTAACCTGTCAAAAACTTTAAAATTCATATGGTTAAAATACTTTTAAAATGGAGAAAAAAAATGCAACACATTTTTGGACACAAAGAAAAGGAGTGGTCAAGAGAGAGAAAAAATGGAGGAGACTAGGAAAAGAATGTGAACTTCAAATAAAAAAACACAACAAAAATATCATGAACTGGGAAAGAAAGTATAGAAGGGCATGTTTAAAACTTGACGCGTTAATTAGCACAAAGTTCTCAGAGGAAACTCAGAGAAAAAGATTCTTAATAAACATCAATAATCTTTATTAAGGATATTGGTTAAAAACAAACATTCAAACGTGAGGTGTTTGTGCAGCTATTTTACAACCTGTTTTATTCCCTCCAAGAAAAATTCAATGGGGGTACAGTCATATGTTGTTGCACTTCACACCAAAAGACAAAAACATCAGAGAGCAAAAAATAAAACTAGACATATGACTACCACTGCAGAAAAAAGAAAACAAACAATACTCAAGATACCAAACTACAACCTTCCATCTCCCTTAGTCAACTAAAATAAAACAAAAAAAAACAAAAAAGAAAAACAAAAAACCTTCTCTCATTTGAAATCTGCCTAATTTCCTTTGTACAGCGCTACACAACCTGTAGGCGCTTTCCATTAAACTTTCACTCAAATCCTTCAGCTTTATATCACTTCATCGACTTAGATTCCAAACAATTTAAACATGACCTCTTTGTTTAATGTCTTATAATGAACCTACATATACAAGTTACAAAACCTGTAAATGACCTCAGTCGGCCATTTTGGCAAAACATATAACCTATATTAAGGTGTGGTCAATCCATTTGTGCTGGACTCACACAAAGACCAGAGGAAAATAACTAACCACGTCTCTTTTGGGAAAATTTATAACTTATATTAAGGCAGATGGCCGACGCCCATCACCTTGATACACAAAATAGTGTTTATATCATACATCAAATTCTATAATCCATTTACAGTAAATCCAGCTCCCATAATTACTTTCTTTTGTTCCACATCTGTACGCACGCTGAAAGCACTCAAACCTCGCCCAATTCCACAACAGTTACAGTTACAGTTTTATAAAGCACTAACAGCTCCAGAATTCAACTGCTACTACAGTCATTCAAGGCATTAGACACATGTCATTTGTATATACTGTTCAATTATCCCAAATAGATACTCACCGAACAACAAAAATAACTACATATTCCATTATCCAACTTGCACTGCTAAAAGACTACTAGCATTCAAAGAAAAAAAATCCTTATACAAACACATAATAACATTATACATTACAAATAAAGAGTTTTTTTAATAAAAAAAGAACAAAGAGAGAAAAAATGAATGTATGAGAAAGAGAAAAAAAGTTAGCAGGCGCTTTTGAACGTCACTGTAAAAGTAAAGCCCTATTGTCTCCATTTCCTGTTCTTATTTTTTTTACGCGAGGCAAGGCAGTAAAGATACATAGACAAAGCAACCAGTAGAAAGAGAAGCAGTCCCTATACATAAATTACATATAAAAAACACGATCAAAACTACGAAATACAAAACATCAAAGATAAACACATACATTAATAGTTAGTAAAGACAAACATTTAAATAAACAGACGTAATCAATGGCAAGAAACAAAAGGGAAAAAATAAAATACAAAAATTTTAAATCTGAAAGAAAAACAGTTTGCGCGCTACTTTTAAAGGATTTGCAAACATACCGCAATGCAAAAAATATAGAATAAATAACAAAAACAATTTTTTTTTAAAAAAATGGCAAGAATGCAAAAGATAAATTGCTCTCAATGGAAGCAACGCTATTTTGTTTTCTATCTTGCTATATAAGAAGAAACCGGACCTAATCAATTAAAATAAAATGCTACGAGAAAGAACTCCAGGACACAAAGGAGCTACACTATGGACACAAAGACAAACACATTTACTCAACACTAGAAACATCTTTCAGTTTTACGGGTGAGTGACATAACTAATACTCAGCACCAGAACTTCATCAGGGTACATCAACATAACGAGTGAGTCACCGCTCATTAACAGTTCTCTATAAGGCGAGTTAAGATAAACAAACAATAAACAAAGATAAACAAACAGAGCATCCTACTACAACACAGTGGCTCTCACAGGCAGCCTCCCCATGGAAGCAAAGATTCTTTTATCTATATAGGCAATTGTTTAACACTTCAAATAAATCATATCAGACAATTGAATTATTAAATCCCACTTTTGACACCAACTGTTAAATTCTAGATTTCCATTATAATTACCATAAACCTTTTTCAAGTTTCTTCTTATATATCAAAACCGAAGTAAGGCGCTGCGCGACTCTGATCAGAGGAGACGATAGACACAACCACACCAAGATATGGCAGATTATCATCTGATCAGTCCGTGGTCTGTCAGGATCGTTTATTGTTTCAACATCCAATAGAAATGTTCGTTATATATAAAAACTTCCTGCAGTGTTCACTCCCAACATAGGAATGTGATACAACAACCAATCAGAGCAGATACATTTCTACATCATGTAACAAAGATTTCACGGGCATTTCTAAGTTAACACAGGATATCTATTTCCATCACCCCACTGACTAGCCTCGAGAGGAAACGAAATTGAACAGACACCGTGCTGGAACAAGGAGGGGGGGATTTCACACTAATGCAAAAATTAAAAAACTACCTATCATATTAAAATACCTTTCACTTGATATACATAAAGGTTCTGTCCTTGGTCCTCTGCACTTCTCTATCTAGACCTCCTCCCTGGGCAAAAATCATTAACAACTTTGTCTTTAATTACCACCTCTATGCTGATGATACGCAGATCTAACTCTCTACCCCTGATCTCTCCCCTCCTGTCCTTTCCAAAGTCAGCGACTGTTTATCTGGTATTTCCTCCTGGATGGCCTCTCACCACCTAAAGAGTAACATAAACCAGGCAAAGGAGAGAGTGCAGCGCTCTAGTGTTAATACACCAAAAATGTGAACCACCTCACACACCAACTTACATCATATATGACCCCTATAAATGTAATTCTGTGTGTAATGGAATCCAAATCCTCAACATAATATGCAATAAAAAACATACAAACCCCCTCTGCTACCCTCTGTTGCTTCCTCCCAGCCACTGAGAAGGACGTCAACTCCTTGCCGTCCTCCTCACATCTCACATATAGTGTAACTCTGTATAAATTATATCATATATTATGATGTTGTGTAGTTTAACAAAACACATTCTCTTGAGCGATAACGCTCAGGTGTATTCACATGTGGCTATTTATTAGGGCATACCCGTCAGCCCCAACTTTGTCGAAAACCAGATGTTTTCTAAAAAAAAAAGAAAAATAGGATAGTGCAGATGGTATCCATTATACTGGTGATGAAATAATAAAGAATGCAATCACCCCTCTGGAGCCTCAAGCCCTGTTTCAGGTGCTGTAGCTTCTGAGTAAGAGGACACCCTTCTTATGACATAATCGCTCGCATGCACGATGACTCCCACAGCGGTGGGGCAGTCCCACAGCGAGAGCTGTCATTTTGAAAACTATATTTACCAATAATTAATAATGTAGAAAATTAAACCCAAGAAAATTAGCCACATGAGTATATATATATGATACAAAGTATCTTATGCACATACATATATTTGGGCCTTGATAATGGTCACTTCTGCCACCATATATTGTCTATGTCACATTAAAGCTCGTCCTTTTCCCTGTGAATTTTGGAGTGGCTGGCCTGCATTACTTTTTTCTGTGAATGGCTCTCATGGTGACTATCCGAGACGCTAGTGCTTGTAGGTGCTCCTTATCCAGTGATTTTTATAGCCAAGTGGGCTGGTTTTTTTTCCTTTTTATGGTACAAAACACTGAGGGCTCTATTACATTTTTCGCGCACTTTTTTCCCTGCGTGTAAAAGTGCATTAATGCAAGGGGCAAAGCCCTTCACGCTGAACTTCGCATTACGACGTTCGCGCATGCGATGTGCAATAACATCTAACGCGAATGACCCTGCACGAGTGAAAGTTCGTGCGCGCATCCCATACGTAACATTGTGAGTTCAAATGCGTTTGTGCGCTGGTATGCGGATGGTATTACAATCGATGCACAACTTTTTACGAGCAACGTTTGCGCGCATAATTTTAACGTCTTTTAAAAGCTGGTGGTAACTGAAAATCTGAACATTCTGGCCGAAGCAAAATACACCAAAAAAACATATAGCACAGTATAGTTACACATTCTACACATACCCAAACAATAAAATAAATTTTGTGCGTTTTTTTTACGCGCAATATTTTCAGACAGATAAAAAAATGCGCTTGGATCGTAATACCAGCATTAATTTACACACGTTAACGTTTATCGCTGCACGCAAAAAAATTGCGCTGCGCGTACGAATTTGCGCAGAGAATGTAATAGAGCCCTGAATGTCCACAATGACAAAGACTCACTGAATCCCAACAACAATCCATATTTTAAAAGATGGAGGCATTTTACACTTAACAAATGAGACCTTCAAATACATTGATATGTTTAAAACTAGATTTACCTTTTTTACCGAGTCTAAAATCCATGATTTTCATGAAACCTTTGTGATTCAGGACATTGTTATCTGGCTTTAAGTCTCTGGAAGAACATGAGATATTTTAAAAAAAGCTTTGTTACATTTGTGCACTTGCCATACAAGTGTCCTATATTCTGCTATATTACTTATTGTGAACGTCAGACCTGCACTTACCTATGGATTATATTTGTCAGGTGGAGGAATTTCAGCCCTGAGACAAGACCTGCCGTATAAAATTGGACCCACGGCTTCAAGAAAAATCCCTAGAAATCTGGTCTAGTCTCAAGATTCCCATTGGCAATGCACTCCAGAACAAAAAAATTCTCGGTCCGTGGTGCGGAATGACAGAGATACAGAGAATGAAGAACCAGTCACACCATGGTCCAAAAGCAAATAGAGCCAATTTTATTTAGAACAGATCTCAGTTCCATTAGGAACCTTTGTCAAGCATGCAAAAGCAAGCCACTGATAGTTGGACGGAAATCATGTTGATTTGATTTGGACAAGTCTGGAAATGAAGAATACATAAGGAGAGCTGCAATACTGTATCTAATCCAGTGCCTCCCATTTCTTATGAGAAAACCAAAGGAAAAAATATTCTGAAGTCACATCATAGAAGAGAATCGTACTGTGTCAGTTGAATGAGATGAAAGCGGAGGTTTTGTTAAAGATATGGATGAGTGAAACCTTTACAAAATAACATTAACAATAAATGCCTCACATTTTATGAGCTTCCTATAAAGATCAGGGGTTAGTGCATACTGTGAAAACACCTCCTTAGGTATCTGTTTAATATTAATTAGTCTACGTTTTTGATCCACAAAGTCTATGTTCTGTGGTTTGTTGTGGTTTTTGATTGTTTGCATTAAGCTTCGGCTGACAAAGAGTCCAGCATCCTTTTGTAAACAGAATGGGCCCATTACATTCTTCACGCAAAAATGCACGCGCAACAAGTGAATTTTTGCGCAAAGCGTTAAACGTTTCATCCGTCAAAAAATAAAACGCGTAAAACGGATGGGCACAAACGCGCGCGCAGCAACGTTGCGCAGAAATCAGTGTGCGGACCATTTTTTTCTCGCGATTCAGCCAATCAGAATTAAGAACCACAATTGTCTAACGTTAAATTTTTGCACCTGTCAAAGTCAATCTTCGCATACATGCTGCATCAATAAAAAAACCACGCACAACTTCTCAAATTTTTTGGTTTGGTATGTGTAGAATGTGTAACTATATTTTGCTGCTTTTTTTTTCTGGGCTGGTGTATTTGGGTTCGACCAGGTCAATCAGATTTACCATTAACACCAGCTTTTAGGAGTTGCTAAAATTATGCGCGCAAAGGCTGTGCGTTACAAACTGCGCATAGATTGTAATACCATCCGTATACCAGCGCACAAACGCATTTGTGCTCACAACGTTAAGTATAGGACGAGTGAAGTACAGTAAGCTCTTGCAGCGTTCGCAGCAGGTTCAACCGCTTGCGTTTATTGAGCAGACATTGTGATATAACGTTCAGCGCAAAGGGTTTTACACCTCACGTTAATGCGTTTTTGCGCACGCGCTGTCATTTGCGCGAAGATTGTAATAGGGCCCAATATGATTTCATTTTCAATTGAACCATTAAAATATTTGTAAAGTAATCTCTCATCTCAGTGTGGACACATATTATTCTTCTCACCCCTTTGTGTCCTTGTTTTATTCTTTCCATCCTAATGTATCTTTGCCCTGACACTCACTTTATTCTGTCAATGTTCTATTCTTTTCACCTCATTGTGTCTTGGTTTGATTGATTTCACTTCAATGTATCTCTGTCCTTTTTTCACTCCATTGCATCCTTGTTCTACTCTTCATTCCATCTCATTCTTCTCACTCAGTTGTGTTCTTGTCTCTGTTTTTTCAGCTTCATATGTTTTTGTCCATTTCTTTTCACCCCATTCTTCCAGTGTCCTAAATTCCTCACCCCATAATTTCTATGCTTTTTTTCACTCACTCAATTGTGCTTTTGTTCTATCCATCTTACCTCATTGTACCATTGTTCTAGCACTTCCTGGAATGGGAGATGTTAGTGCCATTAAAATTAACTCTCGTTTGGGCCTATTTGAGGAAATGGACATAGATCTGCAGCTCCAATAACCCATTAATTATCCTGGCCCTGATGTACCAAGTACATTAATTATGTTTCAACCATGGACATGGGGAAATAATTACATGTGATCAGCTACAAACTAACCCTACAGAGCATTTGTTGCAAAATATGGAAAAAATGGACCTTACACAATGCACAGTGTGATATTTTCCCCATACATAATCTCATACACATTTTATGGAAACCATTATGTAAGAAAGTAAGCAGAGAAATATAATTATTACTGGATTCTAAAAATATATCATTAATTGTAGATGTTATATTAATACTTGGAATTATAATCACATTATTTCCTTGTTGAGGCCTGGACACATCAGTGCAATGAAAACATTATCTGCGCTAATAAACCCCTGATATAATTAATGAGGTCTCTGAAGTAACAGCAGCTCCTTGATCTATATCTGTAGAACCCGACTGGGGATTCTTTGGCCGATCGGGGAGTTGAGGAGGCTTTATATGGAATATATTTAAAGGTTAATTTCTCACACGCGTGCTTTCAGGTGACATATTGGATGGTTATAATGGGAATCCTCCAGCTCATCATTTATTCTGTTTAATTCATTAAAGACACAAGTGCTATTTTATTTATAAAAGCAGAGGAATATTTCCAGAGTAAAAACCCATCCAGGTTAAAGAGATTGATGGGGAACAGGACAGGTGAGGTACATTAATGCAGCATAATAAATGACAGCTGGGCACGTCACGCCGAGATTCTGCGCTGTTTTCACAATCAATTAATGACAAGGTCTCGCTGAGATTCTGCGCTGCTTTCACAATCAATTAATGACAAGGTAAGAAATCAAAACAAGTAAAACTCTCAGGGCTCTATTACATTCTCTGTGCAATTACGCTCGCGCAGCGCAATTTTTTTGGCGCACGAAAAAAAACGTTACCGCACAAAAATTAACGTTGCATTTTGATCAGAGCGCATTTTTTTGTCCGACACAAATTTTCGTGCGCAAAAACGATGCGCAAATTCATGCGCGCATTAACGTTGCACGCAGAAATCGGTGGGCAGACTGTTTTTTCGCGGGATTCAGCCAATCAGAATTGAGAACCACCATTTTCTAACGTTATGTTGTTGCGAAAACAAACAGTTGGTGATAGGAGAGGCGCAATTGTACTTATGCCGAAATATTTCCCAGGAGATGGTCCACAGCTCCACACAGAAATAGAAGAAAAACGCAGGGATTTCAGCAAAGATTGATGTTAGGGATGATGCCCGAACTAATCCAAAGCTGGAATCGCCAGTACCGGAAACGCCAATAACCGGATTTTGGCAAAAAAAACTGGATGATGAGATTTTAAATGAATAAAATTATTTATTTACAAATTAAATATCAAACAATAAACACACGACGCGTTTCGTCTAAAAGACTTCCTCAAGGGCAGTAATAATATGCAATATATCAAATAAAATAATATAAAATACAAAACTTCCCATCATGCCTTTTAACATCCCTAAACTGTTTCTATTGGTTACTTCATTAACCATGGCGTTTCCTTATATGGACATTTGTTAGCTCTGTCTTTATTCCCATAATCCTCTTGTCCATAAGGGCCCAATCGGTTCCTTTATACTTCCGATAGTCGTTTCCTATTGGATGAACATCTTCTCTGGTTTCATTACTTCTCCATCGTTTGTTATCATGTGTAAACACATCCGGTATCTCCGCAACGTCACTTCTGGTTTCGTCAGTGGTGTCACATCCGGTCCTTCACGCAGTATGTCTCCTCCAGTCCCAGACATTTCCTTTCTCGTCGGCGGAACTTTGCAGTCATATCTTGTTTCCTACTCGGACCAGTGTTGGTTGCTCGTTTTTTTCCTTTTTCATGTGCATCTTTTTATTTTTCAATCATTTAAAAATACCGCATCTTCTCCTCAGATTGTTCATGAGGCGGAATCAGAAATAACGGAAAAAAGGAGGAATAAAAAAGGGGAGGGGGGAAAAAGGAAAAAGGAAATTTTTTTGTTATGATCACATTAAAAAATAAAAAAGTAGAAAAATATAGAGCATAACCATAAACAGTCCACAAGTATTAATTAAAATTCAAAAATATAAAAATATATAAAAATATAAAATAATCAGGAATTAATGAATATAAATATGAAAATAGAAAAAAAGGAAAAAAATAAGAAAAAAATAAAGAAAAATAAATATATATAAAAAAAATTATATCTAAAAACATTATATATAAAAATGTATATAAATTCCCAATGTTCTTCAGAAACAAGATAAATCGAGTTCCTCATTTAGGCCCAATGAATGGTGACATGGTTTTTAATTTATAGATCCAGAATGACTCACTCTGAAGCAATTTCTTATTTCTATCTCCTCCCCTCCAATTTTCCTCTACATGCTCCAGACCAATAAGGTCAAATATTCCAAAGGTGAAGAAAGGACAGTTATCACAATGTATAGGTACAGAATGTTTAAGAATTTTTTTTCTAATATTGTTTTGATGTTCTAGTATTCTTTCTTTAAGTTTTCGTATTGTTTTGCCTATATATTGTTTTCCACAACCACATTTGAGTAATAAATAATCCTTACGATCCGTGCAATTCCTTCTGACCCGTAGTGCTTGGCTCCGTGGAATTCCATTTAACCACGGTTTATGATGACTACTCGTATAGTGGTCCATTCCCATCTGTGGGCTTAAAGAAACATTTGCACTTTACTAGATTGAAGAAGACAATATCCAAAAATGAATGTGATCATAAAGAAAATTTGCTGTAAATTTTAAACCATATTTGGAATTCCTCTCCTTGGGGGGCAAACTTGGTGCTCTGGCGGTGGTACATTGATGACGTCATTGTTATCTGGGATGGCAAAGTGGGAGTCTTCAATCAATTTCTACAGTACATCAATACAAATATTTTTGGTTTAAAATTTACAGCAAATTTTCATCATGATCAAATAAATTTTTTGGATATTGTCTTCTTCAATCAAAACAATCTAGTAAAGTGCAAATGTTTCTTTAAGCCCACAGATGGGAATGGGTACATCCACTATACGATAGGGATGTGCGTTTCGGGTTTCGGAATTTCGGAATTTTCACGAAATTTCCCGATTCGTGTTTTCGGATGCGGCCGAATTTCCGAAAAATTTTAGATCCGAAAAGTTCAGATCCGAAATGTTTTCCGAGGCAAAACGAAATATTTTCGGATTTTTCGAATGGGCTTGAAATGTGGCAAACGAGGAGAACAGATGTTCCGAAAAACGAAAATTTTCCGAAAAACGAAAATTTTCCGAAAAACGAAAATTTTGTAAAAACGAACATTTTCTGAAAAACGAAAATTTTTCGAAAAAACGAAAAGTCGATACAAAAAATGGGCAAAATGACACGAAAAATACGAAAAATGGTCGATATGCCGAAAAATGTGCAATTCCGAAAAACGAAAATTTTCGGAAAAAACGAAAATTTTGTAAAAACGAAAATTTTGTAAAAACGAAAATTTTCTGAAAAACGAAAATTTTTTGAAAAAACGAAAAGTCGATACAAAAACCGAGCACAGTGACACGAAAATACGAAAAATGGTCGAAATTCCGAAAAAAAAATGTACCCGAAAAACAGGTCGAACCGAATCGAAACCGAAATCGGTCGAAACGAGCCGAATCGAAAAGTTTAAAAATCCGAAAAATCGAACCGAATCGAACCGAAAAAAAAATCGTTGCACAAGCCTACTATACGAGTAGTCATCATAAACCGTGGTTAAATCGAATTCCACGGAGCCAAGCACTACGGGTCAGAAGGAATTGCACGGATCGTAACGATTATTTGGACCAAGTTGGTATAATTCAGGAGAAATTGATAGCAAAAGAATATAATAAAAATGAAGTTATAAGGATATGTAACGAAGTGGGCATGGTGGAAAAGAAAGATCTTTTGAGAATAAAACAAAAAAAAAGACACCTATAATCAGGATTTTCAATTTTCTTTTACTACTAAAATTAATGCACACCACTATAGGATTAAAAATATTCTTTCAAAAAATTGGTTTATTTTCAAAAAGGACCCGGTCCTCTGTAAAATTATTCCTGAAAAACCAAAGGTGATTTTTAAGAGAGCAAGGAATTTAAAATCTATTCTTGCCCCCTTCCAACTGATTAAGGAGAAAAGAATTAGTGAATTTAATGTTTTTTTCAAATGTTCTAAATGTAAAGCTTGCAAATATCTGAAGAAAAATAAAATCACTTCATTGTCTAGTACTATCACAAAGGAAAACTTTAAGATTAAATCTAAGGTAACGTGTGACACCAAGTTTGTAGTATACTTATTCAAATGTGGTTGTGGAAAACAATATATAGGCAAAAAAATACGAAAACTTAAAGAATACTAGAACATCAAAACAATATTAGAAAAAAATTCTTAAACATTCGGTACCTATACATTGTAATAGCTGTCCATTCTTCAACTTTGTAATTTTTGACTTTATTGGTCTGGAGCATGTAGAGGAAAATTGGAGGGGAGGAGATAGAAATAAAAAATTGCTTCATAGAGAGTCATTCTGGATCTATAAATTAAAAACCATGTCACCATTGGGCCTTAATGAGGAACTCGATTTATCTTGTTTTTGAAGAACATTGGGAATTTATATACATTTTTATTTTGGTTTTTATATATAATTTTTTAATATATAATTTTTATCATTTTTTTTATATATTTTTTTTCTTCTTCTTTTCCTTTTTTTCTATTTCTATTTTCATATTTATATTTATTAATTCCAGATTTTTTTTTATATTTTTGAATTTGATTTAATACTTGTGGACTGTTTATGGTTATGCTCTATATTTTTCCACTTTTTTATTTTTTATTGTGATCATAACAAAAAAAAATCCTTTTTTCTTTTTCCCCCTCCCCTTTTTTATTCCTCCTTTTTTCCGTTATTTCTGATTCCGCCTCATGAACAATCTGAGGAGAAGATGCGGTATTTTTAAATGATTGAAAAATAAAAAGATGCACATGAAAAAGGAAAAGAACGAGCAACCAACATTGGTCCGAGTAGGAAACAAGATATGACTGCAAAGTTCCGCCGACGAGAAAGGAAATGTCTGGGACTGGAGGAGACATACTGCGTGAAGGACCGGATGTGACACCACTGACGAAACCGGAAGTGACGTCGCGGAGATAGCGGATGTGTTTACACATGACAACAAATGATGGAGAAGTAATGAAACGAGAGGAGAAGATGTTCAACCAATAGCAAACGACTATCGGAAGTATAAAGGAGCCGATTGGGCCCTTATGGACAAGAGGATTATGGGAATAAAGACAGAGCTAACAAATGTCCATATAAGGAAACGCCATGGTTAATGAAGTAACAAATAGAAACAGTTTAGGGATGTTAAAAGGCATGATGGGAAGTTTTGTATTTTATATTATTTTATTTGATATATTGCATATTATTACTACCCTTGAGGAAGTCTTTTATACGAAACGCGTCGTGTGTTTATTGTTTGATATTTAATTTGTAAATAAATAATTTTATTCATTTAAAATCTCATCATCCGTTTTTTTGGCCAAAATCTGGTTATTGGCGTTTCCGGTACTGGCGATTCCAGTTTTGGACTAGTTCGGGCATAGAAACATAGAAACATAGAAAAATGTCGGCAGATAAGAACCTTTCGGCCCATCTAGTCTGCCCAATTACATGGATACTTTACCTGGATTTATCTTTTGTTTAGGATAGCCTTATGCCTATCCCATGCTTGCTTAAATTCAATCACTGGTTTGGCCTCTACCACTTCTACTGGAAGACTGTTCCATGTATCCACCACCCTCTCAGTAAAATAATGCTTCCTGATGTTACTTTTAAACCTTTGCCCTTCTAATCTAAGACTATGTAATCTTGTTTTGCTATTTTGTTTCCTTTTAAATATACTCCCTTCCTCTACCTTGTGGATTCCCTTTACGTATTTAAATGTTTCTATCATATCTCCTCTGTCTCGTCTTTTTTCCAAGCTGTACATGTTAAGATCATTAAGCCTTTCCTGGTAACTTTTCTCCTTCAAGCCGTACACCATTTTAGTAGCCCTTCTCTGAACTCTCTCTAAGATGTCTATATCCTTCTGGAGATACGGTCTCCAGTACTGCACACAGTACTCCAAGTGAGGCATCATCCCTAACATCAATCTTTGCTGAAATCCCTGCATTTTTCTTCTGTTAGGTTGTTGCGCCTGTCAAAGTCAATCTGCGTATACATGCTGCAGCAAAAGAAAAATAACACAATTTATTAATTTTATTGTTTGGGTATGTGTAGAATGTGTAACTGTAATGTGCTGTATTTTTTTTCCTGCTGGTGTATTTTGTTTCGGCCAGGACGATCAAATTTACAGTTACCACCTGCTTTTCAAAGACGTTCCGAAAATGCGTGCAAACTTTCTTTGTGCAAAAATTGTAATGCCATCTGCGTACCAGCGCGCGAGTGTATTTGCACTATCAATGTTAAGTATAGGATGTGCGCATGGACTTGCACTCCTGCTGGGTTCGCACAGGATCGATTGCGGTAGACGATTACGCGCATCGTCTGCATGAACGTCGAAATACGACGTTCTGCGCAAATGGTATTGTCCTCGCGCAAATGCGCATTTGCGTGCGCGCAAAACCGATGCGCGAGGAATGCAATACAGCCCTCAATGTATGTATTTAACCCCTTTGCTACTGTGATCGTGTATACACGGTCATCAGCAGCAGACGGCGCAGTTTTAGATTGTGTTAATGTGTGCTGGTGCTGTGCTGTATCAATGCAAATGAAATCTGTTTGTTGCAAACTAATTGTGCTTGCTTTTGGGCTACAGAAGGTGCGGCCACAGTTTTCGCACCATGGGCATGATACCTGTAGCACTAAAACTGTTTACAATCAGTTAGGGAATGTCTTTATCGGACATTTCCCAGTCGATGCACAGAGCCACGAGCTGCAGTAGCTCCATTTGGCCAGTAGATGACATATGTCGGTCGACTAGGTTATTACTTATGGAATTCATTGGGAATATTCCAAAATATTTCTTACTGAATAATTAACTTAAAATGAGTTTCCAAAAAAATTAAAAAACACTGGTTCCTGAAACTGGATTTTTGGAAAATCACTTGGTAGCGAACGGGTTAACTAACGGAATATTGCAGTTAAATAAAAGTCAATTACTTTGTATTTCTGTAAATGTAACACTTCAATGTACTTGAACCCAGGACATACTTGAAAACGAGAGAAATCTCAATGTATCCTTCCTGGTAAAATCCTTTATAAATAAATAAATAAATAAATAAATAAAAGTCGATTTTGAAAAATAAAATTGTGTTCTGAGATTTAGAGATTTAATGGACATTATATTGTATATTAATATGGAAATAAATATCATCATGGATATAAAAGTGCAATATTATGAGTTCATAATTACAGTGCCTTTTCAATTCTGTTTGAATAACCCTGTGATAATATGGGAGAAAATGAGGTAATAATGTGTAATTTGCATAGTCTTTAATTGTATATGTTTTATGTTTGTATATTATCTTGAAAATTTCTAATAAAATAAATGAAAATAAAAAAAAAGTCATTCTAAATTTTCGATTGTGAAAAATAAAATTGTGTTCTGGGATTTAGAGATTTAATGGACATTATATTGTTTATTAATATGGAAATAAATATCATCATGAAAATAAAAGTGCAATATTATGAGTTCATAAGTAACAGTGTAGGGAAATGACTGGAAATTTGTGTCAGATATTCACAGTGTGTGTGTGTTAATAAAATTATAATTTTTTATTTAAAATTATTATATATTTAATTCCATCATATAATTTTTTTTTTTTTTAGCGCTTTCTGGGGAGTCTTTTTTTCTGTTTGTATTGTGTGTAGGAGAACGCTCAGTTACACAATCATTAGATGACATCATGCTGAGTAACAGCGCAGGCAATCAGTCATACACATGTCACTAGTGTTACAGGAATCCCAGTTGAAAAACAGTGACCTGCGCCTAGCTTCTCACCGCATCACCTCTTCCCATGATAGACTGCAGGATTTCTCACGTGCAGCCCCCACTCTCTGGAACGCTCTCCCTCGTACTGTCAGACTTTCCCCTAACTTCTCTTCCTTCAAACGCTCCCTTAAAACGTTCCTATTTAGGGAAGCCGACCACCCAACTCACTGACGCAACCATCAATCACTCTCACCTTACAGTCCTCTCCTCCTGTTTCCAACCCCAACCCTCCTAGATTGTGAGTTCCTACGGGAATAGGGCCCTCATCTCCTCCTGTACTGTTTGTCAAATGTTGTTCAATGTATTGTAACCCTGTCTATACTGTGCTTATTGTACAGTGCTGCGGAATATGCTGGCGCTTTATAAATAAAGAATAATAATAATAATAATAATTGATGATGAGACAGATCAGGTGCAGGATATCCATTCGTAACACTGAATAACATGTAATAATAATAAAAAATTATTATAGATTAAAATGAATATATTTAATTCCCTCTCATAATTTAGATTTTATTTTGCGCTTTCTAAGGAATCTTTTTTCTGTTTGTATTTATATATAATAGATATTGTTTAAATTTCTAAACGCCCTTAATATGGATCATATACTTAACTATAATTTTATATCAAGTCAGGAGGCTTCATATTTTGCATTCTCTTTTCTTTACTAAATCACAGCAGCAAAGAGAGTTTTACATAGTAACAGTAAAAACCAATAAACAAATAGTATTCCAACAAGAGAGCAGTAAGCCCCTCCCACGGCCTCTTTTCTTTGCTGCTGGCCTCCAGGTGAGTCGTTTTAAAAACAGCTCCTAAATGTCAGTTTTATTTGATCATTCTTTTAATTTATTATGTCCCTTATTCTGATTTGACAGTTATTGTGCATATTTTACTCTGGTTTTCTACATGTTTCCTGCTGTGTGGGCACTCTCCCACCTGCAGGTTGCGCGCTGCGATTTTGGCGGTTCACTTGCAATTGTTCACCAACGGTTCAAGGTTTCTTGAACGCCGTCGGGTACTTTGCGGCACTTGCCCTTTCGGGGTTTTACCACTTTTTGGGGGTTTATTTCCCCTTCGTATCATTCGCGGCGCCCGCCGCCTTCCCGCACTTGCGCACATTTCACATCATCTCCTCAGGGTAGCGCGGCTTCATACCACACCTGCGTATTCGGTGGCCATTTTAGTTTCAACTTGTGACTGCCGCCATTACGGAGCTTGCCTAATCGTGCCCCGACACACGCTGACAGGTGCTGGCCTTAAACTTGCAAGCTGTGCTCAGAGCTGCCCCGCTTCCCTGCAAGGACCCTCAGGTGCACTGCTGACCTCGGGTGAGCCCCGCAAGGATTACTCCATATCAATTTATGTTGTATATTTCTGGCGGGAATTCTTTACCTGCGATAGTTTCGGGTGAGCCCCGATTTTTTCACCTCCATCAAGTTATATATTTTATATATATACCCCAACAGATGAGCCCCGTTATTTTCCCATGGATCCTCCGCAGCTCCCCACTAACCAGGAGGAACTTAAGGCCTGGCTCCTCACGGCGATCTCTGAAACGCTTCCCATTGCGCTAGCGGCTCTGCCCCCGCTTCCCCAGCCAGAGCCCCCGGTCCTTTCTAGAGCCCAGTCACCGGCTCGTTCTGAAGGATCAGAATCGGATCAGTCCGAGACTGCCGAGCCTTCCTGCAAAAGACCCTGGAAGGGCCAGTCAGAATCGGCTGGCAAGGTTAAGGGCCCTGCTAAAAAATTCTTCCGACGTTTCCACCCTCAAGGGGAAGAGATTTATGACCTGGACGACTACCAGGCTGACTATCCTGAGGAGGAAGGAGCCGAGTCTGCGGGTGACCCCCCGGTTACTCCAAGCTCAACGGGTGAGCCCCGTTCAGACGCCCTGCCGATTGTACACCTCTCTGCTGCACCAGCACCACCACGCTCCCTGGTGTCCTCGGATACCCCATTGCAGAACCTCGACGCTCGAGGTGTACCATTTTTCGAGCCGGGCACTACTACGCACCCCAGGTCTTCCGCTCGGCTACCGCCGGACCACATAACAGAGTTCTTGCAGTTTTGGCTGCGATGTCCCCTAGACAAGGCTGATAGGGCGTGCTTGCAGGCGGAATGTCCTCGCCCAACCTTGCCAGACAAGGTGTCCCTTACTCCGGAGTTCGTCGAGGATTTTGTCACCTTCATGGGCAAGGCTGGCAGGGATCCTCGTCGAGGTCTGGAACAGGGTCTCCGTGTCACCCAGGATAAACTATTGGACGTCTCCGGTCCCCTTTCCCTTATTTTTGTCATGGCAGACGTTATTTCCTTCACAAATGGCGCAAGCTCACATCCGACTCATGGGTACTGCGAACTGTGGTGGGTTTTTTAATAGACGTCTCTCAGGTCCCCGTCCAGTCTGCTTCCACGCCTCCAGCCCGTTACTCCTCACAAGAGGCGACGTTGATAGACAGGGAACTTTGCTCCCTGCCATTGAAAGGAGCCATCCTTCCCGCGCTGGATTTCGCACGCTTCATCAGCAATGTATTCCTGGTACACAAAAAATCTGGGGACCTCCAGCCGGTTATAAATTTAAAGCCCTCGACACCTTTGTGGCCTATCGCCATTCCAAAATGGAGGGCATACACCTCCTCAGAGACCTCCTCCGAGACGGCGAATGATTCACGAGACTAGACCTCACAGACGCTTACCTTACGGTCCCGGTCCATCCCACTCATTGACCGTATTTGAAGTTCCACTGGCACCGCGACCTCTGTCAATTCACTTGCCTGCCGTTCGGCCTCAGCTCCGCACCATGGTGCTTTACGAAACTCCTCAAACCGGTCATGGCCTTCATACGGGCCCAGGGCATCAGAGCGATTGTATATCTGGATGATATCCTGATACTGGCACAAGACCCCGTCCAATCCTCTTGTCACACGACCCTTGTGGTTACGCTCTTGCAAGACCATGGCTTCATCATCAACAGAGACAAATCAGCACTGCGCCCTACCCAAACGTTCACCTTCCTAGGGTTCGACATAGACTCAACATCTTGCCAACTGCATCTTCCCCCGCAAAAGCTTCAAGCCAACAAAAAGACCCTACAAGGCATCCTGACTACGAACACCATCTGTCTCTGAGATCTGGCGAGAGTGGTAGACCTACTCTCTTCCTCCATTCAAGCCATTTTTCCTTGTCCACTGCATTATCGGGCAATGCAATGACTAAAAACCACATACCTCCGCCTCAATCCCTCCTACGACCAACTGGTCCCCATCACCCCGGAGGTTTGAGTGGAACTCCTATGGTGGTTGCGTCACATGGAGGCCTGGAATGGACGTGCCATCTTCGGCTTTCTGCCGGATTGCGTGCTGGAATCGGACACCAGCCAATCGGGATGGGGAGCGACCTGCGGGTCCGCATCCACAGGCGGTGCATGGGCTTCCGAGGAACAGCAGCTTCACATCAACTGGTTAGAAGTCATCGCCGGCTCGTTCGCCGTTCGCAGCTTTACCCAGGATCTCAGGGACTGCACTCTACTCCTCTGGATGGACAACATCTCCGCAGTCCAATACGTGAACCGACTGGGGGGCTCCCACTCCAAGCTCCTGTCGGACCTCACGCTCTCCCTCTTCAACTACTGCCTGGAATGGAACATCTCCCTCACAGCGGAATACCTGCCTGGTTCCTCCAACTATGTGGCAAAATGGTTTTCATGATATTGGAGGGACTCCAGCGACTGGAAATTGGACGTTGCGACGTTCCACCACTTGTCGATTCTGAGAGGGCCTTTCCATCTCGATCTGTTCACTTCCCGCTTGAACCATCAGACGCAGGCCTACTTCAGCTGGCTTCCAGACCTGCAGGTGACAGCGGTGGATGCTTTCCTCCAACCATGGCCACCGTCAGGAGCCTACACTTTTCCACCATTCCCGATGATCACACACACGATCCAGGAAGTCTGCAGACAGAGGATTCAGATTCTCCTGATCATGCCCTTGTGGCATGCTCAGCCCTGGTTTCCACTGACGCTGGAACTCTCCTGCCTACACCCGCGTCTGCTTCTGTCCTTTCAAGCCATTCTGCTGGACCCTCAAGGCAGTCCGCACCCATTGGTTTTGGAGGGCAACCTTCCCCTGGTGGCATGGACGATTTCCGGGGACCCTGCATGCTGCCGGGTCTATCAGAGGCAGCTCGATACTTATTATGGGAATCCTGGGCTCCTGGCACGCGAAAGAGCTACCGTTACACTTGGAAATCTTGGTGTAGTTGGTGTGTGCAACAAGTTGATCCCGCTACAGCCCCTCTACCTTTTAATCCTCAATTTTTTTAGCGGATGTTCCTACGACTGGGAAATCATACCGTACAGTTAATCTATTCCGCTCGGCCATTTTGGCGCTCACGTTCCCCTGGGTGGCGTTCCTGTGGGTCAGGACCCTTCCGTGTGTAGTCTCCTCCGAGGCATTCGACTTGCTCGCCCGCCGGCCCCTAAGTATGCTCATTTCTGGGATGAGGCGCTGATGCTCGAATTCCTGCGTAGCTGGCTGGATAAAGATTCACTGTCCCTCCGTCAGCTCTCGCCCAAATTGACAGTCCTTTTATGTTTGGTGTCCTTTCGTCGTGTCTCAGATGTTAGGGCCTGCGATGCGCACGCTGTGGCTTTCTTCCCTGAGGGAGTCGTTTTCACACTTACCAGGCATACTAAAACACTATCTCCTGAGGTTTTCTACCCTTACTTTCCCTCCGATCCTCTATTGTGTGTTGCTCGTTGTGTTACTACTTACCTCTCCCATTTGCGCCTTTGCGCTCCTCTCCGACCGGCCAACTTTTGGTCTCTTATGTCTCTACTTGCAAGCCTGTATCTTCACCTACACTCTCTAGATGGGTTCGCTGGCTGTTATCCCTAGCGGGCGTTGCTCCCACTTTGGCGCTCACTCTTTGCGGGGTGAGGCGGCTTCTTCTGTTGCGGACGCCGGGGGGTTCTCTGTCCGAAATACTAGTGGCTGCTGATTGGTCCAGGGCAGTTACTTTTAGTACCTTCTATTTCCGTCCTCTTT
Source organism: Leptobrachium leishanense (assembly GCA_009667805.1). Taxonomy (NCBI): domain Eukaryota; kingdom Metazoa; phylum Chordata; class Amphibia; order Anura; family Megophryidae; genus Leptobrachium; species Leptobrachium leishanense. The sequence continues at coordinate 38,657,902 of CM019066.1, read as the reverse complement.
CCCATGCATCTGGGGCTCTAGTGCAGCTTTAAAACTGCAAAATATGAAGCCTCCTGACTTGATATAAAATTGTGGATTATTCCAGCCTTACTGTTAACATAATCTTAATTTTAATAAAGACAGGAGGCAAATATTTTTTCCCTCCCGCCCGTGCCCGGGTTGTTCACATTGTACCGTTTTTTCTACTATATTCATTAAAAAATAAAAAAATAAATAAAAACGTCATCAATCTGTGTCCATTATTTATCTAACTGTTTTTCCTTCCATTAGTAGGATTTGCTGTTGGCATGTCTAGTTAGCCTAGTCTAGGGCTATTTTCTCAACTTTGATACTATTGTTAATTGTTAGCTTTTCGGTAGTGAGTTAGTTACCTGTTGATTGACACGTTTCCATCACATGGTACTTTCACGTATCCTCTGTTTCCTTCTTAGCTTGATTGGCCTCGGCTGCTCCGCTGGTCTGCCGTTCTGTGGATCGCCTGTTGAACTCCGGTTCTTCCCCGTTCGTCCTGTTGGCTTCGAGTTAACTTTGGCTTCTTCGGGAGTGCCTGCCCGGTCCTGAACAGCGTGCGAGTCCGTCCTGTTGAAGGGGAGGCGGCTGCGTGCGTGCGCAGGTCACGCGGTCCGGCCAGTCAGGTGGTACAGAGACTCAGTACCACCTGATTAGACGGACCACGTGACCTGCGACTGCACGCAGCCGCCTCCCCTTCAACAGGACGGACTCACTGTTTAGGACCGGGCAAGCACTCCCGCTGCCTGGCATCTGGGTCCCCTCAACCCGCGGGCCCTTGGGCGGTGCCTGAGGGCCCGGCGGGTCAGTCTGGGCCACAAGTTTTAGGGGCGCAAATTTCTTTTGAAATTATGCGCCCCTAAGAAAACTGCGCCCGGGGCCACAGCCCCCCCTGCCCCCCCCACGCTACGCCACTGAAACAAACTAAAGGAAAATGCACTACATTTTAGTTTCAGTCCTTTTTGTGATATTACATTGATGAGTGAAGGAGACCAGCAATGAAGAGCGCAACATCGCAAAGCTACAGAAAAAGTTTGTATGTGTAATCCTTCCCGACCCCTACCTGAAAATCTGACAGTGATAGAGCTCCAGAATACTCACTCGCAGCACAGACAGCCAGCACAGGAGAGGAAACCTTTACTTAACCCTTGCATGTCTATGAGGCCGACAAGATGATAAAAGCAGATGGAAAAGGAAAACATTCAAATAAATCACACTGAAAGCTAATGACAGAGGAGGGCTGGATAGTAAAAACCCCTTTATAACAAGCAGCGCTGGGAGAAGAGAGTGACTTTATAAAACATGTGTTATCTCCCCTCCCGCTCTGCATAATAGGGGCTTAGGTCTGATACATTTTATATAATCCTGGATTTTTTAGCCCTTTAAATCCAGTGGCTGTGAGCGCTGACTTTGGCTGCTTGTTATATTATCTCTCAGTACAATGTATCAGGCTCAGCTGTTACAGTAACTGCTGCTCATCACAGCACTCAGAGTTTCAATAAAACAAGGAAATAATATTGTTTTAACCTCTTATATATAAAAATATTATTTACTAGTTTTACTGAAACTCTGAGCGCTGTGATGAGCAGCAGTCAGTTACTGTAACAGCTTTGCCTGACACATTGTGCTGAGAGTGAGAGATACTGTAACAAACAGCAATCTCAGCCCTCTGAGGAGCCACTACAATAGTAATTGTATCCACTGATTTTCTGATGAATGAAATTAGTTTTCATACTAAAGAACTGAAAACGAATTTCTTTAGCAACTAAATAAATTGTATTTTAGGACTAATCCATTAGTTCAAAACGAAATTTTGTGCTGTGCACATATCTACATCCGACCAACCCAAAAACAGTCCTCACCAATCTCTGCATTAACTCATCACTACAGTCCCTCCCTCCTGTTTCTAATCCCCTCACCCATCTAGTTTGTAAGTTCCCACGGGAATGGGGTCCTCATACCCTCCTGTAACTGCTGGCAGGAATACTGACCTGTCTCCTGTATGTATTGTAGAGTTGTCCTGTCTTTACCCATTACACCTTGTACAGCGCTGCGGAATGTGTTTGCGCTTAATAAATAATAATAATAATGATAATAATGTATTTTCTCCAGTTTATGTGATAATAATAATATATGGTTATATAGATAGGGGTATATTACAGGTAGATAATAATAAGATTTGATTTACAGCCTGATCATTATTACGTCTTTATGCATCAATAAAATGTTTAAAACCCCAAACTCAATTATTTAAGGCTAGGGTCAGACGAGCGTGATTTCTACGGACTGTACGTCCGTGCAGTACGGACATCGTCAGTACGGATGACGCAGTAGTGGTCACACAGTCCGTTTTTTCACTGAAGTTATTTTTTGACGGATGTAGGAGGGGAAAATAAATTACAATGAAAAAACATTCTGTCCGTCAAAAATGCTGGACGTATAAATGCAGTCCGTCTGACCATGCTCCATCACTCACACACAAAGCTATGCGGACGTTGCGGACGTGGCGCACTCCCCACGTCCGTTCTAGCAGTATTACGTTCTTGCCTAACCTGCGTCCGTTTGCTGCGGCCATTGTGCATCCGCAGTTCAGTGCGGACGTACTTCATGTGTCAGGCTCCAATGGACTTACTTTCATGCTATCACGGACGTACTTTTAGGTGCAATCACGGACGTGAACACTACGCTCGTCTGACCCTAGCCTTAAGCTTATCATTGTGCTGCCAAAGCTCAGAGCTCAAATAGACATGGGCATTTGGTTTTGGATGAATTGAGAGTAGTCAAATTTTGGTTGATTTGTTAATTTGCCCAAAACATGAACAAACAAAAGGATAATGAATGAAGCGGAAACTAATCACATGGGATCGACTTTCTTTCTATTCAGTTCATTCATGCTATGTGTGCGGATTCTTATGCTGCATTATTATACTGTAGAGGTGCTGCCCGGCAGTGTGCGGAATCATATGCTGCATTAATTATACTGTAGAGGTGCTGCCCGGCAGTATGCAGATTCATATGCTGCATTAATTATACTGTAGAGGTGCTGCCCGGCAGTGTGTGGATTCATATGCTGCATTATTATACTGTAAAGTGCTGCCCAGCAGTGTGCGGATTCATATGCGGTATTAATTATACTGTAGAGGTGCTGCCTGGCAGTGTGCGGATTCATATGCTGCATTATTATACTGTAGAGGTGCTGCCTGGCAGTGTGCGGATACATATGCTGCATTATTATACTGTAGAGGTGCTGCCCGGCAGTGTGAGGATTCATATGCTGCATTATTATACTGTAGAGGTGCTGCCCGGCAGTGTGAGGATTCATATGCTGCATTAATTATACTGTAGAGGTGCTGCCTGGCAGTGTGAGGATTCATATGCTGCATTATTATACTGTAGAGGTGCTGCCTGGCAGTGTGTGGATTCATATGCTGCATTAATTATACTGTAGAGGTGCTGCCCGGCAGTGTGTGGATTCATATGCTGCATTATTATACTGTAAAGTGCTGCCCAGCAGTGTGTGGATTCATATGCTGAATTAATTATACTGTAGAGGTGCTGCCCGGCAGTGTGCGGATTCATATGCTGCATTATTATACTGTAGAGGTGCTGCCTGGCAGTGTGCGGATTCATATGCTGCATTATTATACTGTAGAGGTGCTGCCCGGCAGTGTGAGGATTCATATGCTGCATTATTATACTGTAGAGGTGCTGCCCGGCAGTGTGAGGATTCATATGCTGCATTAATTATACTGTAGAGGTGCTGCCTGGCAGTGTGAGGATTCATATGCTGCATTATTATACTGTAGAGGTGCTGCCTGGCAGTGTGCGGATACATATGCTGCATTATTATACTGTAGAGGTGCTACCCGGCAGTGTGAGGATTCATATGCTGCATTATTATACTGTAGAGGTGCTGCCCGGCAGTGTGCGGATTCAAATGCTGCATCATTATACTGTAGAAGTGCTGCCCGGCAGTGTGAGGAATCATATGCTGCATTATTATACTGTAGAGGTGCTGCCTGGCAGTGTGAGGAATCATATGCTGCATTAATTATACTGTAGAGGTGCTGCCTGGCAGTGTGCGGAATCATATGCTGCATTATTATACTGTAGAGGTGCTGCCCGGCAGTGTGCAGAATCATATGCTGCATTATTATACTGTAGAGGTGCTGCCCGGCAGTGTGCGGATTCATATGCTGCATTAATTATACTGTAGAGGTGCTGCCCGGCAGTGTGTGGATTCATATGCTGCATTATTATACTGTAGAGGTGCTGCCTGGCAGTGTGCGGATTCATATGCTGCATTATTATACTGTAGAGGTGCTGCCTGGCAGTGTGAGGATTCATATGCTGCATTAATTATACTGTAGAGGTGCTGCCCGGCAGTGTGTGGATTCATATGCTGCATTATTATACTGTAGAGGTGCTGCCCAGCAGTGTGCGGAATCATATGCTGCATTAATTATACTGTAGAGGTGCTGCCCGGCAGTGTGCGGAATCATATGCTACATTATTATACTGTAGAGGTGCTGCCTGGCAGTGTGCGGATTCATATGCTGCATTATTATACTGTAGAGGTGCTGCCCGGCAGTGTGCGGATTCATATGCTGCATTATTATACTGTAGAGGTGCTGCCAGGCAGTGTGCGGATTCAAATGCTGCATCATTATACTGTAGAAGTGCTGCCCAGCAGTGTGAGGAATCATATGCTGCATTATTATACTGTAGAGGTGCTGCCTGGCAGTGTGTGGATTCATATGCTGCATTATTATACTGTTGCAGTGTGCGGAATCATATGCTGCATTATTATACTGTAGAGGTGCTGCCCGGCAGTGTGCGGATTCATATGCTGCATTATTAAATAATATCATCAATAACTTGTACTGTTAGACTGGTGATTTAGGGAAAAGCTAATTAAATATTTAATATAATATAGTATTGATGTAGAAAGAAAGCCCTGGAACAAGTGAAAAAAGTGACTGACATTACGAAATCAGCAACGGAGCCGAAACGGACACGAAACGATATGAAAATACGATGTCTGAAATGAACCGAAATCAGACCCGAAATCGTGAATAGAACGAAAATGACTTGCGATTTTACAAATTTCACATTCATACGAAATAACAAAGTTATTTTGTTTCGTATCGGAAATTAATTCAGAAGGTGTGTATTTCGTTGCCGATCCGATTCAGAACATCAGACGAATCCGAAGCACCGAATCGGCAAGATTCGTGAAAAAAATGAATCGGTACGAAACAAAATGCACATTCCTAGTGTTAACCCATTAGGGACCGGACAGTTTTACGCAAATCCATCCTTTAGTGCCCGCTGCTGTATTTACATTTCTGCGCTGTTAGTGTTTAGGGCAAATTTTCCTGTTACTCATTTATACAACCCACACATATTATACAACGTTTTTCCCGCCATTAAATGGACTTCCTAAAAATACCATTATTTCATCATATCGTATAATGTACTATGAAAAAAACAGCTAAATAGTTTCAAAATGTTGTCCCGAGAATAGAAATACCCAATTTTTACATGACTTTGCTTTTTAACCCCTTCACTGCTGAGCCAGTTCACATATGTGCGCTGAGCTCATGATGACCGTTTTAGGCTCATTATTTTTAGATGACAGCCTAGGTCCTACTTGACTAAACCCTCCGCAGACATAAAAAAAAAATATTTAGTTATTAATTTATTTTTATTATTAGTTTTTTATTTTTACACCAAACCTGGTCATGTTTGGTATCATTGGAAAAGACATGACCCTCTAGCTGGAACGAATCGGGAGATAAGGGGAAATTTGGCAGCTAGGGGGTTAACTGGCCCACTGACATCCTCACACATATGGTGAGGATGTCAGTGGGTGGGGGGTGACCTGGAGACTTGGCTTACATCCAAGATGTCAGCCACCTCCAGGTCTGAATTGCAATCCATCAGCAAAATGGATAATGCTATAGAACACTGAAACAGGGAGACTCTCCCCTTTCCAGCGGTGCAAAAAGCATCTCTCTAGGTAAAATGGTTGGGGAGATAGAGGGCTCCAAAAGAGCCCCCCTCCCCTTCCTTAATTTTACCCCTCAGCGCCTGCCGATGATGTCATCATGCAGCGTGATGACGTCATCGCATCGGCCGGCCCCCAGGCACGCTGTGGGAGCCGGCGAGGGAGGTAAGTATCAGCAGGAGGGTGGTTAGGAGCTCGCTGACGTACCATGTACATCCACGGGTCTAAGGGAGACCCGTGGGCATGACGTACATGGTATGTCAGCGGTCGGGAAGGGGTTAATTATCCTATGCGCATGCACACAGTCTCATAGCAATTGATTCCATTTATACAAAATAATGTGTCCAAATTTCATAAGAACCGAGTCACCAGATCCAGATAACCACAGCAATAATAATTTTTTTCAGACAAGCCAAAAATTACAAACTGAACTTTTTGACCATGTACAAATAAAGAAACAAATGTGTAGACTGTGGAATAGGAATCCGAACATCCCACACCCCCAAAGGTATGATGTCCCACCCAGGTTACAGAAACATCATAAAATAGTGATTGGTAACCCAGGAAAATGCAGATTGTGGTAATGTGTTTAACTGTCGGGATTTGTTTACAATGATTACTGTTTATTAAGATGATTAAGTGATAACTGTCATGCTTTTACATTTCTCTGTGTCTGTTCTTTCTACAGGAAATAGGAATTACTTGAGAATAAAAGCAGCATTTATGGAAAGCAGGAATCACAGTACTGTGACCCACTTCATTCTTCTTGGGTTTTCCAGTGACCCCAACATACAAATTGTATTATTCCTCATCTTCTTGGTTGTCTATGTGGTCTTACTGGTGGCAAATATCCTTCTTATTCTGGCTGTGACCTTTGATCCCCGGCTACACAACCCAATGTATTTCTTTCTCGTTAACCTGTCCATCGTTAATATTGGTGATCCTTCAGCCGTTATTCCCAGGATGCTCGTGGATTTCTTAAGTGGAGATAAAAGTATTGTGTTTGCAGGTTGTGTCACCCAGATCTTTTTTCATTTTCTTCTGGTAGGAAGTGAATGCCTCCTTCTGGTCTTCATGGCATATGATCGATACGTTGCAATCTGTAAACCCTTGCGTTACAATGAGATCATGAATCGATCAGTTTGTGTGCTGATGATTACTGTTTCATGGGCAGTGAGTTCTGGCATATCATCAATTAACATCTATATTGTACATAGCTTGACATTTTGTGGCCCAAACATGATTAACCATTTCACGTGCTCATATAAATACCTGATTATGTTGTCCTGCAGTGATACCTCTGCAACTAACTTCTTGATATTTCTTGGAAGTGCCAGCATCCTCCTGGTTCCACTTCTTCTCATTCTTTTCTCTTACTATAAAATCATTTCTTCAATAAAAGGAATCCGTGGTGGACGATACAAGGCTTTTTCCAGCTGTACTCCACACCTCATCGTTGTGACCATGTTCTTTGGGTTGACCATGGTCAACTTCATGAGACCAAATGCTTTTGTAGGCGATAACAGCAGCAAAATACTATCTGTATTCTTTCTTATACTCATACCAATGGTGAATCCTATGATATATAGCTTGAGAAATAAAGATGTGCACAGAGCCTTGATAAAGCTAATCAGATTGCAGTAATGATGAGCCAGAAATCACTTCCATGTCCAAAAAAGTGGAAATTATTAATTCAAGAACTGCCAGAAATCTTCCTCTTGGGCTTCACTGATGCTCAATGCAGAAACAGGTGTAAAACTCATTTCAGTTTTATCATTAAGTCACTGGAGGAAGAATCATTATGAAGGTGTCCATGAAATTTCTCATTTTCAGTTTTTGAAAAGAAATGTTTTTTATAAAATCAAACACACGCAAATATTGCTGGAGCTTGTGTCGGGTAAAATGTCTGAATCAGACTCTCTTTATGACACGGTATTGAAAGGGTAATGACTAAATTTCAATGACTTTATGTTGATAACCCTAGTTCTTCATACAAGACCATTCAATGAGCAAGTCATGCATTCACTCTGTTTATTTAAATATAATTAATTTACAATAGAAAGTATGAACAAATCACACATTTTTTATGAGTATTACTTTTAATACAGAGCAAATTATAAACAAAATCATACAGAGTGTCCTGGGGAGGCCGAGAGCCAGCCGAAGTGTCTTATGATGATCCAAAGCATATGGAAGGCATGTTCAGACTTATTTTAATGCAGTCCAACTGTCTTGACTATGGGACTGGATGCAGATGAGTTCTTCAATGTCACTGGTTGACCTGGAGGTAGAGATGGAGGGGCATTCACCTTGGACCATGCTATGGTTACTTCCTGTCAATCCCTCTTCCCTTGACAAGACTTCTTTGCCCACACTGAGGGTGTTAGTGGTTCTGGTGAGATTCCTTAAGGAGATTGATGACTTTCATTGCAGTCCTGGAGAAAACTGAGTCTTTTTGAGTGGTCATGCTAGAACTAGAGTGCCCATACGGCTTTCATGTCATACCAATCTACCATCATGACTTCAGTGGAAAATGAGGAGTGTGGTCCCTGCAGGGGAATGACATTCCGGGGACCATGACTCTTGAACGGTCGTGCCCTTCTCTTGATATTGGGAAGCAGACATTTAAGATGAGGGATGTTTCCTGGATGGCTCATCTGACATGACCTCCCTACTTTCTTTTCATTACCTTTTTATATTTTCCTTACTTTAATTTTCCCTCCTTTCTTTTCTCTTCTGCCTCTTTTTTACTGTTTCTAGTTATAAGAATAATGTGGCTTTTATATCTTTTTTACATGTTATCTGCTCCTTTTATTTCATTGCGCTTAAGTAATGAGCAGAATTCAATAACCCCTGATTGTGATAAGATAAATAAATAAAAACTAAGTTTATGAGACATCATCCAGCCCGCTGACGAATGGTATGAATGGATGCCGTGTCTTTGCCAGTAATTCTGTTCAATATATTTCCTATTCAGTGAAAGTTGATCACAGTGAGCAGATAACTTACATATGTAAGCCTTGTATAAACAAAAAAACATATTACATGATAAATACCAAAAGACCTGTCCAAAAAATCACATTGATTTCACTAAAGACCAATGATATAATTTTCACATTGTATTATGGTGCAGAAACACCTGCTAACCCAACATTAAATCCTATCCAAAATACTAAACACTCCAAAACATAACCTGGAGTCCTGTCGATACTTCATTTATTTTAATACAACTCCCCACAATCTCTACAAAATCTAACATAAATCTTCTCTGATGTGTTTTACAGAGAGTATTCAAGAGACGCACATCCCATGAAAACAACAGCAATGAGAGAGTCACAACGTGACATGAAATAGAAATTTTTGCTTAAATTCAATTTACTATTAATACAAAGTGATATTCATTAAATATCTAAAGAAACAACGATAACAAGAGCTACACACATTGAAAAGAGCAAAAAGAAGGCAAACTCATCATGTAAAAATGTCCAAGCAGGAAAAGTAATCAGGAACAATAAGACTAAAACTCATCCCTGGCCCCACAAGTCCACTACTTCCCTCTCATTCTATCTTCCACACACCTAGCACAACTCTCCGCAATCCCAGCAAACTCATTCCCACAAACCCTCAGCGCCTGTCCTCTTTCTCCTGTGCCCTCTGGAACACTCGCTCTGTGTGCAATAAACTCACAGCTATCCACGACATTTTCATCTCCAACTCCTTCAACCTCCTAGCTCTTACTGAAACCTGTCTCTCTCCCTCTGACACTGCTTCCATTGCTGCTCTCACTCATGGCTGGCTACACTCATGGCTGGCCCCAGACCAGGCAAGAGACATGGTTGCGGGTTGTGAATTTTGCTCTCTCCCACCATTACCTACCAGCACCTCTTTTCTCCCCATCTCTCTCCTTCTCCTTCTTTGAAGCACAATGCATCCACCTGAAGCCGCAACACGCGGCGAAATGCGTTCTGGCATTTGGCAGAGTTTGATTTAATATCAATTTTATGTTTTAATTAAAGATTTTCTTTTTTTTTTTAAAAAAAGAACCTGGTCCCTTTTGTTCCGGAATCTGCTAGAGGTTTTTGTGGATTTTACCCTACAAATCCACTGGCACTATCACCTAGAGCTTGGCCATAAGCTCCACCGAATGTGAGTTGACACTCTATCTATATTACTTTATATACTCATTGGTCGACCTGCACAAGGAGGTTTCTCTTCTGTTTTTTATCCTTTCTTTCATGTCCGATTAATGAGAGGTATCATCAATTTGGAAGGGTGTGGGTCTTCTCCAAAAATAAGAAGAAAATGACCCAGATGCACGTAACCACTAAGAGGCAGTGACAGGGCTCTTTATTTGTGAGTGGAACAGCTTATTAGTGTTATATTCCATCACTATTTGTACACCCTGCACTATTATATGTATTCTGTGCTTTGCTTCTTTTTTATATAATCCATTTGGATGATACGTATCATGAGAACCACCTGAATACCAAGAAGCGATTGTCATCGCGCCACCAGATATATGTATATCTATACTTGTCGTCACATTGGTTTTGGGGGAAACCTCTATAGATCTGGTTTTGGCATTGGGATACTGGTGGTGGGTCAAATTTGGGCGCTGACCATCTTTTTGTGTGGCACTCATCTATCACCCACTGAGATCAACCTTCCAATTCCTTGACAACTTTGCTTCTTGGCTCTTCCACTTTCTGTCTACTAACCTTCCATGCTTAATTCTTGGGGACTTCAACATTCCCACTGATGATCCGTCTGCCCCTGCTGTCTCCAAACTTCTTATACTCACATCCTCCCTTGAACTTACGCAATCCTCCGTCCTCTCTATCCGCTGTGAAGGTCACTATATTGGCCTTGTTTTTTTCCAACCTCTGCTCCACTTCTGAGTTAACTTGTCACCCTTACCCTATATCTGATCAACACCTTCTCCCCTTCAACCTATCTGGATTACCTGAACTCCCTGCTCCCCCATAACGCACATGCACGTGCAGAAATCTACATGCTGTGAATCCCCATCAATTCTCCAAACTCCTTCATCATCTCCCACACACATCAGTCTTCACCTGCCCTGATGCTGCCACTGACCACTATAACGCTACTCTTATCTCTGCTTTAGACACATTTGCTCCTCCTCAACTCTGTAAAGCCCCATGACGCCAGCTTCAGCCCTGTCACACACTCCATACACGCTACATGCAAAGATGTTCTCACACTGCAGAGCGCGCCTGGAAGAAATCCCACTCTGAAGCTGATTTCATTCATTTCACGTTCATTCTGCAGTCATACACCTCGGCCCTTCATATGGCCAAACAAGCCTTCTTCCCATCTCTTTCTTATATCTACATTGTCGTCCAACCCTAAACGACTCTGGTCCACTTTTAACTCCCTCTTCTACTCACCCGCACCTCCCCCTCATCTGCCTTTATCGCTCAGGACATGGCAGATTATTTCTTAAATTAAACTCTGACTATCAGAAACAACATCCCAAAACAAACCATTAATCTACCACCTCCACTCCTAGAGATCCCCTCTGCTACCCTCTACTGCTTCCTCCCAGCCACAGAGGAGGAAGTCAATTCCTTGCTGTCCTCCTCACATCTCACTACCTTTCTCCGATACATCTCACTACGCGTCTGCTTGACCACATTAGCTCACATCTGATACCTGCAATATCCTCCTCCCTCACCCCTGCTCTCACAAACATCTTCAACCTATCTCTCTCCACCGGCTCCTTCCCATCTGCCTTCAAACACGCACAGGTTACCCCTTCACTAAAAAGCACTCCCACGATCCTAACTCTCAATCCAACTACCATCCTCTATCCCTGCTTCCGTTTACCTCTCAGCTCTTGGAAAAACTATTTTTCAACCGCCTCTCCCTCTTCCTGTCCTCTAATTCCCTACTTGACCCTCTGCAATCAGACTTCCGTTCCCTACACTCAACCAAAACTGCCCTCACCAAAGTCACCAATGACCTCCTAACTGCTAAAAGCCACAGCCACTATTCCATTCTCATCCTGCTTGACCTCTTGGCTGCTTTTGACACTGTTGGTCACCCCCTTCTTCTACAGAGTCTAAGCCCACTCGGCCTCTGTGACACTGCACTCTCTTGGATTCACTTTTATCTGACAAACAGGTTCTTCTATGTGTCATTTTCTGGTAACTCCTCCTTTTCAATGCCTTTATCACTTGATGTACCTAAAGGCTCTGTCCTTGGTCCTCTGCGCTTCTCTATCTAGACCTCCTCCCTGGGCAAAAATCATTAACAACTTTGTCCTTAATTACCACCTCTATGCTGATGATACTCTGATCTACCTCTCTACCCCTGATCTCTCTCCTCCTGTCCTTTCCAATGTCTGCGACTGTTTATCTGGAATCTCCTCCTGGATGGCCTTTCACCACCTGAAGAGTAACATAAACCAGACAAAGGAGAGAGTGCAGCGCTCTAGTGTTAATACACCAAAAATGTGAACCACCTCACACACCAACTTACATCATATATGACCCCACTAAATGTAATTCTGTGTGTAATGGAATACAAATCCTCAACATAATATGCAATAAAAACATACAAACCCCCTCTGCTACCCTCTGTCGCTTCCTCCCAGCCACTGAGGAGGACGTCAATTCCTTGCCGTCCTCCTCACATCTCACATATAGCGTAACTCTGTATAAATTATTTCATATATTATGATGTTGTGTAGTTTAACAAAACACATTCTCTTGAGCGATTTTATTTATAAAGGATTTTACCAGGAAGGATACATTGAGATTTCTCTAGTTTTCAAGTACGCTCAGGTGTATTCACATGTGGTTATTTATTAGGGCATATCCATCAGCCCCAACTTTGTCAATAACCAGATGTTTTCTTAAAGAAAAAATAAAAATAGGATAGTGCAGATGGTATCCATTATACTGGTGATGAAATAATAAAGAATGCAATCACCCCTCTGGAGCCTCAATCGCTGTTCCAGGTCCTGTAACTTCTGGGTAAGAGGACTAGGGATGAGCTGTTCGGGTTCGGACGTTCGGGGTTTGACCCGAACTTAGACTGTTCGAGCAGATCGCAAACACCGAACATTTCCGGGTGTTCGCCGCATGTTCGACCACAATGGACCACAATGCATTTTCCCACTGGCCTGAAGCTCGTAATTGGCTACAGCCTTGCACCTGACCACAGGTCTGGTGCAAGACTGGTTCAATACTATGCCAATCACCGCTCAGAGTCCTGATTGGCAAATTTTGCCCAATCATGGGCTCAGAGAGCTAAGTCCCGCAGCACACTATATAACGTTTCCACGCAGCGCTTCTGCACGCATTTCAGAGGAGATTTCAAAGGAGTTAGTAGTGTGTTGTTACTGCCGGTCTGCCACGCTACTGGGGGGGTCTGGGGTGTCTCATTTCTACCAAATAACAGGGAATTTAGGTGATGTGTGTCTTGTCACTGTGCCAGCAATTTTTTGGGGGTTTACAACTTTCTTTAAAACATTTGTGAATTGAGGTGATCTTCTGGGTCTTGTCACTGTGCCAGCAAGTCTTTTTGGGTCTCATTTCTACCAAATATCAGGGAATTTATGTGACGTGTGTCTTGTCAGTGTGCCAGCAATTTTTTTGGGGGTTTAAAACTTTAAAACATTTGTGAATTGAGGTGATCTTCTGGGTCTTGTCACTGTGCCAGCAAAACTTTTTGGGGCTCACTAATTTATTTAAAACATTTGTGAATTAAGGTGATCTGTGTCTCGTCACACAGCCAGCAAGTTTTTTGGGGCTCACTAATTTCTTTAAAACATTTGTGAATTAAGGTGATCTGTGTCTTGTCACACAAACAGTACCACGCATTATTTTGGGGCTCACTAATTTCTTTAAAACATTTGTGAATTAAGGTGATCTGTGTCTCGTCATACATACAGTACCACGCAGTATTTTGGGGCTCACTAATTTCTTTAAAACATTTGTGAATTAAGGTGATCTGTGTCTTGTCACACAAACAGTACCACGCATTATTTTGGGGCTCACTAATTTCTTTAAAACATTTGTGAATCAAGGTGATCTGTGTCTCGTCACACAGCCAGCAAGTTTTATTGGGGCTCACTAAATTTCTTTAAAACATTTGTGAATTAAGGTGATCTGTGTCTTGTCACACAAACAGTACCACACATTATTTCGGGGCTCACAAATTTCTACAAAACATTTGTGAATTGAGGTGATCTGTCTCTTGTCACTGGCTGCCAGCTATCAGTGTGTCTCACTGAGTTATAGCAGAGTTCTTTAAATCTTTATACCAGAGTTGAATCAGAGCTCTGTATATATTAATCTATATATCACTCACCATGTCTGAAAGAACAAAAAGGACAGGCAGACGCTCCCAGACACAGATAAGAGGGCAAGCAGCCCCTGTGTTGGGAGGCTGTGCCTCTGGTCGTGGTGGACGTGGTGCATCCTCTGCAGGGGCACGCTTGTCCTTTATAACTGGTGCTGGCCATCTTCTTAACCTGCAGCAACATAGAGAGGATTTGGTGGATTGGCTAGCCAGGCCATCCTCATCCTCCGAGTCCTCTGCCAGCCAGGCTTCTAGTGCTTTACAGTCCAACTCAGCTGCCAAAGCATCTAATGCAGCCTCCATGTCCACAGCTACTCCTGCCGTAGCCTCGCTATCACACACAGAGGAGTCAGCTGAATTGTTTGACTACAATGAGAGTGCCATGCTGCTTGAGGATGCGCAGCAAGTACAGTGCTCTGATTCAATCTCTGAGGTTGAGCAAGGGAGTATAATCAACCTAGAGGAAGGGATGCCAGTGATGACACACAAATAACTGGCACTCATGTTGCCCCAGCAGCTGCAGCATACTGACAAGTTGGCTCCAGTGACGAGGAGATAGGGGGTGAAGATGACATTGATGATGAGGTCACTGACTCCACCTGGGTACCAGATCAAACTGAGGAATCAAGTGAGGAGGAGGGGGAGGAGGAGGAGGCACAGCAAACACGAGGCACAACATCCTCTGTGACCAACCGTAGCACTAGCCAGTCCAAGGTATCAGATGTCAGAGCTGCTCCGGTGCAGAGCGCTGTTGTCTCAAAGAACACATGCAGGAACTCTGCTGTTTGGGAGTTCTTTAAGAAATGTGCAGCAGACCCCACCGTTGCTATTTGTAATCTATGTCAGATGAGGCTGAAGCGTGGGATAAACACCGGACACTTGGGTACCACGTGCTTAAGGCGACATATGAACAAGTGCCACACATCCCGTTGGCGCAAAACTTTGCGTAGGTCCTCCTCCTCATCTGTTTCTACCCACACTGTATGTCCTGCCATGTCATTGCCTACAACCTCCACCGACAGGGATGATGCTACAGTAATGGATGTACTAGCAGGTCCTTCCTCACAATGTGACATCATCCCAGTAGCTGAAGATTTATGCAGTCAGATTACTTTGACGCAGCTCCTGCAGCGAAAGAAAAAATATAGTCTCAACCATCCCCAAGCACTGCGTCTAAATGCCAGCTTAGCAAAATTACTCGCATTGCAGCTGCTGCGTTTCCAGCTGGTGGACTCTGTTCCCTTCCGTGAATTTGCTGAATGTGCTGTACCACAGTGGCAGGTTCCAAAATGCCATTACTTTTCACGCAAGGCCATTCCAGCACTATACCAGCACATGGAAGACAATGTTATCCAGTCATTGGGAAAGGCAGTCAGCAGCAAGGTGCATGTCACTTTAGACGCGTGGTCCAGCAAGCATGGACAGGGTCGTTACATTTCCTTCACAGCACACTGGGTAACTCTGATTGCAGCTGGGAGGGATCCAAGACGGGGCTCTGTGCTGGAGCTTGTTCATCCACCACGCCTCCAGAAAGCTGCTTGTATGAGGTCTGTCTGCTCTACCACCACCACCTCTTCCTCCTCCTCCTCCTCCTTCTCTGTCTCTGGTGAAGTGGCAGTTAAACCGACACCTGACAGGGTCTATGCAATGGATCAAGCAAAAAGATGCCATACTGTGCTTGAGCTGGTTTGTTTAGGGGACAGGAGCCACACCGGGTCAGAAATTTTGTCAGCTCTGCAGGGGCAGGTGCAGAGATGGTTAACACCACGCCAGCTTGAGCCGGGAATGATCGTCTGCGATAATGGCAGCAACCTTCTCTCCGCCCTATGCAAGGGTAAATTGACGCATGTACCATGCCTAGCACACGTCCTAAATCTGGTGGTACAGCGTTTCCTAACCAGGTACCCAGGGCTGCCAGAGCTTCTCATCCAGGCCAGAAAAGTCTGCAGCCACTTCAGCCGGTCATTCCCAGCAAGCGTTCGCCTGGCAGAAATTCAAAGAGAATTTAACCTTCCCACAAACCGTCTGATCTGTGACATGCCCACCAGGTGGAACTCGACATTAGCAATGCTGCAGCGTCTGCACAAGCAGCAGAGGGCCATCAACGAGTACCTGTGTGAGTATGGCACAAGGACAGGTTCAGGACAACTTGTTTTTTTTCCTCCCCCGCAGTGGCTGATGATCAAGGATGCATGCACTGTACTGTCACCATTTGAGGAGGCAACGAGGATGGTGAGCAGGGACAGTGCATGCATCAGTGACACAATTCATTTAGTGTTCTTGCTGGAGCACACTCTGTGGGGAATTATAGATGTGGCTCTAGAGGCAGAGCAGCGGGAGGAAGAGGAGGCCTTCCCTAGCTCTCAATGCCCCAGTCTTTCCGCAGACAGCATTCCAGCGGGTCCTACTCAGATCAGACAGGAAGAGGATGAGGAGGAGGAGGACTATTTAAGTAGTGGGGGCATTGAAGGTGGGGATTCCTCAAGGGAGGGTTTTGTGTGCCCAGAAACAGAACGGCTTGTGCGTGGATAGGAGGAGGAAGTGCACAATACGGTCATCCTCATTGACTAGGAAGACTCGGCAGCAAATGCCACCTCCAACCTATGCTGCATGGGCTCCCTAATGATGCAAAGCCTGCTAAAGGACCCCAGGATTCGTGCTATCAAGGAGAGGGATCATTACTGGTTGGCAACCCTTCTTGATCCACGATACAAGGGGAAAGTTGCAGAGCTCATCCTGCCCGCACAGAGGGAGCACAGGATGAAAAAACTTGAGGACGCTCTAAAGCGACACTTGTGTAACACCTTTCAAGGCACTGGTAGATTACCAAGTGCTGACACACG
Source organism: Leptobrachium leishanense (assembly GCA_009667805.1). Lineage (NCBI taxonomy): Eukaryota > Metazoa > Chordata > Amphibia > Anura > Megophryidae > Leptobrachium > Leptobrachium leishanense. The sequence goes on along the minus strand of CM019066.1, from coordinate 38,640,709 downwards.
TGCTTCTGAGGCTGCGGGTGATCAGAGGAATAGCGGTGAAGGACAGGGCCGCTTGACTGATGCTTTTTTAAATTTTTTTAGTACACGACGCCCAAGGACGTCAAATGTAGGCAACCATTGACAGCGTCTTCACCATATGGTGCAGGACTACCTAGGGGCAAGGGCAGACCTAGGTACCTTTCCAGCAGATGATCCACTGGCTTACTGGGTGTTGAGATTGGATCACTGGCCAGAACTTAGCCAATATGCTATGCAGCTACTAGGTTGCCCTTCATCTAGCGTGCTTTCCGAAAGGACGTTCAGTGCCGCTGGAGGTTTTGTCACAGACAAAAGAGTGCGTCTGTCCACCGACTCTGTAGACCGGCTGACATTTATAAAAATTAATCAGTCCTGGATCAGCAGCTATCAATCCCCTGATGCTGAAGTAATGGAATAGATAGGGGATGTCCTCTTCTGCATTCACAAAACCTCCAGCACTGAACTCTTCCACAATACCACAAAAGGGTTACGGTGTGAAGGCACTTGCTGCCATGAAAGGCACAATATTTGGCTGCACTGACACCTGTGCCAGATTTATATCATTTTATTTTTTTGAACCGCAGGGTCCAACCCTGCACTCTTCCACAATACCACAGAGGGGTTACTGTATGATACCTGCTGGCCTGGCATTAAAGGCACAATATCTGGGAGCGACGAACGACCATTAACAGATAAAAAAAAAAAACTTTTCAATATAGGACCACATGGTCCACCCCTGCACTCTTCCACAATACCACAGAGGGGTTAGGCTAGGGTCAGACGAGAGCATTTTCTACAGACTGTGCGTCCGTGCTTACTGACTGACGACAAGGTAGTGGCCACACTGTCGGTTTTTTTCACTGACGTATTGTTTGACTGATGTATCATGGAAAATAAATTACAATGGAAGAACATTCTGTCTGTCAAAAATGCTGGACGTATAAATGCAGTCCGTCTGACCTTGTTTCATCACTCACACACAAAGCTATGCGGACGTTGTGGACGTGGCGCACTCTGCACATCCTTTCTAGCAGTATTACGTTCTTGCCTAACCTGCGTCCGTTTGCAGCGTCCGTCAGCCCCGCACTTCTGTGCGGACGTACTTCGTGTGTGGGGCTCCATTTAACACAATTGTATGCTATCACGGACTTACTTATGTGCGGGCAACACGGACGTTAACACTGCGTTCGTCTGACCCCAGCCTTACTGTATGATGGTACTTGATGGCCTGGCATTAAAGGCAGAATATCTGGGTGCACTGACGCCCATTATTACCAGATCAAAAACTTTTCAATACAGGACCGCAAGGTTCACCCCTGCACTCTTCCACAATACTACAGAGGGGTTACTGTATGATGATACTTGCTGGCCTGGCAGTCTTGCACCAAAGGCAGAATATCTGGGTGCACTGACGCCCATTACCAGATCAAAAACTTTTCAATATAGGACCACATGGTCCACCCCTGCACTCTTCCACAATAACACAGAGGGGTTACTGTATGATGATACTTGCTGGCCTGGCATTAAAGGCACAATATCTGGGTGCACTGATGCCCAATAACAGATAAAAAAAACACTTTTCAATATAGGACCACATGGTCCACCCCTGCACTCTTCAACAATACCACAGAGGGGTTAGGCTAGGGTCAGATGAGCGCATTTTCTACGGACTGTGCGTCCGTGCAGTACGGACGTACTTACTGACTGACGACAGGGTAGTGGCCACACTGTCGGTTTTTTTCACTGACGTATATTTTGACTGATGTAGCAGGGAAAATAAATTACAATGAAAAAACATTCTGTCCGTCAAAAATGCTAGACGTATAAATGTAGTCCGTCTGACCTTGTTGCATCACTCACACACAAAGCTATGCGGATGTTGTGGACGTTGCGCACTCTGCACGTCCGTTCTATCAGTATTACGTTCTTGCCTAATCTGCGTCCGTTTGCAGCGTCCATCAGCCCCCGCACTTCTGTGCGGACGTACTTCGTGTGTGGGGCTCCATTTAACACAATTGTATGCTATCACGGACGTACTTATGTGCGGGCAACACGGACGTTAACACTGCGTTCGTCTGACCCCAGCCTTACTGTATGATGATACTTGCTGGCCTGGCATTAAAGGCAGAATATCTGGGTGCACTGACGCCCATTATTACCAGATCAAAAACTTTTCAATATAGGACCACATGGTCCACCCCCTGCACTCTTCCACAATACCACGGAGGGGTTACTTTATGATGATACTTGATGGCCTGGCATTAAAGGCACAATATCTGGGTGCACTGACGCCCATTACCAGATCAAAAACTTTTTAATATAGGACCACATGGTCCACCCCTGCACTCTTCCACAATACCACGGAGGGGTTACTGTATGATGATACTTGCTGCCCTGGCAGTCTTGCACCAAAGGCAGAATATCTGGGTGCACTGACGCCTTAACCAGATGCATATCTTGTTAACATAGGACTGCAAGGTTCACCCCTGCATTCTTCTTCTTATTATTCTTTATTTATAAAGCGCCAGCATATTCCGCAGCGCTGTACAATAAGCACAGTATAGACAGGGTTACAATACATTGAACAACATTTGACAAACAGTACGGGAGGAGATGAGGGACCTATTCCCGTAGGAACTCACAATTCTTCCACAATAACACAGAGGGGTTACTGTATGATGATACTTGCTGGCCTGGCATTAAAGGCACAATATCTGGGTGCACTGACGCCCATTACCAGATCAAAAACTTTTCAATATAGGACCACATGGTCCACCCCCTGCACTCTTCCACAATACCACGGAGGGGTTACTTTATGATGATACTTGCTGGCCTGGTAGTCTTGCACCAAAGGCAGAATATCTGGGTGCACTGACGCCTTAACCAGATGCATATCTTGTTAACATAGGACTGCAAGGTTCACCCCTGCATTCTTCTTATTATTATTCTTTATTTATAAAGCACCAGCATATTCCGCAGCGCTGTACAATAAACACAGTATAGACAGGGTTACAATACATTGAACAACATTTGACAAACAGTACAGGAGGAGATGAGGGCCCTATTCCCGTAGGAACTCACAATTCTTCCACAATAACACAGAGGGGTTACTGTATGATGATACTTGCTGGCCTGGCATTAAAGGCACAATATCTGGGTGCACTGTCTCCCATTAACAGATAAAAAACTTTTCGATATAGGACCGCATGGTCCATCCCTGCACTCTTCCACAATACCACAGAGGGGTTACTGTATGATAGTACTTGCATGCCTGGCACTAAAAGCACAATATCTGGGTGCACTGCCATTGATGCCTATATCAGATTCATATCCTCAGAGGGGGTTACGGTGTGACGGCACTGTTGCCGACGCTAAAAGCCCAATTTTAAAGCACCTATTGTTACTTTCATCCAAAGCCTGCATAAGTTTCACAATAATTTAGCCAAAAAAATCACTAATCTTTTTCTGCGCGTCCTAAAATGTCTTTTCATACAGACTGCCGCCCCAAGCAGTTGTTTATGGATAGATTAAAGGAAATGCATTTACCGTCATATGAAACGTCATTTTTTTTGTTTTTAAGTGTTTCTATACATCCTAGAAATCCGCCACTTCACGGGCAGGTTATGGGGACCTCCTAGGCACGATATTTGAAGGAATTTTTGGTTTTTATTTTTAACCATTATTTCATGGAAAACTCACTGTCCCTTTAAAAACGTTTTTTTTTTTACTTTTTGTCCTTGTTTCCTGTCCCCCAGGGCACTACCCGGACCCCCATACACCTTTTATGGCAAATATGTAGCATATATGCCCTCTTGAAGGGCACTCTAAAAAAAACGAATTTTCAGCCCCATTGACTTGCATGGGGTTCGGGTTCGGGTTCGGGCTAGGTCCCGAACAAATGGGAAGTTCGGGTTCGGGCTCGAACCGAACTCGGGGAGTGTTCGGCTCATCCCTAAAGAGGACACCCTCCTTATGATGTAATCGCTCGCATTCACGATGACACCCACAGCGGTGTGGCAGTCCCACAGCGAGAGCTGTCATTTTGAAAACTATACTTATTATTTACCAACAATTAATAATATAGAAAATGAAACCCAAGAAAATTTGTCACATGAGTATATATATGATACAAAGTATCTTATGCACATACATATATTTGGGCCTTGATAATGGTCACTTCTGCCACCATATATTGTCTATGTCACATTAAAGCTCCTCCTTTTCCCTGTGAATTTTGGAGTGGCTGGCCTGCATTACTTTTTTCTGTGAATGGCTCTCGTGGTGACTATCCGAGACACTAGTGCTTGTAGTTGCTCCTTATCCAGTGATTTTTATAGCCAAGTGGGCAGTTTTTTTTTCCTTTGTATGGTACAAAACACTGAGGGCTCTATTACCTTTTTCACGCACTTTTTTCCCTGCGTGCAAAAGAGCTTTAACGCGAGGGGCAAAACCCTTCACGCTGAACGTCATATTACGAAGATCGCGCATACGATGTGCAATAACGTCTAACGCGAGTGACCCTGCACGAGTGAAAGTTTGTGCGCGCATCCCATACGTAACATTGTGAGTTCAAATACGTTCGTGCGCTGGTATGCGGATGGTATTACAATTGATGCGCAACTTTTTACGAGCAACGTTTGCGCGCATAATTTTAACGTCTTTTAAAAGCTGGTGGTAACTGAAAATCTGAACGTTCTGGCCGAAGCAAAATACACCAAAAAAAACATACAGCACAGTATAGTTACACATTCTACACATAACCAAACAATAAAATAGAGAGGTTGTGCGTGTTTTTATTATCGCTGCAGCATATATACTCAGATTGATTTTGGCAGGCGCAGAAACTGAATGGGAGACAATTGTGGTTCTTAATTCTGATTGGCTGAATCGCATGAAAAAACAGTCTGCCCACCGATTTCTGCGCGCAGAGTTAATTTTGCGCTCGTTTTTGTGCGTTTTTTACGCGCGATATTGTCGGACAGATGAAAAATTGCGCTCGGATCGTAATTAATTTACACACGTTAACATTTATCGCTGCGCAAAAAAAATTGCGTTGCGCATACAAATTTGCGCAGAGAATGTAATAGAGCCCTGAATGTCCACAATGACAAAGACTCACTGAATCCCAACAACAATCCATATTTTAATAGATGGAGGCATTTTACACTTAACAAATGAGACCTTCAAATACATTGATATATTTAAAACTAGATTTACCTTTTTTACCGAGTCTAAAATCCATGATTTTTATGAACCCTTTGTGATTCAGGACATTGTTATCTGGCTTTAAGTCTCTGGAAGAACATGAGATATTTGAAAAAAAGCTTTGTTACATTTGTGCACTTGCCATACAAGTGTCCTATCTTCTGCTATATTACTTATTGTGGACATCAGACCTGCACTTACCTACGGATTATATTTGTCAGGAGGAGGAATTTCAGCCCTGAGACAAGACCTGCCGTATAAAATTGGACCCACGGCTTCAAGAAAAATCCCTAGAAATCCGGTCTAGTGTCAAGATTCCCACTGGCAGTGTACTCCAGAACAAAAAAATTCTTGGTCAGTGGTGTGTAATGACAGAGATACAGAGAATGAAGAACCAGTCACACCATGGTCCAAAAGCAAATAGAGCCAATTTTATTTAGAACAGATCTCAGTTCCATTAGGAACCTTTGTCAAGCATGAAAAAGCAAACCACTGATAGTTGGACGGAAATCATGTTGATTCGAATTGGACAAGTCTAGGAATGAAGAATACATAAGGAGAGCTGCAATACTGTATCTAATCCAGTGCCTCCCATTCATTCTTATGAGAAAACCAAAAGAAAGAATATTCTGAAGTCACATCATAGAAGAGAATCATACTGTGTCAGTTGAATGAGACGAAAGTGGAAATTTTGCTAAAGATATGGATGAGTGACACCTTTACAAAATAACATTAACAATAAATGCCTCACGTTTTATGAGCTTCCGATAAAGATCAGGGGTTAGTGCATACTGTGAAAACACCTCCTTAGGTATCTGTTTAATATTAATTAGTCTACGTTTTTGATACACAAAGTCTATGTTCTGTGGTTTGTTGTGGTTTTTGATTGTTTCCATTAAGCTTCAGCTGACAAAGAGTCCAGCATCCTTTAGTAAACACAACATGATTTAATTTTCAATTGAACAATTAAAATATTTGTGAAGAAATCTCTCATCTCAGTGTGAACACATGTTATTCTTCTCACCCCTTTGTGTCCTTATTTTATTCTTTCCATCCCAATGTATCTTTGCCTTGTTTTATTCACTTTATTCTGTCAATGTTCTTTTCTTTTTACCTCATTGTGTCTTGGTTTGATTGATTTCACTTCAATGTATCTCTGTCCTTTCTTTCACTCCATTGCATCCTTGTTCTACTCTTCATTCCATCTCATTCTTCTCAATCAGTTGTGTTCTTGTCCCTGTTTTTTCAGCTTTCTATGTTTTTGGCGGTTTCTTTTCACCCCATTCTTCCAGTGTCCACAATTCTTCACCCCATAATTTCTATGCTTTTTTCACTCACTCAATTGTGCTTTTGTTCTCTCTCTCTCTCACCTCATTTAACCATTGTTCTAGCACTTTCTGGAATGGGAGATGTTAGTGCCATTAAAATTAACTTTCGTTTGGGAATATTTGAGGTAATGGACAAAGATCTGCAGCTCCAATAACCCATAAATTATTCTGGCCCTGATGTACCAGGTACAGCAGAAACAATATTCTTCCACATTAATTATGTTTCAGCCATGGACGTGGGGAAATAATTACATATGATCCTCTACAAACTAACCCTACAGATCATTTATTAGAAAATATGGAAAAAATGGACCTTACACAATGCGCACTCTGATATTTTCCCCATACATAATTTCATACACATCTTATGGAAACATTATGTAAGAAAGTAAGCAGAGAAATATAATTATTACTGGATTATAAAAATATATAATTATTGTAGATGTTATATTAATACTTGGAATTATAATAACACTATTTCATTTTTGAGGCCTGGACACATCAGAGCAATGAAAACATTATCGGTGCTAATAAACCCCTGATATAATTAATGAGGTCTCTGAAGTAACAGCAGCTCCTTGATCTATATCTGTAGAACCCGACTGGGGATTCTTTGGCCGATCGGGGAGTTGAGGAGGCTTTATATGGAATATATTTAAAGGTTAATTTCTCACACGCGTGCTTTCAGGTGACATATTGGATGGTTATAATGGGAATCCTCCAGCTCATCATTTATTCTGTTTAATTCATTAAAGACACAAGTGCTATTTTATTTATAAAAGCAGAGGAATATTTCCAGAGTAAAAACCCATCCAGGTTAAAGAGATTGATGGGGAACAGGACAGGTGAGGTACATTAATGCAGCATAATAAATGACAGCTGGGCACGTTACGGCCAGATTCTGCGCTGCTTTCACAAATCAATTAATGACAACGTAAGAAAGCAAACAAGTAAAAACTCTCAAGCTATGTATGTGCTACTGTGATCTTGTATATATGGTCATCAGCAGCAGACGGCACAGTTTTAGATTGTGTTAATGTGTGCTGCATCAATGCAAATGAAATCTGTTTGTTGCAAACTAATTGTGTTTGCTTTTGGCTCCAGAAGGTGGAATCGGACATCCACCAGCCGATGCACAGAGCCACAAGCTGCAGTAGCTCCATTTGGCTAGTAGATGACATATGTCTATCAACTAGGTTATTACATAAGGAATTGATTGGGAATATTCCCAAATTTTTCTTACTGAATAATTAACTTAAGATGAGTTTCCAACAAAAAAAAACACTGGTTTCTGACATTGGATTTATGGAAAATCACTTTGTAGTGAACGGGTTAACTAACAGAATATTGTATAAATAGCAATATCAAGAAATAGTATTGCAGTCAAATAAAAGTCATTCTAAATTTTCGAAAAATAAAACTGTGTTCTGGGATTTAGAGATTTAATGGACATTATATTGTTTATTAATATGGAAATAAATATCATCATGGAAGTAAAAGTGCAATATTATGAGTTCATAAGTAACAGTGTAGGGAAATGACTGGAAATTTGTGTCAGATATTGACAGTGTGTGTGTGTGTGTGTGTTAATAAAATTATAATTTTTTATTTAAACTTATTATGTATTTAATTCCATCACATAATTTAAATTTTCTTTTAGCGCTTTCTGGGGAGTCCTTTTTTCTGTTTGTATTGTGTGTAGGAGAACGCTCAGTTACACAATCATTAGATGACATCATGCTGAGTAACAGCGCAGGTAATCAGTCATACACATGTCACTAGTGTTACAGGGATCCCAGTTGATGATGAGACAGATCAGGTGCAGGATTTCTATTCGTAACACTGAATAACATGTAACAATAATAAAAAAATATAGATTAAAATGATTATATTTAATTCCCTCTCATAATTTAGATTGTTTTTTGCGCTTTCTGGGGAAGCTTTTTTCTGTTTGTATTTATATAAAATAGACACTTTTAAATTTTCTAAATTTCCGTAATACAGATCATATACTTAAATATAATTACATTATAAAAAGGAGATTCTAAATATTTACAATGTAGTAGATTTTGTTCAGAAGTAGTGATGGGCTGAACACCCCTGTGTTCGCTTCGTATTCGAACATTAGAACAGCCGAAATGTTCGAATACGAACTCGAACACAATGCAAATCAATGGGGGTCGAACATGCAAAATGTGTTCACAGTTCTCCTAAATGTACCGGCAGCTGCCGATACATTTAGGAGACCTGTGGCTGCAGCCCCCCATACCTCTGCTGTCCTGCTACTGTCCCAGCCTCCTGTTCCTCCGGTCTGTCTGCTCTGCTCCTCCGTCCGGCCGCAGCTTCTCTGCCCCACGCCTCGTCTTCATGCTGAGTCCTGATTGGGCAAAGTCCTGCGTCTGACCTGGACTTTGCCCAATCATGTCTCTTATTCAATACTGAGCCCTGATTGGTCAAAGTCCTGCACCTGACCTGGACTTTGCCCAATCAGGGCTCAATATTGGATTAGAGCCCTGATTGGGCAAAGTCCAGGTCAGGCGCAGGACTTTGCCCAATCAGGGCTCAGCATGAAGTCGAGGTGTGGGGCAGGGGAGCTGTGGCCAGACGAAGGAGCAGACAGACCAGAGAAACAGGAGGGCTAAAGGCACGGGGGTCGGGGGGCTGCAGCCACGGTTCTCCTAAATGTACCAGTAGCTGCCGGTACATTTAGGAGAACTGTGAACACATTTTGCAAAGGCATTTTGTATGGATGGATGGATGGATTTTGATTTACAGCCTTATCATTATTACGTCTTTATGCATCAATAAAACATTTAAAACCCAAAAATCTATTATTTAAAGCTTATCATTGTGCTACCAAAGCTCAGAGCTCAAATAGACGTGGGCATTTGGTTTTGGATGAATTGAGATTAGTCAAATTTTGGTTGATTTGTTAATTTTTCCAAAAAATGAACCAACAAAAGGATAATGAATGAAGCGGAACCTAATCACACGGGATTGACTTTATTTCTATTCAATTAATTCACGGTATGTAGGCCTAGCAGACCACCCATATCCCCACACACCTAGCTGACAGGTGAGGATTTAAATCAGAGCAGGTGGGCTCTTTGACTGTCTCTCATTTAGTTCCTCAACTGCTGGACTTTACTGTATTTTGGAGGAAAGAACCCATATATTTGTGGGTTCCGGAGAGAGAGCTTCATGACAGCCAACCCACTCTCCTGATTAAGCCCTCACCTGCTGCCAATGGATGAGGGTTTAATTAAAAAATTATTAGTTGTGTGTTAATAATCCGATGCGCATGCACACAGTCTCATGGCATTTACTTTTATTTAAACAAAATAATGTGTCCAAATTTGTCCAAATTTTAGAAGAACCGAGTCAATGACCCATTGAAATCCATATAACTAAAGCGATAATATTTCTTTTCAGACAAGCCAAAAATTACAAACGGAACTTTTTGACCATGTACCAATAAAGAAACAAATGCGTAGAAGAGGCCATATTGGCTGGACTGTGAATCCGAACATCCCATACCCCCAAAAGTATGATTCTTCATCCAGGTTGCAGAAACATCATATGATAGTGATTGGTAACCCAGGAAAATGCAGATTGCGGTAACGGGTTAAACTGCCAGGATTTGTTTACAATGATTAATGTTTATTAAGATGTTTAAGTGATAACTGTTATGCTTTTATTTGTCTGTGTCTGTTCTTTCTACAGGAAATGGGAATTACCTGGGAATAAACAGCAGCATTTATGGAAAGTAGGAATCACAGTACTGTGACCCACTTTATTCTACTTGGGTTTTCCAGTGACCCCAACACACAAATTGTATTATTCCTCATCTTCTTGGCTGTCTATGTGGTCCTACTGGTGGCAAATATCCTTCTTATCCTGGCTGTGACCTTTGATCCCCGACTACACAACCCAATGTATTTCTTCCTCATTATCCTGTCTAGCGTTAATATCTGTGGTCCTTCAGTCATTGTTCCCAGGATGCTTGTGGTTTTCTTAAGTGGAGATAAAAGTATTGTGTTTGCAGCTTGTGCCACCCAGATCTTTTTTAATTTTCTTATGGGAGGATGTGAATGCCTCCTTCTGGTCTTCATGGCATATGATCGATACGTTGCAATCTGTAAGCCCTTGCGTTACAATGAGATCATGAATAGATCAGTTTGTGCGCTGATAATTACTGTTTCATGGCTAGTGACTTCTGGTATATCATCAATTAACATCTATTTTGTATATAGCTTGACATTTTGTGGCCCAAACATGATTAACCATTTCACGTGCTCATATAAATACCTGATTATATTGTCCTGCAGTGATACCTCTGTATCGAACTTCCTGACATTTCTTGGCGGTGCCACCATCCTCCTGGTTCCACTTGTTCTCACTTTTTTCTCTTATTATAAAATAATTTCTTCAATAAAAGGAATCCGCTCTAGACGATACAAGGCTTTTTCCAGTTGTACTCCACACCTCATCGTTGTGACCCTGTTCTTTGGGTTGACCATGGTCAACTTCATGAGACCAAATGTTTTTGTAGGCGATGACAGCAGCAAAATACTATCTGTATTCCATCTTATTCTTACACCAATGCTGAACCCTATGATCTATAGCTTGAGAAATAAAGATGTGCACAGAGCCTTGAGAAAGTTAATCAGATTGCAGTAATGATGAGGAACAATTCATTCATTGTTCCAAAAAGTGGAAATTATTAATTCAAGAAATGCCAGAAATCTTTTGGTCTGGATTCACTGATGCTCAATGCAGAAACAGGTGTTAAAATCATTTCAGTTAAATCATTTCAGTTAAGTCACTGGAAAAAGAATCATTATTAAAGTGTCTGTGAAATTCTCATTGTCCGTTCCCTAAAAGAAATGGTTTTCATAAAATCAAACACATGCAAATATTGCTGGAGCTTGTGTCTGGCAAAATGTCTGAATCAGACTCTCTTTATGACACGGTATTAACAAGGTATTGACTTAATTTCAATGACTTTATGTTGATGACCCTAGTTCTTCATACCAAGACCATTCAATGAGCAAGTCATGCATTCACTCTACTCATTTAAAATAATTAATTTTCAATAGAAAGTATTTTTTATGAGTATTAATTTGAGTACAGAGCAAATTATAAACAAATCATGCAGAGTGCCCTGGCGAGGCCAAGAGTCAGCTGCAGAATTCTATGACAATCCAAGCATATGGAAGTCTGGTTTTACCCCACGCTCAGACTTATATTAATGCAGTCCAACTGTCTTGACTATTGGACTGGATGCAGATGGGTTCTTCAAGGTTGTTGGTTGATCTGGAGATAGAGATGGTGGGACATTAACCTTGGACTATGCTTTGGTTACATCTAGTGATGAGCCGAACACCCCCGTGTTCGGTTTGCATTCGAACTCGAACAATTTCAAAAGTTAGAGTTCGAACTCAATGCAAGTCAATTGGACACAAAAGTTCGATTTTTAGAGTGCCCTCCAAGAGGGCATATATGCAAGATATTTGTCATAAAAGGTGTATGTGGGTCCGGGTAGTGCCCTGGGGACAGGAAACAAGGACAAAAAGTTTTAAAAAAATGTTTTAAAGGAACAGTGAGTTTTCCATGAAATAAAGGTTAAGAATAAAAACAAAAAATCCTTCAAATATTGTGCCTAGGAGGTCCCCATAACCTGTCCGTGAAGTGGCGGATTTTTAGGATGTATAGAAACATTTAAAAACAAAAAATGACGTTTCAAATGACGGTAAATGTTTTTCCTTTAATCTATTCATAAAGAACTGCTTGGTGCGGCAGACTGTATGAAAAGAGACATTTTAGGACACGCGGAACAAGTTTAGTGATTTTTTTGGCTAAATTATGGTGAAACTTATGCAGGCTTTGGATGAAAGTAACAATAGGTGCTTTAAAATTGGGCCTTTAGTGTCGGTAACAGTGCCGTCACATCGTAACCCCTCTGTGGTATTGTGGAAGAGTGCAGGGTTGGACCCTGCTGTCAAATACTAAAATGATATGAATCTGGTATAGGCGTCATTGGCAGTGCACCCAAATATAGTGCATTTTGTGGCAGCAAGTGCCTTCACACCGTAAGTAACCCTTTGTGGTATTGTGGAAGAGTGCAGTGGTGGAGGTTTTGGTAATGCAGAAGAGATCCCTGATCTATTCAGTTACATCAGCAGCTATAACAAAACCGGGTCAGCATTGTTTAGGCACTTGTACTGTGCTACTGTATATGGTGAGAATCGGCGCACACCAGTAGCAACAGGAAGAAACAGAACAGGCAGGGAATACACAGAGAGAATAGTCAAAGGGCAGGCAAAGTCGGCAACAGATCGGGTCCTCAGAACAAGCAGGGTCAGTAACAAGTATTCAAACTGATTTGGTAAGCTAGAGATGCGGCAATAAAGGCTGAGACACACTGAGCGTGTAGCGATGCACAGCGTAGTGAAGCGAAGAGAAGCAAACATTTTGCAGGCTTGACTTCACTCCGCTCCGCCTCGCAGCGTGTCTACACTGCATTACGTTTGCTTCTCACCGCACTGGACAGGAATCCACCAACTAAATTAAAATGTATACTCAAAACCATTTTATTTTCACAAAGCACATGTTATATAGGCAAAAAAAAGTTTCTACTGAATAAAATACATCAAAAATTACTGTTAATTTAATAAGAATAGTATAAAAAAAGGTAACCGCTGATCATATATATTATAGGGACACGGAGCGCTGTGTATAGAGTAGGGATGCATTGATACCACAAACAGACATATACGTATATATCAACACGCAGACCTATATATACGTATATATCAACACGCAGATTTATACAGTCAGGTCCAGAAATATTGGGACATCGACACAATTCTAACATCTTTGACTCTATACACCACCAAAATGAAGTTGGAAAGAAACAAACACAATGTGCTGTAACTGCAGACTGTCAGCTTTAATTTGAGGGTATGTACATCCAACTCAGGTGAACGGTGTAAGACTTACAGCAGTTTGCAGATGTGCCTCCCACTTGTTAAGGGACCAAAAGTAATGGGACAATTGGCTTCTCAGCTGTTCCATGGCCAGGTGTGTGATATTCCCTCATTACTCCAATTACAATGTGCAGATAAAAGGCCCAGAGTTCATTTCAAGTGTGCTATTTGCATTTGCAATCTGTTGCTGTCAACTCTCAAGATGATATCCAAAGAGCTGTCACTATCGTTAGACTGAAGAAAAAAACAAACCCATCAGAGAGATAGCAAGAACATTCTCAAAAAGAAGGAACGCACCGTTGAGCTCAGCAACACCAAAAGACCCGGGAGACCACGGAAAACAATTGTGGTGGATGACCGAAGAATTCTTTCCCTGATGAAGGAAACGCCCTTCACAACAGTTGGCCAGATCAAGAACACTTTCCAGGAGATAGGTGTATGTGTGTCAAAGTCAACAATCTAGAGAAGACTTCACCAGAGTGAATACAGAGGGTCCACCACAAGATGTAAACCATTGATGAGCCTCAAAAACAGGAAGGCCAGATTAGAGTTTGCCAAACAACACCTAACAAAGCCTTCACAGTTCTGGAACAAGATCCTATGGACAGATGAGACCAAGATCAACTTGTACCAGAGTGATGGGAAGAGAAGAGTATGGAGAAGGAAAGGAACTGCTCATGATCCTAAGCATACCACCTCATCAGTGAAGCATGGTGGTGGTAGTGTCATGGCGTGGGCATGTATGGCTGCCAATGGAACTGGTTCTCTTGTTTTTATTGATAATGTGACTGCTGACAAAAGCAGCAGGATGAATTCTGAAGTGTTTCGGGCAATATTATCTGCTCACATTCAGCCAAATGCTGCAGAACTCATTGGACGGCGCTTCACAGTGCAGATGGACAATGACCCAAAGCATACTGCAAAAGCAACCAAAGAGTTTTTGAAGGGACAGAAGTGGAATGTTATGCAATGGCCAAGTCAATCACCTGACCTGAATCCCATTGAGCATGCATTTCACTTGCTGAAGACAAAACTGAAGGGAAAATGCCCCAAGAACAAGCAGGAACTGAAGACAGTTCCAGTAGAGGCCTCGTAGAGCATCATCAGGGATGAAATCCAGCGTCTGGTGATGTCTATGCGTTCCAGACTTCAGGCTGTGATTGACTGCAAAGGATTTGCAACCAAGTATTAAGAAGGGAAAGTTTGATTTATGATTATTATTCTGTCCCATTACGTTTGGTCCCTTAACAAGTGGGAGGCACAACTGCAAACTGCTGTAAATCCTACATCGTTCACCTGAGTTGGATGTACATACCCTCAAATGAAAGCTGACAGTCTGCAGTTAAAGCACATTGTGTTTGTTTCATTCCAACTCCATCACCACGATGTTAGAATTGTGTCGATGTCCCAATATTTCTGGACCTGACTGTAGATACACCCACCCACAGACCTCAGACCATATATACACATACGCACATGGGGGTGGCATGTGGACAATCTCAACTAAATGTGCCCCCCCATTTGGCTGATCCCTCCAAAAGAAATGTTGAACCCGACAGAGCAGAGAATATATATATTATTCTCTGCTCTATCGGGTTCAACATTTCTTCTGGAGGGATCAGCCAAATGGGGGAGGGACAATTAGTTGCCAAAATGTGTGTGAAATACAAGTCTGGATATATATATTTATAAGAATGTAGATATATATCTTATCTATATATAGTGCTTAATATTGCAGAAGCCACCTGCACATAATAGCAATTCAAAGAATTGCATCCCAGAGCTCCTGTGCCACATTCCCCATATGCAGCAAGGAATTCTGGGTAGGATATGCAAATGACCTCTGTCTCACTTTTATGCATCCTGGATCTGTTATATATATATATATTATATCATACCTGCCCTTACCTTCCCCTATAAATTTGCTAAAAAAATACACACAAAAAAAACAAACCACTGCCTGAGACCCCGCGCAGCCCACTTGCCACCCCCCTCTACCTAGCTGAATGTATCTAATATATATAATTAAATACATTCAGCCAAGAAGAAAAAGAAAAAAAAGGTTTTTTTTATGTTCCCAGGGACATTTAAAAATGTCCTCGGATTTGAATTTTTTTAGAAATGTGTCGCCTTACCTTAGCCTGGTGGTCAGTGGGGGCTCCCTGGATCCTGGTTGTGGGGGAGCGTCTGCTGTGGCCGCAGGTGCAGTGGCTCCCTCCCTGCGCTGCCTGTCTCTGCCACATGCACCTGGGCGGCTAGCCCGCACAGTTGCAGCTCTGTCATCCGGCGGCCACATGCTCCTCAATGCTCCTCAAGGGGATTCTTGGGAGGCCCCTGCAGGCTGCACTCTACAGTACCTGATTAGAGGGCCATGTCTGCCTGATGTTTTAGTAACAAGAATGTTTTATCCCACAGGCTTCAATGTTAAAAATATTTCCGTTTTAATTCAATATGTAATAAACCTTTGCTTATAATATTCTGCAGTAAAGAGTCTCTTTATTTCTAGATTTTAAAGTATTTTTTAAGCATTTTTTATACATTTTTTTTAAAAAAAAAATCGAGCTCGAACCGAACACACGGAAATGTTCGAAGTTTGCGGACTGTCGAATGGCCGATGTTCGACGCCAACTCCGAACATACCGAACCGAACAGCTCATCCCTAGTTAATTCCTGTGGATCCCTCTTCCCTTGCCAAGACTTCATTGCCCACACTGAGGGTGTTAGTGGTTCTGGTGGGAGATTGATGATTTTCTTGCAGTTCTGAAGAAAATTGAGTCGTTTTGAAGGTAGTCTTTTTGATTGGTTATACCAATCACGACTTCAGGGGAAAATGAGGAGTGTGGTCCCTGCAGGGGAATGACATTCCGGGGACCATGACTCTTGAACGGTCCTGCCCTTCTCTTGATATTGGGAAGCAGACATTTAAGATGAGAGATGTTTCCTGGATGACTCATCTTCCATGACCTCCCTCCTTTTCTTTCATTCCCTTTTTATATTTTCCTTACTCTAATCGTCCCTCCTTCATCTTCACCCCTTTTTAAACCTCTTTTTCTCCTTTGCCTCTTTGTTTTTTGTTTCTAGTTATAAGAAAAATGTGGCTTTTATATCCTTTTGTCACATCTCACTTTGAGGGTTGGGGTTTCGAGCCCAGTGTGCGGTTACACAAGCAGAATGATGCAGGTAAGTATGTTTTAAATTGAAAAGGTTTATTAAAATGGCGAAATAGAAATAAACCAGGAAGGGGACAATGGATAAATAATAAACAGGTATAGGAACTGGCTGGGTGTGATATAATATACAGAGGACAGGGTACTTTGACTGTACTGGATAGGAAAGGGGTGGACAGGACAGGAAATTAATAAACAGTAGGCACAGATACATAAGGACAGATAAACCAAAAGACACACTGGGTAACATGAGGGCTGAGAACCAAGAGACAGGAGGACAAAAGGAAGAACAATATATACGCGGGATCAGAAGGGCAAAAGCAGAAGGATGGTCATATCAGGCATGGGTTGGTGGCAGGCGGCTGGCAGAGGGGTAGTCAAAATCCAGAATAAAGGTCATACATGGGTAGGTAAGTCTATAGCAGGATCCGCAGGATGATGGGAGTTGCAAGGAGTCCAGTAGGGATGTGCGTTTCGGGTTTCGGAATTTTGGAATTTTCACGAAATTTCCCGATTCGTGCATTCGGATTCAGACGATTTTCCGAAAATTTTCAGATCCGAAAACGGCAGATCCGAACAAATTTTCGTGCTGAAACGAAAATTTTTCGGAATTTTCGAATGGACTAGAAGTGTGTAAAATCAAAATTCATTTTCGTTCCATTCGTGATTTCGGCTCCATTTCAGGAATTTCGGACATCGTATTTATATCGCTGATTCTGCAATTAAATTTTGCATCATTCCCATCTCAATGTATCCTTCCTGGAAAACCAGAGAATTCTCAATGTATCCTTCTTGTAAAACATGAGAAATCTCAATGTATCCTTCTTGTAAAACCAGAGAAATCTCAATGTATCCTTCTTGTAAAACATGAGAAATCTCAATGTATCCTACTTGTAAAACCAGAGAAATCTCAATGTATCCTTCTTGTAAAACATGAGAAATCTCAATATATCCTTCTTGTAAAACATGAGAAATCTCAATGTATCCTTCTTGTAAAACATGAGAAATCTCAAAGTATCTTTTTTGTAAAAAAATGAGAAATCTCAATGTATCCTTCTTGTAAAACATGAGAAATCTCAATGTATCCTTCTTGTAAAACATGAGAAATCTCAATGGCAGAATTATCGTATCGGCAGAATTATCGTATCGTATAATTATCGTATCCGAAAAACCATTAGTTTTTTGTCAAAACGAATAGACGCTTTGAAGCGAGGAGAACAGACGTTCCGAAAAACACGAAAATTTCCCAAATCACGAAAAAAAAGTCGATATGAAAAATGAACCGAAATGAAAATCGGCCGAAACGAGTCGAAACGAAAATTTACAAAATCCGAAAGAACCAAACCGAACCGAATCGAACCGGAAAAATAATCGGTGCACAAGCCTAGAGTCCAGAACTTAAGTTATTTAGATAGAGGATTGCACAGAGAGTCCAGGTAGGATAAACAGCCAGAATACAATGGAGGATCACAATGGGATGAAGCGATGAATCAATGGAGGTCACAATGGGATGAAGCAATGAATCAATGGAGGGTTACGATGGGATGTAGGAATGAGGATTGCAGCTAGATAGCACATAGGGCAGGACAGAAGTGAGACTTATAAGGACGATACCCACTGAATGGTTAGGCATGATTTTATGGGCAGTCCAGGCCCAGCCCACACCTGAGGCTAGAGAGGTGAAGGGAAGCCAGGTATGGATTCCAGAGTCTTTGGACACTAGACCAGGCAGCGGTAAAACCTGGTCTGGAGCTAGAACATGAGGAAATGATAGCTCATTTAGTCTTCTTCCTGCACCTTCGGCGACACCTTTTTACATTCTATTTGCTCCTTTAATTTCATTGCACTTAAGTGATGAGCAAAATTCAATAACCCCCCATTGTAATAAAATAAATAAATAAAAACTGTTTATGTGACATAGTCTAGGCCGCTGAGGAATGGTATGAATGGATGCTGTGTCTTCTTTGCCAGTAATTCTTTTGCCAGTATTCTTTGCCTATTCAATTGAAAGTTGATCATAGTGAGCAGATAACTTACATATGTTAACCTTGTATAAACAAAAAAACATATTACATGATAAATACCAAAAGACCTGTCCAAAAAGTCACATTGATTTCACTAAAGACCAATGATATCATTTTTTACATTGTATTATGGTGCAGAAACACCTGCTAACCCAATATTAACACTTTCGCTGCTGAGCCTTTTCCCGCCTCTGTGCTGAGATCATTTTTGCCGGTTTCGTTCATTATGTTTAACCGCGTTTTGAAGCCTTATTTTAATATATGACCCAGACATATTATATATCGTTCTTTCCGGCAGACTCGGCAGATTCATAATATGTCATTATTATATGTATACGTTATGTCATGTCTGTATATTATAACAAAATATGCAATAAAATTTGAATTTTCAATAATTTACAATGTGTAAAGTGTTTTTTTCACATTTTAAAATGCGATCGTTTGCGGTTATATTTTCTATGGGGTGCGCTTGTTAAAAAAATTAGAAATGCGGAATCGTTACTTTTTTTGGGGGGAAATTACGTGTTTTTTAGCAAACGCCCCCATAGAAAAAATAGTTAGTGCAGCATCATTGTTCACATTATTATTGAAATGGGAACAATATTGTTGCACTAATAAATGTAAAAAAAAAAAAAAAACTTTTTTTTTTTTTTTAATTTAATGTTTTAATTTTTTTTTTTTACAGTTTACATGGTCATGTTTGTTATCATTGAAACGGCCACGCTCTGGCCGTTCCAATGATAGTAAACATTAACCCCTAGCTGTCACGGATCGGGAGATAGGGGGTTCATTGGAACCCCCTATCTCCACTATAGGTGGCAGCAAGGGGTTAATTTGAAAACTGACGCCAGTCATTAGGGGGATATCCCGGAAGCTTGGCCGACATCCAAGATGTTGGCCAGCTCTGGGAGGGGAACGTGATACGGCGCATGTTGGCGCCATATCGCGATCCAGCCCCCTAGGGGTTAAAGACAGCCGCCGCTTGGAAGGGCAGGCTGTGCCCTTCCAGGCGGTGCCTGCCTTTAACCGCTGGCATGCACGGATGGGGAGGGGGAGAGGTCCGAAGGACCTCCCCCCTCCCATTCAGGCACCTTCCCTGCAATGGCGGGGGGGGGGGGTGCCTGAAATAGACGTCATCGCGCATGCGCGATGACGCCTATCGTGCCCGCCGGGGTCCTGGAGGTTGGGCTGACATCGATGATGTCAGCCCACACCGGGGGGCCGAGGGATCAGCCGGAATACCGGCTGATCGCGGGCTGCAAAGGGAGGACGCGCTCAGCGCGTCCTCCGCAGCCAAGTAGCAATGCAGGTGAGCATTGAATGCAGGCTGAGCGCGTCCACCGCATTGAAGTGGTTAAGTCCTATCCAAAATACTAAACACTCCAAAACATAACCTGGAGTCCTGTCGATACTTTATTTATTTTAATACAACTCCCCACAATCTCTACAAAACCTAACATAAATCTTCTCTGATGTGTTTTACAGAAAGTATTCAAGAGACTCACATTCCATGAAAACAACAGCAATGAGAGAGTCACAACGTGACGTAACAACAGTGAGTGAATAGAGGGCAGGGTCTCAAATAGAAAACTTTGCTTAAATTCAATTTACCCATATAAAGTGATATTCATTAACCCTTTCGCTGCTGAGTCATTTCACACCTCTGTGCTGAGGTCATTTTTACCGGTTTCGCTCATCATGTTTAACCGCGTTTTGAAGCCTGGACAAAGCCCATTGGATTGGGCTTGGTTATTCCCATGTATGAGGTGTGGAGATGAAGATACTACTATAACAAGAACTTTAAAGTGTATGTGGTATTTACCCAAAAATCTTGAGTGCGCTGTACCCTTTCCTTACACTGTTATTTTAATATATGACCCAGACATATTATATATCGTTCTTTCCGGCAGACTTGGCAGATTCATAATATGTCATTATTATATGTATTCGTCATATCCTGTCTGTATATTATAACAAAAAATGCAATAAAATTAGAATTTTCAATAATTTACAATGTGTAAGGCTAGGGTCAGACGAACGCATTTTCACGTTGTCTGTGAAAAAGTGCGTTCGAACGAATGGACGCATTTTTTCACGGAGTACGCGATAGCGGTCATACTATGCGCATTTGCGTTCGTGATTTTGTACGGATCATCAATAAAACACTTTGTGCATCTGGACGTTATGTTGGCCGGACATTAGCAGTGTCTGACATCTACAATTCACGCAAACACGCCGCTAGCGGATGCAGCGCACTCTGTACAACCGTACTAGCGGTTTTACGTTCTCGACAAAATGCGTTCGTTTGCCACTTGCGTTACGCAGCCGGACTTTTGTGCGACCGTACTTCGTATATCGGCCGTCATTGCCCGGCATTTGCTGCTACTACGGAAGTGATTAAGTGCGCCTGCACGCGCGTTCGCACTGCCTCAGTCTGACCCTAGCCTTAAGTGTTCTTTTTTTCACATTTTAATATGCGAGCATTTGCGGTTAAATTTTCTATTGGGTGCGCTTGTTAAAAAAAATAGAAATGGGGTCTCATTACATTTTTTTTGGGGGAAAATTAGGCGATTTTTAACAAACGCACCGCATACAAAAATCGTTAGTGCAGCATCATTGTTCACATTATAATTGAAATGGGAACAATATTGCTGCATTAACAAACCAAAAAAAAACTTGTTTATTTTTTTTATATAATGTTTTTTAAAATATTTTTTTATTTTTATTTTTAATTTTTTTACATGGTCATGTTTGGTATCGTTGGAAAGGCCATGCTCTGGCCGATCCAACAGTTCCAAACATTAACCCCCTATCTCCACCATTGGTGGCAGTTAGGGGTTAAATCCAGGACTGGCGTCATCGTGCTATGCACGATGATGCCAGTCGTCAGGGAGTATTCCCGGAAGCTTGGCCGACATCCAAGATGTCGGCCAGGTCTGGGAGAGGATCACAATTCAGCGCTCTTCGGCACCGAATCGCCTGTTCGCATGTTCGTTAACTCCGAACATTTCCGCGTGTTCGCCGCATGTTCGCCCACAATGCACCACAATGGACCACAATGCACTTTTTCCACTGGCCTCAAGCTTGTAATTGGCTACAGTCTGCACCTGACCACAGCTTAGGTGTAAGACAGGTGCAAGACTATGCAAATCACGGCTCAGAGTTCTGATTGGGCAAAGT
Organism: Leptobrachium leishanense; assembly: GCA_009667805.1. NCBI lineage: Eukaryota > Metazoa > Chordata > Amphibia > Anura > Megophryidae > Leptobrachium > Leptobrachium leishanense. The sequence goes on along the minus strand of CM019066.1, from coordinate 38,618,798 downwards.
CCCGCAGCACACTATATAAGGCGTCCCTTGCAGCCCCAGCATGTGTTTTTTGAGAGGAGATTGTTCTGTTAGCGTGTGTTCTCACTGCAAGTCTACCACCAGCTATTGGGGGGGAGGTTCTCACTTCTACAAAATATCTGGGAATTGTTGTAATCTGTGTGTTCTCACTGCCAGCAACTATTTTGGGAGTCTCATTTCTACAAAATATCTGGGAATTGTGGTAATCTGTGTGTTCTCACTGCCACCAACTATTTGGGGGGGGGGATCAGTCATTTATACTAAATATCTGGGAATTGTGGTAATCTGTGTGTTCTCACTGCCAGCAACTATTTTGGGGGTCACTAATTTCTACAAAATATCTGGGAATTGTGGTAATCTGTTTGTTCTCACTGCCAGCAACTATTTTAGGGGGCTCATTTATACAAAATATCTGGGAATTGTTGTAATCTATGTGTTCTCACTGCCACCAACTATTTTGGGGGGTCAGTCATTTCTACAAAATATCTGGGAATTGTTCTAATCTGTGTGTTCTCACTGCCAGCAGCTATTGTGGGGGTCTCACTTCTAGAAGATATGTGAGAATTGTTGAAATCTGTGTGTTCTCACTGCCACCAACTATTTTGGGGGTATCATTTCTACAAAATATCGGGGAATTGTTGTAATCTGCGTGTTCTCACTGCCACCAACTATTTTGGGGGTCTCATTTCTAAAAAATATCAGGGAATTGTTGTAATCTGCGTGTTCTCACTGCCACCAACTATTTTGGGGGGTCAGTCATTTCTACAAAATATCTGGGAATTGTTGTAATCTGTGTGTTCTCACTGCCACCAACTATTTTGGGGGTCAGTCATTTATACTAAATATCTGGGAATTGTTGTAATCTGTGTGTTCTCACTGCCACCAACTATTTTGGGGAGTCAGTCATTTCTACAAAATATCTGGGAATTGTTGTAATCTGTGTGTTCTCACTGCCACCAAGTATTTTGGGGGGTCAGTCATTTCTACAAAATATCTGGGAATTGTTGTAATCTGTGTTCTCACTCCCAGCAACTATTTTGGGGGTCAGTAATTTCTACAAGATATCTGGGAATTGTTCTAATCTGTGTGTTCTCACGGCCACCCATCGGGCGTCTCACTGATTTATAGGAGGTTTCTGGAAATTGTAATCTGTGTCTTGTCACTGGCTGACAGTTATCAGGGTGTCTCACTGAGTTATACCAGAGTTCTGGAAATCTTTAATCTTTATACCAGAGTTGAATCAGAGTTCTGTATATCTTTAATCTATATATCACTCACCATATCAGAAAGACCAAAAAGGACAGGCAGACACTCCCAGACACAGATAAGAGGGCAAGCAGCCTCTGTGTCGGGAAGCTGTGCCTCTGATCATCGTGGACGTGGTGCATCCTCTGCAGGGGCACGCTTGTCATTTCTAACTGGTGCTGGCCGTCTTAAGCAGAAGCAACATACAGAGGATTTGGTGGATTGGCTAACCAGGCCATCCGAGTCCTCCGAGACCTCTGTCAGCCAGGCTTGTAGTGCATTACAGTCGAACTCAGCTGCCAAAGCATCTAATGCAGCCTCCATGTCCACAGCTACTCCAGCTGTAGCCTCACTATCACACACGGATAAGGCTAGGGTCAGAGTGGGGCAGTCGGAACGCGCGTGCAGGCGCACTAAATCACGGCGGCAGTAGCAGCACATAACGGCCAATGACGGCCAATATACGCAGTACGTGCGTACGAAAGTGCGCCGACACCACGCAACCAGCAAATGAACGCATTTTTATCAGAACGTGAAACCGCTGCTACTGACGTACAAAGTGCGCTGCGGCCGCATAGCAGCGTGTGTGCGTGATTAGGAGACGTCAGACGCTGCTAGTGTGCGGCCAACATAACGTTCAAACAGCCGGATTTCCCTAGACTTCTTTTTACCCCACCGTCATGAAATACGTCCAGAATTGCGCATCGTCTGACCACTTAAGCGTATTCCGTGAAAAAATGCGTGCGCACGCATCGACGTACATTTTGACGGTGGCTGCAGAAAATGCGCTCATCTGTCCCTAGCCTGAGTCAGCTGAATTGTTTGACTACAATGACAGTGACATGCTGCTTGAGGATGCGCAGCAACTACGGTGCTCTGATTCAATCTCTGAGGTTGAGGAAGGGAATATAATCAACCTAGAGGAAGGGGGTGCCAGGGATGACACACAAAATAACTGGCACTCATGTTGCCCCAGCAGCTGCAGCATACTGCCAAGTTGGCTCCAGTGACGAGGAGAAAGGGGGTGATGACAATGATGAAGAGGTCAGTGACTCCACCTTGGTACCTGATCGAATAGAGGAGTCAAGTGAGGAGGAGGAACAACAAACACAAGGCACAACGTCCTCTATGACCAACCTTAGCACTAGCCAGTCCAAGGCATCAGATGTCAGAGCTGCTCAGGTGCAGAGCACTGTTGTCTCAAAGCACACATCAAGGAACTCTGCTGTCTGTTAGTTCTTTAAGAAATGTGCAGCAGATCACACTGTTGCTATTTGTAATCTATGTCAGATGAGGCTCAAGCGTGGGAAAGTCATCGGACGCTTGGGTTCCACATGCTTGAGGTGACATATGACCACCTGCCATGCATCCTGCCATGCCATTGTTGGCGCAACACTTTGCATAGGTCCTCCTCCTCATCTGTCTCTACCCCCACTATATGTCCTACCATGTCATTGACTCCAACCTCCACTGACAGAGATTATGCTACAGTAATGGATGTACCAGGTCCTTCCTCACAATGTGACAGCATCCCATTAACTGAAGATTTACGCAGTCAGATTACGTCGCCCCAGCTGCTGCAGCGTAAGAAAAAATATAGTCCCAACCATCCCTAAGCACATCGTCTAAATGCCAGTTTAGCAAAATTACTCGCATTTCTCGCATTTCCAGCTGGTGGACTCTGCTTCCTTCTGTGAATTTGCTGAATGTGCTATACCACAGTGGCAGGTTCCAAAACGCCATTTATTTTCACGGAAGGCCATTCCAGCACTATACCAGAACGTGGAAGAAAATGTTATGTAGTCATTGGGAAAGGCAGTCAGCAGCAAGGTGCATGTGACTTTAGACACGTGGTCCAGCAAGCATGGACAGGGCCGTTACATTTCCTTCACGGCACATTGGGTAACTCTGATTGCAGCTGGGAGGGATCCAAGACGGGGCTCTGTGCTGCAGCTTGTTCATCCACCACACCTCCAGAAAGCTGCTTGTATGAGGTCTGTCTGTTCCACCACCACCTCTCCCTCTTCCTCCTCCTTCTCTGTCTCTGGCGAAGTGGCAGTTAAAATGACACGTGACAGGGGCTACGCAATGGCTCAAGCAAAAAGATGCCATACTGTGCTTGAGCTGGTTTGTTTAGGGGACAGGAGCCACCTAAACAAAGGAGGAGGTTTGTTTAGGGGACAGAACCAGAAATTCTGTCAGCTCTGCAGGGGCAGGTGCAGAGATGGTTAACACCACGCCAGCTTCAGCTGGGAATGGTCATCTGTGATAATGGCAGCAACCTTCTCTCCGCCCTACACCTGGGTAAATTGACGCATGTACCATGCCTAGCACACGTCCTAAATCTGGTGGTACAGCATTTCCTAACCAGATACCCAGGGCTGGCAGAGCTTCTCAGCCAGGCCAGAAAAGTCTGCAGCCACTTCAGATGGTCGTTCCCAGCAAGTGTTCGCCTGGCAGAAATTCAAAGAGAATTCCACCATCCTACTAACCGTCTGATCTGTGTCATGCCCATCAGGTGGAACTCGACATTAGCAATGCTGCAGCGTCTGCACAAGCAGCAGAGGGCCATCAATGAGTACCTGTGTGAGTATGGCACAAGGTCAGGTTCAGGTCAACTTGGTTTTTCCCCCCCGCAGTGGCTGATGATCAAGGATGCATGCACTGTACTGTCACCATTTGAGGAGGCAACGAGGATGGTGAGCAGGGACAGTGCATGCATCAGTGACACAGTTCCTTTAGTGTCCCTGCTGGAGAGCACTCTGTGGGGAATTATAGATGTGACACTCGAGGCAGAGCAGCAGGAGGAAGAGGAGGCCTTCCCTAGCTCTCAAGGCTCCAGTCTTTACGCAGAAAGCATTCCTGCGTGTACTTAGATCAGACAGGAGGAGGATGAGGAGGAGGAGGAATATTTAAGTAGTAGGGGCATTGACGGTGGAGATTCCTCAAGGGAGGGTTTTGTGTGCCCAGAAACCCAAGGACTAGTATGTGGCTGGGAGGAGGAAGTGCACAATGGGGTCATCCTCCTCATTGACCAGGAAGACTCGGAAGCTAATGCCACCTCGAACCTACGCTGCATGGGCTCCCTTATACTGCAAAGCCTGGTAAAGGACCCCAGGATTAGTGCTATCAAGGAGAGGGATCATTACTGGTTGGCAAGCCTTCTTGATCCACGATACAAGGGTAAGGTTGTGGAGCTCATCCTGCCCTCACAGAGGGAGGACAGAATGAAAAAACTTGAGGACGCTCTAAAGCGACACTTGTGTAACACCTTTCCAGGCACTGGTAGGTTACCAAATGATGACACAGGTGCGTCTGAGGCTGCTGTTGATCAGAGGAAGATGCTTGATTGATGCCTTTTACAATTTGTTTAGTCCACGACACCCATTGTCGTCAAATGTAGGCACCCATTGCCAGCATCTTCACCGTTTGGTGCAGGACTACCTAGGGGCAAGGACAGACCTGGATACCTTTCCAGCAGATGATCCACTGGCTTACTGGGTGTTGAGATTGGATCACTGGCCAGAACTTAGCCAATATGCTATGCAGCTACTAAGTTACCCTTCATCCAGCGTACTTTCTGAAAGGATGTTCAGTGCCTCTGGAGGTTTTGTCACAGACAAAAGAGTGCGTCTGTCCACCGACTCTGTAGACCGGCTGACATTTATAAAAATGTATCAGTCCTGGATCAGCAGCTATCTGCTGATGTAACTGAATAGATCAGGGATCTCTTCTGCATTCACAAAACCTCAACCACTGCACTCTTCCACAATACCACAAAGGGGTTATGGTGTGAAGGCACTTGCTGCCACCAAAGGCACAATAGTTGGGTGCACTGACGCCTTTACCAGATTCATATCTTTTTAATATAGGACCACTTGGTCCAACCCTGCACTCTTCCACAATACCACAGAGGGGTTACGGTGTGACGGCCCAATTTTAAAGCACCTATTGTTACTTTTATCCAAAGCCTGCATAAGTTTCACCATAATTTAGGCAAAAAATCACTAAACTTGTTCTGTGTGTCCTAAAATGTCTTTTCATACAGGCTGCCGCCCCAAGCAGTTGTTTATGAATAGATTAAAGGAAAACCGTTTAATATCATTTGATATGTCATTTGTTTGTTTGTAAATATTTCTATACATCCTACAAATCCGCCACTTCACGGGCAGGTTATGAGGACCTCCTAGGCACGATATTATTTATTTTTAACCCTTATTTCATGGACAACTCACTGTTCCTTTAAAAACATTTTTTTAAAAACTTTTTGTCCTTGTTTCCTGTCCCCCAGGGCACTACTCGGACTCCCATACACCTTTTATGGCAAATATCTTGCATATATGCCCTCTTGGAGGGCACTCTAAATATCAAAATTTTGAGTCCCATTGACTTGCATTGAGCTCAGTTTGTGTTCGAGTTCGAACTCGAACTTTTTAAATTGTTCGAGTTCGAATGCGAACAGAACACGGGGGTGTTTGGCTCATCACTATTAAAGACAGGCATGGTTTGGAAGGGCAGGCTGTGCCCTTTCAAACCGTGCCTGCCTTCAGCCGCAGGACCCCAGCGATCGGGAGGGAGAGAGGTCCAAAGGACCTCCCCCCTCCCTTTCAGGTGCCTCCTCCGCACTCGTGGGGGGGGCACCTGAAATAGATGTCATTGCACCACCGCAATGACATCTATATGCCCCCCAGAGGAGGGGCCAGCAATCAGCCGGAATCCCGGCTGATTGCTGCCTCCTGTGGTAGGACGCACTCAGCACGTCCGTAGCACAGGAGAACCACTTGGTTGGACGCACTGAGCGCGTCCTTAGCAGCCAAATGGTTAAATATCTAAAGAAACAAGGATAACACGAGCTACACACATTGAAAAAGGCAAAAAGAAGGCAAACTCATGATTTTAAAAGACGGAGGCATTTTACACTTAACAAATGAGACCTTCGAATTCATTGATATATTTAGAACTTCATTTACCTTTTTTACTGAGTCTAAAATCCATGATTTTCATGAAACCTTTGTGATTCAGGACATTGTTATCTGGCTTTAAGTCTCTGGAAGAACATGAGATATTTAAAAAAGCTTTGTTACATTTGTGCACTTGCCATACAAGTGTCCTATCTTCTGCTATATTACGAAATGTGGACGTCAGACTTGCACTCACCTATTGATTATCTTTGTCAGTTGGAGGAATTTCAGCCCTTAGACAAGACCTGCCGTATAAAATTGGACCCACAGTGTCAGGTCAGCACACGTAAATCCAAATGTGTGGTATGGTCGGTACTATGCGTAACAAATAGGTAACCCTAATCCCAGGTGAGATACCAGTCCTTGAAGTGGCTGGGTTACGCAATAGCAAGAGGTGAACCTATAAGGCAGGGACAATCAAGCAAGGAGGACAGAAACCAGTCCTTAGAGTGGCTGATATGGAGACAGGTAAGTATAAAGCGGTAATTAGAGAGGTCAAACACAATACTAGGTTTAGGGAGTAAGTAGAATAAAAAATCGAGTGCCAAAAGCCGAGTCAAAGGAGAATAGAAGTACACAAGTCAATATCCAAAAGCCAGGTCATACACAGAAAATCAGTCAGAGGTATAAAAAACAAGCACTAGGGGTCAGGCGAGCAAAACCACGAAAGGGCTTTGAGAAAAGGCAAAAAGCAAGTTTAAATCTCGCGCCCTGCAATCTGATTGGCCAACCAGATCACATGGTGCAGGGAGACCCACAGTGGAGGCGTAATGACGTTGCGCCGCCGGTAGAAGCTTAAACCTGGAGAGGCCGGCGGCATGCGCGCATAGGGCGCAAGGAAGGACTGCGAGGGAGACGCTGACCCCGGGGCCGCAGGGAAGGACGCCGGAGCCGCGCCAGCCGCCGAGACGTGACACACAGCTCTGAGAAAAATCCGTAGAAATACGGTCTAGTGTCAAGATTCCCATTGGCAGTGTACTCCAGAACAATAAATTCTCGGTCAGCGGTGTGGAATGACAGAGATACAGAGAATGAAGAACCAGTTATACCATGGTCCAAAAGCAAATAGAGCCAAATTTATTTAGAACAGATCTCAGTTCCACTAGGAACGTTTGTCAAGCATGAAAAAGCAAGCCACTGATATTTTGACAAAAATCATGTTGATCCGAATTGCACGAGTCTAGAGAAATGAAAAAACATAAGGAGAGCTGCAATACTGTATCTAATCCAGTGCTTGCCATTCATTCTTATGAGGAAACCAAAGGAAAAAATATTTAGAAAATTCCCATATTAGAGAATCGGACTATGTCAAAGGAGATGAAAGCGAAGATTTTGTTAAAGATCTGGATAAGTGACACCTTTACAAACAAAATAACATTGACAATAAATGCCTCAGGTTTTATGAGCTTCCTATAAAGATCAGGGGTTAGTGCATTGCTACTGTGAAAACACCTTCTTAGGTATCTGTTTAATATTAATTAGTCTACGTTTTTGATACACAAAGTCTCTGTTCTGTGGTTTGTTGTGGTTTTTGATTGTTAACCTGAAACTTAATGCAATCAAAGAGTCCAGAATACTTTTGTAAACACAACGTGATTTAATTTTCAATTGAACCATTAAAATATTTGTGAAGAAATCTCTCATCTCAGTGTGAACACATATTATTCTTCACACAGGACGCGTGAAGTACAGTAAGTTTGTGCAGCGTTCGCGCAGGTTCAATCGCGGTAGATGTATACTTGCGTTTATTGAGCGGACATTGTGATATGACGTTCAGCGCAAAGGGTTTTACACCTCACGTTAATGCGTTTTTGCACACGCGCTGTCATTTGCACGAAGATTGTAATAGGGCCCAATATGATTTCATTTTCAATTGAACCATTAAAATATTTGTAAAGTAATCTCTCATCTCAGTGTGGACACATATTATTCTTCACACCCCTTTGTGTCCTTGTTTTATTCTTTCCTTCCTAAAGTATCTTTTCCCTGACACTCACTTTATTCTGTCAATGTTCTATTCTTTTTACCTCATTGTGTCTTGGTTTGATTGATTTCACTTCAATGTCCTTTTTTGTCACTCCATTGCATCCTTGTTCTACTCTTCATTCCATCTCATTCTTCTCACTCAGTTGTGTTCGTGTCCCTGTTTTTTCAGCTTCATATGTTTTTGTCGGTTTCTTTTCACCCCATTCTTCCAGTGTCCAAAATTCTTTACTCCATAGTTTCTATGCTTTTTTTTCACTCACTCAATTGTGCTTTTGTTCTCTCTCACCTCATTGAACCATTGTTCTAGCACTTTCTGGATTGGGAGAAGTTGGTGCCATTAAAATTATCTCTCGTTTGGGAATATTTGAGGTAATGGACATAGATCTGCAGCTCCAATAACGCATAAATTATTCTGGCCCTGATGTACCAGGTACAGCAGAAACAATATTCTTCCACATTAATTATGTTTCAGCCATGGACGTGGGGAAATAATTACATGTGATCCTCTACAAACTAACCCTACAGAGCATTTGTTGCAAAATATGGAAGAAATGGACCTTACACAATGCACACTGTGATATTTTCCACATACATTATCTCATACACATTTTATGGAAACCATTATGTAAGAAAGTAAGCAGAGAAATATAATTATTACTGGATTATAAAAAACTAGGTGTAAAGCCTGCCCAGAGGGCAGTCTATTGATAAGTGTGGTGCGTATGAATGTTTGTGGAAAGGAATACACAGCAGTGTCAAGAAACGTTAAATATTTTTAGTGACTATTTTGAATAAATTTATTTGAATACAACATTTTTAGTGAAGCATGCATCAGTCCCTGGTAATAAGTAGCCTAAATACTATTAAATTTTTTTTTGTTTATGTGAAGTTGTCTTTGTTTTATATTTAAAGGGTTAAGTAGTTTGTGGGGTTTTTGGCAGAGGGGTGCACTGTTTTTTTTGTTTGGACCTCCAAGGTTGTTTTTTTTTTAAAGTTTTTGTTGTGTTAGTGGGGCCGTTTTTGTGCTCTGCTCAGTGCTCTGTTCAGGGCTCTTGTGCTCCGCTATGTGCTCGTCGGTGCTCTGTTCTTGCGCTCTGTTCAGGGATATTGTACTATGCTTTGCGCTATTTATTGTGCTCTGCTCTGTGTCGTTTATTGTGCTCTGCTCTGTGTTGTTTATGGCTCTGTGTCGTTTATTTTGCTGTGTTCGGCTCTGTGCAGTTTATTGTGGTTTGCTCTGTGCTCTGCCGTTTATGGGTGATGTGCTCTTGTGCTCTGCTCCGTGCTCTTATCGGTGCTCTTGTGCGCTGATCGGTGCTCTGCTTGGTGCTGTGCTCTGTGTTGTTTATTATGCTCTGCTCAGTGCCGTGCTCGTTGTTGTAGCGTTTATTGTGGTCTTGCTCTGTGGTCTGAGCTGTTTATTGTACTGTGCTTGGCTCTGTGCCTTTTATTGTGACGGGCTCTGTGGCGTTTATTCTGTTGTGCTTGGCTCCGTGCGTGGGTCAGTGACGTTTAATGTGCAGGGCTCTGTGCCGTCTATTGTGCTGTGCTCGGCTCTGTAGCGTTTATTGTGCTTGGCTCTGTGGCGTTTGTGTTGTGCTCGGCTCTGTGACGTTTATTGTGCTTAGCTCTGTGTCGTCTATTGTGATGTGCTTGGCTCTGTGGCGTTTATTCTGTTGTGCTCGGTTAAGTGCTTGGCTCTGTGCTCGGCTCAGTGCCGTATATTGTGCTCTGCGCCGTTTTTTGTGCTCTGCGCAGTTTGTGTTGTGCTTTGTTCTGTGCTCGGTGCGTTTATTGTGCAGCGTTTGGCTCTGTGCCATTTTATTCTGTTGTGGTCGGCTCTGTGCCGTCTATTGTACTGTGCTCGGCTCTGTGCCGTCTTTTATACTGTGCTTGGCGGCGTTTATTGTGCTTGGCTCTGTGGCATTTATTCCTTTTTGCTCGGCTGTCTTGGGCTCGGCTCTTTGCCGTATATTGTGCTCTGCTCTGTTTATTGTGCTCTGTGCCGTTTTGGTGTTGTGCTTGGTTCTGTGCTTCGCTTTGTGCCGAATATTGTGCTCTGCTGTTTATTGTGTTGTTCTTGGTTCTGTAGGTGAGTATATGCTCTCCACACCCACCCTGCTTGCTCGGCCGGTATCCAAGCTTAGGTGAGCCCCCGGCTTGGCTTGGGCCTAGAGGACCTGTCGAGCCGGGGACTCGCCTGAGCATGGAGGCTGGTCGAGTTGCATGCTCGGGCGTCCTCCAGGCTCAAGCAAGTCCCCGGCTCGGCTGGGCCTCTAGGCCAACGCCAAGCCGGGGGCTTGCCTAAGCTTGGATACCGGCCGAGCAAGCAGGGTGGGTGTGGAGAGCACATACTCACCTACATTAGCCCTGAGCTCCAGCGGTGACTGTCCTCCGGCTGTCGCAGGCTGCTCGGCCGGCCTCCAGGCTCAGGCGAGCCCCCGGCTTGGCTTGGGCCTACAGGCCCAGCCGAGCCGGGGCTCGCCTAAGCCTGGAGGCCGGCCCGAGCTGCCTGCGACAGCCACCGCTGGAGCTCCGGGCCAATGTAGGGGGATGTTGCCTACACATACTCACCGACATCGGCCCTTAGCTCCTCCAGCGATGGCGGTCCCGCTTCCAGCGTCCTCTCTCTCTTCGTTGGTCGCCGGCATGATGTAACGAAAGCCTTTGACCCCGGCATTTTGACCCGGGGTCAAAGGCTTTCGTGACGTCATACCGGCGACCAACGGAGAGAGAGAGGACGCTGGAAGCGGGACCGCCATCGCTGGAGGAGCTAAGGGCCGATGTCGGTGAGTATGTGTAGGCAACATCCTCTTACATTGGCCCGGAGCTCCACCGTTGGCTGTCCTCTGGCTGTCGCAGGCTGCTCGGCCGGCCTCCAGGCTTAGGCGAGTCCCCGGCTCGGCTGGGCCTGTAGGCCCAAGCCAAGCCGGGGGCTCGCCTGAGCCTGGAGGCCAGCCTAGCAGCCTGCTCGGCCGGAGGAGGTCACCGCTGGAGCTCAGGGCCGATTTAGGGGAGTATGTTTTGGGAACTTCGGCCCTGAGCTCCAGCGGTGACCGTCCTCCGGCTGTCGCTGGCTGCTCGGCCGGCCTCTAGGCTTAGGCGAGTCCCCGGCTCGGTTGGGCCTGTAGGCCCAAGCCAAGCCGGGGGCTCGCCTGAGCCTGGAGGCCGGCCTAGCAGCCTGCTCGGCCGGAGGAGGTCACCGCTGGAGCTCAGGGCCGATTTAGGGGAGTATGTTTTGGGAACTTCGGCCCTGAGCTCCAGCGGTGACCGTCCTCCGGCTGTCGCTGGCTGCTCGGCCGACCTCTAGGCTTAGGCGAGTCCCCGGCTTGGCTGGGCCTGTAGGCCCAAGCCAAGCCGGGGGCTCGCCTGAGCCTGGAGGCCGGCCTAGCAGCCTGCTCGGCCGGAGGAGGTCACTGCTGGAGCTCAGGGCCGATTTAGGGGAGTATGTTTTGGGAACTTCGGCCCGGAGCTCCAGCGGTGACCGTCCTCCGGCTGTCGCTGGCTGCTCGGCCGGCCTCTAGACTTAGGCGAGTCCCCGGCTCGGCTGGGCCTGTAGGCCCAAGCCAAGCCGGGGGCTCGCCTGAGCCTGGAGGCCGGCCTAGCAGCCTGCTCGGCCGGAGGAGGTCACCGCTGGAGCTCAGGGCCGATTTAGGGGAGTATGTTTTGGGAACTTCGGCCCGGAGCTCCAGCGGTGACCGTCCTCCGGCTGTCGCTGGCTGCTCGCCGGCCTCTAGGCTTAGGCGAGTCCCCGGCTCGGCTGGGCCTGTAGGCCCAAACCAAGCCGGGGGCTCGCCTGAGCCTGGATGCCCGCCGAGCAGGCCGCGACAGCCGGAGGACGGTCACCGCTGGAGGATCGGGCTTGCGGCGTTTAAACACACGGGTAGCTGCGCGCGGCTCGTGCCGATTTTTTTTTTTTTTTTTTGCAGGCGGCCGGCACGCGCAGCTAGCTGTTTGTTTTAACGGCCACTTTCAAATGTCCGTCGCGCATGCGCAGACCGCTTTTGGCGACGGACACTTGAAGGCTTACTCTTTTATAGTATAGATATATCATTAATTGTCGATGATATATTAATACTTGGAATTATAATCACATTATTTCCTTGTTAAGACCTGGACACATCAGTGCAATGAAAACATTATCTGCGCTAATAAACCCCTGATATAATTAATGAGGTCTCTGAAGTAACAGCAGCTCCTTGATCTATATCTGTAGAACCCGACTGGGGATTCTTTGGCCGATCGGGGAGTTGAGGAGGCTTTATATGGAATATATTTAAAGGTTAATTTCTCACACGCGTGCTTTCAGGTGACATATTGGATGGTTATAATGGGAATCCTCCAGCTCATCATTTATTCTGTTTAATTCATTAAAGACACTAGTGCTATTTTATTTATAAAAGCAGAGGAATATTTCCAGAGTAAAAACCCATCCAGGTTAAAGAGATTGATGGGGAACAGGACAGGTGAGGTACATTAATGCAGCATAATAAATGACAGCTGGGCACGTCACGCCGAGATTCTGCGCTGCTTTCACAAATCAATTAATGACAAGGTAAGAAATCAAAACAAGTAAAACTCTCAAGCTATGTATTTAACCCCTTTGCTACTGCGATCGTTTATACAAGGTCATCAGCAGCAGACGGCACAGTTTTAGATTGTGTTAATGTGTGCTGCATCAATGCAAATGAAATCTGTTTGTTGCAAACTAATTGTGTTTGCTTTTGGGCTCCAGTAGGTGCGGCCACAGTTTTAGCACCATGGGCATGATACCTGTAGCACTAAAACTGTTTACAATCAGTTAGGGAATGTCTTTATTGGACAACCCCCAGCCGATGCACAGAGCCACAAGCTGCAGTAGCTCCATTTGGCCAGTAGATGACATATGCCTATCAACTAGGTTATTACATAAGGAATAGATTGGGAATATTCCCAAATTTTTCTTACTGAATAATTAATTTAAGATGAGTTTCCAACAAAAAAAAAACACTGGCTCCTGACATTGGATTTATGGAAAATCACTTTGTAGTGAACGGGTTAACTAACGGAATATTGTATAAATAGCAATATCAAGAAATAGTATTGCAGTCAAATAAAAGCCATTCTAAATTTCTCGATTGCGAAAAATAAAACTGTGTTCTAGAGATTTAATGGACATTATATTGTATATTAATATGGAAATAAATATCATCAGGGAAGTAAAAGTGCAATATTATGAGTTCATAAGTAACAGTGTAGGGAAATGACTGGAAATTTGTGTCAGATATTGACAGTGTGTGTGTTAATAAAATTACTATTTTTTATTTAAAATTATTATGTATTTAATTCCATTACATAATTATTATTTTCTTTTAGCGCTTTCTGGGGAGTCCTTTTTTCTGTTTGTATTGTGTGTAGGAGAACGCTCAGTTACACAATCATTAGATGACATCATGCTGAGTAACAGCGCAGGTAATCAGTCATACACATGTCACTAGTGTTACAGGGATCCCAGTTGATGATGAGACAGATCAGGTGCAGGATTTCTATTCGTAACACTGAATAACATGTAACAATAATAAAAAAATATAGATTAAAATGATTATATTTAATTCCCTCTCATAATTTAGATTGTTTTTTGCGCTTTCTTGGGAAGCTTTTTTCTGTTTGTATTTATATAAAATAGACACTTTTAAATTTTCTAAATTTCCGTAATACAGATCATATACTTAAATATAATTACATTATAAAAAGGAGATTCTAAATATTTACAATGTAGTAGATTTTGTTCAGAAGTAGTGATGGGCTGAACACCCCTGTGTTCGCTTCGTATTCGAACATTAGAACAGCCGAAATGTTCGAATACGAACTCGAACACAATGCAAATCAATGGGGGTCAAACATGCAAAATGTGTTCACAGTTCTCCTAAATGTACCGGCAGCTGCCGCTACATTTAGGAGACCTGTGGCTGCAGCCCCCCATACCTCTGCTGTCCTACTGCTGTCCCGGCCTCCTGTTCCTCCGGTCTGTCTGCTCCTCTGTCCGGCCACGGCTCCTCTGCCCCACGCCTCGTCTTCATGCTGATCCCTGATTGGGAAAAGTCCTGCACATGACCTGGACTTTACCCAATCATGGCTCTAATTCAATACTGAGCCCTGATTGGTCAAAGTCCTGCACCTGACCTGGACTTTGCCCAATCAGGGCTCAATATTGGATTAGAGCCCTGATTGGGCAAAGTCCAGGTCAGGCGCAGGACTTTGCCCAATCAGGGCTCAGCATGAAGACGAGGTGTGGGGCAGGGGAGCCGTGGCCAGACGAAGGAGCAGACGGACCAGAGAAACAGGAGGGCTAAAGGCACGGGGGTCGGGGGGCTGCAGCCACGGTTCTCCTAAATGTACCAGTAGCTGCCGGTACATTTAGGAGAACTGTGAACACATTTTGCAAAGGCATTTTGTATGGATGGATGGATGGATTTTGATTTACAGCCTTATCATTATTACGTCTTTATGCATCAATAAAACATTTAAAACCCAAAAATCTATTATTTAAAGCTTATCATTGTGCTACCAAAGCTCAGAGCTCAAATAGACGTGAGCATTTGGTTTTGGATGAATTGAGATTAGTCAAATTTTGGTTGATTTGTTAATTTTTCCAAAAAATGAACCAACAAAAGGATAATGAATGAAGCGGAACCTAATCACACGGGATTGACTTTATTTCTATTCAATTAATTCACGGTATGTAGGCCTAGCAGACCACCCATATCCCCACACACCTAGCTGACAGGTGAGGATTTAAATCAGAGCAGGTGGGCTCTTTGACTGTCTCTCATTTAGTTCCTCAACTGCTGGACTTTACTGTATTTTGGAGGAAAGAACCCATATATTTGTGGGTTCCGGAGAGAGAGCTTCATGACAGCCAACCCACTCTCCTGATTAAGCCCTCACCTGCTGCCAATGGATGAGGGTTTAATTAAAAAATTATTAGTTGTGTGTTAATAATCCGATGCGCATGCACACAGTCTCATGGCATTTACTTTTATTTAAACAAAATAATGTGTCCAAATTTGTCCAAATTTTAGAAGAACCGAGTCAATGACCCATTGAAATCCATATAACTAAAGCGATAATATTTCTTTTCAGACAAGCCAAAAATTACAAACGGAACTTTTTGACCATGTACCAATAAAGAAACAAATGCGTAGAAGAGGCCATATTGGCTGGACTGTGAATCCGAACATCCCATACCCCCAAAAGTATGATTCTTCATCCAGGTTGCAGAAACATCATATGATAGTGATTGGTAACCCAGGAAAATGCAGATTGCGGTAACGGGTTAAACTGCCAGGATTTGTTTACAATGATTAATGTTTATTAAGATGTTTAAGTGATAACTGTTATGCTTTTATTTGTCTGTGTCTGTTCTTTCTACAGGAAATGGGAATTACCTGGGAATAAACAGCAGCATTTATGGAAAGTAGGAATCACAGTACTGTGACCCACTTTATTCTACTTGGGTTTTCCAGTGACCCCAACACACAAATTGTATTATTCCTCATCTTCTTGGCTGTCTATGTGGTCCTACTGGTGGCAAATATCCTTCTTATCCTGGCTGTGACCTTTGATCCCCGACTACACAACCCAATGTATTTCTTCCTCATTATCCTGTCTAGCGTTAATATCTGTGGTCCTTCAGTCATTGTTCCCAGGATGCTTGTGGTTTTCTTAAGTGGAGATAAAAGTATTGTGTTTGCAGCTTGTGCCACCCAGATCTTTTTTAATTTTCTTATGGGAGGATGTGAATGCCTCCTTCTGGTCTTCATGGCATATGATCGATACGTTGCAATCTGTAAGCCCTTGCGTTACAATGAGATCATGAATAGATCAGTTTGTGCGCTGATAATTACTGTTTCATGGGCAGTGACTTCTGGTATATCATCAATTAACATCTATTTTGTATATAGCTTGACATTTTGTGGCCCAAACATGATTAACCATTTCACGTGCTCATATAAATACCTGATTATATTGTCCTGCAGTGATACCTCTGTATCGAACTTCCTGACATTTCTTGGCGGTGCCACCATCCTCCTGGTTCCACTTGTTCTCACTTTTTTCTCTTATTATAAAATAATTTCTTCAATAAAAGGAATCCGCTCTAGACGATACAAGGCTTTTTCCAGTTGTACTCCACACCTCATCGTTGTGACCATGTTCTTTGGCTTGACCATGGTCAACTTCATGAGACCAAATGCTTTTGTAGGCGATGACAGCAGCAAAATACTATCTGTATTCCATCTTATTCTTACACCAATGCTGAACCCTATGATCTATAGCTTGAGAAATAAAGATGTGCACAGAGCCTTGAGAAAGTTAATCAGATTGCAGTAATGATGAGGAACAATTCATTCATTGTCCCAAAAAGTGGAAATTATTAATTCAAGAAATGCCAGAAATCTTTTGGTCTGGATTCACTGATGCTCAATGCAGAAACAGGTGTTAAAATCATTTCAGTTAAATCATTTCAGTTAAGTCACTGGAAAAAGAATCATTATTAAAGTGTCTGTGAAATTCTCATTGTCCGTTCTCTAAAAGAAATGGTTTTCATAAAATCAAACACATGCAAATATTGCTGGAGCTTGTGTCTGGCAAAATGTCTGAATCAGACTCTCTTTATGACACGGTATTAACAAGGTATTGACTTAATTTCAATGACTTTATGTTGATGACCCTAGTTCTTCATACAAGACCATTCAATGAGCAAGTCATGCATTCACTCTACTCATTTAAAATAATTAATTTTCAATAGAAAGTATTTTTTATGAGTATTAATTTGAGTACAGAGCAAATTATAAACAAATCATGCAGAGTGCCCTGGCGAGGCCAAGAGTCAGCTGCAGAATTCTATGACAATCCAAGCATATGGAAGTCTGGTTTTACCCCACGCTCAGACTTATATTAATGCAGTCCAACTGTCTTGACTATTGGACTGGATGCAGATGGGTTCTTCAAGGTTGTTGGTTGATCTGGAGATAGAGATGGTGGGACATTAACCTTGGACTATGCTTTGGTTACATCTAGTGATGAGCCGAACACCCCCGTGTTCGGTTTGCATTCGAACTATAACAATTTCAAAAGTTAGAGTTGGAACTCAATACAAGTCAATTGGACACAAAAGTTCGATTTTTAGAGTGCCCTGCAAGAGGGCATATATGCAAGATATTTGTCATAAAAGGTTTATGGGGTTCCGGGTAGTGCCCTGGGGGACAGGAAACAAGGACAAAAAGTTTTAAAAAAATGTTTTAAAGGAACAGTGAGTTTTCCATGAAATAAAGGTTAAGAATAAAAACAAAAAATCCTTCAAATATTGTGCCTAGGAGGTCCCCATAACCTGTCCGTGAAGTGGCGGATTTTTAGGATGTATAGAAACATTTAAAAACAAAAAATGACGTTTCAAATGACGGTAAATGTTTTTTCTTTAATCTATTCATAAAGAACTGCTTGGTGCGGCAGACTGTATGAAAAGAGACATTTTAGGACACGCGGAACAAGTTTAGTGATTTTTTTGGCTAAATTATGGTGAAACTTATGCAGGCTTTGGATGAAAGTAACAATAGGTGCTTTAAAATTGGGCCTTTAGTGTCGGTAACAGTGCCGTCACATCGTAACCCCTCTGTGGTATTGTGGAAGAGTGCAGGGTTGGACCCTGCTGTCAAATACTAAAATGATATGAATCTGGTATAGGCGTCATTGGCAGTGCACCCAAATATAGTGCATTTTGTGGCAGCAAGTGCCTTCACACCGTAAGTAACCCTTTGTGGTATTGTGGAAGAGTGCAGTGGTGGAGGTTTTGGTAATGCAGAAGAGATCCCTGATCTATTCAGTTACATCAGCAGCTATAACAAAACCGGGTCAGCATTGTTTAGGCACTTGTACTGTGCTACTGTATATGGTGAGAATCGGCGCACACCAGTAGCAACAGGAAGAAACAGAACAGGCAGGGAATACACAGAGAGAATAGTCAAAGGGCAGGCAAAGTCGGCAACAGATCGGGTCCTCAGAACAAGCAGGGTCAGTAACAAGTATTCAAACTGATTTGGTAAGCTAGAGATGCGGCAATAAAGGCTGAGACACACTGAGCGTGTAGCGATGCACAGCGTAGTGAAGCGAAGAGAAGCAAACATTTTGCAGGCTTGACTTCACTCCGCTCCGCCTCGCAGCGTGTCTACACTGCATTACGTTTGCTTCTCACCGCACTGGACAGGAATCCACCAACTAAATTAAAATGTATACTCAAAACCATTTTATTTTCACAAAGCACATGTTATATAGGCAAAAAAAAGTTTCTACTGAATAAAATACATCAAAAATTACTGTTAATTTAATAAGAATAGTATAAAAAAAGGTAACCGCTGATCATATATATTATAGGGACACGGAGCGCTGTGTATAGAGTAGGGATGCATTGATACCACAAACAGACATATACGTATATATCAACACGCAGACCTATATATACGTATATATCAACACGCAGATTTATACAGTCAGGTCCAGAAATATTGGGACATCGACACAATTCTAACATCTTTGACTCTATACACCACCAAAATGAAGTTGGAAAGAAACAAACACAATGTGCTGTAACTGCAGACTGTCAGCTTTAATTTGAGGGTATGTACATCCAACTCAGGTGAACGGTGTAAGACTTACAGCAGTTTGCAGATGTGCCTCCCACTTGTTAAGGGACCAAAAGTAATGGGACAATTGGCTTCTCAGCTGTTCCATGGCCAGGTGTGTGATATTCCCTCATTACTCCAATTACAATGTGCAGATAAAAGGCCCAGAGTTCATTTCAAGTGTGCTATTTGCATTTGCAATCTGTTGCTGTCAACTCTCAAGATGATATCCAAAGAGCTGTCACTATCGTTAGACTGAAGAAAGAAAACAAACCCATCAGAGAGATAGCAAGAACATTCTCAAAAAGAAGGAACGCACCGTTGAGCTCAGCAACACCAAAAGACCCGGGAGACCACGGAAAACAATTGTGGTGGATGACCGAAGAATTCTTTCCCTGATGAAGGAAACGCCCTTCACAACAGTTGGCCAGATCAAGAACACTTTCCAGGAGATAGGTGTATGTGTGTCAAAGTCAACAATCTAGAGAAGACTTCACCAGAGTGAATACAGAGGGTCCACCACAAGATGTAAACCATTGATGAGCCTCAAAAACAGGAAGGCCAGATTAGAGTTTGCCAAACAACACCTAACAAAGCCTTCACAGTTCTGGAACAAGATCCTATGGACAGATGAGACCAAGATCAACTTGTACCAGAGTGATGGGAAGAGAAGAGTATGGAGAAGGAAAGGAACTGCTCATGATCCTAAGCATACCACCTCATCAGTGAAGCATGGTGGTGGTAGTGTCATGGCGTGGGCATGTATGGCTGCCAATGGAACTGGTTCTCTTGTTTTTATTGATAATGTGACTGCTGACAAAAGCAGCAGGATGAATTCTGAAGTGTTTCGGGCAATATTATCTGCTCACATTCAGCCAAATGCTGCAGAACTCATTGGACGGCGCTTCACAGTGCAGATGGACAATGACCCAAAGCATACTGCAAAAGCAACCAAAGAGTTTTTGAAGGGACAGAAGTGGAATGTTATGCAATGGCCAAGTCAATCACCTGACCTGAATCCCATTGAGCATGCATTTCACTTGCTGAAGACAAAACTGAAGGGAAAATGCCCCAAGAACAAGCAGGAACTGAAGACAGTTCCAGTAGAGGCCTCGTAGAGCATCATCAGGGATGAAATCCAGCGTCTGGTGATGTCTATGCGTTCCAGACTTCAGGCTGTGATTGACTGCAAAGGATTTGCAACCAAGTATTAAGAAGGGAAAGTTTGATTTATGATTATTATTCTGTCCCATTACGTTTGGTCCCTTAACAAGTGGGAGGCACAACTGCAAACTGCTGTAAATCCTACATCGTTCACCTGAGTTGGATGTACATACCCTCAAATGAAAGCTGACAGTCTGCAGTTAAAGCACATTGTGTTTGTTTCATTCCAACTCCATCACCACGATGTTAGAATTGTGTCGATGTCCCAATATTTCTGGACCTGACTGTAGATACACCCACCCACAGACCTCAGACCATATATACACATACGCACATGGGGGTGGCATGTGGACAATCTCAACTAAATGTGCCCCCCCATTTGGCTGATCCCTCCAAAAGAAATGTTGAACCCGACAGAGCAGAGAATATATATATTATTCTCTGCTCTATCGGGTTCAACATTTCTTCTGGAGGGATCAGCCAAATGGGGGAGGGACAATTAGTTGCCAAAATGTGTGTGAAATACAAGTCTGGATATATATATTTATAAGAATGTAGATATATATCTTATCTATATATAGTGCTTAATATTGCAGAAGCCACCTGCACATAATAGCAATTCAAAGAATTGCATCCCAGAGCTCCTGTGCCACATTCCCCATATGCAGCAAGGAATTCTGGGTAGGATATGCAAATGACCTCTGTCTCACTTTTATGCATCCTGGATCTGTTATATATATATATATTATATCATACCTGCCCTTACCTTCCCCTATAAATTTGCTAAAAAAATACACACAAAAAAAACAAACCACTGCCTGAGACCCCGCGCAGCCCACTTGCCACCCCCCTCTACCTAGCTGAATGTATCTAATATATATAATTAAATACATTCAGCCAAGAAGAAAAAGAAAAAAAAGGTTTTTTTTATGTTCCCAGGGACATTTAAAAATGTCCTCGGATTTGAATTTTTTTAGAAATGTGTCGCCTTACCTTAGCCTGGTGGTCAGTGGGGGCTCCCTGGATCCTGGTTGTGGGGGAGCGTCTGCTGTGGCCGCAGGTGCAGTGGCTCCCTCCCTGCGCTGCCTGTCTCTGCCACATGCACCTGGGCGGCTAGCCCGCACAGTTGCAGCTCTGTCATCCGGCGGCCACATGCTCCTAAATGCTCCTCAAGGGGATCCTTGGGAGGCCCCTGCAGGCTGCCCTCTACAGTACCTGATTAGAGGGCCATGTCTGCCTGATGTTTTAGTAACAAGAATGTTTTATCCCACAGGCTTCAATGTTAAAGATATTCCCGTTTTAATTCAATATGTAATAAACCTTTGCTTATAATATTCTGCAGTAAAGAGTCTCTTTATTTCTAGATTTTAAAGTATTTTTTAAGCATTTTTTACACTTTTTTTTAAAAAAAAAAAAATCGAACTCGAACCGAACACTCGGAAATGTTCGAAGTTTGCGGACTGTCGAATGGCCGATGTTCGACGCCAACTCCGAACATATCGAACCGAACAGCTCATCGCTAGTTAATTCCTGTGGATCCCTCTTCCCTTGTCAAGACTTCATTGCCCACAGTTAGTGGTTCTGGTGGGAGATTGATGATTTTTGAAGGTAGTCTTTTTGATTGGTTATACCAATCACGACTTCAGGGGAAAATGAGGAGTGTGGTCCCTTGAAGGGGAATGACATTCCGGGGACCATGACTCTTGAGCGGTCGTGCCCTTCTCTTGATATTGGGAAGCAGGCATTTAAGATGAGGGATATTTCCTGGATGGCTCATCTGGCATGACCTCCCTCCTTTTCTTTCATTCCCTTTTTATATTTTCCTTCCTCTAATCGGCCCTCCTTCATCTTCACCCCTTTTTAAACCTTTCTCTTTTTCTCCTTTGCCTCTTTGTTGTTTGTTTCTAGTTATAAGAAAAATGTGGCTTTTATATCCTTTTGTCACATCTCACTTTGAGGGTTGGGGTTTCGAGCCCAGTGTGCGGTTACACAAGCAGAATGATGCAGGTAAGTATGTTTTAAATTGAAAAGGTTTATTAAAATGGTGAAATAGAAATAAACCAGGAAGGGGACAATGGATAAATAATAAACAGGTATAGGAACTGGCTGGGTGTGATATAATATACAGAAGACAGGTACTTTGACTGGACTGGATAGGAAAGGGGTGAACAGGAAAGGAAATTAATAAACAGTAGGCACAGATACGTAAGGACAGATAATCTAAAAGACACACTTACTGGGTAACATGAGGGCTGAGGACCAGGAGACAGGAGACAAAAGGAAGAACAATATATACGCGGGATCAGAAGGGCAAAAGCAGAAGGATGGTCATATCAGGCATGGTGGCAGGCGGCTGGCAGAGGGGTAGTCAAAATCTAGAATAAAGGTCATACATGGGTAGGTAAGTCTATAGCAGAGTCCGCAGGATGAAGGGCGTTGCAAGGAGTCCAGAAATTAAGGTATTTAGATAGAGGATTGCACGAGAATCCAGGTAGGGTAAACAGCCAGGATACAATGGAGGATCACAATGGGATGAACTGATGAATCAATGGAGGTCACAATGGGATGAAGCAATGAATCAATGGAGGGTCACGATGGGATGTAGGAATGAGGATTGCAGCTAGATAGCACATAGGGCAGGACAGAAGTGAGACTTATAAGGACGATACCCACTGAATGGTTAGGCATGATTTTATGGGCAGTCCAGGCCCAGCCCACACCTGAGGCTAGAGAGGTGAAGGGATGCCAGGTATGGATTCCAGAGTCCTTGGACACTAGACCAGGCAGCAGTAAAACCTGGTCTGGAGCTAGAACATGGGGAAATGATAGCTCATTTGGTTTTCTTCCTGCACCTTCGGCGACACCTTTTTACATTCTATTTGCTCCTTTAATTTCATTGCACTTAAGTGATGAGCAAAATTCAATAACCCCCCATTGTAATAAAATAAATAAATAAAAACTGTTTATGTGACATAGTCTAGGCCGCTGAGGAATGGTATGAATGGACGCTGTGTCTTCTTTGCCAGTAATTCTTTTGCCAGTATTCTTTGCCTATTCAATTGGAAGGTGATCACAGTGAGCAGATAACCTACATATGTTAACCTTGTATAAACAAAAAAACATATTACATGATAAATACCAAAAGACCTGTCCAAAAAGTCACATTGATTTCACTAAAGACCAATGATATAATTTTCACATTGTATTATGGTGCAGAAACACCTGCTAACCCCAATATTAAGTCCTATCCAAAATACTAAACACTCCAAAACATAACCTGGAGTCCTGTCGATACTTTATTTATTTTAATACTACTCCCCACAATCTCTACAAAACCTAACATAAATCTTCTCTGATGTGTTTTACAGAGAGTATTCAAGAGACGCACATCCCATGAAAACAACAGCAATGAGAGAGTCACAACGTGACGTAACAACAGTGAGTGAATAGAGGGCAGGGTCTAAATAGAAAACTTTGCTAAAATTCAATTTACCCATATAAAGTGATATTCATTAACCCTTTCGCTGCTGAGCCATTTCACACCTCTGTGCTGAGGTCATTTTTACCGGTTTAAACGCGTTTTGAAGCCTTATTTTAATATATGACCCAGACATACACTATATTGCCAAAAGTATTGGCTTATCCATCCATATGCGAGTCAAGGTAGGTGAGCGAATACTTTTGTCAATATAGTGTATTATATATCGTTCTTTCCAGCAGACTTGTCAGATTCATAATATGTCATTATTACATGTATACGTCATGTCCTGTTTGTATATTATAACAAAACATGCAATAAAAGTAGAATTTTCAATAATTTACAATGTGTAAAGTGTTCTTTTTTCACATTTTAACATGCGAGCATTTGCAGTTATATTTTCTATGGGGTGCGCTTGTTAAAAAAATTAAAAATGGTGTCTCGTTACAATTCTTATTGGGGAAAATTACGCAATTTTTAACAAATGCACCGCATACAAAAATCGTTAGTGCAGCATTATTGTTCACATTATAAATGAAATGGGAACAATATTGCTGCATTAACAAACCAAAAAAACAAAAAAAACTTGTTTATTTTTCTTTATATAATTTTTTTTAAATATTTTTATTTTTCTAAGTTTTATTTTTTTACATCCAACAGTACCAAACATTAACCCCTAGCTGCCACGGATCGGGAGATAGGGGGTTCATTGGAACCCCCTATCTCCACCATTGGTGGCAGTTAGGGGTTAACTCCAGGACTGGCGTCATCGTGCTATGCAAGATGACGCCAGTCGTCAGGGGGCAGTCATGGAAGCTTGGCCGACATCCAAGATGTTGGCCAGCTCCAGGATAGGATCACGATTCGGCGCTTTTCGGCGCCGAATCGCCTGTTCACTTGTTCGCGAACTCCGAATATTTCCGCGTGTTCGCCGCATGTTTGCCCACAATGAACCACAATGGACCACAATGCACTTTTTCCACTGGCCTGAAGCTTGTAATTGGCTACAGCCTGCACCTGACCACAGCTTAGGTGCAAGACAGGTGCAAGACTATGCCAATCACGGCTCAGAGTCCTGATTGGGCAAATTTTGCCCAATCATGGGCTCACAGAGCTAAGTCCCGCAGCACACTATATAAGGTGTCCCTTGCAGCCCCTGCACATGTTTTTTGAGAGGAGATTGTTCTGTTAGCGTGTGTTTCCCTACAGCCAGTCTACCACCAGCTATTGAGGGGGTTCTCACTTCTACAAAATATCTGGGAATTGTTGTAATCTGTGTGTTCTCACTGCCACCAACTATTTTGGGGGGTCAGTCATTGACACTAAATATCTGGGAATTGTTGTAATCTGAGTGTTCTCACTGCCACCAACTATTTTGGGGGTCAGTAATTTCTGCAAAATATCTGGGAATTGTGGTAATCTGTGTGCTCTCACTGCCACCAACTATTTTGGGGGGGTCAGTCATTTATAAAAAATATCTGGGAATTTTGTAATCTGTGTGTTCTCACTCCCAGCAACTATTTTGGGGGTCAGTAATTTCTACAAAATATCCGGGAATTGTTCAAATCTGTGTGTTCTCACTGCCACCAACTATTTTGGGGGGTCAGTCATTTCTACAAAATATCTGGGAATTGTTCTAATCTGTGTGTTCTCACTGCCAGCAGCTATTGTGGGGGTCTCACTTCTAGAAGATATCTGGGAATTGTTGTAATCTGTGTGTTCTCACTGCCATCAACTATTTTGGGGGTCTCATTTCTACAAAATATTGAGGAATTGTTGTAATCTAAGTGTTCTCACTGCCACCAACTATTTTGGGGGTCAGTAATTTCTGCAAAATATCTGGGAATTGTGGTAATCTGTGTGCTCTCACTGCCACCAACAATTTTGGGGGGGTCAGTCATTTATAAAAAATATCTGGGAATTGTTGTAATCTGTGTGTTCTCACTGCCACCAACTACTTTGGGGAGTCAGTCATTTCTACAAAATTTCTGGGAATTGTTGTAATCTGTGTGTTCTCACTGCCACCAAGTATTTTGGGGGGGTCAGTGATTTATACAAAATATCTGGGAATTGTTGTAATCTGTGTGTTCTCACTCCCAGCAGTTATTTTGGTGGTCAGTAATTTCTACAAGATATCTGTTAATTGTTCTAATCTGTGTGTTCTCACTGCCACCCATCAGGGGGTCTCACTGATTTATAGGAGGTTTCTGGAAATTATAATCTGTGTCTTTTCACTAACAGCTATCAGGGGGTCCAACATACTTCTATCAGATTTCTGCGAATTGTAATCTGTGTCTTGTCACACTGCCACCCATCAGTGGGGGCTCACTGATTTATAGGAGGTTCCTGGGAATTGTAATTTGTGTCTTGTCACTGCCACCCATAAAGTGGTCTCACTGATTTATAGGAGGCTTCTGGGAATTGTAATCTGTGTCTTGTCACTGGCTGCCAGCTATCAGGGTGTCTCACTGAGTTATACCAGAGTTCTGGAAATCTTTAATCTTTATACCAGAGTTAAATCAGAGTTTTTCATAGCTCCAATTTTTATAACAGAGTTGAATCAGAGTTCTGTATATCTTTAATCTATATATCACTCACCATGTCAGAAAGACCAAAAAGGACAGGAAGACTCTCCCAGACACAGCAAGTAGCCTCTGTGTGGGGAGGCTGTGTTTCTGGTCGTCGTGGACGTGGTGCATCCTCTGCAGGGGCATGCTTGTCCTTGTTTCTAACTGGTGCTGGCCGTCTTAAGCAGCAGCAACATACAGAGGAATTGGTGGATTGGCTAACCAGGCCATCCAAGTCCTCCGAGACCTCAGCCAGCCAGGCTTGGAGTGCTTTACAGTCCACCTCAGCTGCCAATCATCTAATGCAGCCTCCATGTCCACAGCTACTCCAGCTGTAGCATCACTATCACACACAAAGGAGTCAGCTGAATTGTTTGACTACAATGACAGTGACATGCTGCTTGAGGATGCGCAGCAACTACAGTGCTCTGATTCAATCTCTGAGGTTGAGGAAGGGAATATAATCAACCTAGAAGAAGGGGGTGCCAGGGATGACACACAAATAACTGGCACTCATGTTGCCCCAGCAGCTACAGCATACTGCCAAGTTGGCTCCAGTGACGAGGAGAAAGGGGGTGATGACAATGATGATGAGGTCACTGACTCCACCTGGGTGCCTGATCGAACTGAGGAGTCAAGTGAGGAGGAGGAGGAGGCATAACAAACACGAGGCACAACGTCCTCTATGACCAACCTTAGCACTAGCCAGTCCAAGGCATCAGATGTCAGGGCTGCTCAGGTGCAGAGCGCTGTTGTCTCAAAGCACACATCCAGGAACTCTGCTGTCTGGGAGTTCTTTAAGAAAAGTGCAGCAGACCCCACCGTTGCAATTTGTAATCTATGTCAGATGAGGATCAAGTGTGGGTAAGACACCGGATGCTTGGGTTCCACATGCTTGAGGCGACTTATGACCACCTGCCACGCATCCCGTTGGTGCAACACTTTGCGTAGGTCCTCCACCTCATCTGTCTCTACCCCCACTATATGTCCTACCATGTCATTGACTCCAACCTCCACTGACAGGGATGATGCTACAGTAATGGATGTACCAGGTCTGCCAGCTTAGCAAAATTACTCGCATTACAGCTGCTGCCTTTCCAGCTGGTGGACTCTGCTTCCTTCCGTGAATTTGCTGAATGTGCTGTACCACAGTGGCAGGTTCCAAAACGCCATTTCTTTTTCACGGAAGACCATTCCAGCACTATACCAGCACATGGAAGAAAATGTTATGGAGTCATTGGGAAAGGCAGTCAGCAGCAAGGTGCATGTGACTTAAGACACGTGGTCCAGCAAGCATGGACAGGGCCATTGCATTTCCTTCACGGCACACTGGGTAACTCTGATTGCAGCTGGGAGGGATCCAAGACGGGGCTCTGTGCTGGAGCTTGTTCATCCACCATGCCTCCAGAAAGCTGCTTGTATGAGGTCTGTCTGCTCCACCACCACCTCTCCCTCTTCCTCCTCCTCCTCCTCCTCCTCCTTCTCTGTCTCTGGCAAAGTGGCAGTTAAACCGATGCGTGACAGGGGCTACGCAATGGCTCAAGCAAAAAGATGCCATACTGTGCTTGAGCTGGTTTGTTTAGGGGACAGGAGCCACACCAGGCCAGAAATTCTGTCAGCTCTGCAGGGGCAGGTGCAGAGATGGTTAACACCACGCCAGCTTCAGCTGGGAATGGTCGTCTGTGATAATGGCAGCAACCTTCTCTCCGCCCTACGCCTGGGTAAGTTGATGCATGTACCATGCCTAGCACACGTCCTAAATCTGGTGGTACAGCATTTCCTAACCAGATACCCAGGGCTGGCAGAGCTTCTCAGCCAGGCCAGAAAAGTCTGCAGCCACTTCAGACGGTCATTCCCAGCAAGTGTTCGCCTCTCAGAAATTCAAAGAGAATTCCACCATCCCACAAACCGTCTGATCTGTGACATGCCCACCAGGTGGAACTCGACATTAGCAATGCTGCAGCATCTGCACAAGCAGCAGAGGGCCATCAATGAGTACCTGTGTGAGTATGGCACAAGGACAGGTTCAGGTCAACTTGGTTTCCCCCCCGCAGTGGCTGATGATCAAGGATGCATGCACTGTACTGTCACCATTTGAGGAGGCAATGAGGATGGTGAGCAGGGACAGTGCATGCATCAGTGACACAATTCCTTTAGTGTTCCTGCAGGAGCGCACTCTGTGGGGAATTATAGATGTGGCACTCGAGGCAGAGCAGCAGGAGGAAGAGGAGGCCTTTCCTAGCTCTCAAGGCCCCAGTTTTTACGCAGACAGCATTCCTGCCGGTATTCAGATCAGACAGGAGGAGGATGAGGAGGAATATTTAAGTAGTGGGGGCATTGACAGTGGGGATTCCTCAAGGGAGGGTTTTGTGTGCCCAGAAACCCAAGGACTAGTACATGGCTGGGAGGAGGAAGTGCACGATGTGGGTCATCCTCCTCATTGACAAGGAAGACTCAGAAGCTAATGCCACCTCCAACCTATGCTGCATGGGCTCCCTTATCCTGCAAAGCCTGGTAAAGGACCCCAGGATTCGTGCTAACAAGGAGAGGGATGATTACTGGTTGGCAAGCCTTCTTGATTCACGATACAAGGGTAAAGTTGCAGAGCTCATCCTGCCCTCACAGAGGGAGGACAGGATGAAAAAACTTGAGATTGCTCTAATGCGACACTTGTGTAACACCTTTACAGGCACTGGTAAGTTACCAAGTGATGACACAGGTACGCTGAGGCTGTAGTTAATCAGAGGAAGAGCGGTGAAAGGGGATGCTTGACTGATGCCTTTTCCAATATTTTTAGTCCACGATGCCCATGGAAGTCAAATGTAGGCACCCATTGCCAGGGTCTTCACCGTATGGTGCAGGACTACCTAGGGGCAAGGACAGACCTGGATACCTTTCCAGCAGATGATCCACTGTCTTACTGGGTGTTGAGATTGGATCACTGGCCAGAACTTAGCCAATATGCTATGCAGCTACTAGGTTGCCCTTCATCCAGCGTGCTTTCTGAAAGGATGTTCAGTGCCGCTGGAGGTTTTGTCACAGACAAAAGAGTGCGTCTGTCCACCGACTCTGTAGACCGGCTGACATTTATAAAAATGAATCAGTCTTGGATCAGCAGCTATCAATCCCCTGATGCTGACGTAACTGAATAGATCGGGGATCTCTTCTGCATTCACAAAACCTCCACCACTACACTCTTCCACAATACCACAAAGGGGTTATGGTGTGCAGGCACTTGCTGCCACCAAAGGCACAATAGTTGGGTGCACTGACTCCTTTACCAGATTCATATCTTTTTAATATAGGAAAGCATGGTCCAACCCCTGCACTCTTCCACAATACCACAAAAGGGTTACGGTGTGAAGGCACTTGCTGCCACCAAAGGCACAATATTTGGGCGCACTGAAGCCTGTACCAGATTCATATCATTTTAATATTGGACCGCAGGGTCCAACTCTGCACTCTTCCACAATACCACAGAGGGATTACTTACGGTGTGAAGGCACTTGCTGCCACCAAATGCACAATATTTGGGTGCACTGACGCCTGTACCAGATTCATATCATTTTAATATTGGACCGCAGGGTAGGCTTGTGCACCGATTTTTTTTTCGGTTCGATTCGATTCGATTTTTCAGATTTTCAAACTTTTCGATTCGGCTCGTTTCGACCGCTTTCTGTTTCGATTCGGTTCGGCTCGACTCGTTTTTCGTGTACATTTTTTTCTCGGAATATCGACCATTTTTCTTATTTTCGTGTCACTTAGCTCGTTTTTTGTATCGACTTTTCGTGAGTCGGAAATTTTTGTTTTTCGGAATTGTACATGTTTCCGGAATATCGACCATTTTTCGTATTTTCGTGTCACTTTGCTCGTTTTTTGTATCGACTTTTCGTGATTTCGGAAATTTTCGTTTTTTCGGAACGTCTTTTCTCCTCGTTTCAAAGCAATAAATTTCGATTTGACACATTTCAAGTCCATTCGAAAATTTTGAAAATTTTTAGTTTCGGCTCGGAAAACTTTTCGGCTCTGCCGTTTTCGGATCTAAAAATTTTCGGAAAATCGGCCGCATCCGAAAACACGAATCGAGAAATTTTGTGAAAGTTCCGAAATTCCGAAACCCGAAACGCACATCCCTACCGCAGGGTCCAACTGTGCACTCTTCCACAATACCACAGAGGGGTTACGGTGTGACGGCACTGTTGCCGACACTAAAGGCCCAATTTTAAAGCACCTATTGTTACTTTCATCCAAAGCCTGCATAAGTTTCACCATAATTTAGCCAAAAAAATCTCTAAACTTGTTCTGTGTGTCCTAAAATGTCTTTTCATACAGGCTGCTGCCCCAAGCAGTTGTTTATGAATAAATTAACCCCTTAAGGACGGGAGTAATTTTACAAGTCTGGAACACTTTTGAACACTTCTAAAAGTAGAATTTCAGCTATTCGCTGTTAAACCATAATTTACCTCTTACATATTAAGTGTACCCACCCTTATTATATATAATTTTGTTCAGGAGAAATAGGGATTTCATTTTCCATCAAAGATTTATATATAAAATATATTATAGTATGAAAAAAAAACTAAAAACTATGAGAAAAAAGGAAATTTTGCTTTTTTCAAAGTTCTCCATTGTATTTTTAGTGTGAATGACATTGTACGCTTAGCATTAAATGAAATAAAATACATATATTTCTGGTCGGCAATATCTTACGAGTTCAACGGTACCCCCCATGTAGAGGTTTTATGATGTTTTGGAAAGTTACAGGGTCAAATACAGAGTTTGCCCATTTCACGTTTTACAACTTGAGATTTGCCAGATTGGTTTCCTGGCCCTATGTTGACTTTTAGAAGTTATGGCAGCCCAGGTATGAAAAGTACCCCAACATGTCATACCATTTTAAAAAGTAGACAACCCAGGCTATTTAAAATGGTGTACTTTTAGTTTTTTTATAGTAGTCACTTAGTCGCAAACTTGGTCTTCATGTTTGTGTTTTGCATTTTTCACTCAAAAACTGTTATTTTACTGATGATGTCATGCTTCCTTGACATTTTACTGGCCTAAAAAACTCATATTTCTGGTCGGCAATGTCTTACGAGTTCAACGGTACCCCCCATGTAGAGGTTGTATGAGGTTTTGGAAAGTTACAGGGTCAAATATAGAGTTTGCCCATTTCAGGTTTTACAACTTGAAATTTGCCAGATTGGTTTCCTTGCCCTATGTTGACTTTGAGAGGTTATGGCAGCCCAGGTATGAAAATTACACCAACATGTCATACAATTTTTAAAAGTAGACAACCCAGGCTATTCAAAATGGTGTACTTTTATTTTTTTATAGTAGTCACTTAGTCGCAAACTTGGTCTTCATGTTTGTGTTTTGCATTTTTCACACAAAAACTGTTATTTTACTGATGATATCATGCTCCCTCGACATTTTACTGGCCTAAAAAACTCATATTTGTGGTTGGCAATGTCTTACGAGTTCAACGGTACCCCCCATGTAGAGGTTTTATGAGGTTTTGGAAAGTTACAGGGTCAAATACAGAGTTTGCCCATTTCAGGTTTTACAACTTGAAATTTGCCAGATTGGTTTCCTGGCCCTGTGTTGACTTTGAGAGGTTATGGCAGCCCAGGTATGAAAAGTACCCCAACATGTCATACCATTTTGAAAAGTAGACAACCCAGGCTATTCAAAATTGTGTATGTTTCATTTTTTTATAGTAGTCACTTAGTCGCAAACTTGGTCTTCATGTTTGTGTTTTGCATTTTTCACACAAAAACTGTTATTTACTGATGATATCATTCTCCCTCGACATTTTACTGGCCTAAAAAACTCATATTTCTGGTCGGCAATGTCTTACGAGTTCAACGGTACCCCCCCATGTAGAGGTTTTATGAGGTTTTGGAAAGTTACAGGGTCAAATATAGAGTTTGCCCATTTCAGGTTTTACAACTTGAAATTTGCCAGATTGGTTTCCTGGCCCTATATTGACTTTGAGAGGTTATGGTAGCCCAGATATGAAGAGTACCCAACATGTCATACCATTTTGAAAAGTAGACAACCCAGGCTATTCAAAATGGTGTACGTTTCATTTTTTTATAGTAGTCACTTAGTCGCAAACTTGGTCTTCATGTTTGTGTTTTGCATTTTTTTACACGAAAACTGTTATTTTGATGATAATATCATGCTCAGTCAACCTTTTACTGGCCTACAACATTGATATTTGTGGTCGACAATGTGTTCCGAGTTCAACGGTACCCTCCATTTAGCATTTTGTTTTTGTTTTTTGGAAAGTTACACGATCAAATGTAGAGTTTGCCAGATTGGTTTGCTGGACCTAGGTTGAATTTGAGAGGGTATGGCAGCCCAGGTATGAAAAGTACTCCATCATGGCATATCATTTTGAGAAGTAGACAATCCAGAGTGTTGAAAATGGGGTATGTCCAGTTTTGTATAGTAGCCACTTAGTCACAAACCCTGGCCACACTTACAGGGTTATTCAAAGAGATTCGAAAAGTCACTGCACGTTCGGTGACTTTTCTTTCTCTTCAATTCGGTTCCTTTTGCCGATCCCATTTCGGTGACCCTGTGTCACGTTCCCACGTTCCAACCCTGTCTCCCTGCCCTCTGTATTCCTTATGTCTGTGTTTCCCTGTGCTGCTTTCCCTGACATGCAGCTCAGGGGTTAAGTTCTTTGCTCGTTGAGCTTCTGCTGGTGATATGGGCTGATTACTCCCCTATTTAAAGCCATGGGCCCATATCACCATGCTCTTGCATCCTGGTTCACTTCAGCTACAGATTTGTTCCTGAGAGCTCCCTGTCATTCTATCCTAGTGCTTTCTCAGTGTTTCCCCCTTGTCTGAGTTCTAGGTTTCTGATTGACTTCCTGGTATTGACCCTCTGGCCTGGCTGACGGATTTTCTCTGGTGCTATATCCCCGCTTTGGCTCAAGGTATACGTTTTGGTTTTGACCCCTGGCTTATTCATTGACCACTCTTCTGGACATCCCTAGCGGTTCTGTGCATATTGTATTATATGTTGTGTATCCCTTTAGACCATGGCTTTTGTATATTGAAGTCCTTCCCTGCAAGTTGTTGAGTACACTCCTTCAGGTGTCTGTGTTTTCCCCAGGACTCTGCACGGCTAAAAAAGGTAACCTTTTTCTATTAGTGCAGATTCGGCCACTCTAAGGACCGATCTATCAGTATAGGGCTCCTTCGGTATAGCCGTACAGAGGTCCCCAGTGTCTCCTGTGGTTTATTCACATATCCTAGATCATTGTGTCACGCATCTCTGCATATAGCGGCTTTTCCTCATATCTGGGCCATACTTGGCGCATGCCGGGTACCGCCATTGTGGCTGAACGTGACACCCTGCGGTGTATTCAGCAAGCACCACAGGGTCCCCGAATTGCAGGGAAAAACTGCCGCAAACCTGATGAAAACTAACCGCAAAACCCACCGAATACACGCAGAAAACCCCCAAAAACATCTGGATTAACCTGCGAAAACCACGGAAAAAGCCTGAGCAGGAGCCGATCGCACTCAGCCGAAGCAGCTGAGACTGCAGACGAGGGAGCTGAATAAATTAGCAAAACCGTTTGTATGATTGTGTGAAAAAGAAACGCTGTTTGCAAAGAAACTACTGAGCGAAAATGTCTGAAATTTACACAGGAGGTCCAGGGAATGATAATAAAAAGGGCTGTTACAGAAAAAATAAGTACACTTGAAAAAAAATCTGACTTTTTAAGTATCCTAAAAAAATCTATAAATAAAGAGACTTTTTGCTGCAGAATTTTATAATGAGCGATTTATTAGATATTGAATTAAAACGGGAATATTTTTAACATTGAATCCTATGGGATTCTCCTGAATTAACTTGGCAAATTAAACCCCCGAATGGCAGGGCAATTCGGGAACCTTTCACTGCTGGTTTGTGTTCTCTGAATAGCCGAAGCAGTGCATTTTCATGGGGATTTCACTGCCCTCGAACAGGCACCGAACAGGCACCGTAGGTGCAGGCAATTCGCCAGGATTTGGCGAATTGCCTGCTCTCTGGATAGCCGAATGGCCAGGAAAGGTAATGTTTTGCATTTGTTTTACACGAAAACTGTTATTTTGCTGCTAATATCATGCTCAGTCAACCTTTTACTGGCCTACAACATTGATATTTGTGGTCGGCAATGTGTTACGAGTTCAACGGTACCCCCATGTTGCATTTTATTTTGCTTTTTGGAAAGTTACACGGTCAAATGTAGAGTTTGCCATTTCAGGTTTTACAACTTGAAATTTGCCAGATTGGTTTGCTGGGCCTAGGTTGAATTTGAGAGTGTATGGCAGCCCAGGTATGAAAAGTACCCCATCATGGCATATCATTTTGAGAAGTAGACAACCCAGAGTGTTGAAAATGGGGTATGTCCAGTTTTGTATAGTAGCCACTTATTCACAAACCCTGGCCACACTTAGTCTTCATGATTGTGTTTTGCATTTGTTTTACACAAAAACTGTTATTTTGCTGCTAATATCATGCTCAGTCAACCTTTAACTGGCCTACAACATTGATATTTGTGGTCGGCAATGTGTTACGAATTCAACGGTACCCCACATGTAGCATTTTTATTTAGTTTTTTGGTAATTTGACAAGTGATTTTCAGGATTTCTGTCGACTCGAGAGAACATGGCACGCCAAGAAAGAATATTGCTCCAAAGATGACGCGCCAATGATTCTAAATTAGTATTTTGAGTTGTTTGGTGCAGCCACTTTAGA
Organism: Leptobrachium leishanense; assembly: GCA_009667805.1. Taxonomy (NCBI): domain Eukaryota; kingdom Metazoa; phylum Chordata; class Amphibia; order Anura; family Megophryidae; genus Leptobrachium; species Leptobrachium leishanense. Next base: position 38,583,958 of record CM019066.1, on the reverse strand, counting down.
ATAGCTGGGCTTAACGTAAACAGGAACAGGCCAAGTCAGAGTAGTCGTTATAACAAGCCAATGAGTCGGTACAGGCAGCAAACAAAGAGTAGTCGGTATAACAAGCCAATGAGTCGGTACAGGCAGCAAACAAAGAGTAGTCGGTATAACAAGCCAATGAGTCGGTACAGGCAGCAAACAAAGAGTAGTCGGTATAACAAGCCAATGAGTCGGTACAGGCAGCAAACAAAGAGTAGTCAGTATAACAAGCCAATGAGTCGGTACAGGCAGCAAAGGGTAATCAGGACAAAGCAGAAAAGGGGATTTAGTAATTTAGCTCTGTGTGATAAATTTTGAAGCACTCGGTTATGCAGAGGCCAGGTAGAGATGGGCCGGTAGAGATGGGCCGGTAGAGATGGGCAGGTAGGGCAATAATAACTAGAATCCTTTCGGATTCCTTTCTTGCGGCAGACACGACACTTTTTCTGGGGGGACTTTTTACAGCAGGGTGGGAGGGACTCGGGAAGGAAAGCGTCTGCCCCTTAATCTTTGGATATCTCCTGATTCTAAAGCGGATGTAATGGGGGCCGGGGTTAGGATAATTGGGATATGATCTCAAGCATGAATTCTAGGAAGGGATATGGCTTTTGTACTGCTGCCTGCTTGTAGAGCACGTACGCATTGAAAATTGCAACCTCAGTCAAATAGATGGCAATCTTCTTGTACCATGCCCTAGTCTTTCGATTCACCAGATAAGGCTGTATACATTGATCAGCCAAGTCTACTCCCCCCATAAACTTGCTGTAATCTACAATGCACTTCAGCTTTTCCAGTGGCTCAGTTCTTCCTCTCACAGAGACTGGCACTGTACTTTCGTCGTGCACTGTAGATAGCATGTATACATCCTTCTTATCGGTGAACCGAAGGGCTAGCACTTCTTCCTGACGTAGAGCTGAAGAGGAGCCTCTACTTTTTTTGCCTGCTGTCAGGATTTGGGGAAAACCTCTGCGATTCTTCCGCACTGTGCCACACGCAAGGGTCTCGAAAAAATATAAATTTTTAAATAGGTCGATACTGGTGTAATAGTTAACGACCCATAAATGATAGCCCTTGTTGAATAGGGGATAGACCAGATCCCACACAATTTTTCCACTGGTGCCAATACAATCGGGGCATCCTGGGGGGTCAAGGTGGCTATCTTTCCCTTCGTATATTCTAAACGCCCATGTGTAGCCTGTTGTGGACTCACACAATTTATAGAATTTGACGCCATACCGGGATCACTTGCTTGGGATATACTGCCTTGAAGAGCAGTCTGCCTTTAAATTTCATAAGGGCCAGGATCTCATATGCCTCTTCTGGGGAATAAAAGCGGGAGGACATTTTTATGGGGATCTTGTTATAACTAATTAAATGGGAGGTCGGGGAACTGATGGGGTCAAGTATTAGAACACCTAAACTAAGCCCTTCCGGTCCTTGTAGTGGCCGGTACTTCTATCTATCTAGACAAGGTAAGAATATTCCAAGGGGCGTAGTATGGCAATGCGGGTAGTCAGGAATGCCACAGGGTCGTATGCCAATGCGGGTAGTCACAAATGCCAGGGGTCGTATACCATTGCGGGTAGTCGGAAATGCCAGGGGGTCATATGCCAATGCGGGTAGTCAGAAATACCACAGGGTCGTATGCCAATGCGGGTTCTCAATTGGGGGTACACTGCCAGGGGGTACACTGCCAATCAGGGGTACACTGCAGGCCAGGGGGTACTGTGCCTGGGGTTTTTTTCATGTTTTTTTCAACCAGGGGGTACAGTGCCTGCCAGGGGGCACTGTGCCAGGAGGGTACAGTGCCTGCCAGGGGGTACAGTGCCTGCCAGGGGGTACTGTGCCTGGGTTTTTTTTCCAGTTAGTTTTTTTCTTTTCAGCCAGGGGGTACAGTGCCTGCCAGGGGGTACTGTGCCAGGAGGGTACAGTGCCTGCCAGGGGGTACTGTGCCAGGGGGTACTGTGCCTGGGGTTTTTTCAGGGTTTTTTTTTCAGCCAGGGGGTACTGTGCCAGGAGGGTACAGTGCCTGCCAGGGGGTACAGTGCCTGCCAGGGGGTACTGTGCCAGGGGGTACTGTGCCTGGGGTTTTTTTCAGGTTTTTTTTCTTTTCAGCCAGGGGGTACAGTGCCTGCCAGGGGGTACTGTGCCAGGAGGTTACAGTGCCTGCCAGGGGGTACAGTGCCTGCCAGGGGTACTGTGCCAGGGGGTACTGTGCCTGGATTTTTTTCAGTTTTTTCTTTTTTTCAGTCAGGGGGTACAGTGCCTGCCAGGGGGTATTATTTTTTATTATTATTCTCTATTTATAAAGCATATTCCGCAGCGCTGTACAATAAGCACAGTATAGACAGGGTTACAATACATTGAACGACATTTGACAAACAGTACAGGAGGAGATGAGGGCCCTATTCCCGTAGGAACTCACAATCTGGGAGGGTTGGGGTTGGAAACAGGAGGAGAGGACTGTAAGGTGAGAGTGATTGATGGTTGCGTCAATGAGTTGGGTGGTAGGCTTCCCTAAATAGGAATGTTTTAAGGGAGCATTTGAAGGAAGAGAAGTTAGGGGTAAGTCTGACAGTACTGTGCCAGGAGGGTACAGTGCCTGCCAGGGGGTACTGTGCCAGGGGGTACTGTGCCTGGGGTTTTTTTCAGGTTTTTTTTCAGCCAGGGGGTACTGTGCCAGGAGGGTACAGTGCCTGCCAGGGGGTAAGGTGCCTGCCAGTGGGTAAGGTGCCTGGGGTTTTTTGGGGTTTTTTCTCTTCTGCTCCGCTCTGCTCTGCTCTCTCTGCCTCTCTCTCTCTCTCGCTCCTCAGATCGCAATGAGGAACAGGACAAAGGGGCAGAGACAATGTCTCAGGCAATGAAACAATCATTGGCTGAGACATTCTGACAGTTGCAGAGGTGACAGCTTGTCACCGCTGCAACTGTCAGCTCCAAGCGCCGGATTGGCTGCCATGCCATTTCCACAAGGGAAACGGCCCGCCTCCCTTCCCACAATGCTGATTGCCAGCTGGGAGGGTCTGCCCGGTTGTCAGGCAGACCCCCAGCCGGCAATCAGCATTGTGGGAAGGGAGGCGGGCCGTTTTTCGTCACGCAGAGGCAACAAATGCCGCGGGGCATACTATGCCGTCCTGCGGCATTAAAGCCCACGCGATGCAGGATGGCATGGTACGCCCCGCGTCGGTAAGGGGTTAAAGGAAAACCATTTACCGTCATTTGAAATGTCATTAGTTTGCTTTTAAATATTTCTATAGATCCTACATATCTGCCACTTCACGGGCAGGTTATGGGGACCTCCTAGGCACGATATTTGAAGGAATTTCTCATTTTTATTTTTAACCCTTATTTCATGGAAGACTCACTGTTCCTTTAAAAACTTTTTTTTAAAACTTTTTGTCCTTGTTTCCTGTCCCCCAGGACACTACCCGGACCCCCATACACCTTTTATGGCAAATATCTTGCATATATGCCCTCTTGGAGGGCACTCTAAAAATCGAACTTTTGAGTCCCATTGACTTGCATTGAGTTCGGTTCATGTCACTATTAAAGACAGGCACGGTTTGGAAGAGCAGGCTGTGCCCTTCCAAACCGTGCCTGCCTTCAGCCGCAGGACCCCGGCAATCGGGAGGGAGAGAGGTCCAAAGGACCACCCCCTCCCTTTCAGGTGCCTCTTCCGCACTCGCGAGGGGAGGCGCCTGAAATAGATGTCATCGCACCGCCGCAATGACATCTATCTCCCCCCCCCGGGGGGAGCCAGCAATCAGTCGGAATCCTGGCTGATTGCTGCCTCCTGTGCTAGGACGCGCTCAGCGCATCCCAAGCACAGGAGAACCACTTGGCTGGACGCACTGAGCGCGTCCTTAGCAGCCAAGTGGTTAAATATCTAAAGAAACAAGGATAACACGAGCTACACACATTGAAAAGGGCAAAAAGAAGGCAAACCCATGATTTTAAAAGGCGGAGGCATTTTACACTTAACAAATGAGACCTTCAAATACATTGATATATTTAGAACTACATTTAACTTTTTACTGAGTCTAAAATCCATGATTTTCATGAAACCTTTGTGATTCAGGACATTGTTATCTGGCTTTAAGTCTCTGGAAGAACATGAGATATTTAAAAAAAAGCTTTGATACATTTGTGCACTTGCCATACAAGTGTCCTATCTTCTGTTATATTACTTATTGTGGACGTCAGACTTGCACTCACCTATTGATTATCTTTGTCAGTTGGAGGAATTTCAGCCCTTAGACAAGACCTGCCGTATAAAATTTGACCCATGGCTCCGAGAAAAATCCCTAGAAATCCAGTCTAGTGTCAAGATTCCCATTGGCAGTGTACTCCAGGACAATAAATTCTCGGTCAGCGGTGTGTAATGACAGAGATACAGACAATGAAGAACCAGTTACACCATGGTCCAAAAGCAAATAGAGCCAATTTTATTTAGAACAGATCTCGGTTCCACTAGGAACGTTTGTCAAGCATGAAGAAGCAAGCCGTACTGATATTTGGACAAAAATCATGTTGATCCGAATTGCACAAGTCTAGAGAAATGAAAAATACATAAGGAGAGCTGCAATACTGTATCTAATTCAGTGCTTTCCATTCATTCTTATGAGGAAACCAAAGGAAAAAATATTTTGAAAATTCCCATATTAGAGAATCGAACTATGTCAAAGGAGATGAAAGCGGAGATTTTGTTAAAGATCTGGATAAGTGACACCTTTACAAACAAAATGCCATTGACAATAAATGACTCAGGTTTTATGAGCTTCCTAATAAGATCAGGGGTTAGTGCATTGCTACTGTGAAAGCACCTCCTTAGGTATCTGTTTAAGAATAATTAGTCTACGTTTTGATACACAAAGTCTCTGTTCTGTGGTTTGTTGTGGTTTTTGATTGTTAACCTGAAACTTAATGCAATCAAAGTGTCCAGAATCCTTTAGTAAACACAACATGATTTAATTTTCAATTGAACCATTAAAATATTTGTGAAGAAATCTCTCATCTCAGTGTGAACACATGTTATTCTTCTCACCCCTTTGTGTCCTTATTTTATTCTTTCCTTCCCAATGTATATTTGCCCTGTTTTACTCACTTTATTCTGTCAATGTTCTTTTCTTTTTACCTCATTGTGTCTTGGTTTGATTGATTTCACTTCAATGTATCTCTGTCCTTTTTTGTCACTCCGTTGCATCCTTTTTCTACTCTTCATTCCATCTCATTCTTCTCAATCAGTTGTGATCTTGTCCCTGTTTTTTCAGCTTCATATGTTTCTGTCGGTTTCTTTTCACCCCATTCTTCCAGTGTCCACAATTCTTCACCCCATAATTTCTATGCTTTTTTTCACTCACTCAATTGTGCTTTTGTTCTCTCTCACCTCATTGAACCATTGTTTTAGCACTTTCTGGAATGGGAGAAGTTGGTGCCATTAAAATTATCTCTCGTTTGGGAATATTTGAGGTAATGGACATAGATCTGCAGCTCCAATAACCCATAAGTTATTCTGGCCCTGATGTACCAAGTACAGCAGAAACAATATTCTTCCACATTAATTATGTTTCAGCCATGGACGTGGGGAAATAATTACATGTGATCCTCTACAAACTAACCCTACAGATCATTTTTTGCAAAATATGGAAAAAATGGACCTTACACAATGAACACTGTGATATGTTCCCCATACATAATTTCATACACATTTTATGGAAACCATTATGTAAGAAAGTAAGCAGAGAAATATAATTATTACTGGATTATAAAAAATATATCATTAATTGTATATGTTATATTAATACTTGGAATTATTATCACATTATTTTGTTGTTGAGGCTTGGACACATCAGGGCAATGAAAACATTATCTGCGCTAATAAACCCCTGATATAATTAATGAGGTCTCTGAAGTAACAGCAGCTCCTTGATCTATATCTGTAGAACCCGACTGGGGATTCTTTGGCCGATCGGGGAGTTGAGGAGGCTTTATATGGAATATATTTAAAGGTTAATTTCTCACACGTGTGCTTTCAGGTGACATATTGGATGGTTATAATGGGAATCCTCCAGCTCATCATTTATTCTGTTTAATTCATTAAAGACACAAGTGTTATTTTATTTATAAAAGCAGAGGAATATTTCCAGAGTAAAAACCCATCCAGGTTAAAGAGATTGATGGGGAACAGTACAGGTGAGGTACATTAATGCAGCATAATAAATGACAGCTGGGCACGTCACGGCCAGATTCGGCGCTGCTTTCACAAATCAACCTGTGACAAGGTAAGAAATAAAAACAAGTAAAACTCTCAAGCTATGTATTTAACCCCTTTGCTACTGTGATTGTGTATACACGGTCATCAGCAGCAGACGGCACAGTTTTAGATTGTGTTAACCCCTTAGTGACCGGGAGGTTTTACACAAATCCGTCTTTTAGTGACCGCTGCTTTTTTTACGTTTCTGCGCTGTTAGTGTTTAGGTCAAATTTTCCTCTTACTCGTTTATTCGACCCACACATATTATACACCCTTTTTCCCGCCATTAAATGGAATTTCTAGAAATACCATTATTTCCATCATATCGAATAATTTACTATAAAAAAAAATATGAAATATGAGGAAAAAAATGGTAAAAACACACTTTTTCGTAATTTAATCCCCAAAATCTACAACCACCCAAAAAGACCCCGGCTAAATAGGTTCAAAATTTTGTCCCGAGACAAGAAATACCCAATTTTTACATGCGTTTGCTTTTTAACCCCTTCACTGCTGATACAGTTCACCTATGTGCGCTGCGCTCATTCTGACCATTTTGTGCTAATTATTTTTAGATGACAGCCTAGGTCCTATTTAATTAAACTCCCCCCAGAAAAAAAAACTTTTTAAAAAAAAAACATTTTTTTATTTTATTTCTTTTTTTAATTTTTAAAACCAAACCTGGTCATGTTTGGTATCATTGGAAAGGCCATAATCAGGCCTTTCAAATGATGTCAAATATGACTATCTAGCTGCCATGGATCGGGAGATAAAGGGATCCTTAGGATCCCCTTATCTCTACATGGCAGCTAGATGGTTAACTGGCCCACTGACATCCTCACACATATGGTGAGGTTGTCAGTGGGTGGGGGGGACCTGGAAGCTTGGCTGATATCCAAGATGTCAGCCCCCCTCCAGGTTTGAATCGCATTTTGGCGCCAATTGGCGCCGAAACGTGATCCGGCGGCGAAACTGTTAATGCTATACATCGCTGAAAAGTGGAGGCTCTCCCCTTTTCAGTGGTACAAACAGCATCTCCCTAGCTTCAATGGTTGGGGAGATAGAGGGCTCCGAAGGAGCCCACCCTCCCCTCCATTGAAATGCAATGGGACGCCTGCTGATGACGTCACCACGCAGCGTGGCGACGTCATCAGCCTCGCCTGCCCATGTAAATCACATGGGCAGGCTTCCTCCCTGCCAGATCGTTGTGGGATCCAGCGAGGGAGGTGAGTATCGGGCGGGAGGGGGATTAGGCGCCGCTGACGTACCCTGTACGTCCGCGGGGCTAAGGGAGACCTGTGTACAGAACGTACAGGGTACGTCAGGGGTCCTTAAGGGGTTAATGTGTGCTGCATCAATGCAAATGAAATATGTTTGTTGCAAACTAATTGTGTTTGCTTTTGGGCTCCAGTAGGTGCGGCCACAGTTTTAGCACCATGGGCATGATACCTGTAGCACTAAAACTGTTTACAATCAGTTAGGGAATGTCTTTATTGGACATCCCCCAGCCGATGCACAGAGCCACAAGCTGCCATAGCTCCATTTGGCCAGTAGATGACATATGCCTATCAACTAGGTTATTACATAAGGAATTGATTGGGAATATTCCCAAATTTTTCTTACTGAATAATTAATTTAAGATGAGTTTCCAACAAAAAAAACCACTGGTTCCTGACATTGGATTTATGGAAAATCACTTTGTAGTGAACGGGTTAACTAACGGAATATTGTATAAGTAGCAATATCAAGAAATAGTATTGCAGTCAAATAGAAGTCATTCTAAATTTCTCGATTGCAAAAAATAAAACTGTGTTCTGGGATTTAGAGATTGAATGGACATTATATTGTATATTAATATGGAAATAAATATCATCATGAAAATAAAAGTGCAATATTATGATGAGTTCATAAGTAGGGATGAGCCGAACACTCCCCGAGTTCGGTTCGAAGCCGAACCCGAACTTTCCAAATGTTCGGATCCGAACCCGAACTTGAGCTCCATACAAGTCAATGGGGCTGAAAATTCGGTTTTTAGATTGCCCTCCAATAGGGCATATATGCAAGATATTTGCCATAAAAAGTGTATGGGGGTCTGGGTAGTGCCCTGGGGGACAGGAAACAAGGACAAAAAGTAAAAAAAAAATGTTTTTAAAGGGACAGTGAGTTTTCCATGAAATAAGGGTTAAAAATAAAAACGAAAAATTCCTTCAAATATTGTGCCTAGGAGGTCCCCATAACCTGCCCGTGAAGTGGCGGATTTCTAGGATGCATAGAAATATGTAAAAACCATTTCAAATGACGGTAAATGCTTTTCCTTTAATTCATCCATAAACAACTGCTTGGGGCGGCAGTCTGTATGAAAAGAGGAGACATTTTCGGACACGCAGAAAAAGTTTACTGATTTTTTGGCAGTGAAAAGCAGGAGAATGACTGGAGAATGGAAAATTCTAGACCAAATAGCCGATTTGGAAAGTGAGAAAAATGGGAGAATTTTTCTGGTTTGGCTATTTTGACCTAGAATTTTCTCTTCAGTCATTCTCCTGAGTTTCACCTTTCTCTGAATAACCCTGTCAGCGGTGTAGAGCAGGAGAATGACTGGAGAATGGAAAATTCTAGGTCAAAATAGCCAAACCAGAAAAATTCTCCCATTTAGGCTAGGGTCAGACTAGCGAATTTTTAACGTGCGTTTAGGCGCACTTAATCACGGCCGCACTAGCAGCAAATGATGGGCAATGACGGCCAATATACGAAGTACGGTCGCACGAAAGTCCGGCTGCACAACGCAAGTGGAAAATGAACGCATTTTTTAGAGAACGCAGAACCGCTAGTACGGATGTACAGAGTGCGCTGCGTCCACTAGCGGCGTGTGTGTGTGATTTGGAGACGTCAGACCCTGCTCATGTCCGGCCAACATAACGTCCAGACACCCAAAGTTTCCTGGTTTGGATCCGTAAAAAATCACGCACAAAAATGCGCATCGTATGACCGTTTTCGCGCATTCTGTGAAAGAATACGGCAATGCGTTCCGACGCACTTTCGGTCACTGTGAAAATGCTGAAGAAATCTGAAGGCAATTTACCCACACGTCTGGACCCACTCAGAGCCAGTGCTTGGGCTCTTTACTTGTGAGTGGGATATCAACTGTAAAATTCTAATATTCTTAATACACACTGTGCTGCACTATTATTGTTTATTGTGTCTCCTATGTACATGCGAAATCCTAGGACCCCAGAGAGCAATATTTGTGCCGATTCAGGTTATATATTGTAAGCCAAAAATTACAAACTGAACTTTTTGACCATGTACAAATAAAGAAACAAATGTGTAGACTGTGGAATAGGAATCCGAACATCCCACACCCCCAAAGGTATGATGTCCCACCCAGGTTACAGAAACATCATAAGATAGTGATTGGTAACCCGGGAAAATGCAGATTGTGGTAATGTGCTTTACTGACAGGATTTGTTTACAATGATTACTGTTTATTAAGATGATTAAGTGATAACTGTCATGCTTTGCTTTTACATTTCTGTGTGTCTGTTCTTTCTACAGGAAATAGGAATTACTTGAGAATAAAAGCAGCATTTATGGAAAGCAGAAATCACAGTACTGTGACCCACTTCATTCTTCTTGGGTTTTCCAGTGACCCCAACATACAAATTGTGTTATTCCTCATTTTCTTGGTTGTCTATGTGGTCCTACTGGTGGCAAATATCCTTCTTATTCTGGCTGTGACCTTTGATCCACGGCTACACAATCCAATGTATTTCTTTCTCATTAACCTTTCCATCGTTAATATTGGCGATCCTTCAGTCATTGTTCCCAGGATGCTTGTGGATTTCTTAAGTGGAGATAAAAGTATTGTGTTTGCAGCTTGTGTCACTCAGATCTTTTTTAATTTTCTTATGGGAGGATGTGAATGCCTCCTTCTAGTCTTCATGGCGTATGATCGATACGTTGCAATCTGTAAGCCCTTGCATTACAATGAGATCATGAATCGATCAGTTTGTGTGCTGATGATTACTGTTTCATGGGCAGTGAGTTCTGGTATATCATCAATTAACATCTATATTATATATAGCTTGACATTTTGTGGCCCAAACATTATTAACCATTTCACGTGCTCATATAAATACCTGATTATGTTGTCCTGCAGTGATACCTCTGCAACTAACTTCTTGATATTTCTTGGAAGTGCCACCATGCTCCTTGTCCCACTTCTTCTCACTCTTTTCTCTTATTATAAAATTATTTCTTCAATAAAAGGAATCCGTGGTGGACGATACAAGGCTTTTTCCAGTTGTACTCCACATCTCATCGTTGTGACCATGTTCTTTGGGTTTACCATGGTCAACTTCCTGAGACCAAATGCTTTTGTAGGCAATGACAGCAACAAAATACTATGTGTATTCTATCTGATACTCATACCAATGGTGAACCCTATGATCTATAGCTTGAGAAATAAAGATGTGCACAGAGCCTTGAGAAAGCTAATCAGATTGCAGTAATGATGAGCAACAAATCAGCTCATTGTCCCAAAAAGTGGAAATTATTAATTCAAGATCTGCCGGAAATCTTCCTCTTGGGCTTCACTGCTGCTCAATGCAGAAAGAGGTGTTAAAATAATTTCAGTTTTAACATTAAGTCACTGGAGGAAGAATCATTAAGAAGGTGTCCGTGAAATGGTTTTCATAAAATCAAACACACGCAAATATAGCTGGAGTTTGTGTCGGGTAAAATGTCTGAATCAGACTCTCTTTATGACACGGTATTAACAAGGTATTGACTAAATTTCAATGACTTTATGATGATGACCCTAGTTCTTCATACAAGACCATTCAATGGTCAAGTCATGCATTCACTCTTCTTATCTAAAATATATAACTTACAATAGAAAGTATGAAAAAATTGCACATTTTTTATGAGTATTAATTTTAATACAGAGCAAATTATAAACAAATAATGAAGAAAGCCCTGGGGAGGCCGAGAGTCAGCTGCAGAATCCTATGACAATCTAAAGCATATGGATGTTTGGTTTTACCCCATGTTCAGAATTATTTTAATGCACTCCAACTGTCTTGACTATTGGGCAAGATGCAGATGAGTTCTTCAAGGTCGTTGGTTGACCTGGAGGTAGAGATGGCGGGGCATTCACATTGGACCATGCTATGGTTACTTTCTGTGGATCCCTCTTCCCTTGACAAGACTTTTTTGCCCACACTGAAGGTTTTAGTGGTTCTGGTGAGATCCCTTAAGGAGATTGATGACTTTCATTGCAGTCCTGGAGAAAATGGAGTCTTTTTGAGAGTCATGGTAGAACTCGAGTGCCCATACGGCTTTCATGTTATACTAATCTACCATCATAACGTCAGGGGAAAATGAGGATTGTGGTCCCTGCAGGGGAAAGACATGCCGGAGACCATGACTCTTGAACGGTCCTGCCCTTCTCTGGATATATGAAAGTCGACATTTAAGAGGAGGGTGTTTCCTGGATGGCTCATCTGACATGACTTCCGTCCTTCCTTTTCAGTCCCTTTTTATATTTTCCTTACTCTAATTTTATCTCCTTCCTTTTCACCCATTTTTAAACCTTTCTCTTTTTTTGTTTTGCCTCTTTGTTATTTGTTTCTAGTTATAAGAAATATGTGGCTTTTATATCTTTTTTACATGCTATCTGCTCCTTTTATTTCATTGTACTTAACTGATGAGCATAATTCAATAACTCCTGATTGTCATAAAATAAAATAATTAAAAACTAATTTTATGTGACAACGTCTAGGCCATCTGAGGAATGGTGTGAATGGATGCTGTGTCTTTGCCAGTAATTCTGTCCACTTTATTTCCTGTTCAATTGGAAGGTGATCACAGTGAGCAGATATCTTACATATGTAAGCCCTGTATGAACCAAAAACAGATTACATGATAAATACTAGGGATGTGCATTTTTATTCGGCCCAATTTTTTTTTCACAAATTGGGCCAATTCGGTGCCTCGGATTCAGCCAATTTTCTGAATCGGATCGGATCCGAAATGTCCGATACAAAATAATTTCCGATCCGAAACTAAATAATTTTGTTATTTCGTATTTTCGTGAAATTTGTAAACTCGCAAGTCATTTTCGTTCCATTCGTGATTTTGGTTCCATTTCGGTAATTTCGGGCATCTTATTTTTCGGTTCCATCGCTGATTCCGTACTTTCTTATGAATATGCATTTCACAACTTTATTTAATCATATTAAAATGGTATGAAAGCAACAAAAATGAACAAAATGATTTTAAAAACGCAAAACTGACCCAAATGGTCTAACTTTAAAAATTAAAACCAGAACAAAAGGTTTTAAAACGGAAAAAAAGATGAACAAAATTATCTGAAACGAAAAAAAACCCAGAACAAATAAAATTAAATATTTAAAACAGAAAAAAAAATAAAAATTAATGCAATTAACGGATCGTCCGAAATACCATTAGTTTAAGTCAAAACGAATAGATACGAAGAGAACAGACGTTTGCAAAAAACCCAAAATTTCCGATATCTAGAAAAAAAAAAGTCGATACGAAAAACCAGTCGAAACGAAACGGGCCGAAACGAAAATTGGCCAAAATGATCCAAAACGAAAATTTTAAAAACCCGAACCGAACAAAAAATCAGTGCACATCCGTAATAAATACCAAAAGACATGTCCACAAAGTCACATTGATTTCACTAAGGACCAATGATATCACTTTTCACATTACAGTGCAGAAACACAGCTTTTGGTACATTGGTTATGTACTCACTCTACAAAGAGGTGCCTTGAAGGGGCGAGTGAGCTTACGTTGCATTGGCCATTGAAACAAACTAAAACCTCATAGTGTTTTGTTGTACATGGAAATACATAGAAACGAGCGCAGATGACACCTTTTTCCTCTTGTTATGTTTTATACGTTAACTGGGCTGTTACTCCTGGCTGTTGCAGCCGCTCCCGTGAGTATGGGCGCGACGCCATTTTTTCTGTATGTATATTATGCTTGTAACACCAGTTCGTCGTTTTGCAGCTGTTCCTTTTTCCATGTTTTTGTTTTTAACCCCAAATGGGAAGTGTTTGGTGTGTGTATAAATAAAACCCACCATCTTTCTGCATCTCCTTGTCACGTTCCCACGTTCCAACCCTGTCTCCCTGCCCTCTGTATTCCTTATGTCTGTGTTTCCCTGTGCTGCTTTCCCTGACATGCAGCTCAGGGGTTAAGTTCTTTGCTCGTTGAGCTTCTGCTGGTGATATGGGCTGATTACTCCCCTATATAAAGCCATGGGCCCATATCACCATGCTCTTGCATCCTGGTTCACTTCAGCTACAGATTTGTTCCTGAGAGCTCCCTGTCATTCTATCCTAGTGCTTTCTCAGTGTTTCCCCCTTGTCTGAGTTCTAGGTTTCTGATTGACTTCCTGGTATTGACCCTCTGGCCTGGCTGACGTATTTTCTCTGGTGCTATATCCCCGCTTTGGCTCAAGGTATATGTTTTGGTTTTGACCCCTGGCTTATTTATTAACGACTCTTCTGGACATCCCTAGCTGTTCTGTGCATATTGTATTATATGTTGTGTATCCCTTAAGGCTAGGGTCAGACTAACGCATTTTTCACGTTGTCCGTGAAAATGTGCGTTCGAAGAATGGACGTATTTTTTCACGGAATACGTGATAGCGGTCATACGATGCGCAGTTTCATCCGTGATTTTGTACGGATCATCAATAAAACACTTTGCATCTGGACGTTATGTTGGCCGGACATTAGCAGCGTCTGACGTCTCTTAATCACGCACACACGCCGCTAGCGGACGCAGCGCACTCTGTACGTCAGTACTAGTGGTTTCACGTTCTCGAAAAAATGCGTTCATTTTCCACTTGCGTTGCGCAGCCGGACTTTTGTGCGACCGTACTTCGTATATTGGCCGTCATTGCCCGGCATCTGCTGCTAGTGCGGCCGTGATTAAGTGCGCCAGAACGCGCGTTCGCACTGCCTCAGTCTGACCCTAGCCTTAGACCATGGCTTTTGTATATTAAAGTCCTTCCCTGCAAGTTGTTGAGTATACTCCTTCAGGTGTCTGTGTTTTCCCCAGGACTCTGCACGGCTACAAAGGTAACCTTTTTCTATTAGTGCAGATTCGGCCACTCTAAGGACCGATCTATCAGTATAGGGCTCCTTTGGTATTAGCCGTGCAGAGGTCCCCAGTGTCTTCTGTGGTTTATTTCCTTATCCTGATTGTTGTGTCACGCATCTCTGCATATAGCGGCTTTTCCTCATACCTGGGCCCTACTTGGCGCATGCCGGGTACCGCCATAGTGGCTGAGCGTGACACTCCTTAGCTGAAAAGCAGCAGGAGGGGCATGGAGCTGCTCAGTAGAGTGGCTTTTGGTACATTGGTTAGGTGCTCACTCTACAAAGAGGTGCCTTGAAGTGGCGAGTGAGCTTACGTTGCAATGCCCATTGAAACAAACTAAAACCTCATAGTGTTTTGTTGTACATGGAATACATAGAAATGAGCGCAGATGACACCTTTTTCCTCTTGTTATGTTTTATACATTAACTGGGTTGTTACTCCTGGCTGTTGCAGCCGCTCCCGTGAGTATGGGCGCGACGCCATTTTTTCTGTATGTACAGAAACACCTGCTAATCCCAACCCTAATTCCTATCCAAATGCTAAACACTCCAAAACATAACATGAAGTCCTGTCGATACTTCATTTATTTTAATACTAGTCCCCAAAATCTCCCCAAAACCGAACATAAATCTTCTCTAGTGAAGTGCAAGAATATTATTTAGTGTTTTACAGAGAGTATTCAAGAGACGCACATCCCATGAAAACAACTGCAATGACAAAGTCACAACGTGATGTAACAATACTGAGTGAATGCACGGTAGGATCTCAAATAGAAAACTTTTCTTAAATATTGTTTACTAATACAAAGTGATATATTGTAAAATATAAATGACATTGGGAAAACAAGAGCTATACATTGAATAGGGGAAAAAAGAGCACAGACCCATCATGTAAAAATGCCCATGCAGGAAAAGTAATCAGAAACACTAAAGCTAAAACTAATCCCATCAGAGGAGGTCAGTGTCATGCACGAATATTTCACATTTGATGCCACGATGATGTGACTTTGAGGCTGAGCATGGAATGCAAATGGAGAAAAAAAAAACGAGGTACCATGCAAGTGTTTTTGGCATTCTAGCCTAGATAGAAATAGATAAACATAGAAACCTAAAAAAAGGTTGGCCGATAAGAACCTTTCGGCCCGTCTAGTCTGCCCAATTACATGGATACTTTACCTGGATTTATCTTTTGTTTAGGATAGCCTTATGCCTATCCCATGCTTGCTTAAATTCAATTACTGTTTTGGCCTCTACCACTTCTACTGGAAGACTGTTCCATGTATCCACCACCCTCTCAGTAAAATGCTTCCTGATGTTACTTTTAAACCTTTGCCCCTCTAATCTAAGACTATGTCCTCTTGTTTTGCTACTTTGTTTCCTTTTAAATATACTCCCTTCCTCTACCTTGTGGATTCCCTTTACGTATTTAAATGTTTCTATCATATCTCCTCTGTCTCGTCTTTTTTCCAAGCTGTACATGTTAAGATCATTAAGCCTTTCCTGGTAACTTTTCTCCTTCAAGCCGTACACCATTTTAGTAGCCCTTCTCTGAACTCTCTCTAAGATGTCTATATCCTTCTGGAGATACGGTCTCCAGTACTGCACAGTAAGATCTGGTCATCTTAAGGACCGCCCTGTCAGTTTACGGTCTGCTTTGTTAGGGGTTGTTTGGTGTGTTTTAATACACGAAACCTTGACAGCTATATCAAAATAGTGTAAATTTCCATTCAGATATCAATCGCTTGAAGCGTGTAAATTTATTTTTCCACATTTTATCACCCAAACCTTTGTGATTATATATTCCATGGGTTAGTCTTTATGAAAAAAAAAATCATAAATGGAAAACCTGTTACTCTTTTTTTCCAAATAAATGCTCACAAATTTAATCAAAAATTAAAAAAAATTGCTTGTATTTTGAAGCATTACGTTTTATGAAAAATGTGACTATATAAAACAATGAACTCCTGGTGAGGGTAATGAGAAGGGGATTAATGCAGTCATATTACTTATTTTCTACGTGAAAAATGGACAATGTCTGTGCTAAATCCTTTATTTTTTTGTTTTGACCTGACTAATGACACTTGAATTGACCAAGTAGAGTGTAAAGAATGGAGATACTGGAGTCCAAATGATGCCTGCCTCTCCCTGCAATGATGTCAGAAAGGGACTCCCACTCTCGCCGGCAGGGAACTCCCTATGGTGGAGATACAGGGGTTATTTGGACCCCTGTATCCCTTAAACATAAAGGCTATTTGGTCATGCTTGGTATTGTTGAAAAAGACAGAACATCACCTTTCAAATGTTATCAAACATTATGATGTTACATGATAAATAATAAAAGAATAACTAAAAATTAAAATGTCTTCTTTTTTTTCTGATGGAGCACTATTCTTCACTTTTCAATTATAACATGAAAAATGATGCTGCACTAACTCACCTTCTCATTTTTCACGATTCCAGCAAGTTTGAAGGCGATGGCACAATGTGCTATTACCCATCGGTTCATCGAAAATGTAAACCACCACATTGCTGCGAGGGTCTCAGGGGGCACTTTGGAACCCTGTGTCTCTGATTTTTACACTGCACAAGGTCAAGTCTGTTTTAAGGGGGTGGCATCATGTCCTTTTACTCACCTTCTCCTTCCCCACGCCGAGAGCAAATGTGGCGTTAATGGCGCATAGCAAAAATACTCATTGCTCCATCTAAAACAGAAGACACTTTACCACTGCTGGGAGAGTGGGGGTACTTTGTATTTTCATTTTTTACACCCCACAAAGTCATCTAAGGTGCTATTGGACAGGTCAGAGTCTGACCTTTCTAATGATACTAAACATGACCTATCTAGAACGTCATGTAAAAAAAACCACACAAACATAAAGAAACAAATTAAAATTTAAAAAGTATTTTTATTTTGTTACAAAGCAATGGCATTGTTCATTTGTCACATATAAAATGAGCAATACCACTGCTGTTACTCACCTTCTCATTTTCCACACCACAAGCAAGGTAAGTGTTTTATACATTGTCTTATTTATAAACACAATGCGCTAAAATAAAAGCAAAAAATTTAGGTAAATTCTTTTTTAGTTTAAATTTAGAGTTGTGGGTTTCATTTCTAATAAAAATTCGGGCAAAATTTACCAATTCTTGCTTCCGAAATATGAATCGGTTCCGTCTGAATTGATCAGAAACGGAACGAAAACTAATCGATTCGGACCAATACTGAACAAAAATGAAATGATATAAAACTAATTGATTTTGTTTTTACAGATCAATTCCCCATAGACAAGTAATGGTTAATCTATTCAGAGAATACTGAACAGCACTGAAATGTCAGTGAAATCCCGAAATCCCTGTTCGCTCAACAGCTTTACACAGTCAAATCCCATAGGTTTCAATGTAAAAAATTCCCGTTTTTTTATTAAAAATTTATTCAACACTTAAAGTTTTTTCTTTTCATTTGCAGCAAAGAGGCTCCTACTTAATAAATTTTTTATGCGTTTTTCAGGATATAAAATTACCAGTCATACAAAATAAAATACAGCCAGTACTACAATGAAAATAACAGCCAGTACCAAAATAAAATACATAATCAAAAAGAGACTGCGCTAAAGATCTTAATCAGTAAAACCATTTTATTATATCAAGAAGAAAAAAGTGACATGAAAATACAAATATTTAATCAAGGCGCTACATGAATGTTTTGTACCATATTTTTGCAAATATTTTGCTAGAAAAATTGTAATTAAACAAAAAAAAAGAAAAAATATCCTAATGCAGAACAAGAATATTAAACAATATATATTAAGCAAGCACTATGCAATAGCTCCCTTTACTGCACAATTCACTTGGGCTACAAAACTATAGATTTATTTGGCATCCCCACATTAACATTATTCAGGAGTCCTAACTTTTTTTAAAGAAATTAGGCTTTTTTCTCCATAGGTTTCAAAGTAAATAAATATTAGCGTTTTTATTAAGTATTTCTTAAACCGTTTTCTTTTTCACTTGCAGCAATAAACATTTTGTTTATTTATTTTTTAGGCTTTTTTTGACATTTATCAGGATTTTTTGGGTGAAATTTTATGTCAGTGAAATGCCCTGTTTTTCAGTGGTTCAGTTCGCCAGGTTTAAACAGGCGACTTCAATAGGTTTCAATGTAGAAAATTATTCACGTTTTTCTTAAGTATTTCTTAAACCATTTATTTGTTTTCACTTGCAGCAATAAACAATTTTGTTTATTTATTTTCTAGGATTTTTTGGGGAATTTTTCAGAATTTTTTGGGTGAAATTTTACTTTACCTAACTTTTTTTAATGAAACGTGGCTTTTTTCCCCATAGGTTTCAATGTAAAAAAATTCACGTTTTTACAAATGCTGATGATACTCAGATCTACCTCTCTCTCCCCCTGATCTCTCTCCTCCTGTCCTTTCCAAAGTCAGCGACTGTTTATCTGGCATCTCCTCTTGTATGGCCTCCCACCATCTAAAGATTAACATGCCCAAGACTGAGCTCCTACTAATGCCTCCCCACCTCCTGACTTCTCCATCATGGTCAACGGTATCACTATCTCCCCATCAAACCAGGTTCGCTGTGCTCAGAGTTACACTTGTCTCTGCTCTTTCCTTCATCCCCCACATCCAGTCTCTTTCCTCCTCCTGCCGCTACCAACTATGCAATATTTCCAGAATTCACTTCAGCCATTTCTTACTGCTTACATCACAAAACAACTCATCCACGCCTTTGTAATCTCCCGATTTGATAATTTTAATAATCTCTTATCTGGCCTCCCTCTGTCCCGCCTCTCCCCCCTACAATCAATTCTGAACGCCTTTGCCAGGCTCATCCACCTCACCAGCCGCTCTGTCTCTGCCGCTCCCCTCTGGGAATCCCTTCACTGGCTCCCCATCCACTGCAGAATTAAATTCAAAATCCTTACCCTGACCTACAAAACTCTCACTAACTCAGCTCCCCACTACCTGTCCTCACTAATCACCAAATACACCCCAGCCTGCTCCCTAAGGTCAAAAAGTGACCTGCACCTAGCTTCTCCCCGCATTACCTCTTCCCATGATACACTGCAGGATTTCTCACGCGCAACCCCCATTCTCTGGATGCTCTTCCTCGTACGGTCAGACTTTCCCCTAGTTTCCCTTCCTTCAAACGCTCCCTTAAGACATTCCTATTTAGGGAAGCCTACCACCCAACTCACTGATACACCTCACTGCCCCAACCAGTCCATCACTCTCACCTAGCAATCCATCAATCTCATCTAGCAGTCCTCTCCTCCTGTTTCCAACCCCAACCCTTCTGGATTGTGAGTTCCTACGGGAATAGGGCCCTCATCTCCTCCTGTACTGGTTTGTCAAATGTTGTCAATGTATTGTAACCCTATCTATACTGTGCCCAATGTACAGCGTGCATAATATTCTAGCGCTTTAATAAAGATTAATAATAATAATGAAAAAAATCACTACACAACGGTAGTGTGGTAGCAACACTAATTGGTAGACAATTGAAATGAGAATGGCCTGATAACTATCACAGGAGAGAGGAAGGGGTTAACCGTAAACATTCAGACAAATGAGTTCACCTGAGGAGCAGGTGAGCCAAAGTTCTACCTGTTTGCAATTGAAGTTAAAACATAAGTTTTAATCTGACTAAATAAAAAATAATGGAAAAGCGTGTATATGTGAAGGCAGCGCTCCCGTGCAAAATAAATAGATATTAATTAGGGTAGGTGCTGCCGTAGTGGAATGTGCAGTGTCCACACACCTCCAAGGACACAAATAATATAAAAGGAACAAAACATAAATTCCTGGTGCACCTTGTATATTAGAACATTGTTTTAGAATACAATATGTATGATACAATTGTAAGTGAACAGTGGGTAAAAAATATTGAGTATGTTTTTTTTTTGTTTCTTCATTGTGTTTTTTTTTTCCTCTTAACACTGAAAACACTCAAAAAATTCAAACAAATTCAAAAAAATAGAGAAATCCGAATACTTATATTAGTAATGATGGTATCTTTATCTTCCTCCTTTCCTCCTTGGCAAATCCTCTGGAGTTAGCTTTTTTTTCCCCCAATGGTGACTCGTTTATTCATTAGCTCATTCGATGGTATATGGAGGTGCTATATAAATTCCAGGGAGGGGAGGGAGCAAACCTTATATAGACAGGTGCTAAAGTAATAAATATGCAGCAGGACGATATGCTACTATATTTAAAAATTTATTCCTATAAATTCATCTAAAAATAGACCATATGGTTTGCATAATTAAAAAAGTTATTTAAAAAGTAATCGTGAAAGGGGATGACTTAAAACGCGTTTTCGCCTACCGGCTTCCTCAGTAAGTGTCCTCAGATAGTCTCTGGTGAAAAATATCAGTGATATTTGTAAATAAAACT
Organism: Leptobrachium leishanense; assembly: GCA_009667805.1. Taxonomy (NCBI): domain Eukaryota; kingdom Metazoa; phylum Chordata; class Amphibia; order Anura; family Megophryidae; genus Leptobrachium; species Leptobrachium leishanense. Next base: position 38,563,145 of record CM019066.1, on the reverse strand, counting down.
TGCCATCAAATAAAAAGTAATTGTGATGTAAGATAAACTCAAGAAGTGATAAGACAAAATTATTTTATTTATTATTATTATTATTATTTATTTATTTTTAGGCTTTTTTTCTTAATTTTTTTGGGTGAAGTTTTAGGTTTCCTAACTTTTTAACCCTTTAACACTGCAGGACGTTCCGTGGCGTCCTGCGGCGGGCTTTGAAGACGTGGGGTGTACATGTACGCCCCGCTGTCTTCAATGGGGCTGCCTCAGCCCCTCTTCGTAGCCTGCATGCGCTGACTCGTGGCGCACGTCATTGGCTGCACAGGGACGGCCTGAAATCAAGCCGTCCCCTGCAGCCAATGATGCGCACTGCACGCCAGCTGCAGGGAGGGCTCTGAATCAGTGGAATTACTTAAACCATTATTTTTTTCGCTTGCAGCAAAAAGCCATTTTGTTTATTTATTTTATAGGATTTTTTTGGCATTTTTCAGGATTTTTTGGGTGAAATTATATTGTTCCTAATTTATTATTTCAGCACCATGGTGAGTTCCATAGCCCTGTCCAAGGTCCTGATACATTGTTTCAGACCAGCAGTTTAGCACTATGGACAGCTATATTGTAGCTAACCATGGTGCTGAACATCTATGTTTCAGCACCATGGTTAGCTACAATAGCTGTCCAAGGTCCTGATACATTGTTTCAGACAGGCAGTTCAGCATTAGAGACAGCTACAATATATATTGTAATATATATATATATATATATATATATATATATATATATATATATATATAGTGAGCCTTCTGAGAGAGCTGCAAGGTAAAAGGTGTGTGAAAAGATTGCTCAAAGTAATTTTGTTCATTTGAGGTGGCTGATGTTAGCTCACCATTTGTTAGAAAGGGGATCTAACTGTTAAGTAAGAGCCTGAGCGGCAAGGGTTTATTTTCTGTTTTCATTTCTGTTTTATTGCAACCACTAGTTGTAAAGCCTGCCTGGAGGGCAGTCAATTGTTGTCGTCGCCAGCTCAGAATTCATGTCCACATATTTGTTTTTCAATGTCCTATCCAAGAGTATCTCTCTACATAAATGCGTTTGTAACGCGTCCGTCGCCTTCCCATTCGCAACAGGAGGGCCAACTGAGCAGCTCTGATGGGAGCGCGCACAGCTGACAGCGCATTACAAAGGCATTTATATATTAGAGCAGGTTCCTCTTCCCTCGTAGATTGTAAGCTCACGGGAACAGGACCCTCAGATTGTAAACTCACGGAAACAGGACCCTCTTAGATTGTAAGGTCACAGGAACAGGACCCCTTTGATTGTAAACTCGTGGGACCCCTTAAATTGTAAGCTCATGGGATAGATTGTAAAATCCTGGGACCCCTTAGATTGTAAACTCATGGGACAGGTTGTAAACTCATGGGATAGATTGTAAACTCATGGGACTCCTTAAATTGTAAAATCATGGGACCCCTTAGATTGCAAACTCATGGGACCCCTTAGCTTGTAAACTCATGGGACAGATTGTAAGCTCATGGGACCCCTTAGATTGCAAGCTCATGGGACCCCCTTAGATTGCAAACTCATGGGACAGATTGTAAATTTATGTGACCCTTTAGATTGTAAACTCATGGGACAGATTGTAAGCTCATGGGACCCCATAGATTGCAAGCTCATGGGACCCCCTTAGATTGTAAACTCATGGGACCCCTTAGATTGCAAGCTCATGGGACCCCCTTAGAGTGTAAACTCATGGGACCCCTTAGATTGTAAACTCATGGGACAGATTGTAAATTTATGTGACCCCTTAGATTGTAAACTCATGGGACAGATTGTAAACTCATGGGACCCCTTAGATTGTAAACTCATGGGACCCCCTTAGATTGCAAGCTCATGGGACCCCTTAGATTGTAAACTCATGGGACCCCTTAGATTGTAAACTCATGGTACAGATTGTAAATTTATATGACCCCTTAGATAGTAAGCTCATGGGACTCCTTAGATTGTAAGCAGCGGGGTGGCTTTTTTTGCCGCCTCCTGTAAAGTGCCGCCCGGCGGTTGGTTGCGCGCGCATGCGCAGAGGCAGCGTGGCGACAGACATGCTACCTCTCACTGTTTTATGTTATAGATTTAAATAAATACTGTCTGCTGGACAAATTTTAAAGAAGTTTTACTGCCTGGACTACTTTTTTCCCAGCAAAGGTAACCTCCATTTGAGCTATACCCCCACAATATATATATATATATATACATATATATATATATATATCTATTGCGGTAAAATAACGTATGACCGAAAAGAAACTGTATAAAATGACCCGAAATGATTCGAAATAAAAAAAACGCAACCACAAAATCCAAAGCCAAAAAAAAACACTGTGCACAAGTCTAATAAAAATCATGTCAAACCAAATTGTGCAAGTCTAGAAATGAAAAATACATAAGTAGAGCTGCAATACTGTATTTAATCCAGTGCCTCCCATTCCTATCAGGAAACCAAATGGAAAAATATTTTGAAAAGTCACATAATAGAGAATCGGACTATGTCAATTAAATTAGATGAAAGGTTTTGTTAAAGATCTGGATGAGTGACCCCTTTACCAACAAAATAACATTAACAATAAATGCCTCGGGTTTTATAAGCTTCCTATAAAGATCAGGGGTTAGTGCATTGCTACTGTGAAAACACCTCCTAAGGTATCTGTTTAAGATTAATTAGTCTCCGTTTTTTTATACACTAAGCCTATGTTCTAGCTTCTCTCAGTTTATCACGTTAACTATAAGCCCAGACGTAGACATAGAAATAATCTTTTCATTAATGAGAATGATTGTATTTGGTGGTAAGTGCTGAATCTGGGTGTATGCCGTTGAAGGAATAGCAGCAGTCACCTCAAAGATTTTTAAGAATGGTTTATGTGAGCAAACAGGGCTATTCAGAAAGCGGTGAAAACTAGGGATGTGCGTTTCGGGTTTCGGAATTTTGGAATTTTCACGAAATTTCCCGATTCGTGTCTTCGGATTCGGCCGAATTTCCGAATCGGGTCGGACCCGAAAACCGATAGATCCGAAAAGTTTTCCGAGCCGAAACGAAAAATTTTAGGATTTTTCGAATGGACTTGAAATGTGTCAAATCGAAATTTATTTTTGCTCTATTCATGATTTCGGTTCCATTCGTGATTTCGGTTCCATTTCGGTAATTCTGGAAATCGTATATTTAACTATTAACGGTTATATCGCTGATTCTGTAAATTTTGTATTTGTAAATGCGTATCACTTGTTTCTTGTGGCATTCGGGTCAGTTTAGCGTTTTTTAAATCGTTTTGTTCATTTTTTTTGTTCCTTGGCTTTCATACCATTTTAATATGATTAAATAAAGTTGTGAAATGTATATTCAATTATTCATAAGAAAAAAAGGATCTTTATTTAATAAAAAAAAACGATAGAATCGCCAGAATTATCGTAGACACTTTGAAACGAGGAGAACAGACGTTCCGGAAAAAACGAAAATTTTCGAAATTTCTGAAAAGTCGATACAAAAAACGAGCAAAGTGACCCGAAAATACCAAAAAAATGGTCGATATTCCGAAAAAAAAATGTACATGAAAAACAAGCCGAATCGAACCGAATCGAAACAGAAATCGGTCGAAACGAGCCTAATCGAAAATTTTAAACATCCGAACAAATCGAACCGAATCGAACCGAAAAAAAACATCGGTGCACAAGCCTAATACACAACACACTTTACTGTGAGTTTTACTGCTGTGGAGCTCTGCACAATTATCGTAGACACTTTGAAACGAGGAGAACAGACGTTCCGAAAAAATTAAAATTTCCGAAATTTCCGAAAAGTCGATACAAAAAACGAGCAAAGTGACCCGAAAACGCGAAAAATGGTCGATATTCCGAAAAAAATGGACACGAAAAACGAGCCGAACCGAACCAAATCGAAACAGAAATCGGTCGAAACGAGCCGAATGGAAAATTTTAAACATCCGAACAAATCGAACCGAATCGAACCAAAAAAAAAATCGGTGCACAAGCCTAGTGAAAACCTTGAATGACTGGAGAATGGAAAATACTAGGTCAAAATAGTCAAACCAGAAAAAATCTCCCATTTATCTCACTTTCCAAATTGGCTATTTGGTCTAGATTGCAGGCTGATTTGCATATGGAGAATTCATCCCTGTAATGGCACAAGCTAAAACCTTGTTTGTGAGACCTGAGCGGGCACCCACCGTAGAGCAGGCCATTGTGCTGTTGCTCGTTCTCAGGACCCTCACAAACACACCCCGCTTTTCTCACATTTGGTCTAGATTGTTCTCTTCTCCTGCCAGTTCTCAAGGTTTACACCTCTCTCTGAATAGCCCTGAAGGTGTGACAAAAAACCTACAGGGTTATTCAGAGAGAGGTGAAGAGCAGGGGAATGGCTGGAGAATGGAAACGGAGAATAATAACATACCTATTAAATACTTAAAATGGAAGAAAATAATCTCAATCTGCACAATTGTGGTTTTTGATTTAATATTGGATTAAGCTTTAGCTTAAAGTGTCCAGCATACTTTTGTAAACATAATGGGTTAAATTACAATCTTCAAGCAAACGTTTACGCCCTCGCAAAAAAACGCGAGGGGTAAAACCATTTGCGCCTAATCCCATATTACATAGTGAGCGCAACAACCGCGCGTAAACGCCTACCGCGAGTGAACCTGCACGTACCCTGCTCGAGCTTACTGTACTTCGCGAGGCCTATACTTAACATTGTGAGCGCACATACGAATTTGCGCTGGTACGAGGAAGGTATTACAATTTTTTTGCGGTAATCACTGCATGGCACTTGCGCGCATTATTTTAGCAACTCCTAAAAACTGGTAACGGCATATCTGAACAACCTGGCTAGCCCAAATATATATATATAGTAAAAGGCATGCAGCAACAATATAATGGACGATGGCAGGTGTGTGTGTATTATTACTGCAGCATATGTGCTCATTTTGCATCATAGACGCAGAACCCTTCTCCGATGCAAATGGCAGGCGCAATTCAGTTGCGTTTGATAGGTGTGTTTCTTCATTTTGATTGGCTGAATGGGTGCAAAAAACTGCACGTGCAAAGATTTTAGCGTGAGACGGCACTGCGCCAGCATTTGTGTGCGTCCTCTTGGCACGCACATTTGATCGGCGGATGAAAAGAGCCACAAAGATTGTAATTCCAGTGGTAATTTGCGCACGCAAAAGTTTAACGCTTGGTGCAAAAATTTTCGTTTTGCGCAAGACTTTTTTGAATATGAATTAATTTTCAAGTGAACCATTAAAATATTTTTGAAGAAATCTCTCATCTCAGTGTGGACACATATTATTATTCTTCTCACCCCATTGTGTCCTTGTTTTATTCTTCCCATTTTAATGTATCTTTGCCTTGTTCTACTCACTTTATTCTGTCAATGTTCTATTCTTTTCACATCATTGTGTCTTGGTTTGATTGATTTCACTTCAATGTATCTCTGTCCCTTATTTTTACTCCATTGCATCCTTGTTCTATTCTTCACACCTCAGGTACCCCATCTCATTCTTTTCAGTTGTGTTCTTGTCCCAGTTTTTTCAGCTTCATATGTTTTTGTCCATTTCTTTTCATCCCATTCTTCCAGTGTCCTAAATTCCTCCCCCCAATATTTCTATGCTTTTTTTCACTCACTCAATTGTGCTTTTGTTTTTTTGTGGTCAGGTGCAAGGCTGTAGCCAATTACAAGCTTCAGGCCAGTGAAAAAGTGCATTGTGGTTCATTGTGGGCGAAAACGCGGCGAACACGTGGAAATGTTCGATGTTCGAATCAAACTCATGTTCTTATCGAACCTCCAGCCCATCCCTACTCATTGTACCATTGTTCTAACACTTTATAGAATGGAAGACGTTGGTGCCATTAAAATTAACTCTCGTTTGGGACTATTTTAGGATATGGACATAGATCTGCAGCTCCAATAAATTATTCTGGCCCTGATGTACCAAGTAAAGCAGAAACAATATTCTTCTACATAAAAATATGTTTCAGCCATGGACATGGGGAACTAATTACATTTGATCATCTACAAACTAACCCTATAGAGCATTTTTTGCAAAATATAGAAAAGCTGGATCTTACTCAATGTGCACTGTGATACAGTCAGGTCCAGAAATATTGGGACGTCAACACAATTGTAACATCTTTGGCTCTATACACCCCCACAATGAAGTTGGAATGAAACAAACACAATGTGCTTTAACTGCAGACTGTCAGCTTTAATTTGAGGGTATGTACACAGTGGCGTAGCGTGGGGGGGCAGGGGGGGCTGTGGCCCCGGGCGCAGTTTTGTTAGGGGCGCATAATTTCTTTTGAAATTATGTGCCCCTAAAACTTGTGGCCCGACTGACCCGCCGGGCCATCGGGCGCCGCCCAAGGGCCCGCGAGTTGAGGAGACCCAGCTCCCGGGCAGCGGGAGTGCCTGCCAGCTGCCTGGTCCTGAACAGTGAGTCGAGTCCGTCCTGTTGATTGAAGGGGAGGCGGCTGCGTGCGTGCGCAGGTCACGTGGTCCATCTAATCAGATGGTACTGAGTCTCTGCCGGGAGCTGGGGCAATATCCAGGTGAGAGCTGGGGCATATCCATGAGCTGGGGCAAATCCATGTGCTGGGGGGCATATCCATGAGCTGGGGCAAATCCATGTGCTGGGGCAAATCCATGAGCTGGGGCAAATCCATGTGCTGGGGCAAATCCATGAGCTGGGGCAAATCCATGTGCTGGGGCATATCCATGTGCTGGGGGGCAAATCCATGAGCTGGGGCATATCCATGTGCTGGGGCATATCCATGTGCTGGGGCAAATCCATGAGCTGGGGCAAATCCATGAGCTGGGGCAATCCATGTGCTGGGGCAAATCCATGTGCTGGGCCTGGGGGGCAAATCCATGAGCTGGGGCATATCCATGTGCTGGGGCAAATCCGTGTGCTGGGGGCAAATCAATGAGCTGGGCATATTCATGAGCTGGGGCATATCCATGTGCTGGGGGGCAAATCCATGAGCTGGGGCATATCCATGTGCTGGGGCAAATCCATGAGCTGGGGAAAATCCATGAGCTGGGGCATATCCATGTGCTGGGGCAAATCCATGTGCTGGGGGGCAAATCCATGAGCTGGGGCATATCCATGTGCTGGGGCAAATCCATGTGCTGGGGGGCAAATCCATGAGGTGCTGGGGCAAATCCGTGTGCTGGGGCAAATCCATGAGGTGCTGGGGCAAATCCATGTGGTGCTGGGGCATATCCATGTGCTGGGGCAAATCCATGAGGTGCTGGGGCAAATCCGTGTGTTGGGGCAACTGTGTGAGCTGGGGCAAATCCGTGAGCTGGGGCAAATCCATGTGTGAGCTGGGGCAAATCCATGTGTGAGCAGGGGCAATATCCATGTGAGAGCTGGGGCATGATAACGTGTCCACAGGTTGGGGGGGGCGCACAATTCTTGGCTGGCCCCGGGCGCTGACAGCCCATGCTACGCCACTGTATGTACATCCAACTCAGGTGAACGGTGTAACTCCTAGCTGCCACGGTTCAGGAGATAGGGGGTTCCACTGAGCCCCCTATCTCCACCATTGGTGGCAGTTAGGGGTTAACACGAGGACTGATGTCATTGCACTATGCATGATGATGCCAGTCATCAGGGGGAGTTCCCGGAAGCTTGGCCGACATCCACGATGTTGGCCAGCTCCGGGAGAGGATCACGATCCGGCACTTTTCGGCACCGAATCGTGATCCGGCCCCCAAGGGATTAAAGCCAGGTACCGTTTGGAAGGGCAGGCTGTGCTCTTCAAAGTGATGCCTGCCTTTTAATCGCTGGCCCCCGGCGTTCGGGAGGGAGAGTGGTCCGAAGGACCTTCCTCCTCCCTTTCAGGCACCTTCTCCTCACTCGCGGGGGGCACCTGAAATAGATGTCATTGCGCTAGTGCAATGACATCTATTGGCCCTGCCGGGGTCCCAGAGTGCCGGGCTGACATCCAAGATGTCAGCCCGCACCAGGGGGGCTCAGCAATCAGCCGGAATCCCGGCCGATTGCTGCCTCCTGTGCATGGACGCGCTCAGCGTGTCCATCGCACAGGGGAAGCACTTGGCAGGACGCGCTCAGTGCGTCCTTAGCAGCCAAGTGGTTATTTAATTGTAGATGTCATATTAGTGCAATTATAATTCCATGTATTATTTCCTTGTTGAGACAAACATCAGTGCAATGAAAACATTGTATGTGCTCGTAAACACCTGATACAATTAATGAGGTCTCTGAAGTAACAGCAGCTCCTTGATCTATATCTGTAGAACCCGACTGGGGATTCTTTGGCCGATCGGGGAGTTGAGGAGGCTTTATATGGAATATATTTAAAGGTTAATTTCTCACACGAGTGCTTTCAGGTGACATATTGGATGGTTATAATGGGAATCCTCCAACTCATCATTTATTCTGTTTAATTCATTAAAGACACAAGTGCTATTTTATTTATAAAAGCAGAGGAATATTTCCAGAGTAAAAACCCATCCAGGTTAAAGAGATTGATGGGGAACCGGACAGGTGAGGTACATTAATGCAGCATAATAAATGACAGCTGGGCACGTCACGCCGAGATTCTGAGCTGCTTTCACAAATCAATTAATGACAAGGTAAGAAAGAAAAGCAAATAAAACGCTCAATGTATGTGTTTAACCCCTTCGCTACTGTGAACGTGTATACACGATGATCAGCAGCAGACACCGCAGTCTAAGATTGTGTTAATGTGTGCTGGTGCTGTGCTGTATCAAAGCAAATTAAACCTGTTTGTTGCAAACTAATTGTGTACCAGAAGGTGCGGCCACAGTTTTAGCACCGTGGGCGTGATACCTAAGGTTCCTAACGTGTTTACAATCATTTAGGGAATGCCTTTATCGGACATTCCCCAGCCAATGCACGGAGCCACAAGCTGCAGTAGCTCCATTTGGCCAGTAGATGACATCTGCCTGTCAAATAGGTTATTATGTAAGGAATTCATTGGGAATATTCCCAAATATTTATTTTTATGTATTTAATTTCTTCACAAAATTCAGATTTTTTTTTGCGCTTTCCGGGGACACTTTTTTCTGTTTGTATTTATATAAAATAGACATTTTCTGTCATTTTCTAAACTTCCATAATATGGAACATACACTTAATTATAATCACATTATAAAAAGGAGTTTTTAAATATTTACACTGTAGTAGATGGTGTACAGAAGCTATTATCAGTAATGTTAGGTTTTTATAAAAAGTATTTATATATATATATTTATATATTTGTTTGCAAAGTATTTTACCAGGAAGGATACATTGAGATTTCTCTCGTTTTCAGTATGTCCTGGGTCCAAAAACATTGAAATTTTACAGTTGTTAAAGAAATACAAAGTAATAAAATGCAAGATATTAAAAACAAAACACAAATATACAGATTAACCCAGAAAATAAAAATGTAGGAAATAAACTCATTGTTACATGTTTACAGATGCATTCTGTATATAGCCACTATGTTACATGTTTACAGTTGCATTCTGTATATAGTCACTGTGCTACATGTTTACAGGGGCATTCTGTATTGAGGTATGTTAATAGGGAGCTCTTGAGGGACTTAAGATTGGGGCAAGATTTGATGGCGTCTGGGAGGTTATTCCATAATTGTGGTGCTCTGTAGGAAAATGAGGATCGAGTCGCTTTCTTTTTGTATTGTGGTATTGCAAGTAAGGTGCTGGTCCTGGATCGGAGGTTATAGGATGAGGGAACTGCTAGGGGAAGCAGCCTATTCAGGTAGGGTGGTAGCTTCCCAGAAACGCTCTTAAACACCAGGTTGGAAAGGTGAAGGTGCGTTTAGACTCCAGCGACGGCCAGTTTAGCTCTTTTAACATGTCACAATGGTGGGTCATGTAGTTACATTGTAGCACAAAGCGGCAGAATGAGTTATACAATGTAGTAAGTTTATGAAGGTGTGTTTGCGGGGCGGCTGCATACACTACATCTCATATTCAATAGCCAGCATAAGCATTTGTTGTACAATCTGCTTTCTTACAGCGGGGTTTAGGCAGGATTTGTTGCTGAACAGGGCACATAGGTTGGGGTAAATTTTAGATGAAAGTTTTTCGATGTGGGGGCCAAAGGATAGATTAGGGTCCAACCACATGCCTAGATATTTGAGAGAAGTGACTGTGGTCAGTGTGTCATTTGATTTTGTCCTGACACATAGATGGGGAGTTTGCAATTTGTGTCGTTTAGGTTTTGTTCCAAAGAGCATCGTAACAGTTTTGTCAGTATTTAGAGAAAGTTTGTTATCGTTGATCCACTTTTCTACCTCTGAATTGTTCTTGCAGCACTGCCTCCAGCTGTGGGAGATTTGGTTTGCTGGTATAGATTGCAGTGTTGTCTGCGTACATGTGTACAGTTGAGGCTTTGCAGACATTGGGCAGATCATTTATGAATATCATGAATAGCAGGGGGCTGAGTATCGGGCCTTGGGGTACACAGCACTTGACTGGGAGGGGAGGGAGGAGCTGCCAGAAATGGACACATATTGCGATCGGTCAGATGCATACGATTGAAACCAGGTTAGCGTGCGATCGTCAATTCTGGAGTCTTTATGTTTTTGTAATAGGATGCCATGGTCTACTGCGTTAAAGGCTTTGGCAAAATCAAGGAAGATGCTCCAGTTAGGTTTCCTTGTTCCATACCAGTCTGGATATCGTTGAAAACTTTTAAAAGGGCGGTTGTTGTTGAAGGATTTGGACGAAAGCCGGATTGATCTGGGGTTAAATAGTTTGAACATTGATTATAATCACGTAATTGTGTGTAGACACATTTTTCCAAAATTTTGGACATTACAGGGAGCAATGATATCGGGCGGTAGATGGATACCAAAGTATTGTCACCGCTTTTATGGATCGGTATATATGATTAAATATGTATTTTATTCAGTTTAAGTGATATTAATAATATATGGTTATATAGATAGGGGTACTGTATATTATGGGTAGATGAAAAGAAAATTTTATTTACAGCCTGATAATTATTTTGTCTTTATGCATCAATAAAATGTTTAAAACCCATATATTAATTATTTAAAGCTTATCATTGTGCTGCCAAAGCTCAGAGCTCAAATAGACATGGGCATTTGGTTTTGGATGAATTGAGATTAGTCAACTTTTGGTTGATTTGTTGATTTGTCCAAATTATTAAAGGTGTGCATTCATTTCATAACGAATTGTAATTCGTAGCGAATTTCACTAATTCATATTTCGGAAGTGCTTCCGAAATAACGAATTGATTTGATCCGAATTTGAAATGAAACAGTATATAATGAATTTAATTCCTTATACTGTTTCATCATAAAAGGAAAATTCTATAAATCGGTGTTTTATTTAGTGATCCAAAATTTGAATCAATATCAGCTATCGAATTGATGTCTCAGCTATTGAATTGATCTTAAATTTCAATACATACAAGTACTACAGTCAGCAACTGACTTTATGAAACAAATCAGTTTCATTTTACTGTTTCACAACCAGCCTGTCCCTGTTAATTTGTCTCTGGTACTAAATCTGTGAGACAGCTCAATATTAAACCCTAGCTTGCCTTTTAATAGAAAAATTCGATTAATTGGGGTTTTACAGTGGAGTAAAAAAGTATTTAGTCAGCCACCAATTGTGCAGGTTCTCCCACTTAAAAATATGAGAGAGGCCTGTAATTGTCATCATGGGTAACTTCAACTATGAGAGACAAAATGAGAAAAAAAATCCAGAAAATCACATTGTCTGATTTTTAAAGAATTTATTTGCAAATTATGGTGGAAAATAAGTATTTGGTCACCTACAGTAAGGTACAAACCAGCAAGATTTCTGGCTCTCACAGACCTGTAACGTCTCCTTTAAGAGGCTCCTCTGTCCTCCACTCGTTACCTGTATGAATGGCACCTGTTTGAACTTGTTATCAGTATAAAAGACACCTGTCCACAACCTCAAACAGACACACTCCAAACTCCACTATGGTCAAGACCAAAGAGCTGTCGAAGGACACCAGAAACAAAATTGTAGACCTGTACCAGGCTGGGAAGACTGAATCTGCAGTAGGCAGCAGCTTGGTGTGAAGAAATCAACTGTGGGAGCATTCATTAGAAAATGGAAGACATACAAGACCACTGATAATCTCCATTAATCTGGGGCTCCACGCAAGATCTCACCCCGTGGGGTCAAAATGATCACAAGAACGGTGAGCAAAAATCCCAGAACCACACGGGGGGACCTAGTGAATGACCTGCAGAGAGCTGGGACCAAAGTAACAAAGGCTACCATCAGTAACACACTACGCCGCCAGGGACTCAAATCCTGCAGTGCCAGACGTGTTCCCCTGCTTAAGCCAGTACATGTCCGGGCCCGTCTGAAGTTTGCTAGAGAGCATTTGGATGATCTAGAAGAGGATTGGGAGAATGTCATATGGTCAGATGAAACCAAAGTAGAACTTTTTGGTAAAAACTCAACTCGTCGTGTTTGGAGGAGAGAGAATGCTGAGTTGCATCCAAAGAACACCATACCCACTGTGAAGCATGGTGGTGGAAACATCATGCTTTGGGGCTGTTTTTCTGCAAAGGGACCAGGATGACTGATCCGTGTAAAGGGAAGAATGAATGGGGCCATGTATCGTGAGATTTTGAGTGAAAACCTCCTTCCATCAGCAAGGGCATTCAAGATGAAACGTGGCTGGGTCTTTCAGCAGGACAATGATCCCAAACACACCGCCCGGGCAACGAAGGAGTGGCTTCGTAAGAAGCATATCAAGGTCCTGGAGTGGCCTAGCCAGTCTCCAGATCTCAACCCCATAGAAAACCTTTGGAGGGAGTTGAAGGTCCGTGTTGCCCAGCGACAGCCCCAAAACATCACTGCTCTAGAATAGGAGATCTGCATGGAGGAATGGGCAAAAACACCAGCAACAGTGTGTGAAAACCTTGTGAAGACTTACAGAAAACATTTGACCTCTGTCATTGCCAAAAAAGGATATATAACAAAGTATTGAGATGGACTTTTGATATTCACCAAATACTTATTTTCCAGCATAATTTGCAAATAAATTCTTTAAAAATCAGACAATGTGATTTTTGGGATTTGTTTTCACATTTTGTCTCTCATAGTTGAAGTTACCTATGATGACAATTACAGGCCTCTCTCATCTTTTTAAGTGGGAGAACCTGCACAATTGGTGGCTGACTAAATACTTTTTTGCCCCACTGTATTTAGTGATACAAAATTCGATTAGATAAAATTATTGAATTGATATAACAATTATCGAATATATATATATATATCAATTATTGGATTACTATATCAATTATCAAATTGATCTTAGCTTACAATACCTACAAGTACTACAGTCAGCAAATGACTTTATGAAATGAATAAGGATTTTTTAGGCATCTTTCACAATTTTTTGGGTGAAATTTTAGGTTTCCTAATTAATTTTAAATAAACAAGGCTTTTTTCCCATAGGTTTCAATGTACAAAATGTTTCCCTTTTTTATTAAATATTTCTTAAATTGTTTATTTTTTTCACTTGCAGCAAAAAAGCCATTTTGTGTATTTATTTTTTATTCTTTTGTCATTTTTCGGTATTTTTTGGTGAGATTTTAGGTAGAGAGATTTTAGGTGATTTAGTTCACCATGGTGCCATTCAGCGCAGTTTGGCTGCAGTGAAATTCCCCATAGAGAAGTAATGGTTAATCTATTCAGAGAACACCAAACAGCACCGAAATGTCAGTGAAATGCCCTGATTTTCAGTGGTTCACTTTGCCAGGTTTAAAAAGAAGAATCCCGCAGGTTTCAATGTAAAACAATATTCCCCTTTTTATTAAATATTTCTTAAACCGTTTATTTTTTTTCTCTTGCAGCAAAAAGCCATTTTGTTTACTTTTCAGGCTTTTTTGGGGCATTTTCTGGGTTAATTTTAAGGTTTTATAACTTTTTTAAAGAAACTAGGCTTTTTTCCCCAATGTGAAAAAATATTAGCGATTTTATTAAATATTTATTAAACCATTTACTTTTTTTACTTGCAGCAATAAGCTATTTTGTTTATTTATTTCTTAGGATTTTCTTGGCATTTTTTGGGATTAATTTTAAGGTTTCATAATTTATTTTAAATGTAATTACGAGGTGTGTTTTTTTCCTTTACTGTCTTATTTTCTTACAGTCCGTCTGCATTCAGCAGTGAATTGAATACATTGTGTCAGAAGAACCATGGAGAGCTGGGGGGTGGCTTACAGCACTATCTTTGGTCCTGAACTGAAACATTGTTTTCATTGATACAATGTTTCAGGACCAAAGAAAGCTCTGTACAGAACTCCAGCGGAGCCACGTGAATTTTTTTTTTTAACTGGAGCGCATAATGTTTTAAATTGCGCGCATGTTCCTATCAGAATGAGGGAACATTTTAAGCCTATGCGTGCGCACGAGAAAGCTCCGTACTCCCACCTCAGCCAGAACTGCAGCCATTCACAGCGCTCCCTGGCCGGCTGCAGGTGGGTGTTAAGAGCCCTGAAAGATCCACACCTTATCGACCAGAGCTGGTGGCTCAGCCCGTTAAGCCCCTGTGCACGAGGTCCCAGGATTGATACCCTGCATAGTATTGTATTTATTTATTTTTTAATATGCTTCTTCTCCCTGTACTTTTATACATATTTATAATGCTGCTATTATTATAAGACTAGGTCTTAAGCCTGCCCGGAGGGCAGCCTATAGTTGAGGATCTGGCTGCTCTCGGCGTGCCCTGGGATCTGGCTGCTCTGCACTCCATTGGGGGGTTGCAAGGGCATTGAGGGTGCAGAAGTTGGTATTGGGGGTTGCGGGGGCAGTTGGGATGCAGAAGGTGGCAATGGGGGGGTTGTGGGCATGCAAAAGGTGGTATTGGGGGGTTGCAAGGGCAGTGGGGGCACAGTGTAGTATTGGAGGTTGCAGGGGTTCAGAAAGTGGTATTGGGAGGTTGCGGAGGCAATGGGGATGCAGAAGGTGGTATTGGGGGGCTGCAGGGGCAGTAGGGGCACAGAAGGTTGTATTGGGTGTTGCAGGGACAGTGGGGAAGCAGAAGGTGATATGGGGGTTGTGGGGGCAGTGGGAGGAGCAGAAGGTGCTAACGGGGGCAGTGGGGGTGCAGAAGGTGATGTGTGTGTGAGGAGGTGTTGCAGGAGGTGTGTATGGGGGGTTTGCAGGTGGTGCGTGTGCGGTGGGGTTGCAGGAGGTGCGTGGGATTGCAGGAGGTGATGGTGTGTGGGTGTTGTAGGAGGTGCGTGTGTGGGGGGTTGCAGGAGGTGTGTGTGGGTTTGCAGGAGGTGCTTGTGTGTGGGGGTTCCAGGAGGTGCGTGTGTGTGGGGGTTCCAGGAGGTGCTTGTGTGGGGGGGTTCCAGGAGGTGCGTTTGCGTGGGAGGGTTGTAGGAGGTGCGTGTGTGGGGGGGTTGCAGGAGGTGCATGTGTGGGGGGTTGCAGGAGGTGCGTGGGGGGTTGCAGGAGGTGTGTGCGTGTGTGGGGGGGGTTGCAGGAGGTGCGTGTGTGGGGTTGCAGGAGGTGCGTGTGTGGGGGTTGCAGGAGGTGAGTTTGTGGGGGTTGGAGGAGGTGTGTGTGTGGGTTGCAGGAGGTGTGTGTGGGGGGGGGGGTTGCAGGAGGTGCGTGCGTGTGTGTGGGGGTTGCAGGAGGTGCATGTGTGGGGGGTTGCAGGAGGTGCGTGTGTGGGGTTTGCAGAGGTGGTGTGGGGGGGTTGCAGGAGGTGCGTGTGTGGGGGGGTTGCAGGAGGTGCGTGTGTGGGGGGTTTGCAGGAGGTGTGTGTGGGGGGTTGCAGGAGGTGCGTGTGTGGGGGGGTTGCAGGAGGTGCGTGTGTGGGGGGTTGCAGGAGGTGCGTGTGTGTGGGGGTTGCAGGAGGTGTGTGTGGGGGGTTGCAGGAGGTGCGTGTGTGGGGGGGTTGCAGGAGGTGAGTTGTGGGGGGTTGCAGGAGGTGCGTGGGGGGTTGCAGGAGGTGCGTGCGTGTGTGTGTGGTGGGGTTGCAGGAGGTGCGTGTGGGGGGTTTCAGGAGGTGCGTGTGGGGGGGGAGTTCCAGGAGGTGTGTGGGGAGGGTTTGCAGGAGGTGTGTGTGGGGGGGTTGCAGGAGGTGCGTGTGTGGGGGGGTTGCAGGAGGTATGCGGGTGGGGGGTTGCAGGAGGTGCGTGTGTGTGGGGGGTTGCAGGAGGTGCGTGTGTGGGGGGTTGCAAGAGGTGCGTGTGTGGGGGGTTGCAGGAGGTGTGTGTGTGGGGTTTGCAGTAGGTGGTGTGTGGGGGTTGCAGGAGGTGCGTGTGTGTGGGGGGGTTGCAGGAGGTGCGTGTGTGTGTGGGGGTTGCAGGAGGTGCGTGTGTGGGGGGTTGCAGTAGGTGCGTGTGTGTGGGGGTTGCAGGAGGTGCGTGTGCCAGGAGGTGCGTGTGCGTGGGAGGGTTCCAGGAGGTGCATGTGTGTTTGTGTGTGTGTGTGGGGGGGGTTGCGTGTGCGTGGGTAGGAGGTGCGTGTGTGGGGGGTTGCAGAAGGAGCGTGTGGGGGTTGCAGGAGGTGCGTGTGTGTGGGGGGTTTGCAGGAGGTGCATGTGTGTGTGGGGAGCAGGAGGTGCGTGTGTGGGGGTTGCAGGAGGTGCGTGTGGGGGATTGCAGGAAGTGCGGGTGTGGGGGGTTCCAGGAGGTGCGTGTATGTGGGGTACAGGAGGTGCGTGTGTGTGTGTGGGGGGGTTGCATGAGGTGCGTGTGTGGGGGGTTCCATGAGGTGCGTGTGTGGGGGGTTTGCAGGAGGTGTGTGTGGGGGGGTTGCAGGAAGTGCTGTGGGTGGGGGTTGCAGGAAGTGTGGATGGGGGTTGCAGGAAGTGTGGATGGGGGTTGCAGGAAGTGTGGATGGGGGTTGCAGGAAGTGCGTGTATGTGGGGGTTACAGGAGGTGCGTGTGTGTGTGGGGGGGTTGCAGGAGGTGTGTGTGTGGGGTTGCAGGAGGTGTGTGTGGGGGGTTTGCAGGAGGTGTGTGTGGGGGGGTTGCAGGAGGTGCGTGTGTGTGGGGGGTTGCAGGAGGTGCGTGTGTGTGGGGGGTTGCAGGAGGTGCGTGTGTGGGGGTTTACAGGAGGTGCGTGTGTGTGTGTGGGGTTGCATGAGGTGCGTGTGTGGGGGGTTTGCAGGAGGTGTGTGTGGGGGGTTTGCAGGAAGTGAATGTGGGTGGGGGTTGCAGGAAGTGTGGATGGGGGTGCAGGAAGTGCGTGTATGTGGGGGTTACAGGAGGTGCGTGTGTGTGTGTGGGGGGGTTGCATGTGCATGTGTGGGGGCAGGAGGTGCGTGTGGGGGGGGGTTGCAGGAGGTTGTGCGTGGGGGTTGCAGGAGATGGTGTTTGTTTGCAGGATATGGCGTGTGGAGGTTTGCATTATATGGCGTGGTGGTGTTGCAGGAGGTGGTTTTTGGGGAGGTTTGCATGAGGTGGTATGGGGAGGTTTGCAGCAGGTGGTGTGGCAGGTTTGCAGCAGGTGGTGTGGTGGGTTTGCAGGAGCTGGTGTGGGGAGGTTTGCAGGAGGTGGTGTGGGGAGGATTGCAGGAGGTGATGTGGAGGCTTGCAGGAGGTGGTGTGAGGAGGCTTGCAGGAGGTGGTGAGGCTTGCAGGAGGTGGTGTGAGGAGGCTTGCAGTAGGTGGTGTTGGGGGTTTTCAGGAGGTGGTGTAGGGAGGTTTGCAGGAGTGGTGTGGGGAGGTTGCAGGAGGTGGTGTGGGGGTTTGCAGGAGATGGTGTGTGGGGGGTTTGCAGTGATGGTTGTGGAGGGTTTGCAGGTGGTGTAGGGGGTTTGCAGGTGGTGTGGGGGGTTGCAGGAGATGGTGTGTGGGGGGTTTGCAGGAGGTGGTGTGAGGAGGCTTGCAGGAGGTGGTGTTGGGGGGTTTTCAGGAGGTGGTGTAGGGAGGTTTGCAGGAGGTGGTTGTTGGAGATACAACAGCATATATTATACTATGGACTGCAGGTGGCGCTGTTAGTACAGGTTAAATGTGTTCTAAACTCGTTGGTATATGTTCACAGGAAATAAGTCTCTATTGTCTCTGCTTTAACTTCCTTCTTCCTTTCTAGCTGTGTGATGATGAAGCATCCTGATATATATCCAGTGACTAATCTGTTATAAGTTGTTTTATTGCTATATGCACAAAGTAAAGTTCTCTACTGCAGATTCACAAGACTCCAGTGCCTCTTTCATACATAACCAACAGGTTATGGGCCCAGACACTGAAAACGAAACTACAAATCAGTAAGTGCTGCAGCTATCATCCAAATACCTGCTGTGTGTGAGGAAAGGAGCTGCATCCAATATACTGAAAGATGGCAAGTGGCTCAGATGTGAAATATGCAATAGCAAAGCTAAACAATACCAATTATCAGCTGTGGAAGTTTAAGCTGGAAATGCTGTTATCCAAAGATGATCTGTGGCAGGTGCTGGATACAATCAGACCCACTGACAACCCAGAAGAATGGGACAAAAGAAACAGGCAAGCAAAAGCAGTTATAAGCCTGTTAGTGGAGGATGATCAACTAATCCATAAAAGAAAAGACAGCTAAAGGTATGTGGACTGCGCTACAGAAACTGCACGAGCGTTCAAACTTAAACAGTAAACTATATCTGCTACGTAAACTGTATAAGATGAGGCTGGAAAAAGGCCAGGAAATGTGTGAACATGTGAACGCTATGCTGGAAATTGTGGAGCAATTACGTGCAATTGGAGAAGAAATAAAAGACAATCATGTAGTGGCATTACTATTATGCAGCCTTCCAGAATCATATAGTGCCCTGATAAACGCTCTAGAAACCAGACCAGAGGAAGAACTAACACTGGAATATGCTAAAGGGAAATTAATTGATGAATACAACAGAAAGAAGGAAAATATACGTGGTGAAGAGAATGACAAAACAGAAGTAGCTCTAAAGGTGAATGAAAACACAAAACAAAACAAAGAGACCAGAGTGTGTTTTCGCTGCAAAAGGACAGGTCATTTGAAATATAATTGTTCAATCTGGAAAGCAGAACAGCGAAGGAGAGAGACATTCACAAAAGAAAGAGCTAAAGCAGCCACACAGGAAAGCAAAGACACAGCGTGGAGTGCAAGTTTTAAAGTAACTCAGAATACTACCCCGCATGGATGGTACATTGACTCAGGAGCAACAAGTCACATGACCAGTGATGAGACCTTCTTCACAGAAATTAATTTTAATACAAAAGACAAAGTCTTCCTAGCAAATGGGAAAAGTATTACATCAGAAGGTAAAGGTCAAGGATTTCTGAACTGCATCACACCATCAGGAGGTAACCGAAGCATCCTTGTAAAGAACGTTCTGTATGTTCCAAGTCTAGAAGGAAGCCTCCTATCAGTAAAAAAACCTTGCTAACAATGGACTTACAGTACAATTCCGAGGTAATGAATGCACAATTCGAAACAGAAAAGAAATCGTTGCAAAAGGAAGGTTGAATGAACACCTATACAAAATCGTCACTGAACGTGTTCAAGTCAAAACAGTCACTCATAATCCACATGACAAGTGCATCCATCTATGGCACAGACGATTGGGGCATCGAAACTCAGAAGCTATAAAGGAACTTTCTAAGAGAGAATTATCAGAAGACATGATAATGATACCTTGTCCAAAGTTGATGAAGTGCACGTGTTGCATCAAAGCAAAGGCCACACGTACACCACTTCCACAAGCCAGTCAAAGAAAAACCACTAAACCCATGGAACTTATACACAGTGACGTGTGTGGACCAATGAAAACCCCGACACCCAGCGGCAACAAATATTTAATAACCTTCATTGATGACTATTCCAGGTACACACGACATATCTGATGAAACACAAAAGTGAGACAACTGATAAACTTCAAGAATTTGTAGCGATGACTAGCAACAAATTTCAAAGGAAACCCGGAATAATACGCACGGACAATGGAGGGGAATATATGGGTAAAGAAGTGGAATCATATCTAAAGAAACATGGTATCATACACCAGACAACCGTACCGTACACTCCAGAACAAAACGGTGTAGCTGAAAGAAAAAAATCGCACTCTTGTAGAAATGGCCAGATGCATGCTTTCAGATGCCAACCTACACAACAAGTACTGGGGAGAAGCAATAATGACTGCAACATATCTACAGAACAGACTACCATCTAAAGCTATTGAAAGTACCCCTTATGAAATGTGGAACAGATCAAAACCTAGTATAGGTCATATTAGAGTGTTTGGTTGCAAAGCATACGTTTACATTCCAAGTGAAAAACGCTCCAAGTGGGAGAACAGAGCCATAGAAGGCATTCTAATAGGCTACAGTGAACAAAGTAAGGGATACAGAATCCTTAATCCAAAGACCAACAAGGTCACAGTAAGCCGCAGTGTTTATTTTGATGAAAGCCAAACATCAGAAATAATGACTCCCGAAAAACACGAAGAAAAGGTGCCGATTGAAATAGCAAGAGATGCTGACCAAAAGGAAACTGTGCAGGAGTCAGACCAAGAAGTGGAACTCACAATTGATGACTTAACTGTTCACAATCCAGTAGAACCGACAGAACAACCAGAAATCAGAAGATCTACTCGGACAACAAAAGGGATCCCACCGCGCAAGCTGTCATACACTGTTAAGACACATGAGACATTTGAACCAACATCTTGGGAAGACATAGATAAACTACCAAAAGGGGAAGCCAATCAGTGGAGAAAGGCGGCTGAAGAAGAACTAAAATCACTTCAGAAAAATGAAACCTGGACTCTCACAGAGCTCCCTCCCGTCACAAAACTATAGGAAGTAAATGGATTTTTAAAGTGAAGTACGACGCAGAAGGAAACATTCACAGATACAAGGCAAGAGTAGTCGCCAAGGGATATTCCCAGAAATATGGAGAAGATTATGATGAAACATTTGCTCCAGTGGTAAAGCACACAACCATTAGAACATTCCTCAGCATTGCAGCTGAAAAACAAATGCAAGTGAAGCACCTGGATGTCAAAACAGCTTTTCTATATGGAGATATCAAAGAGGAACTCTACATGGAGCAGCCACCAGGGTTTAATACAGGACAGAACCTTGTGTGTAAACTGCAAAAGAGCATCTATGGTCTCAAACAAGCAGCAAGAATGTGGAATGAAAAAGTGAACGAAGTACTCACAACAGAAGGATTTTCAAGAAGTAACGCTGATCCATGCCTGTATTCAAAGAATCAAGACAACAAATGGATCTACCTACTAATTTATGTTGATGACATCATAATTTGTTTTGAACAAGAAGGGGATTATGATCAAATAACTAGCACATTGAAACAAAACTTTGAGATTAAAGAGCTTGGGAACATTGCTCACTATTTAGGAATCCAAATCGAGAAAGAAGAAGACGGAAGTTATCTTCTTCACCAAAGTCAGAAAATTACAGATATTCTAGCAGAGTTTCACATGCAAGATGCAAAAGAGGTGAAAACGCCTATGGAACCAGCTTATCAGAAAGACAATGGAATGGAAAACTTGTTACCTAACAATGAGAAGTACCGCAAAGCAATTGGAAAATTGTTATACATTGCAACTGTGACAAGACCAGACATTGCCGCAGCATTGAGTATACTCTGTAGAAAAGTTTCAACACCCTGTCAACGTGATTGGAATGCCGTAAAAAGGGTGATACAGTATCTAAAAGGAACAATTCATATGAAACTGCGACTGCCAGCAACACCCAATGCAAACTTAATTGGATATGTAGATGCTGACTGGGCCGGAGATATCACAGACCGCAAATCTACTACTGGTTACATCTTCCAGTACGGAGAAGGAACCATCAGCTGGTCTAGTCAAAAACAAGCGACTGTTGCACTCTCTTCAACTGAAGCAGAATACATAGCAGCAGCACATGCATGTCAAGAAGCAATTTGGATTCGTCAACTTCTATTAGACATGGGACTGGATATGTCTAAACCGATACCCATCTTTGAAGACAACCAGGGATGTATAAAGTTGACACAATCAGAAAGGATCAACCCTAGAACCAAGCACATAGACGTAAAATATCATCTGCTCAGGGACACACAAGAGCAAGGACTTATCGATATTCAGTATTGCCCATCAGAAGAGATGACTGCAGATGCACTCACCAAACCGTTGCCAAAGGAACGTTATTGTTTTCTTCAAAAGAAGCTGAATGTTGTATGATTATGCACATGCTGTTGAGAAGGTGTGTTGGAGATACAACAGCATATATTATACTATGGACTGCAGGTGGCGCTGTTAGTACAGGTTAAATGTGTTCTAAACTCGTTGGTATATGTTCACAGGAAATAAGTCTCTATTGTCTCTGCTTTACTTCCTTCTTCCTTTCTAGCTGTGTGATGATGAAGCATCCTGATATATATCCAGTGACTAATCTGTTATAAGTTGTTTTATTGCTATATGCACAAAGTAAAGTTCTCTACTGCAGATTCACAAGACTCCAGTGCCTCTTTCATACATTTAACCAACAGTGGTGTGGGGAGGTTTGCAGGAGGTGGTGTGGGGGTTTGCAGGAGATGGTGTGTGGGGGGTTTGCAGTAGATGGTGTGTGGGGGGTTTGCAGGTGGTGTAGGGGGTTTGCAGGTGGTGTGGGGGGTTGCAGGAGATGGTGTGTGGGGGGTTGCAGGAGCTGGTGTGAGGAGGCTTGCAGGAGGTGGTGTTGGGGGGTTTTCAGGAGGTGGTGTAGGGAGGTTTGCAGGAGGTGGTGTGGGGAGGTTTGCAGGAGGTGGTGTGGGGCGGATTGCAGGAGGTGATGGGGAGGTTTGCAGGAGGTGGTGTGAGGAGGCTTGCAGGAGGTGGTGTTGGGGGTTTTCAGGAGGTGGTGTGGGGAGGTTTGCAGGAGGTGGTGTGGGGAGGTTTGCAGGAGATGGTGTGTGGGGGTTTGCAGAAGATGGTGTGTGGGGGATTTGCAGGTGGTGTGGGGGGTTGCAGGAGATGGTGTGTGGGGGGTTTGCAGAGATGGTGGGGGGTTTACAGGAGGTGGTGTGTGGGGGTTTGCAGAGATGGTGGGGGGTTTACAGGAGGTGGTGTGTGGAGGGGTTGCAGGAGATGGAGTGTGTGTGTTTGCACGGGGTGGGAGCTGCGCGCAGTGAGGAGAGAGACTCACATGGAGAGGGACACGGAGAGGAGGAAGTGCTGAGTCAGAGGGAGGAGTTAGCTGCACACACTGCATCTATTGGCTGTGGGCCCTTTCGCTCTGAGCTTCCTCCTCACACAGCCTTCCCACCAACGGACAGGATTACTACCCTCGCGCAGGCCGGCCGGCAGATTCCTCTTCACGCATGCGCAGTGTGCAAGTAAATTGACGGCGACGGACATTAAAACGGTTTTATTATATAGATTGTAATATAAGTAATAGCAGCATTATAATGATATTAGGATTGTTAAGTTAATAAAGAAGAAACTATTTTTTTTTATTTGCTTGATAAATGCACAATTTACTCCAAAATGCAGATTGTGGTAATGTGTTTATCTGCCAGGATTGGTTTACAGGGATTAATATTTATTAAGAGGTTTACAGGGATTAATGTTTATAAGAGGTTTACATGATAACTGTCATGCTTTTACCTTTCTGTGTCTCTGTCATTTCTACAGGAAATAGGAATTACCTGGGAATAAACAGCAGCATTTATGGAAAGCAGGAATAACAGTACTGTGACCCACTTCATTCTTCTTGGGTTTTCCAGTGAACCCAACACACAAATTGTATTATTCCTCATCTTCTTGGTTGTCTATGTGGTCCTATTGATGGCAAATATCCTTCTTATTCTGGCTGTGACCTTTGATCCACGGCTACACAACCCAATGTATTTCTTTCTCATTAACTTGTCCATCGTTAATATCTGTGGTCCTTCATCTATTGTTCCCAGGATGCTTGTGGATTTCTCAAGCGGAGATAAAAGAATTGTATTTGCAGCTTGTGTCACCCAGATCTTTTTTCATTTTCTTATGGGAGGATGTGAATGCGTCCTTCTAGTCTTCATGGCATATGATCGATATGTTGCAATCTGTAAGCCGTTGCGTTATAATGAGATCATGAATCGATCAGTTTGTGCACTGATGATTACTGTTTCATGGGCAGTGAGTTCTGGCATATCATCAGTTAACATCTATATTATATATAGCTTGACATTTTGTGGCCCAAACATGATTAACCATTTCACATGCTCATATAAATACCTGAGGATCTTGTCCTGCAGTGATACCTCTGTATCGAACTCCCTGACAATTCTTGGAGGTGCCACCATCCTCCTGGTCCCACTTCTTCTCACTCTTTTCTCTTATTATAAAATAATTTCTTCAATAAAAGGAATCCGCTCTAGACGATACAAGGCTTTTTCCAGCTGTACTCCACACCTCATCGTTGTGATCATGTTCTTTGGGTTGGCCTTGGTCAACTTTATGAGACCAAATGTTTTTGTAGGCGATAACAGCAGCAAAATACTATCTGTATTCTATCTTATTCTCACACCAATGGTGAACCCTATGATCTATAGCTTGAGAAATAAAGATGTGCACAGAGCCTTGAGAAGGCTAATCAGATTGCAGTAATGATGAGCAACAAATCACTTCATTGTCCCAAAAAGTGGAAATAATTTTTCCAAGAACTGCCGGAAATCTTCCTTTTGTGCTCAGTGCAGAAAGAGGTGTTAAAATCATTTCAGTTTTGACATTAAGTTACTGAAAGAAGAATCATTATGAACGTGTCTGTGAAATTTCTCATTGTCAGTTCTCTAAATGAAATGGTTTTCATAAAATCAAACACATGCAAATATTGCTGGAGCTTGTGTCTGGTAAAATGTCTGAATCTGATTCTCTTTATGACACAGTATTGACAGGGTACTGACTAAATTTCAATGACTTTATGTTGAAGACTCTAGTTCTTCATACAAGACCATTCAATGAGAAAGTCATTCTTCTACTCTTTTTTAACCCCTTCCCGACTGCTCCTAACCTTCCTCTCTCCCTATACTCACTTCTCTCGCTGGGCTCCTGCAGCAGTCTGGCTGGCCTGGAGTCTGCCCTGCCTTTTCAGGGGGCCTGGCAGGCGCAATGACATCATCACGGTGTGTGATGATGTCATCATCAGGCACCCCACGGCACCTGCAGAAAAAAAATGTGGAAGGGGAGGGGGGCTCCTTTTCCTCCCGAACCGTTCCACTTACAAAAAAATTTATGGTACTGAAAAAATTGATAGATGTTTTTAATTTCTTATATGAATATAAATATCCTGTAATTCAAATACGAATTGTAGTTAATAAGTTTTGGGCTGTGGTTCCCCCCTTTTTTTCCCCTCCCTTTTTATGACATATGACCCAGGGCTTAGGAATGTTGATTTGAATCCAGACCATATCCTGGTAAAGTGAAGATCCTTTATTATCGTTACAAGGACAGAAAAAGGGCGCAAATGTTATAGCCCAAAGACATTTTTTCTGCCTTGTGGGATTGGTCAACTTTGATTTTGTAATATATCTGTATACTGATTGGCTGTTATAACACATTCCTGTTTGGGGCAGAAATGAAACCATGTCTATGTGGAATGCTCTAATTGGTTGTTTGACATCTAATAAATATATCTGTCTGGACAAAGAATAGCCAGACATGACAAGAAAGCTGTACATTGTGTGTAGCTGATTTTAATGTCTCCGCTATAGCGTGCGTGCGTCTTGCTTTATTTTCTTATTTGAGAAGGAACTTACAGAGGTTTTTGGAATTCCTGTTATGGTAATTATAAAATAGTAAAAATGATTTGATTTGTTAGATTTATTTTTTTAACAGGTACCACTGGAAAGGGGAGAGTCTTCCCTTTTCAGCGGTGCCTCTCAGTAACCTCTTCATTGCTGGATTGCAAATCAAACCCAGAAGTGGCTGATATCTTGGATGTCGCTCAAGCCTCCGGGAAACAACCCACCCACTGACATTGTCACCATATGTGTGAGGATGTCAGTGGGCTAGTTAACCCCCAAGCTGCCAAGTGGAGAAAGGGGGATCCTTTGGATCCCTGTATCTCCAGATGTGTGGCAGCTAAAGGCCTGGTCATGGCCTTTCCAATGATTCCAAACATGACTAACAGGGTTATTCAAAGAGATCCGAATGGCTGGAGAAAGGTAACCTTTCTTGGCCATTCGGCTATCCAGAGCAGGCAATTCGCCAAATCCTGGCAAATTGCCTGTACGAGGGCAGTGAAATCCTCATAAAAAAGCACTGCTTCGGCTATTCAGATAACTCAAACCAGCAGTGAAAGGTTCCCGAAATGCCCTGCCATTTGGTGGTTTCATTCGACAGGTTTATTCAGGAGAATCCCATAGGCTTCAATGTTAAAAATATTCCCTTTTTAATTCAATATCTAATAAACCATTCATTATAAAATTCTGCAGTAAAGAGTCTCTTTATTTATAGATTTTTTAGGAAATTTTAAGCATTTTTCTGGATTGTTTTTTAACTTTACTTCTTTTTTCTGTAACAGCCCTTTTTATTATCATTCATTGGATCATATGTAAATTTCAGACATTTTCGCTCAGTAGTTTCTTTGCAAACAGCGTTTCACTTTTCAAACATTAATGCAAACTTTTTTCCTAATTTATTCACTTCACTCGTCTGCGGTCTCGGCTTTTTCCGGCTGCTTCGCTGCGTGTGATCGGCTCCTGCTCGGGTTTTTCCGGTGACTTCGGCAGGTTAATCCAGATGTTTTTGCGGGTTTCGGCATGCATTCGCTGGGTTTTTGCGGTGACTTTTCGTCAGGTTTGCGACAGCTTTTCCCTGCGCTTTGACGGCCCTGTGGTGCTTGCCGAATACACCGCAGGGTCGCCGAAATGGGATTGCTGAATCGGGTTGAATTGAAGAGAACGAAAAGTCACCGAACGTGCGGTGACTTTTCGATTCTCTTTGAATAACCCTGTAGGTTTTTTTTGTAAAAAAAAATAAAATTAAACAAAATAATAATTAAGAAAATGGTTGTTTTTTTTTAAAAAAAAATTGTCTGGTGGGTTTAATAAAATAGGAGCTGGCAATTAAACATGATAAGCATAAAACGTTCAAAATGAGCTCAGCGCATAGAGGTTAAATGACTCTGCAGTGAAGGGGTTAAAAAGTAAAATCATGTAAAAAATTGGGTATTTTTACTCTCAGGACAAAGTTTTGAAACTATTTAGCCGGGGTCTTAGCCGGGGTCTTTTTTGGCGGTTGTAGTGTTTTTTTGTTGCCATTTTTTTTATCATATTTCATATTTTTTATAGTAAATTATATGATATGAAGTAAATAATGGTATCTTTAGAAAGTCCATTTAATGGAGAGAAAACCGGTATATAATATGTGTGGGTTCCTTAAATGAGTAAGAGAAAAATTTGACCTAAACACAAACAGCGCAGAAATGTAAAAACAGCAGCGGGCACTTTCGGACAGACGTTTGAAAAACCACCTGGTCACTCTTGGGGTTAAAATAATATATTTACAATAAAAATGTATAAAAATTGCACATTTTTTGTTTGTCTCAATTTTAATACAGAGCAAATTATAAACAAATAATGAAGAGTGTCTTGAGGAGCCTGAGAATCGGCTGCAGAATACTATGACCATCTAAAGCATGTGGAAGTGTGGCTTTACCCTATACTCAGAGTTTTAATGCAACCCAACTGTCTTGCCTATTGGACTGGATGGAGATGAGTTGGTTGATCTGTAGAGTTGGTGGGGCGTCCACTTTGGACCATTCTATGGTTATGTCCTGTGGCTCCCTCTTCAATTGACAAACCTTCATTGCCCAGACAGACGGAGTTAGTGACTCCGGTGAGATTCCTTAGTAAAATTGATGGTTTGGTCATGGTCATGGAGAAAATTAAGTCTTAACATGTACAGCTTGGAAAAAAGACGAGACAGAGGAGATATGATAGAAACATTTAAATACGTAAAGGGAATCCACAAGGTAGAGGAAGGGAGTATATTTAAAAGGAAACAAAGTAGCAAAACAAGAGGACATAGTCTTAGATTAGAGGGGCAAAGGTTTAAAAGTAACATCAGGAAGCATTATTTTACTGAGAGGGTGGTGGATACATGGAACAGTCTTCCAGTAGAAGTGGTAGAGGCCAAAACAGTAATTGATTTTAAGCAAGCATGGGATAGGCATAAGGCTATCCTAAACAAAAGATAAATCCAGGTTAAGTATCCATGTAATTGGGCAGACTAGATGGGCCGAAAGGTTCTTATCTGCCGACATTTTTCTATGTTTCTATGTTTTTTTGAGGCTAAAGGTACAACTAGGATGC
Organism: Leptobrachium leishanense; assembly: GCA_009667805.1. Taxonomy (NCBI): domain Eukaryota; kingdom Metazoa; phylum Chordata; class Amphibia; order Anura; family Megophryidae; genus Leptobrachium; species Leptobrachium leishanense. The sequence continues at coordinate 38,534,824 of CM019066.1, read as the reverse complement.
CCAAATGGATTTCATGTCACACCAATCTACCATCAAGACTTCAGGGGAAAATTAGTGGAAAAGTGTGGTCCCTGCAGGGGAATGACATGACGGAAACCATGACTCTTGAACAGTCTAGTCCTTCTCTGGATATTGGAAAGCGGATATTTAAGATGAGAGGCTTTTCCTGTATGGTTCATCTGGCACGACCTCCCTCCTTCCCTTTCATTCCCTTTTTATCTTTTCCTTACTCTAATTTTCCCTCCTTTTTCTTCACCCCTTTTTTCACCTTTCTCTTTTTCTCTTCTGATTCTTTATTACTGTTTCTCATTTTAAGAGAAATGTGGCTTTTATATCTTTTTTAACATGCTAGCTGCTCTTTTAATTTCATTGCATTTAAGTGATGAGCAGAATTCAAAAACCCTTGATTGTGATAAAATAATAATAAAAAATGTATTATATGTGACAACGTCTATGCCGCTGAGGAATGGTGTGAATGGACGCTGCGTTTTTATTGCCAGTAATTCTGCCCAATTTATTTCCTGTTCAAATGAAAGGTGATCAGAGTGAGCAGATAACTTACATATGTAAGCTCTGTATGAACCAAAAATAAACAACATATTACATGATAAATGTCCAAAAACATTCCCAAAAGTTCAAATTGAGTTCACTAAAGACCAATGCTATCATTTTTCGCATTGCATTATGGTGTAGACGGGACCTGCTAAGCCCAACCCTAAGCCCTATCCAAATGCTAAACACTCCAAAACCTAACCTGAAGTCATGTTGATACTTCAATTATTTTAATACTAGTCCCCACAATCTCCCCAAATCATAAATCTTCTCTAATCAATGCTGCTGAAAACCAGTGCGCCGGCAATTGCAAAACCTGTTGCAACCCTAATTAATGAATTACTGGTGACTGGATACATACACAGACTCTGGAAGTCTGTGAGAGTGGTACCTATCCATAAACGTGGTGACAATACTTTAGAATCTAACTACCGTTCGATATCCTTACTCCCTGTTATGTCAAAATTTTTGTAAAAATGTGTCTACACGCAATTATGGGATTATTATCAATATCCAAACTACTTAACCCCAGATCAATCCGGCTTTCGATCAAAACATTCAACTACAACTGACCTTTTAAAAGTCTGCAATGATACCCAAGCTGGCATCGAACAAGGACACCTAGCTGGAGCCATCTTCCTTGGTTTTGCCAAGGCCTTTGACACAGTAGACCATGGCATCCTATTACAAAAATTAAAAACTCTGGTATTAGTGATCGCACGCTAACCTGGTTTCAATCATATGTGTCTGATCGGTCACAATATGTGTCCATTTCTGGCAGCTCCTCCCCCTCCCAGTCACGTGCGTTGTACCCCAAGGCTCGATACTCGGCCCCCTGCTATTCACAATATTCATAAACAATCTGCCCAATGTCTGCAAAGCCTCAACTGTACATATGTACGCAGACGACACTGTAATCTATACCAGCAAACCAGATCTCCCACAGCTGGAGGCCGTGCTGCAAGAACATTTCACAGGGGTAGAAACATGGATCAAAGATAACAAACTTTTTCTAAATACTGACAAAACTGTCACCATGATCTTTGGAACAAAACCTAAACTACATAAATTACAACCTTCCAATCTATACGTCAGGACAAAATTAAATAGCACGCTGACCACAGTCACTTCTCTCAAATATCTATGTATGTGGTTAGACCCAAATCTATCCTTTGGCCCCACACTGAAACCTCTCTTCTAAACTTTACCCCAAACTAGGTGCCCTGTACAGAACCCAGCTGCTACACCGGTTCAGCTGCTCACTGGACACCTCAATATAATCCCTGGTAGGCAACCACATGTCCCTCCTGCCCCTCCAGGAGATGATTAACTAGCCACTGGAAGGTGAAAGGGCATTTTTAATCCCAAAGGACATGACCTGGAACTCATACAACCCAAAGTGGGTAATGAAGGCAGACCTCTCTTATGCTTCTGGAGTCATTGGGATCTGCCAGTATCTCTGGCTCAGATCCATAATGCTAAAGAACTTGGCTCCAGCTAGTTGGTGTAGCAGTGCATCAATGCAGGGCATAGGATTCTCGTTGAATGCAGTTACTAGGTTCAACCACTGGTAGTCCATACAGAATCAGGTGGTCTTTTCCTTCTTGGTGACTAGTACCACAGAGAATGCCCAAAGACTGAGAGACTTGCGGATTACGCCCAGCTTCAGCATTTGCTCTATCTCTGTCTCCCTTCTAATGTCTGCCTTCCCCTCTAAGGATAATCTGTACGCAGCCTGTCTGAGGGGAAGATGGCCTCCCGTGTCCACATGATGGGCCACCAGGGAGGTTCTGCCAGGTTTCCCTGTGAAGACGCTGTGGTAGGATGTCAGCGCCATAGATAGCTGACCTCTCTGACTCTCTTTCAAGTCCGTATTAACCTCTCAAATATCTAGGAATGTGGTTAGACCCAAATCTATCCTTCGGCCCCACATCCAAAAACTCTCATCTAAACTTTACCTCAAACTAAGTGCCCTGTACAGAAACAAATCCTGCCTGAGCCCCGCGGTAAGAAAGCAGATTGTACAACAAATGCTTAAACTGGTCATTGAATACGGAGATGCAGCTGCCCCGCAAATGCACCTTCATAAACTTATTATATTGTATAACTCATTCTGCCGCTTTGTGCTACAATGTAACTACATGACCCATCATTGTGACATGTTAAAAGAACTAAACTACCGTCGCTGGAATCTAGGCGCACCCTTCACCTCTCCAACCTGATGTTTAAGAGCTTTTTGGGAAGCTACCACCCTACCTGAATAGGATGCTTCCCTCCTCCTCCAGCAGTTCCCTCCTCCTATAACCTCCGATCCAGAACCTGCAACTTACTTGGAATACCACAATCGAAAAAGACAGTGGCTCGATCCTCATTTTCCTACAGAGCATCGCAATTATGGAATAACCTCCCAGACGCCATCAAATCTTCCCCCAGTCTAAAGTCACTTAAATATATCTATTAATATACCTCGATACAGAATGCGCCTGTAAACATGTAAAATAGTGACTATGTACAGAATGCACCTGTAAACAATTTTGATTCAAAATTTGTCCCATTAACTCGTAGAGAGGCGCTTGGAGTGTTATAAAGGGAGTGGATCCAATGTAACCATTGTGGACCAAAGCCCAGTGCCGATAGGGTTTCAAATAAAAAGGTCCAATCTACCCGGTCAAACGCCTTTTCCGCGTTGATCGATAGAAATATGGTGGGATCGGAGGAGGTGTGTGCTAGGTGCATTAAGTCAATTGCACGTATTGTGTTATCACGGGCTTCTCTGGTGGGGACAAAACCTGTTTGATCAGGATTGAGACGATTCGCCATAATTTTGGCCATTAATTTTAGGTCTGTATTCAAGAGTGAAATGGGGCGATAGTTTTGTACCATGGCGTGGTCTTTATCCGGTTTAGGGATAAGTGCTATATGGGCTCTTAGTGTTGCAGGGTCTAATTTGGTGTCTTGGGTTAACTCATTAAGCATTTTTATGAAATGAGGGCCTAGGCTAGTTTTAAAAGTTTTGTAGTATGCAATGGTGAATCCGTCTGGGCCTGGACTTTTCCCAGATGCTGTAGATTTAATCGCTATTGATAGTTCCTCTAGGGTAAATGGGGCGTCTAGGGATTGCGATATGTCTGGTGTAAGAATGGAGTGGAGAGATTCCTTTAAAAATGCCTGAATAGCGTCTTTATCAGGGGGTGTGTCTCGTAGTTGATATAGGGTTGAGAAATATTTATGAAATGCTTCTGTGATGTCAGTATTTAAGTGGAGATCAGTTCCAGTGTCGGATTGGACCTTGGGGATAAATGTGGTTTGATGTTTGCGTTTCAATGCTCTTGCCAGTAGTTTTCCACATCTATTTCCTTGGGTATAAAACAGCTGTTTGGTGTGACGCAATGATTTAAATGCCTGGTCTGATAAGATGGTGTTTAATTTGGCCCGGTGGATCGTGAGTTCTTTAAACACCGAAATGGAACGTGAGGTTTTGTGCTCCGTCTCTAGGTCATGGATGCGGGTAAGTAAAGTGGTAACGGATTCTCTATGTGTTTTCTTACGTTGTGCTCCGATTTGTATTAGTTTACCTCTAATGACACATTTGTGAGCTTCCCATATTATAGGCAAGGACACGTCTGATGTGGAGTTTTCTGCAAAGTAGTGTTCTACGTTATCTTTTATATCTTGTCTGATCACTACGTCACATAGGAGTGATTTGTTCAACCGCCATGAGCATTGGGGGGGAGAGGTGGTGAGGACTTCAATGGCGAATATTACAGGGGCGTGGTCTGACCATGTAATTGGGGCTATGGAGGCTGAACGTAAAGCATGTAATTGATGGTGGGACATTAGAAATGTATCAAACCTGGAGTAGGTTTTCACGGCATGGGAATAAAAAGTAAAATCTTTCACAGACGGATTCAACACCCTCCATCCATCTATCATTTGATGTTGGTGGAGAAGTTGCATAAACCGACGGCGGAGGGAGGGTTCCGGTTCGGGGGTCGGTTTTACACTTTCTGGGTTTGTGTCAAGGGGGACATTAAAGTCACCACCGCATACCAACAGGCCTTCCTTAAAACTAGATAGTTTAGACAAAGTGGATCGTAGTGCCCCGCATTGACCCGTGTTGGGTAAATATATGTTGGCTAGCGTGATCTTGCGGGAGCCTATGAGACCTTTGATAATTAAATATCTGCCCTGAGGGTCAGTTTGTTGATGAGTGCATACAAATGGAACATGGCGGGCTACTAATATGGCTACTCCTCGAGTTTTAGATATGACATAGTTACTAAAGTAAGATTGTGGATAGTATCGAGATGTAAGAGACGGTGCTGCATCCGCATGGAAGTGCGTCTCTTGTAGAAACACTATTTCCCTGCGTTGCCGGTGAAGATCTATAAGAGCCATGCGCTGCTTCTGAGGGGAGTTAAGGCCCTTAACATTTAAGGTAAGGAATGTTATTGGGGCCATGGCTTAGTTAATGTGGACCTAAAAAAACGCTGATAAACCTCAGTACAAAGACGACATTTCAGGGGCAATACCCATGGCCTACATACAATATGTAAGTGTGGAAAACCAGTAATTAACATGCTATATGGACAAAGAGTACTGTGCATATGAACAAACAAACAGAAAAATAAACCTGAAGATGAGAAAACTCAGAGATGGTGTAGAGCCTGCGGATGGGAGCGCCATCGTCCAGGCCCTAAAGCATGCCTCTCCTCCCCGGGATCTGATATAGCTTGAAAAGTAGGGAGATCCAGTTGGTTGGGGGTCCATGAGGAAGAAAAGAAAAGCAATCCGTAGGGTAAAAACAGTCATGGATGTGGAGATTCTCATGGAAAGGGTGATAAATATATGCTGGTGTTGAAAGGAGCAGCAAAAAGGCAACAAGCGTTGTTTGCATCTCGGGTCTTGTTGGGAGTTTGATGATTGCTGCGAGCGGAAAATACCACGACCACGTTTAGAGGGTGTCTGCCACCTAGGGCGTTGCGGCTGGAACTGATGTTGGACCAAGTCTAGGGTCTGTCCACAGTACCAGTCTGGAATGTCCAGATTATCAATGCCAAGTGCCGTTTACAGTGGTGGAAGATCTGTGGCGTTGGTGATCCCATAGTAAACCCCGTCCAGGGTAACTTGGAGGGAAAACGGGTATCCCCATCTGTATTTAACTTGACGGTCCCATAGAACTTCAGTGAGCGGTTTCAGTAGTCGGCGTGCCTGAAGCGTGTGCCAGGAGAGGTCTGGGTATAGTTGCAAGACATTACCCAAGGGGTCTTTGACATCTTCACGACGTGTGGGTTGTAGAATATCTTCTTTTTGGCGGTAGTAATGTAGTCGGCAGATAACATCTCTTGGTGTCGTATTCGGTGCACCTTTTGGTTTTAAGGAGCGATGCGCTCTATCAAAGTGAATTGGGGTGTCAATCGGTCTGTGTAAGAGAGAATTAAATATAGGCCTCAGTACCTCGGTGAGCAGTTCCTTCCCATCTTGCGACTCTGGGAGACCTCTTAACCTCAGGTTATTCCGACGGCCCCGGTTGTCTTGATCATCTAACGCCCGGTGAAAGCGTTGCAGGTATAAAGTGTGAGAAGTCAGACCTGTTTCCAAGCGAGTCAGTCTGTCCTCTGTGGTTTCTCTGTCTCCTTACAAATCTTGGACCCGGGCTCCAATATGGCGTACATCAGTTACCACAGCGTCTATGCGGGAAGCGAAAGAGGACTCCAGCTTTGCCAGGAGGGATTCAAGATCTTCTTTGGTGGGCAGGGAGCGGAGTATATCTCGAACTGACAGTTCTGTGTCCTCCGATGGAGTGGGGCTGCCAGCCGCCGACGAGTCCCGCGATGGTGCAGGGACCGGCGCCATCTTGGATCCGTGCGGGGTTGCTCCGGAGGTCGGGGATTCCTCAAAAAAATCGGGCGATTGTGGCCGTTTTAGCGGAGGTGAGAGTGGTCTTGGTGCGGAGGGGTGTCTGGGAGCGTTTCCTATGGGTCATATTGCAACCTTGTTAGCAGGATCTCCCTTCTATAACCCTGTTAGCGCCGGAGCTCCTCTAACATGCGGCCATTCCACTCGGCGGTCAAGCCACGCCCCAATATTCCCATTTTAATTAAATATCTAATAAACCTTTGCTTATAATGTTCTGCAGTAAAGTATCTCTTTATTTTTTAGATTTTTTAGGATCCTTTGAGCAATTAAAAAAAAATTAAAAAAAATTATATCAATTCGAAATTTGACCCGTCTATATTGTACCCATTGTTCAGCGCTATGGAATATGCTGGCGCTATATAAATAAAGTATAATAATACACATCTTATGAAGACCATTATGTAAGGAGAAAATAAAATTATTACTGGATTATAAAAATATATAATTAATTATAATTGCATTATTTCGTTGTTGAGGTCTGGACACATCAGCTCAATGAAAACATTATCTGTGCTAATAAACCCCTGATATAATTAATGAGGTCTCTGAAGTAACAGCAGCTCCTTGATCTATATCTGTAGAACCCGACTGGGGATTCTTTGGCCGATCGGGGAGTTGAGGAGGCTTTATATGGAATATATTTAAAGGTTAATTTCTCACACGCGTGCTTTCAGGTGACATATTGGATGGTTATAATGGGAATCCTCCAGCTCATCATTTATTCTGTTTAATTCATTAAAGACACAAGTGCTATTTTATTTATAAAAGCAGAGGAATATTTCCAGAGTAAAAACCCATCCAGGTTAAAGAGATTGATGGGGAACAGGACAGGTGAGGTACATTAATGCAGCATAATAAATGACAGCTGGGCACGTCACGGCCAGATTCTGCGCTGCTTTCACAAATCAACCTGTGACAAGGTAAGAAAGCCAAGCGAACCTCCCAACTTACGCGTTTCACTGACAGAATCATTCTAATTTTACCATTCAGAAAAATAAAAATTTGTTCTTGGATCTGGAGATTTAATGAACATTATATCGTGTGTCACACTCTGATACCCGGCACATATAATGCATTTTGGGAATAAATGTACATTATTATGACATCACACACTGATACCTCACACATGTACAGTTTAGAGAAATGTCAAATAACAAGGTACAAGCTTTTATTTTTGAGGAGCATCTGGCACAGACGGTGGCGCATATGCACTGGGCAATTGAATTTGGAGGGTTGTGCGAGAACCCGGGAAAAGTAACCATGGGTGTATATGTGACATAGAAACTTCAGGAGGTGGATCACTTGCATTCAATATTTGTTTTGTGCCGATCCACATTCTTTTCCTTTTTGTTTTGGTAATACATTCAACTAGTGAAGGCAAGGAATGACAATCAGGAGGCCTTGTAGTCTTCCAAGCTCTAGTCAGGAGGAGGTGAGTGGCCAATTAAATGGTGTTAATTGCGATCTTTATCTCAAGAGGAGTAAGCTTTAGAAAAATCCCAAGAAGAGTCAGGGACGCATGAGGTAACAATTTGGAATGAATCACAGAATTAATTAATGAAAAAAAACAATCATTCCATTCCAAAGTAATCATTGGACATGACCAAAGAATGTGATTGAGTGTACTGACATTCCTACATGAGTGCCAGCATAATGGAGACATGGAAGGAAATGTTTTGGGGAAATTTGTGGGAGTACAATTCCAACATGTGAATATCTTTTTATTTGACTCTAGAGGGGTAATTCACTATGTGCTGAACTTGCGTCAAATTGCACCGAATGGTGAATTTCACTGCTCGGTGCAATTTTGTGGTAGTTCGTCTATTCACTAAACTGTCAATTCGGCGAATTGACGGCAAAATACAGTGCAGTTCGCCCAGGGCTGGTGCTAGACTATTTTGCTTCCTAGGCAAGACCAGCTACTTGCACCCCCCCAAAAAATTGTTAACTGTTGAAATGCAGCGGGGACACGCCGTGTATGGAACACACACACAATTCAGGGTTATTCAGAGAGCGGTGAAAAGCAGGAGAATGACTGGAGAATGGAAAATTTTAGGTCAAAATAGCCGATTTGGAAAGTGAGAGGAATGGGAGAATTTTTCTGGTTTGGCTATTTTGACCTAGAATTTTCACTTCTCCAGTCTGAGAGCAGGTTTACTGGAAGTCTAATCTGATCAACAGATAGTCAAAGACAATGACCTTCTTGCATAATCACAATCATACATTCTGCACACAAGAGAGGGCAATGGGCAAATATTGATTATGAGTCATGCGCCCTACAAAATATGCCCCCCAAGTCCACATGACGCACGCCACAGCTGTAGCTAGATTACTTCTACAATATAAACTAAATCACTTTATAAAAAATACAATAAAACACATTATGCAACATATGCTGCTGTTTTTTTTAATTCTGCTTGAAATAATTGCATGCAAAAAGGAAAAATAAACTTAGGCTTTTATCTCCTGTTTCCATTTTGTGACCTTTTCCCATGATGCAACATTAACTAAAATCTGTTTAAAGGTTTTACTATACAGCTGTTGCATTGCTTCCACAATATTTAACAGTGAGTGGGGTGGAGGAGTGAATGTTTAGATAAGGCTGCAGCGGCTGTTGTGTTCTTTAAGCTACTTGAGATCAGAGTTAACAATGACAGCTGAATGAGATATGAAAGGGAGCTTAAAAGAATTCTAATCTACCCCCTGTGATGTCCTTTGATTACATCCCTCACAATACCTATGTGGCTGACCCATTCACTCCATTCTATGGACTAAGCCACACAGTGAGGAGCAAGTGATGGGAAGATACTGTGTGTGGGGGGTAGTTTACAACATAAAATATCATACAATGGATGCACCCAGTGACACATATAGAGGGAAATATCACACAATGGATGCACCCAGTGACACATATAGAGGGAAATATCACACAATGGATGCACCCAGTGGCACATGTAGAGGAACATATCACACAATGTATGCACCCAGTCAGTGGCGTCACTAGGGTTGTGTCACCCGGTGCGGTAACTTATGGTGTCACCCCCCCCCCCCGAGTTTTACAGATTTTTTTTAACTACTCTTACTCCTAAATCAGTACTCCCATATAACACTGAATGCTCATACACACAGTGCACATTACTGTGAGGTTTATTGCTGTGGAGCTCTCTCATATGCTCACACAAATTTTTGCCAACTGTCAGCAAGTACGGTGCCTGTTCGAAGGCAGTGAAAGCACTCATGGATATATATTGCCCCCAGCAGCTCTGGATATATTGCCCCCAGCAGCTCACCCATGGATATATATTGCCCCCAGCTCACATATGGATATATTGCCCCAGCTCATAATTATATATTGTCCCCAGCAGCTCACCCATGGATATATATTGCCCCAGCTCACATATAGATATATTGCCCCAGACCAGCTCACACATGGATATATTGCCCCAGACCAGCTCACACATGGATATATTGCCCCAGACCAGCTCACACATGGATATTGTCCCAGCTCTCATGGATATTGCCCCAGCTCTCATGGATATGCCCCCAGCACACATGGATACTGCCCCCAGCACACATGGATATGCCCCAGCTCACATGGATATGCCTCAGCAGCTCTCATGGATATTGCCCCCAGCTCATGGATATGCCCCAGGAGCTCTCATGGATATGCCCCAGCTCCTCTCATGGATATGCCCCAGCTCCTCTCATGGATATTTCCCCAGCTCCTCTCATGGATATTGCCCCAGCTCCTCTCATGGATTTTGCCCCAGCTCCTCTCATGGATTTTGCCCCAGCTCCTCTCATTGATACTGCTCCAGCTCCTCTCATTGATACTGCCCCAGCAGCTCTCATGGATAATGCCCCCAGCTCATGGATATGCCCCAGGAGCTCTCATGGATATGCCCCAGCTCCTCTCATGGATATGCCCCAGCTCCTCTCATGGATATTGCCCCAGCTCCTCTCATGGATTTTGCCCCAGCTCCTCTCATGGATATTGCCCCAGCAGCTCTCATGGATAATGCCCCAGCTACTCTCATGGATTTTGCCCCAGCTCCTCTCATGGATTTTGCCCCAGCTCCTCTCATGGGTTTTGCCGCAGCTCCTCTCATTGATACTGCCACCAGCTCACCTCCTGCCACTGCATGTTCTGCTACCTCTAAGTGTCTGGCGGCATGGAGCTTGGGCGCTCGCCTGGGGGAGCCACGTGACCAGCCGAGATCTCGCGAGAACTCGGCTGGTGACGTGTTTCCCCCAGGCGAGCCCCGAAGCTCCATAGCTTCGGACGCTCGCAGGGAGCCGAACACTGCGTCGCAGGGTGAGACACCCGCCCTTAGGGTGAAGGTGTCACCCTAGGGGCGGGTGTCACCTGGTGCGGGCCGCAGCCCCCACCCCCACGTTGCGACGCCAGTACACCCAGTGACACATATAGAGGGAAATATCACACAATGGATGCACCCAGTGACACATATAGAGGGAAATATCACACAATGGATGCACCCAGTGACACATATAGAGGAAAATATCAAACAATGGATGCGTCCAGTGACACATATAGAGGAAAATATCACACAATGGATGCGTCCAGTGACACATATAGAGGAAAATATCACACAATGGATGCGTCCAGTGACACATATAGTGGAAAATATCACACAATGGATGCACCCAGTGGCACATACTGTATATGCAAGATATTTGCCATAAAAGGTGTATGAGGGTCCGGGTAGTGTCCTGGGGGACAGGAAACAAGGACAAAAAGTAAAAAAAAAACGTTATTAAAGGAACAGTGAGTTTTCCATGAAATAAAGGTTAAGAATAAAAACGAAAAATTCCTTCAAATATCGTGCCTAGGGGGTCCCTAAACCTGCCCGTGAAGTGGCGGATTTGTAGAATGTATAGAAACATTTAAAAACAAAAAAATGACATTTCAAATGACAGTAAATGTTTTTCTTTTAATCTATTCATAAACAACTGCTTGGGGTGGCAGCCTGTATGAAAAGAGGAGACATTTTAGGACACGCAGAACAAGTTTAGTGATTTTTTGGCAAAATTATGGTGAAACTTATGCAGGCTTTGGATGATAGTAACAATAGGTGCTTTAAAATTGGGCCTTTAGTGTCGGCAACAGTGCCGTCACACCATAACCCCTCTGTGGTATTGTGAAAGAGTGCAGGGTTGGACCCTGCGCTCCAATATTAAAATGATATGAATCTGGTACAGGCGTCAGTGGCAGTGCACCCAAATATTGTGCCTTTGGTGACAGCAAGTGCCTTCACACTGTAAGTAACCCCTCTGAGATATTGTGGAAGAGTGTAGTGGTGGAGGTTTTGGTAATGCAGAAGAGATCCCCGATCCATTCAGTTACATCAGCAGCTATAACAAAACTGGGTCAGCAATGTTTAGGCACTTGTACCGCGCTACTGTATATGGTGAGAATCGCACACACCAGTAGCAATAGGAAGCAAACAGAACAGCCAGGGAATACACAGAGAGAATAGTCAAATGGCAGGCAAAGTCGGCAAGAGATCGGGTCCTCAGAACATGCAGGGTCAGTAACAAGCATACAAACTGATTCGGTAAGCTAGCGATGCGGGAATAAAGGCTGAGACACACTGAGCGTGTAGCGACACACAGCGTAGCGAAGCAAAGAGAAGCAAACATTTTGCAGGCTTGACTTCACTCTGCTCCGCCTTGCAGCGTGTCTACACTGCATTATGTTTGCTTCTCACCGCATTGGACAGGAATTCACTAACTAAATTAAAATATACACACAAAACCGTTTTATTTTCACAAAGCACATGTTATATATGCAAAAAAAGTTTCTACTCAATAAAATACATAAAAAATTACTGGTAATTTAATAGGAATAGTCTAAAAATATAAAAAAATGTAACCCCTGATAATATATATTATAGGGACACGGAGTGCTGTGTATAGAGTAGGGATGCATTGAAACCACACACAGACATATACGTGTATATCAACACGCAGACCTACAGTTGTGTTCAAAATTATTCAACCCCCACTGAAATTGAGTGTTTTTGCCAGTTTGACATAGATTTTGATCATTCAGTCATCTTGCTTACAATTAAATCAAAGAGGCACGTGTAGGTCAGACAAATATAACATAACATTTATAATGAAATAACCACAAATGTCTTTTCTGTGCTCACATCATTATCAGTTTTATTCAACCCCCAAGTGACATTCAATCTTAGTACTTAGTACAACATCCTTTTACAGTTATAACAGCTTTTAATCGTGAAGCATAGCTTGACACAAGTGTCTTGCAGCGATCTACGGGTATCTTCGCCCATTCGTCATGGGCAAAAGCCTCCAGTTCAGCTTGCGCACTGCAACTGCTTTCTTTAAGTCCCACCAGAGGTTCTCAATCGGATTTAAGTCAGGTGACTGCGATGGCCACTCCAAAATGTTCCAGCCTTTAATCTGCAACCATGCTCTAGTGGACTTGGAGGTATGCTTGGGATCATTGTCCTGTTGAAAGGTCCAACGTCTCCCAAGCCTCAGGTTTGTGACGGACTGCATCACATTGTCATCCAATATCTCCTGGTACTGAAGAGAATTCATGGTACCTTGCACACGCTGAAGCTTCCCTGTACCTGCAGAAGCAAAACAGCCCCTAAGCATGATTGACCCCCCGCCATGCTTCACAGTAGGCAAGGTGTTCTTTTCTTTATATGCCTTGTTCTTCCTCCTCCAAACATAGCGTTGATCCATGGGCCCAAACAGTTCTAATTTTGTTTCATCAGTCCACAGAACACTATCCCAAAACTTCTGTGGTTTGTCCACATGACTTTTGGCATACTGCAGTCGACTCTTCTTATTCTTTGGAGACAGCAAGGGGGTGCGCCTGGGAGTTCTGGCATAAAGGCCTTCATTACGCAGTGTGCACCGTATTGTCTGAGCTGAAACTTCAGTACCCACATCTGACAAATCTTTTCTCAGTTCCTCAGCAGTCACACGGGGACTTTTTTCCACTCTACGCTTCAGGTAGCGCACAGCAGTCGAAGTCAGCATCTTCTTTCTGCCACGACCAGGTAGCGTTTCAACAGTGCCCTTTGCCTTGAATTTGCGAATGATGCTTCCTATGGTCTCTCTTGGTATGTTTAACATCTTTGCAATCTTCTTATAGCCATTGCCCTTCCTGTGAAGAGTAATCACCTCTTCTCTTGTCTTCCTGGACCATTCTCTTGACTTCACCATGTTTGTAACCACACCAGTAAATGTCTAGAAGGAGCTGAGTATCACAGTCATTTTAAAGCTGCCTAATTGGTGCTTATTATGCTTTATTGCTGCTCCGTGACATCCACAGGTGTTTTCAATACCTGATTGAAAACACTTGAATGAACCTCTGTTCTTCAGAGTGGTAGTCTTTAAGGGGTTGAATAATTGTGTCAATGAAGAATTCACAAAAGAAACATCTACTACTGTATTACAAAATCAATTGATGTCATTTTAGTTGCATATGGTTCTTTAAAAAGTCCTTGTAGGATTTCATTCTGAATACAATTACAAATGTACACTAAATTCCCTAAAACCCTTTACAGCATTGGGGGTTGAATAATTTTGAACACAACTGTATATATACGTATATATCAACACAGATATATATATACATCCACCCACAGACCTCAGACCATATAACCTCAGCCGGGTTAGCCCCCCCTTATCAAAACTTTTGAACAAAACTCATGCAGTTGGTTAGAGCTGTGTTAGATCAGGTTAGATCAATAGTTGTTTCCCCCCCCCATTGAATTTTCTGACAAAAAAAACATTCAGGCTTATAGATCTTTGTTAGATCAGGTATGATCAAGTGGTTTTAACGTTAGATCACACATAATTACAAAGATATTTAACATAATACAGAGATTGTGTGTATTACATAAGGGAAGTAACCCTCCACCAGTTTTTTTTTAAAATAACTGCTTTTTTAAAAGTTTTATTATTAATGCAGCATTATTGTTCACATTTCAATTATAATGTGAACAATGATGTTGCCCTAGCGATTTTTTTTTTGGGAGGGGTCTTAGCTAAAATCACATAATTTTGCAGAAAAATAAAAGTAATGGGTTCCCAGTTCAATTTTTTTTAACAGACCTACCCCTTAGAATTAGAAACCGCAAAGGCTCGGATGATGAAATGTGAAAAAAAACAACACTTTACACAATGTAGATGATTGAAAATTCTAATTTTATAGAGTTTTTGTTATAATATTCAGGCAGAACATGACGTATACATATAATAATGATATATTATGAATCTGCCGAGTCGGAAAGAACGATATATAATTTGTCTGGATTGTGTAATAAAACGTGACTTCAAAGCTCGTTTCAACATGATGAGCGAAACTGGTAAAAAAGAGCTCAGCACACAGAGGTGAAATGGCTCAGCAGCGAAAGGGTTAAGCCATAAACAAAAACTTACTACATAGATACAAACCTGAACTTTTAACCTTTGACTGAGGTCAGACAGGGAGGGGGGAGGGGGCAGCCACCCTTATGTAAAACCTAATATCCATGTTTGATATGAAATCATACAGGGTTATCCAAAGAGATTCGAAAAGTCACCGCACGTTCGGTGACTTTTCGTTCTCTTCAATTCGGTTCCTTTTGCCGATCCCATTTCGGTGACCCTGCGGTGTATTCAGCAAACACCACAGGGTCCCCGAATTGCAGAGAAAGGCCGCCGCAAACCTGACGAAAACTAACCGAATGCATGCTGAAAACAAGCAAAAACATCTGGATTAACCTTCGAAAAAGCCGAACAGCAGCCGAAAAGGAGCCGAATCACACAGAGCCGAAGCAGCTGTGACGTAGAGGAGGCAGTGAATAAATTAGAAAAACCATTTGTATGAATCTGGGAAAATGAAACGCTGTTGCAAAGAAACTACTGAGCGAAAATGTCTGAAATTTTCACAGGAGGTCCAGGGAATGATAATAAAGAGGGCTGTTACAAAAAAAATAAGCAAACTGAAAAAAAAAAAAAAAAAAATCGGACTTTTAATTTTTTTTAAAAAATTCAGAAAAATGCTTAAAGTATCCTAAAAAATCTATAAATAAAGAGACTTTTTGCTGCAGAATTTTATAATGAACGGTTTATTAGATATTGAATTAAAACGGGAATATTTTTAACATTGAAGTCTATGGGATTCTCCTGAATAAATTTGCCGAATTAAACCACCGACTGTCAGGGCATTTCGGGAACCTTTCACTGCTGGTTTGTGTTCTCTGAATAGCCGAAGCAGTGCTTTTTCATGGGGATTTCACTGCCCTCGAACAGGCACCGAACAGGCACCGTATGTTCAGGCAATTCGCCAGGATTTGGCGAATTGCCTGCTCTCTGGATAGCCGAATGGCCAGGAAAGCTAACCGAAGGCTGATTTTCAGCGTTCGGTTACCTTTCTCAAGCAATTCGAATCTCTTTGGATAACCCTGTTTGTAATTATGTGTGATCCACTTGATCAAACCGGATCTAACAGATCTATAAGCCTGAGTGTTTCTTTTTCCAGAAAATTTAATATAGGGGGTGGGGCACTAACCCCCCTTATGTAATACACAAAATCTCTGTATTTCATGTTCAATATCTTTGTATTTATGTGTGATCTAACGTTAAGATCACTTGATCTTACCTGATCCAACAAATATCTATAAGCCTGAATAGTTTCTGACCAGAAAATTCAATGGGGGGAGGGGCTAACCCGTCTTTATTAATCACTTAATAAGTCAGGAATTATGTGTGATCTAACGTTAAAACCACTTGATCTTACCTGATCTAACAAATATTTATAAGCCTGAATGGTTTCTGACCAGAAAATTCAATGAGAGGGGGCTAACCCGTCTTTATTAATTACTTAATAACTCAGTAATTAAGGGTGATCTAATGTTAAAACCACTTGATCTTACCTGATCTAATGTAAAGCTTCCAAAATAGCTAAGTGTTTGGTTCATTTTTTGATAAGGGGGGGCTGATGATAGGTTAGCCCCCCTTACAATAATTGTTAATATCTCTTCTTCTATGTGTGATCTAACGCAAACAACTATTGCTCTAACCTGATCGAACAAAGCTCTAACCAACTGCATGAATTTTGTTCAAAAATGTTGATAAGGGGGGATAACCCCGCTGAGGTGACCATATATACACATACACACATGGGGGGGTGGCATGTGGACAATCTCAACCAAATGCGCCCCCCCATTTGGCTGATCCCTCCAGAAGAAATGTTGAACCCAACAGAGCAGAGAATATATATATAATTCTCTGCTCTATCGGGTTCAACATTTCTTCTGGAGGGAAATGGGGGAGGGGCAATTAGTTGCCAAAATTTGTGTGTAATACAAGTCTGGATATATATGTTTATAAGAATATAGATATATATCTTATCTATATATATATATATATATATATATATATCATACCTGCCCTTACCTTCCCCTATAAATTTGCTAAAAATATACACACAAAAAAAACCACTGCCTGAGACCCGCACAGCCCACATGCCACCCCCCTCTACCTGGCTGAATGTATCTAATATATATAATTAAATACATTCAGCCAGTTAGAGAAAGAAAAAAAAAAGGTTTACATTATTTAAAAATGTCCTCGGATGTTATTTTTTTTAGAAATGTGTCATCTTACCTTAGCCTGGTGGTAAGTGGGGGCTCCATGGGTCCTGGTTATGGGGAGGGGTCTGTCATGGCCGCAGGTGCAGTGGCTCCCTCCCTGCGCTGCCTGTCTCTGTCGCAGCTCTGTCATCCGGCGGCCGCATGCTCCTCAAGGGGATCCTTGGGAGGCCCCGGCAGGCTGCCCTCTACAGTGCCTGATTAGAGGACCATGTCTGCCTGGTGTTTTAGTAACAAGAATGTTTTATCCCATAGGCTTCAATGTTAAAAATATTCCCGTTTTAATTCACTATCTAATAAACTGTTGCTTATAATATTCTGCAGTAAAGAGTCTCATTATTTCTGGATTTTTTTGTATTTTTTAAGCATTTTTTATACTTTTTTTTAAAAAAAATATTAGAACTTTTGGCGAACGTCCCAAAAAGTTCGAAGTTCGCGAACTGTCGAACAGCCGATGTTCGATGCGAACGCTGAACAGATCGAACCGAACAGCTCATCCCTATATCACACAATCGATGCACCCAGTGGCACATCTGGAAGGAAAATATTTTCTTAACTAAACATACAAGCGAAAAACAAAGCACATGTAAGATATCAGCAAATAAACACAATAAGGACATTTCATTTTTTGGTACTAGAGACCCTTTAACCCCTTCACTGATGATCTATTTCATGTCTGTGTGCTGAGCTAATTTTTTTGCTTTTGCTCATCATTAGGGATGGACTGCCTGTTCAAATCAGTTCGAAGTTCGATTCGAACATCGGCTGTTTGAAAATTTGCGAACTTCGAACTTTTCGGGACGTTCACGGAAAGTTAGATTTTTTTTTAAAAAAAACAAAACCAAAAAAATGCTTAAAAGATCCTAAAACAATCTAAAAATAAAGAGACTCTTTACTGCAGAATATAATAATAAACGGTTTATTAGATATTGGATTAAAACAGGAATATTTCCCACTCATTGTTCGTCACACATTTCCCACTCGTTGCTCAAACATTTCCCACTTGTTGTTGGTCAAACATTTCCCATGGCTTCAAATCGCGTTTAAACATAGCAAAAGTGGTAAAAATTAGCTCAGCGCAGAGCGGTGAAATGGCTCAGCACTCAGCAGTGAAAGGGTTAAAAACGTTATTTTTTTTAAAAACTTTTTTTTCATTGTTTCCTGTCCCACAGGGCAGTACCTGGACTCCCATACACATTTTATGGCCAATATCTTGCATATATGCCCTCTTGGAGGGGACCTTAATTTTCAAACGTTCGAGCCCCATTGACTTGCATAGCGTTCGCATTGTGTTCGAGTTCGCGGTCAAACTTTTTCGGGTGTTCGAGTTCGAATGCGAACCGAACACGGGGGTGTTCGGCCCATCACTGCTCATCATGTTTAAACGGGATTTGAAGCCACGTTTTATTATACAACCCAGACACATTATATATCCTTTTTTTTCAGCAGACTCGGCAGATTCATAATATATCATTATTATATGTATACGTCATGCCCTGCCTGTATATTATAACAAAAAAATTCTATAAAATTAGAATTTTCAACCATCTTCAGCTTGGAAAGTGTTTTTTTCACATTTTATCATCCGAGCCTTTGCGGTTATATATTCTATGGAGTGCACTTGTTAAAAAAATTAGAAATGGGAACTTACGTGATTTTTAGCAACCCCCCCATAGAAAAAATCATTAGTGCAGCATTATTGTTCACATTATAATTGAAATGGGAACAATATTGCTGCATTAAAAAAATAACACAGTCAAAAAATACCACGTTTTTATTTTTTTTGTTATTGTTTTAAATTATTTTATTATTTTTATTATTAATTTGAACATAGTCATATTTGTATCATTGGAAAGGCCATGCTCTGGCCTTTCGAATGACACCAAACATGACCCTCTAGCCATCAGGAGATATTGAGGTTCAAACGAACCACTATCTCCACCATGAGGTTTCCTTAGGTAATCCCTAGGCAGCTAGGGGTACACTGGTTAACTAACATCATCGCGCCATGCCCGTTGATATCAGTGAATGTGGGGAGACCCGGAGGTGGAACTGCCTTCTAAAATGGCAGTCCCCACCGGAACAAGGCCGCGTTCCAGCGCCGAATGACAAAGGATTGCGATCCGGCACCTCAGGGGTTAAAGACAGGCATCACTTCAAAGGGCAGACACTGCCCTTTCAAGTGATGCCTGCCTTTATCTTCTACCTCCACCTGATCGAGAAGGAGAGGGATACGAAAGGACCCACCCCCTCCCTTCAGGCGATCTCCCAGCTTTGTCAGGTGGCCGCCTGAAAATAACGTCATCGCGATTACGCCGCGAGGGGCCTTAAAAGCAGCGTGTGACTTCAATGAAGTCAGAATGCCGTGGGACCCCTGAGGAGAGAGGTGAGTATCCTTTGGTGCTCCCGGGTAGCAGATGACATGTGGGGAGCGTCCTCCGCATACAGCGGGAGACTCCTAGGACATTCCCCACATGTCATCCGCAGTGAATGGGTTAATGCACCTAAAGACTCAAAAGCCTAGGTACATAAGGGATTAATATTTCAAGAGGTTTTTGTTTTTCATTACCGATTGTTTTCAACAGTTTCCATCCATTTTTGTAGGATGTCGTGTCTTCCCCTGTATGATGAGCTCATTGATGTTTACTGTGATTATGCATCAATAAAATGTTCAATACCTAAAAATCTATTTTTTCAAAGCTTATCATCGAGGTGCCGTAGCTCCCCAAAACATGGACAAACTATCAGTAAAACACATATTTCCCATGCCATTGAGAACATGCAAATGATTGATACTGTAACAGAGCTAAAGAGAGACCAATAGACACCACCATTTGTATATAGATGAACTGAGATTAGTCTGATTTTGATTGATTTGTTGATTTGTCAGAAACATGAACCAACAAAGGGACACCTCAAAGAATGAATCGTTAACTAATCACATAAGAATGCCTTTCTTTTTAATCATTTATTCATACTTTGTATGCTTGGCAGACCACCCGTATCCACGACTATCTTTCAGTTGAGGCATTAATCACTGCAGGTGAGCATACCAACCACTGGGCATGAGTGCATTTGGGACAGAAGCTCCATATATTTCCAGGCAATGGAGTTCTGGAGATGGAGGACGTCCTGGCAGCCGAACACCTCACTTGCAGCCATTGGATGAGGGTTTAGTGAAAAAACTAAGTATTTGTATATTAACAACCCTATGCGCATGCACAGATTCGTGTTTTGGATGAACCAAGTCAACGGCCCAACAAAATTCAGATAACCAAAGCAATAACATTTTTTTTTTTGATCAAACTAAAAGTTACAGACTGAATTTTTTGCCCGTGTACATTTCAAGAGACAACTGTGTAGAATAGGCCCCATTGGCTGGAATATGAATACAAAATTGTCAGAAAACCAGCCCGTCCCACAATTAAAAGCCACAAGGCACATAAATCTAGGGCTCCGCTTCACCTTTTTCCACTTTTCCTAAAATGGGAGCTGCACACTGAGGACTTTTTTTTCCCAGAATCACAGATGTAATCACTCGGTGCATGCAAATAATTCTGGTCCTCTCTTGTTTAGGTGTGGGACCTGCTACTTAGTGTAGGTTCCACTGATTTGGAAGCAAGCTAGGTGCATACATCTTTTCCAAAACCCTTCTACCAGAACTATGCTTCAGTGGTAAGACCTAGACCCTGTTTTCTGTAGCTCCGGCATCCAGGAGACCCCCTGTATCTCATGGCTCCTGCCATCCAGGAAAACCCCAGTCTGCTGAGTATCCAGGAGACCGCCTTCGTGCCATGGTGCCATGCCATCCTCTTGACTGCCTGCCTTCTTGCCATGGTCCAGTGCCCTCCCAATGACTGCCTGCTGTGGTTACGTGCCATCACAGTGACTGCATGCCATGGTCCTGTGACATATTAGTGACCTTCTGTCTGCTGTGGTCCCATGCCATCCCAGTGACCCTCGACCTGGCATGGTACCATGCCATCCAGGTGACCCACATGGTTCCATGCCATTATTAATTGAAAAAATTAAAAAATCTCTATACTGCACACCAAAACAGACAAACAAAAAAATGGGTGCTAACCAGGGAATGGACTAGTCCTCAAAAATCCTGTATAACGAGCAACAGAAGTGGAAAGCACACCAGGTAATAAAAATATAAATTTATTTCAACCCAATATAAAAAAGGTAATTAATTCTGACAATATTCATACATAAATACATGTTGTAACATGCCTCAGGCACATATGACTTTACACTTCCTAAAAGAGAAATCAAAACGGAACCAATACAAATAAATACATCAACTGCCTGGACAGTCACGTACAAGGTCTCAGCACATACGTAAGAAACAAACAAGATAAACATCAAAGAAAACATGAAAAGGCTTTGTCAAAGGCTCGGCAGCCGAAACGTTGGGTTTCTGGTCTCTGCTGCGTTGCCCCACTGAGCAGATTTTCTTTATTTGTATTTTTTCACTTTTCATGCTTTCTTTGGTGTTTATCTTGTTTGTTTCTTACATTTGTGCTGAGACCTTGTATTGTGACATGTATTTATGTATTAATGAATATTGTCAGAATTAATTACCTTTTTTATATTGGGTTTAAATAAATTTATATTTTTATTAGGGATGTGCATTTCGGGTTTCGGAATTTCGGAATTTTCACGAAATTTCCCGATTCGTGTTTTCGGATGCGGCCGAATTTCCGAAAACTTTCAGGTCCGAAATGTTTTCCGAGCCGAAAAGAAATATTTTCGGATTTTTCGAATGGACTTGAAATGTGTCAAACGAGGAGAACAGATGTTCCCGAAAAACGAAAATTTTCCGAAAAACGAAAATTTTCCGAAAAACGAAAATTTTCCGAAAAACGAAAATTTTGTAAAAACGAAAATTTTCTGCAAAACGAAAATTTTTCTAAAAAACGAAAATTCGATACAAAAAACGGGCAAAATGACACGAGAAATACGAAAAATGGTCGATATTCCGAAAAATGTGCAATTCCGAAAAACGAAAATTTCCGAAATTACGAAAAGTCGATACAAAAACCGAGCACAGTGACACGAAAATACGAAAAATGGTCGATATTCCGAAAAAATAATGTACCCAAAAAACAGGCCGAACCGAATCGAATCGAAACCGAAATCGGCTGAAACGAGCCGAATCGAAAAGTTTAAAAATCCGAAAAATCGAACCGAATCGAACCGAAAAAAAAAATCGGTGCACAAGCCTAATTTTTATTACCTGGTGCGCTTTCCACTTCTGTTCCATGACATTATAGTAACACTCTGCCTGCCGTGGTCCCATGCCATTCCAGTGACCCCCAATGTGACATGGTACCATGCTATCCAGATGACCCTGACATGATCCTTTGCCATTATAGTGACACTCTGCCTGCTGTGGTCCTGTGCCATTCCAGTGAAATTCTGCTGTGGCCCCATGCCATCCCCGGCGATTCTCTGTCTTCTGTGGTTCCATGCTATCGCAGTGACTGTTTCCTCTGGCCCTGGTGACTGCTTGTCTGCTGTTCCTGCTATGTCTAAAAGACCCCTTGCCCACAGTTCTTTTTCTATCCAGGAGATCTCTTGCTGGAGGTTCTTGCAGACTCCAGAAGGGCTCCTTCCTGTGGTTCCTGCTGTATCCAGAAGACAATGTGTCTGCCGTTCCTTCTGTTCCAGGCACCCCCTGCCCGTGGTTCTTGCTGTATCCAGAAGACCCCTTGCTCACTGTTCCTGTTGTATACAGGAGACCCCTGTCCATTGTTCCTGCTGTGGAGACACCCTGCCCCATCACCATCCGCCCCTGTTCCTGACTCATCATTGTCTGTCCCAGTTCCTGTCTCTTTACTATCTGCTATGATTCCTGTGCCTCATAACCATCTGGCCTGGTTCCTCCCTCATCACTGGCTGCCTGACTGCTGTTCCTTTTCCATATGCCCACTGGCTGTCATCCCACTGCCTCACCTTATTCCCACTCTGTTTACTCAATAAACCACCCATTGCTGTCCGATTACATGTCTAAAGTACATTCAATCCTTCATCCAGGACTCATCCCTACAGCCATGCACTGCATCACATGACAGAAATAAAAAACAGAAAGTATGATATTCCACACACTTCAAATACATATTTTTCAGTGATTGTTTTACAGGAATTAATATTTATTAAGAGGTTTTCATGATAACTGTCATGCTTTTACATTTCTGTGTGTCTGGTCTTTCTGCAGGATGTAAGAATTATCCGGAAATGGAAAGCAAGAATCACAGTACTATGACATACGTCATTCTTCTTGGGTTTTCCAGTGACCGCAACATACAAATTGTATTATTCTTCATCTTCTTGGTTGTCTATGTGGTCCTAATGGTGGCAAATATCCTCCTTATTCTGGCTGTGACCCTTGATCCCCGGCTACACAACCCAATGTATTTCTTTCTCATTAACCTGTCCATCATTAATATCTGTGGTCCTTCAGCCATTGTTCCCAGGATGCTTGTGGATTTCTTAAGTGGAGATAAAAGTATCGTGTTTGCAGCTTGTGTCACCCAAATGTTTTTTAATATTCTACTCGTTGCAAGTGAATGCCTCCTTCTGCTCTTCATGGCATATGATCGATACGTTGCAATCTGTAAACCCTTGCGTTACAATGAGATCATGAATCGATCGGTTTGTGCGCTGATGATTATGGTGATGTGGATGGTGAGTTCCGCCACCTCATCGCATGGCATCTTCAGTGTATACAGCTTGACATTTTGTGGCCCAAATGTCATTAACCATTTTATGTGCTCATATAAATACTTGATGCTCTTATCCTGCAGTCATTCCTCTGGACCCAGCATCCTTTCTCTCTTTGGAAGTGCCGCCATCCTCCTGGTCCCACTTCTTCTCATTCTTTTCTCTTACTACAAAATTATTTCTTCAATTAAAGGAATCCATGGTGGACGATACAAGGCTTTTTCCAGTTGTACTCCACACCTCATCGTTGTGACCATGTTCTTTGGGTTGGCCATGGTCAACTTCATGAGGACAAATGTTTCTGAAGACGATGACAGCATCAAAGTACTTTCTGTTTTTTGTGTTATAATCACACCCATGGTGAACCCGATGATCTATAGCTTGAGAAATAAAGATGTGATAGGAGCCTTGAGACACTTAGTCCGATTGTCGTAATGATGACCAGTAAAGCTCTTGTCACTTCAATGTCCCAGAAAATGGAAATCATTAACCAAAGTCCTGCTGGAAATCTTAGGTTTCACAGATATCCAATGCATAAATAAGGGTTAATATAATTTCAGTTTTGACATTAAGGGAACACTATAGTAAATAATGACCCCTCCCCCAAGGATCTGAATCAGATTCTCTTTATGACACTGTATTAACAGAGTATTGACCAAACTTAAATTTTTTATCCTATGAATGATAATAAAAAGGTCCGTTACAGAAAGAAAAATGCTATTAACCACTTCGCTGCTGAGGACGCGCTCAGCGCGTCCTCAGCAGTCCCGCTGGTGTGCTGAGGACGCGCTGAGCGCGTCCTCCCATTGGGGTCAGCGTTCGGCCGGGTTCCGGCCGATCGCTGGCCCCTCTGGTGCGGGCTGACATCCTGGATGTCAGCCCGGCATCCGGACCAGCAGCTGCCAGAATTAGGTGTCATCGCGGGGGCGCGATGACACCTAATTCAGGCGCCCCCCCATGTGCGGAGGAGGCGCCTGAAAGGGAGGGGGGGAGGTCCTTCGGACCTCTCTCCCTCCCGATCGGCGGCTCTGCGGGGGTTAACCCAGGCATCATTTGGAAGGGCACAGCCTGCCCTTCCAAATGATGCCTGGCATTAACCCCTGGGAGCTGGATCGCGAATCGGCGCTGAAAAGCGCCGGTTCGCGATCCTTTCCCGGAGCTGGCCGACATCTTGGATGTCGGCCAAGCCTCCGGGAACTCCCCCAGAGGACTGGCGTCATCGTGCGTAGCACGATGACGCCAGTCCTAGAGTTAACCCCTAACTGCCACCAACTGTGGAGATAGGGAGTTCCAATGAACTCCCTATCTCCCGATCCGTGGCAGCTAGGGGTTAAATTTTGGTATGGCTGGATCGGCCAGAGCATGGCCGTTCCAACGATACCAAACATGAAAGTGAAAAATTTTGTAAAAAAAAAAAAAAAAATGAAAAATAAAAAAAAAAAAAAAAAAAATTAAACACTTTTTTTTTATTTTTTTTGGTTTGTTAATGCAGCAATATTGTTCCCATTTCAATTATAATGTGAACAATGATGCTGCACTAACGATTTTTGTATGCGGTGCGTTTGTTAAAAATAGTGTCATTTTCCCCAAAAAAAATGTAACGAGACCCCATCTCTAATTTTTTTAACAAGCGCACCCCATACAAAATATAACCGCAATTGCTCTCATGTTAAAATGTGGAAAAAAACACTTTACACATTGTAAATTATTGAAAATACATATTTTATTGCATTTTTTGTTATAATATACAGACATGACATAACGTATACATATAATAATGACATATTATGAATCTACTGAGTCTGACGGAAAGAACGATATATAATATGTCTGGGTCATATACTAAAATAAGCCTTCAAAACACGTTTAAACATGATGCGCAAAACAGGTAAAAATTACCTCAGCATAGGGGCGGGAAAAGCCTCAGCAGCAAAAGGGTTAAAAAAAAACTGGAAAGAATTTTTTCCTGAAAAAATCCGAAAAATGTCTAAGGCTAGGGTCAGACTAACGCAGTATTAACGTGCGTTTAGCCGCACTAAATCACGGCCGTGCTAGCAGCAAATGACGTCCAATGCCAGGCAGCATACGAAGAACGTCCGCACAAAAGTGCGGCAGCGCAACGCAAGTGGCAAACGAACGCATTTTTGCAAGAACGTAGAACCGCTAGTACTGACGTACAGAGTGCGCTGCGTCCGCTAGCGGTGTGTGTGCGTGATTAGGAGATGTCAGATGCTGCTAAAGTCCGGCCAACATAACGTCCAGACACAAAAAGTGTTTTATTGATGATCCGTACAAAATCACGGACGAAGATGCGCATCGTATGACCGCTATCGCGTATTCCGTGAAAAAATACGTCCATTCGTTCGAACGCACTTTTTCACGGACAACGCAAAAAATGCGTTAGTCTGACCCTAGCTTTAAAGATCCTAAAAAATCAATAAATAAAGAGACTTTTTGCTGCAGATTAAAATAATAAACGGTTTATTAGATATTGGTTAAAAACAGGAATATTTTTTAACATTGAAACCTATGGGATTCGCCTGATTAACCTGCCAAATGAAAACACCGAACAGCAGGGAATTTCACTGACATTTCTCTGCTGTACGGCGTCTGTGAATAGATTAACCATTGCTTCTCTATGGGGGATTTCACTGCCGTCGAACAGGCACTACACGTGCAGGCAATTCGCTAAAATTTGGTGAACTGCCTATTCTGTGAATAGCCGAATGGCCCCGAAATACACTGTTCGGTGCCATTTCGGGGCCAGATCGGCTCTTTGTGAATAACCCTGAAAGTGTTTACATTAGCATTATTTTTATGTTTCTCACTCATGTGTGTGTGCATGTATGTCTGTAAGTTGCTTTATTATCCTATTGAGAATAAGGTTACGTTTTAGTAAATACACATCCCGCCAAATAGTGTTTCTTATCATATTGAGACACTACATTAGAACCACCTATGGAATAGAGTGTTTATAAATTAAATTATTTCTTAAAAAAACATTTGCAATCAATTTATATTTGAAATAATTAATATTTTTAAATAATTTACTTAGTATCAACATTTACAATAAAACTCTGCACCCTCTGTAATTTAAATTAAGTTCTCACATCTGGATATTGCAATTGAACCCCTTCACTGCGGATGATGTGTGGGGAACGTCCTAGGAGGCTCCCGCTGTATGAGGAGGACGTTCCCCACACGTCACCCGCTTACTGGGAGCTAGCTCCATACTCACCTCTCTCCTCCGGGGTCCCGCAGCGTTCTGACTTCCTGGAAGTCAGACACTGATATTGTGACCCCGCCTATGTGATAATGTCATTTTCAGGCACCACCCACCTGGATCCTTTCGGATACCGCTTACTCCCGATTGGGAGGAGGTAGAGGGTAAAGCAAGGAACCGCTGAAAAGGGGAGAGTCTCCCCCTTTCAAACGATGCCTGACTTTAACCCCTGAGGTACTGGTCTGCGATCTGGCGCCATTCGGCTGTCTCACAAACAAGTCCTTAGATTGATTTGTAACAGTACATACTTGCCAATTATAGCCTCTTCTAGGTTCTTTCTCATCAGATATTTCTATTAACAGTTATATGTTCTTGGGAGAAAAGACATGTTAATATCTTAATAGAAATATATGTATCCAGCACAGGCCCCCAAAATTATATGTACCCAGCACAGGCCCCCAGAAATATATGTATCCAGCACAGACCCACCCCCGAAATATATGTATCCAGCACAGGCCCCCACAATTATATGTACCCAGCACAGACCCCCAGAAATATATGTATCCAGCACAGGCCCCCAGAAATATATGTACTCAGCACAGGCCTCCAGAATTATATGTACCCAGCACAGACCCCCAGAATTATATATATCCAGCACAGACGCCCCCAGAAATATATGTATCCAGCACAGGCCCCCCAGAAATATATGTATCCAGCACAGGCCGCCCAGAATTATATATATCCAGCACAGACCCCCCAGAAATATATGTACCCAGCACAGACCCCCAGAACTATACTTACACAGCACAGACCTCAAGATCAGATGACCTGTGTGTTCCTCCGAGTGACAGCATTCTCCTCCATGTGGCCGTCGGCTTCTGAAGGCTGTGACGTGCTCTCGCGAGATCTCACCTGTAGGCCGTGTCAAAGCCTTCACAGGACGGCGGCCATGCGAGGGAAAACGCTGGCGCTCGCAAGAAGACACGGCCATTCGAGGGGGCTGCTAGCAGAAGGCTGTTAATGCATTCTGCTAGCAGCAGCGGCGGTCATCCACGATTTACACGGCCCAAGGGGCAGCTGCTTTGGGCCCCTCGACAATGACTGGGCCCGGGGCAAGTGCCCCTTTTGCCCTGCGTTAAAGACAGGCCTGTGCGGTGTATTCAGCAAACACCACAGGGTCCCCGAATTGCAGGGAAAAGCTGCCGCAAACCTGACGAAAACGAACCGCAAAACCCACCGAATGCACGCCGAAAACCCTCAAAAACATCTGGATTAACCTGCCGAAAACCACAGAAAAACCCGAGCAGGAGCCGATCACACGCAGGGAAGCCTAAAGAGAAAGACGAGACTGCAGACAGAGGGCAGTGAATAAATTAGGAAAACAGTTTGTATGAATGTTTGAAAAGTGAAACACTGTTTGCAAAGAAACTACTGAGCGAAAATGTCTGAAATTTACATATGAGGTCCAGGGAATGATAATAAAGAGGGCTGTTACAAAAAAATTTGTAAACTTAAAAAATAAAATAAAATAAAAAAATCAGAAAAATGCTTAAAATGTCCTAAAAAATCTATAAATAAAGAGACTCTTTACTGCAGAATTTTATAATGAACGGTTTATTAGATATTGAATTAAAACGGGAATATTTTTAACATTGAAGCCTATGGGATTCTCCTGAATGAATTTGCCGAATTAAACCACCGAATGGCAGGGCATTTCGGGAACCTTTCACTGCTGGTTTGTGCTCTCTGAATAGCCGAAGCAGTGCTTTTTCATGGGCTTTTCACTGCCCTTGAACAGGCACTGAACAGGCACCGTATGTTCAGGCAATTCGCCAGGATTTGGCGAATTGCCTGCTCTCTGGATAGCCGAATGGCCAGGAAAGGTAGTGATTTTCAGCGTTCGGTTACCTTTCTCAAGCAATTCGGATATCTTTGAATAACCCTGTATCTCTGTGTGGACCTATGCAGGTTCTTGGTATATTCACCCAGGAGTTATTTTGATGTGGGTAAAACCTGACAAAAGACCACATTCACATAAGTTGGCACTTCAGCAATGGATATAAAAACATTTATTACAAATAAAAAAACAATTTAAGACAAACAATCTCCAAAACGCGTTTCGCCCTGGATCAACAAATCCTTGTGGCTTACTCAGTTGGCCTCAGATAGTCAACTGAGGAACCCACAAGGATTTGTTGATTCAGGGTGAAACTCATTTTGGCGATTGTTTTTAACATTGTTAACCATAGTTGCTGACAATTCACGAAAATTTGGCAAACTGCCTACTTACCGTATAGCCATTTGGGGGCCAGATCAGCTCTTTGTGAATAACCCTGTATATGTTATCTCATACACATCTTATGCAAACCAGTATGTAAAAAGGTAAAGAAAGAAATGGTATTTTATTACAGTAATATATATATATTATTAAGATACAATAGTAATAGGAAATATAGTCGCATTATTTCCTTGCTGATGGCTGCAAACAACAGTGCAATAAAAAAACATTGTATTCACTGATAAACCCCTGATATAATTAATGAGGTCTCTGAAGTAACAGCAGCTCCTTGATCTATATCTGTAGAACCCGACTGGGGATTCTTTGGCCGATCGGGGAGTTGAGGAGGCTTTATATGGAATATATTTAAAGGTTAATTTCTCACACGCGTGCTTTCAGGTGACATATTGGATGGTTATAATGGGAATCCTCCAGCTCATCATTTATTCTGTTTAATTCATTAAAGACACAAGTGCTATTTTATTTATAAAAGCAGAGGAATATTTCCAGAGTAAAAACCCATCCAGGTTAAAGAGATTGATGGGGAACAGGACAGGTGAGGTACATTAATGCAGCATAATAAATGACAGCTGGGCACGTCACGCCGAGATTCTGCGCTGCTTTCACAAATCAATTAATGACAAGGTAAGAAACGAAAACAATTGAAACTCCCAATGTGTGTATTAACTGACGGAATCTTTTAAAAAGAGCAAAAATCTATAATTATTTAAACCGTTTAACCAGTCATTCTAAATTCACAAATTAATTTAATTCTAAAAAAATTATAATTTATTTAAAAAAAAATTAATTGTGTTGTGGGATTTGGAGATTTAATGAACATTATCAGGGTTATTCAAAGAGCTCCGAATTGCTTGAGAAAGGTAACCGAACGCTGAAAATCAGCGTTCGGTTATCTTTCTTGGCCATTCGGCTATCCAGAGAGCAGGCAATACGCCAAATCCTGGCGAATTGCCTGCACATTCGGTGCCTGTTCGGTGCCTGTTCGAGGGCAGTGAATCCCCATAAAAAAGCACTGCTTCGGCTATTCAGAGAACACAAACCAGCAGTGAAAGGTTCCCCTAATGCCCTGCCATTCGGTGGTTTAATTCGGCAGGTTTATTCAGGCGAATCCCATAGGCTTCAATGTTAAAAATATTCCCGTTTTAATTCAATATCTAATAAACCGTTCATTATAATATTCTGCAGTAAAAGTCTCTTTATTTATAGATATTAGGATATTTTAAGCATTTTTCTGGATTTTTTTTTTTAAAAAAGTCTGTTTTTTTTAAGTTTACTTATTTTTTCTGTAACAGCCCTTTTTATTATCATTCATTGGATTTTATATGTAAATTTCAGACATTTTCGCTCAGTAGTTTCTTTGCAAACAGCGTTTCACTTTTCAAACATTCATGCAAACTGTTTTTCTAATTTATTCGCTTCACTCTTTTGCGGTGTGGGCTTTTTCCGGAGGCTGCACTGCATGTGATCGGCTCCTGCTCGGGTTTTTCCGGCGTCTTCGGCGGGTTAATCCAGATGTTTTTGAGGGTTTCGGCTTGCATTCGTCGGGTTTTTGCTGTGACTTTTCGTCGGGTTTGCTGCAGCTTTTCCCTGCTCTTCGACGGCCCTGTGGTGCTTGCTGAATATGGTCGCCGAAATAGGATTGCCGAATCGGCCCGAATTGACGAGAACGAAAAGTCACCGAACATGCAGTGGCTTTTCAATTCTCTTTGAATAACCTTGTATATTATCAGGGTAATTCAAAGAGATTCGAAAAGTCACCGTACGTTCGGTGACTTTTCGTTCTCTTCAATTCGGTGCAAATCGGCTTTCCCATTTTTCCCACCCTGCGGTGTATTCAGCAAGCACCACGGGGCTGTTGAAGTGCAGGGAAAAGCTGCCGAAAACCCGCCAAAAACCCGGCGAAAAAAAAATCTGACTTTTTTGTTAAAAAAAATCCATAAAAATGCTTAAAATATCCTAAAAAAATCTACAAATAAAGAGACTCTTTACTGCAGAATTTTATAATGAACGGTTTATTAGTTATTTAATTAAAACGGGAATATTTTTAACATTGAAGTCTATGGGATTCGCCTGAATAAACCTGTTGAATTAAACCACCGAATGGCAGGGCATTTCGGGAACCTTTCACTGCTGGTTTGTGTTCTCTGAATAGCCGAAGCATTGCTTTTTCATGGGGATTTCACTGCCCTCGAACAGGCACCGAACAGGCACCGTATGTGCAGGCAATTCGCCAGGATTTGGTGAATTGCCTGCTCTCTGGATAGCCGAATGGCCAGGAAAGGTAACCGAACGCTGATTTTCAGCGTTCGGTTACCTTTCTCCATTCATTCGGATCTCTTTGAATAACCCTGTATGTATCACACTCTGATACCTGGCACATATAATGCATCATGGGAATAAATGTACATTATTGTGAGATCACAAACTGACACCCCACATATACAGTATATGTAGCTTGAGGGGATATCAAATAACAAGGTACAAACAAATACAAAACTAATTTCTTGTCGTGTCCGGCAGGGGAATATCGCCCTTTGCAGGGCTCTGGGCTGGTAGGAGTTGTTGATCACATTTGTTAGTCCTTGCTATCTGTCCCATTTTTTGTTTGTTTTTTTGTTGCCTTGTTTTACCTGTCTGGTTTTGTTAACCCTTTAGCCTCTGTGTATTACCATTCTGAAGTATATATACCGAACCTGGCATTTACTGACCTTGCCTCTGTATGAGCCCTCTAAGTACAGTGCATTGTTGTGTTCCTCTGTGTCTCGGACATGGCTCTTATGTAACAACTTTGCCACTGTATTAACCCCTACATTGTTCCTTTGCTCTGTGTTCCCAGTTCGACTATTATTACCTTTAGCCCAGATCATTGAACCGCCAAAGCAGATGAACTTTCCAGAATATTTGAAGAGACTGAAATGTCAGACAATCCCCTGAACCTTTTGTACCACTAGAGAGGATCATAGCCTTTACTCACCTTTCAATGTCCTCTCCTCTCCTCACCCATATCCAAGCCAGACAGACCGAGGTTCCTCTTAAAACACCTATGGGTAAATTGTTTGTTCCTGTCCCCGATCAGAAAGCACTTCTATCCTACCATCAGTGTTCCAGACTTGCAGGACACTTTGGAATCAAAAAGACTTTATCTGCCTTGTCTTTGGTATATTGGTGGTCTGATATGTCCAAGAACATTACTGACTTTGTAACAGCCTGCGCGGTTTGTGCCTAATCCAAGACTACTAATTCTTGCCCAGCAGGTCTATTGCAACCCTTCCCAAAACCAGAAAGGCCATGGTCGCACTTAACCCTAAAATTCATAGTAGACCTATCCCCTCAGAGGGTCTCAGAGCTATACTTGCCATATTTGATAGTTTTGCCAAGGGTATCCAGGAGACTCCCTGCCCACAGTTCCTGCTGTATCCAGGAGACCCCATGCTGTAGATCCATCTGCATCCAGAAGACCTCCAGCAGTGGTTCCTGCCTCATCACCATCTGCCCTGGTTACTGTGCTTCATTCTGCCATGGTTCCTGTGCCTTCACAATCCGCCCACCATCTGCAATCCCTCTGTCTGCCATCATTCCCTGCTTCGCTGTATTCCTGCACTGTTGACTCAATAAATAATTAAATCAATGGTTTCTGTCCAACTATTTGTCTGTAATACTTTCATTCCTGAATCCTGGGTGCATACCTACTAGGGATGGGCTGGCGGTTTGATCCGAACGTGAGTTCGATTTGAACATTGCCGTTCGGCCGTTCGGCGAACATCGAACATTTCCAAGTGTGCGCCGTGTGTTCACCCACAATGGACCACAATGCACTTTTCCACTGGCCTGAAGCTAATAATTGGCTACAGCCTTGCACCTGATCACAGGACAGGTGCAAAACTATGCCAATCAGGGCTCAGAGTCATGATTGGGCTAATTTTGCACAATCATGGGCTCACAGGGCTAAGTCCCGCAGCACACTATATAAGGCTTCCCCGCAGCCCCAGCACGTGTTTTTTTTGCAGGAGTGAGAGGAGATTGTTCTTTCAGTGTGTCTCACAGACGTCTAGCAGATTTCTGGAAGTGTAATCTGTGTCTTCTCACTGCCAGCTATTGGGGTCTCACAGACTTCTAGAAGATATCTGTGAATTGTAATCTGTGTCTTTTCACTGCCAGCTATTGGGGTCTCACAGACGTCTATCAGATATCTGGGGAATGTAATCTGTGTCTTCTCACTGCCAGCTATCAGGGGGTCCCACATACTTCTAGCAGATATCTGGGAATTGTAATCTCTGTGTTGGCACTGCCAGCTGCTGCCAGGCTATCAGGCTGTATCACTGATTTATAGCATTGTTCTGCAAAATCTGTATATCTTTAATCTAATTCTAGATACCATACAATAGCAAAGTTTGATCAGAGTTCATCTGTTTATCTGTACAGGGTAGAATCTGGGTGTTGCTAGCCATCAGCCAGGCTGTATCACTGACATATAGCATTGTTCTGCAAAATATATATATATCTTTAATCTATATATTACTCACCATGTCAGAAAGACCAAAAAGGAAAGGCAGACGCTCCCAGACACAGATAATAGGGCAAGCAGACTCTGTGTCGGAAGGCTGTGCCCCTGGTCGTCGTGGACGTGGTGCATCCTCTGCACCCAAATATTGTGCCTTTGGTGGCAGAAAGTACCTTCACACCGTAAGTAACCCCTCTGTGGTATTGTGGAAGAGTGCAGGGTTGGACCCTGCTGTCCAATATTAAAATGATATATATCTGGTAATATAGGCGTCAGTGGCAGTGCACCCATATAATGTGCCTTTGGTGGCAGCAAGTGCCTTCACACCGTAAGTAACCCCTCTGTGGTATTGTGGAAGAGTGCAGGGTTGGACCCTGCTGTCCAATATTAAAATGATAAAAATCTGGTAATATAGGCGTCAGTGGCAGTGCACCCAAATATTGTGCCTTTGGTGACAGCAAGAGCCTTCACACCGTATGTAACCCCTCTGTGATATTGTGGAAGAGTGCAGGGTTGGACTCTGCGGTCCAATATTACAATGATATATATCTGGTAATATAGGCATCAGTGGCAGTGCACCCAAATAATGTGCCTTTGGTGGCAGAAAGTGCCTTCACACCGTAAGTAACCCCTCTGTGTTATTATTGTGGAAGAGTGCAGGGTTGGACACTGCGGTCCAATATTAAAATGATATATATCTGGTAATATAGGCATCAGTGGCCATGCACCCAAATAATGTGCCTTTGGTGGCAGCAAGTGCCTTCACACATAAGTAACCCCTCTGTGGTATTGTGGAAGAGTGCAGGGTTGGACCCTGCGGTCCAATATTAAAATTATATAAATCTGGTTATATAGGCGTCAGTGGCAGTGCACCCAAATATTGTGCCTTTGGTGGCAGCAAGTGCCTTCTCACCGCAAGTGCGTTCACACCTTTGTGGAATTGTGGAAGAGTGCAGTGGTGGAGGTTTTGTGAATGCAGTAGAGAACCCCGACCTATTCAGTTACGTCAGCATCAGGGGATTGATAGCTGCTGTTCCAGGACTGATTCATTTTTATAAATGTCAGCTGGTCTACAGAGTTGGTGGACAGACGCACTCTGTTGTCTGTGACAAAACCTCCAGCAGCACTGAACGTCCTTTCAGAAAGCACGCTGGATGAAGGGCAACCTACTGTAGTAGCTGCATAGCATATTGACTAAGTTCTGGCCAGTGATCCAATCTCAACATCCAGTAAGCCAGTGGATCATCTGCTGTAAAGGAATCCAGGTCTGCCCTTGCCCCTAGGTAGTCCTGCACCATATGGTAAAGACGCTGGCAATGGGTGCCTACATTTGACGTCCCTGGGCGTCGTGGACTAAAATTTTTAAAAAAGGCATCAGTCAAACGGCCCCAGCCTTCACCTCTCTTCCTCTGATCATCCACAGCCTCAGAAGCATCTGTGTCATCACTTGGCAACCTACCAGTGCCTGTAAAGGTGTTACACAAGTGTCGCTTTAGGGCATCCTCAAGTTGTTTCATCCTGTGCTCCCTCTGTGCGGGCAGGATGAGCTCTGCAACTTTACCCATGTATCGTGGATCAAGAAGGCTTGCCAACCAGTAATGATCCCTCTCCTTGATAGCACGAATCCTGGGGTCCTATAACAGGCTTTGCAAGATAAGGGAGCCCATGCAGCGTAGGTTGGAGCTGGCATTAGCTTCCGAGTCTTCCTGGTCAATGAGGATGACCCCATCGTGCACTTCCTCCTCCCAGCCACGTACTAGTCCTTGGGTTTCTGGGGACACAAAACCCTCTCTTGAGGATTCCCCACCTTCAATGCCCTCACTACTTAAATATGCAGTGGTGGATGATCAAGCACCAGCACAGAGCCCGTCCTGGATCCCTCCCGGCTGCAAGCAGAGTTACCCAGTGTGCCATGAAGGAAATGTAACGGCCCTGTCCATGCTAGCTGGACCACATGTCTAAAGTCATGTGCACCTTGCTGCTGACTGCCTTTCCCAATGACTCCATAAAATTGTCTTGCACGTGCTGGTATAGTGCTGGAATGGCCTTCCGTGAAAAGAAATGGCGTTTTGGAACCTGCCACTGTGGTACAGCACATTCAGCAAATTCACGGAAGGAAGCAGAGTCCACCAGCTGGAGAGGCAGCAGCTGTAATGCGAGTAATTTTGCTAAGCTGGCATTTAGATGCTGTGCTTGGCGACTGTATTTTTTCTTACACTGCAGCAGCTGGGGCAATGTAATCTGACTGCATAAATCTTCAGATGATGGGATGCTGTCACATTGTGAGGAAGGACCTGGTACACCCATTACTGTAGCATCATCCCTGTCAGTGGAGGTTGTAGGCAATGACATGGCAGGACATATAGTGGGGATAGAGAATGATGAGGAGGAGGAGGACCTATGCAAAGTGTTGTGGCAACGGGATGCATGGCAGGTGGTCATATGTCGCCTCAAGCACGTGGTACCCAAGCGTGGGATGTCTTTCCCACGCTTGATCCTCCTCTGACATAGATTACAAATAGCAACGGTGCGGTCTGCTGCACATTTCTTAAAGAACTCCCAGACAGCAGAGTTCCTGGATGTGTGCTTTGAGACAACAGCACTCTGCACCTAAGCAGCTCTGACATCTGATGCCTTGGACTGACTAGTGCTATGGTTGGTCATAGAGGACGTTGTGCCTCATGTTTGTTGTGCCTCCTTCTCATTTGACTCCTCTGTTCGATCAGGCACCCAGGTGGAGTCAGTGACCTCATCATCGTTGTCATCACCCTTATCTCCTCGTCACTGGAGCCAACTTGGCAGTATGCTGCAGCTGCTGGGGCAACATGAGTGCCAGTTATTTGTGTGTCATCACTGGCACCCCCTTCCTCTAGGTTGATTATACTTCCTTCCTCAACCTCAGAGATTGAATCAGAGCACTGTAGTTGCTGCGCATCCTCAAGCAGCATGTCACTGTCATTGTAATCAAACAATTCAGCTGACTCCTCCATGTGTGATAGCGAGGCTATGGCAGGAGTAGCTGTGGACATGGAGACTGCATTAAATGCTTTGGCAGCTGAGGTGGACTGTAAACCACTACAAGCCTGGCTGGCAGAGGACTGGGAGGATGAGGATGGCCTGGTTAGCCAATCTACCAAATCCTCTGTATGTTGCTGCTACTTAAGACGGCCAGCACCAGTTAGAGAGGACAAGCATGCCCCGGCAGAGGATGCACCACGTCCACGACAACCAGAGGCACAGCCTCCCGACACTGGCTGTTTGCCGTCTTATCTGTGTCTGGGAGCGTCTGCCTGTCCTTTTTGGTCTTTCTGACATGGTGAGTGATTTATAGATTAAAGATATACAGAGCTCTGATTCAGCTCTGTTATAAAAATTGGAGATATGCAGAAGTCTGATTCAACTGTGTTATCTAGATTAAAGATATCCAGAACTCTGGTATAACTCAGTGAGACACCTTGATAGCTGGCAGCCAGTGACAAGACACATATTAAAATTCCCAGAAACCACCTATAAATCAGTGAGACCCCCTGATGGGTGGCTGTGACAAGACACAGATTACAATTCCCAGGAACCTCCTATAAATCAGTGAGACCCCCTGATGGGTGGCAGTGACAATACACAGATTGCAATTCCCAGGAGCCTCCTATAAATCAGTGAGACCCCCTGATGGGTGGCAGTGACAAGACACAAATTACAATTCCCAGGAACCTCCTATAAATCAGTGAGCCCCCCTGATGGGTGGCAGTGACAAGACACAGATTACAATTTGCAGAAATCTGA
Organism: Leptobrachium leishanense; assembly: GCA_009667805.1. Classification (NCBI taxonomy): domain Eukaryota; kingdom Metazoa; phylum Chordata; class Amphibia; order Anura; family Megophryidae; genus Leptobrachium; species Leptobrachium leishanense. The sequence goes on along the minus strand of CM019066.1, from coordinate 38,497,181 downwards.
TAGAAGTATGTGGGACCCCCTGATAGCTGTCAGTGAGAAGACACAGATTACAATTCCCAGGAACCTCCTATAAATCAGTGAGACCCCCTGATGGGTGGCAGTGACAAGACACAGATTACAATTCCCAGGAACCTCCTATAAATCAGTGAGACCCCCTGATGGGTGGCAGTGACAATACACAGATTGCAATTCCCAGGAGCCTCCTATAAATCAGTGAGACCCCCTGATGGGTGGCAGTGACAAGACACAAATTACAATTCCCAGGAACCTCCTATAAATCAGTGAGCCCCCCTGATGGGTGGCAGTGACAAGACATAGATTACAATTTGCAGAAATCTGATAGAAGTATGGGGGACCCCCTGATAGCTGGCAGTGAGAAGACACAGATTACAATTCCCAGAGACCTGCTATAAATCAGTGAGACCCCCTGATGGGTGGCAGTGACAAGACACAGATTACAATTCCCAGGAACCTCCTATAAATCAGTGAGACCCCCTGATGGGTGGCAGTGACAATACACAGATTGCAATTCCCAGGAGCCTCCTATAAATCAGTGAGACCCCCTGATGGGTGGCAGTGACAAGACACAAATTACAATTCCCAGGAACCTCCTATAAATCAGTGAGCCCCCCTGATGGGTGGCAGTGACAAGACACAGATTAAAATTTGCAGAAATCTGATAGAAGTATGTGGGACCCCCTGATAGCTGGCAGTGAGAAGACACAGATTACAATTCCCAGAGACCTGCTATAAATCAGTGAGACCCCCTGATGGGTGGCAGTGACAAGACACAGATTACAATTCCCAGGAACCTCCTATAAATCAGTGAGACCCCCTGATGGGTAGCAGTGACAATACACAGATTGCAATTCCCAGGAGCCTCCTATAAATCAGTGAGACCCCCTGATGGGTGGCAGTGACAAGACACAAATTACAATTCCCAGGAACCTCCTATAAATCAGTGAGCCCCCTGATGGGTGGCATTGACAAGACACAGATTACAATTTGCAGAAATCTGATAGAAGTATGTGGGATCCCCTGATAGCTGGCAGTGAGGAGACACAGATTACAATTCCCAGAAACCTGCTATAAATCAGTGAGACCCCCTGATGGGTGGCAGTGACAAGACACAAATTACAGTTCCCAGGAACCTCCTATAAGTCAGTGGGACCCCCTGATGGGTGGCAGTGAAAACACACAGATTACCACAATTCCCAGATATTTTGTAGAAATGTGACCCACAAAATAGTTGCTGGCAGAGAGAACACACAGATTACCACAATTCCCAGATATCTTCTAGAAGTGAGACCCCCACAATTGCTGCTGGCAGTGAGAACACAAAGATTAGAACAATTCCCAGATATCTTCTAGAAGTGAGACCCCTACAATTGCTGCTGGCAGTGAGAACACAAAGATTAGAACAATTCCCAGATATTTTGTAGAAATGAGACCCCCAAAATAGTTGCTGGCAGTGAGAACACACAGATTACAACAATTCCCAGATATTTTGTAGAAGTGAGACCCCCAATAGCTGGTGGCAGTGAGAACACACACTATCACAACAATCTCCTCTCAAAAAACACGTGCTGGGGCTGTGTGAAGCCTTATATAGTGTGCTGCGGTTCTTAGCTCTGTGAGCCCATGATTGGGCAAAATTTGCCCAATCAGGACTCTGAGCCGTGATTAGCATAGTCTTGCACTTGTCTTGCACCAAAACTGTGGTCAGGTGCAGTCTGTAGCCAATTACAAGCTTCAGGCCAGTGGAAAGTGCATTGTGGTCCATTGTGGTGCATTGTGGGCGAACATGCGGCGAACACGCAGAAATGTTCGGAGTTCGACGAACAGCCGAATGGACGATGTTCGAATCGAACTCCAAACATATCGAACCGAACAGCTCATTCCTATACCTCAGAGGGGTTACAGTGTGAAGGCACTAGCTGCCACCAAATGTCCAATATTTGGCTGCACTGACACTGACGCGTGTACCAGATTCATATCGTTTTAATATTTGATGGCAGGGCCCACCTCTGCACTCTTCCACAATACCTCAGAGGGGTTACGGTGTGACAGCAATAGCTGTCACCAAAGATCCAATTTTAATGCACCTGTTTTTACTTTCATCC